>CM034155.1:653732156-654932156 GCA_019776745.2 Taxus chinensis | reverse complement strand
GAGGCCCAACATGATTGCCCCAAGGCAATGGTACCACCATTCTTGGAAAAATGGCTTGAAGGGGAACTGAAACACCAGTAAGAATCAGAGCACGGAGATTAGGACTGAGTTGCTCTGAAGGAATACCACCCGCAGGGGTTCTATTTTTGACAGGAGGAGTGCTTGTTGAACGAGCTCTTCTATTTCTTCCTACTGAAGGGAAAGGAAAACCCTACTGTTCCAAAAGCTGAAACTGAGAATCTTCAATACCAAGGGCCCTTCTCCCATGAGTAAAACGTGGAGTCGTCTAGATCAAAGGATGATCGATAAATGATTATGGAACTGGAATACGTCAAGAAACGATTTCCCCAGTAGAGTCGCCAAAAACTGTTGGTCGTCAAAAAGGACTTCAAGGAGAACAACAGTCAGGGGACAAGAAGTCCCTCCTCTTTAGTGGGAGAGGTTCCCTTATTCAAAAGCAAAACTTATTTACATATGTACAGAGCATAGTTTTACTACAGAACTTGGATATCATGAAAGCGTTTTGAAAAATAGATCATCAATCACAAAAGTACAGAGGAATGAAGACGTGGAAATGAGCAGAAAAGCATTCTCTAGAATTATAGATGACAAAATAATTCCTTATGCGTGCCAGAATATAATGAATTGGAATAAGACCATTTGTACTTGAATTAATGAGATGCAATTTGAAAAGACACACAGTTCCATAAATAACATCTACAAGAATACAAAGCTTCTTGGCATAATGCAGACAAATGATCTAACAATATTCAGCAGATAGCTACGAATAAAAGAATCAGATGGACAAAGAAAGAAGATCCTTTTGTATTGATTGCTTTACTATTTCTTACACTTTCAAAAATAAGCCAAGTTCCCCCCCCTTTAAAATGGCGAAGAGAGACCATTATATAGTTTTACAAATCAGTTACCCTTGGTAACTACTTCTTTTAATTAATGTTTAGTTAAAGGGCTGCTTAATCACAAAACCCCAACTAATTACAATAAATCTGAGATGAGGAAAGAAAGAAGGGAGAAAAGTCAGGAGGAGAAGACAAGTGTTCATGATTGAGAAGGGCCCACTGATTTGAGGATCCCCTGTCTAAACCTTTTTAACGCCTCTGCTATGTCTCTGCCACATGGAACTGATGTGTTGGCAGTGGAATGGGTCCAAAATCTGAGACACTTCTCCATCTCTTTGTCGAATTTGACGTGTGTATGGTAATCCTTACTTGCTTCTTCAATAGCAGACTGGAGAGAGCAGATTTCCTTCATCTTTTCCTTGGTGATAGAATCCTCTTTGAACAGATTTTCTTTGACAAAAGCTCTGAATTGAGCTTTAATTTCCTGCAAGGAGAGAGGCACACCTGAGGTCTCATCATGGAGGTGGCAATGGATATCCTTAAAAGCAGATACCACCAAATTCTTGAAGGCCTCACCCTTCTGCCAGCTATTTCTCAATTCTCCCAAAGCCTCCTCTAGCACCTTGATTTTCCATTCCACACTGTATACCCATGATTTTGACAAATTATCTTTTACATCATCAAAGACCTTGCTTGCCATTAAAATATTTTCATCAGCCTACCCCATAAGGCGAAGGTCTACTATACAGTTGCTCCAGAGTTTGAGCTCTTTATCTATATTTCCAATGGTGGAGGAGAGTTTCTGTTGCAGATTATTTACCTTCTCATTGAGTTTGAAGGCTTCACTAATGAAATTCAACCCTGCAACGAGCATATCATCCACCATGGCCTCCATAGCCCTTCCATAGATGGAATATCTGTGTATATCTTTGATACTCTGGACTTCGTCTTGGTTGAGGGTCACAGGTGGTGGAAGAGTAGTCAGTGGGGTGGGGTCTAAAACTTTATCTTTGGACAATAGTGACTTGATGAAACTTGCAAGAACTTGAGCCTGCTCTTCCAGCTGCTCTATAGTTTGTTGCCCTTTTTCCACTCTCCCAATGACCCTGGTGATTATTTCTTGAAGATTGTGAATCTCACCTTCAGGGGTGGACTCTCTCCAATGGGAATCCTCGAGAGCTCTAGATCAGACGCCTACAAATATGTTCTGGCTTGTCAACCTTGGGCTTGGCTATCTCCAGGAATTGCTGGCCCTGAGCATCAGATACTATTCTTGAGGTGGTCCTGGCCGTCTTGGCAGGAGTAGGAGGGGTAGTGCCCAATAAGGCCACCACAACATCAAAATTGGGTCCCGAGATTCGAGAGGAAGACTTCCTCTTCCTACTATCAACGAAAGGCTGCACCCATGCAAAAGAGGAGGAGGAAGAAGAAGGCGGGGCAAGAGGACCGAGAGAAAGAGAACTCATGGCACTCAAAGTGTGCACTGCTGTTGCCTCTAGTTGAGATATGAGTGGGGCACTCGAGGCTTCTGGTACAGAGGAGTCAATGGTGCTCACGAGCTCAGTGCTTTGAACTTCCTTCTCTTTATCCATTGGGGCTTCTGGAGTGCCTACGGAGACTGGCACTTCACTCTCTTCACTTTCACTGAGAACAATAATGTTCTCTGGTCCTGAGGGCAATTTTGAATGCTTCATCAGGGGATCTTCTTCAACAGGCTCCTTCTTGACCTCCTTGATTTTCTTCTGATATACTTGGGTGGATGAGGAAGGAGTGGAGGATGTAGGCCCTTTAGTTGATGAGGCAGGAGGAGTCTGTACAGGTGCTTCTGAACTGGGTGTCTGTGCCTCCTTCCTTGGTGTTGAGGTGTCCTTGGAGGAGGACTCACCTGAATGCCTTCTAAGCTCACAAACTCTCCTGTCAAACCAAATTTTGGTTCTTACTAGGACAGGGGCTAGGATTTCAGCCAGATCATCCTTCTCCTTTTTGAACCAATCCAAATCCTCCAAGGGAGTGTGTTTGATCAAGGTGTCATATTCATATGAAAACAAGTCAGAATTTTCATCCTGAAGCCCTTCAGGAACTTGGTACAAGTTAAGCTCTTGAATCAGTTGAAGAGAAAACCTGCCATAATGTCTCCTCCTTGCCTCAAAATCATCAGCACAGTCAGCCCAATAGTCTTTTATGTCTGCCCTATGATGGTAATTGATTATGAGATTATGTTCAATAAATTTCTTCAAGTCAAAACAAGTTCTGGGCTTGAAGAAATGGACAGTGATGGGAGCTAGGGCTCTCTCTATGTTTTGTGCATCCAGAGTCGTCTTGCAGGTGTAGTTTCCAAAGGATATGGGGAAGTGCAGACCAGTGATTTTCTTATCCCTGCAGGTTCTGTGTAACTTGTCCAATTGCCTACATATCTCTATCAAGGCCATTTTATCATTACAGAACATAGGGAGCTTGAGAGGGGTGCTCTCATAGCCTGCTAGCCTGATATAGGAGAATTTTCTGAATTGGATGAAGTAGGCACCGTACTTCTCTATTAGGCTCATGGATTCATCAGAGAACCTCCTTGTAGTGTCGCTCTCTAGAATTCTTACAATGTACATAGTGAAAGCATCATTCACCTCCTGAAGTTGTGATTACTAGTGTCCAGGGTGAATTGAGGGCAGTAAGCATATATAGGATCACCTTTATGAGCATCAATGTATGTGAAGCCAAACCATTGCCTTGATGCTGCTAGGGTATACATCAGATAAGAAGTCATGTAAAACTTCTTGGTTTACTGTACATTGGACAACTGTTCTACCAAGTTCATGTTGATGATTTCTGCCCAGTTGATGTTCTGAGTACCCTCACACACCATGTTGATAAGTGGGCACATCTAGAAATGGAACTCGTTGGTAGAGGGTAAGCCCATGAACTGAGCTAATAAGATTATAAAATCTGATAGCTCCTCATTGAAATCGACATGAAACAGAGCTTTGGATAGACGGGATGCCCCCTTTTTAGGGTTTTTAAGCCAAGACTTTGCCACCCTTGCCTTGTATTTTTCATTGTCCTGGTCGAAGAGTGCCTGTGCCTGGTTCTGAGAGATGACTATAGAATTGTCCATTTCAAGAATCCTTAGGGCAGTGCCAATGGCGGCAGCATCGAGCTTGGCAATGAGCTCCCCATGCACATTTGTTAGTTCACTCGAGTCGGGATTGAAGTGAGCACCACAGGTGAGTACCGTGTCTGCACATTGCACTGAGATCGGGAAACCAATGGTAAATGCCAAGCCACTATCGTGAATCATTTGCACCATAGGAGAGGGGTTCGGGTTTGTCATCCTAGTCTAGAAATCTCCAAAGTCCAGGTGACGAACTTCACTGTCCCCCATATCAGGAATGGCAGACTCGAGCGGTGAAACTTGCTCCTGACCTTGGAATTTAATCTTCATGTTGATAGCAATTGGAAAGACAAAGTCACAGCCTGAACTCTTGATGAAATTGCAGGGGGAATGGGTACGCGCACAAAAATTTTGATTGCAAGGGTATGAGTAATTGATAACGAGAAAGTAGTGTGTAAAAATGCGTAGGGGGCAGCTTATTAAATAGCATTTAGGAGAGAGAAAGGTAATAAATGTGCATTAAATACACATCTACCAACTCAAAAATCAAGATATTCGGGAAGAGCGGGAAAAACTAGCCTAGATGGCCTTTGGTTCATTTGGGACACGCGGGACGTGAAAGAGCGACTCGACCGATGCAGGTGATGCAGGGATAGAAAGCACAAATGTTTTCAGGACATGAGGGATGAAAGTACAGTGTGAAATGTGCGATGTGGCTGACATGCAGGAAAAAGGTGAACAATGAGCCTGAGTGAACTTGAGACATTTGGAACAAAAAGTTCCAACGGGCCCGTGAGAAAATAGATTTTCAAGTAAAGCGGCTGATCGGCGAACAGGGAGCCCGAATGAACTTGGGACACATGGGACAAAAATGTCTGACAGACCTGAAAATCACACAGAATGACTCAAAAACATAGATTTTTTCAACTTCTTGATTTTTTCCTTTTACCAAAACAACAGAAAAGGCGTTAACTCAAAAAATTTCAATTTTGAACTTCTCAAAAGAGGGGAAATTTTGAGAGGACAACAGGTCTCAAGTGGTTGTTTGAACGGGAACTACAAAAATACTTTTGTATGCAAGCTTTACTTCAAAGAAATAAACTTTGTGTTCTTTTGAGAAGACATTTTGGAGTTAATGAAATATGAACTTTGTGTCCCATTCATTGTCTCTTATAGCATTTGATGTTCTTATGTTCATTAGATGTTAGTGTTTGAATCTTGCATGCAAATATTGTCTTGGATCTTATTGTCAACACTACTAATATGTTGTTCTAGTTCATAGTGATCAAGCTCTTATTATCTACTTGCTCACGTGTGTTCCCTTTTACTCATTCTCATTTAGCTGATGCAAAATTTGTTTTATTTGTTTTAGTTATTGATTGTTCTTCTCTATGCAATATTAGGTGTTTCTTTTACCTAACTCTTACATGTTCCTTCCATTCATTCCTTTCCATTCCTTTCCTCAATTCCATTCCATCTCTCTCATTCACTTTTCTTTCCATTGTTGTTCCAAACCCCCCACATACAATTTTGAATGTACAGGTGTAAATATAGTTTTGGTTTTCAATAAAGGCAACCTCACCTTCATTGATGAGGGGACTTTGTTCCCACAATGTTGCATGTCATTTACATGTGAGCAATTCCATATGCTAATCATTTTTGGAGAATCCGTTGGGGATTTAGGAATTGTTAACTAATGCTTGGTTAAATCTTTATGACTATTCCCTTTGCACAAGATGCATTTCTTCAACCGAACCTTGTGCCCGATGAAGATTTTCAAGGAGACATTGCTTCCAACCTTTGAACAGAATCTTGGGAAAACCAAGAAAGCTTGTAACAATTTGTGAATGTTGATAGAACCATTAACAAAGAAATCTACATTGAAGAAATTAGAAGAAGAGCACCCACACTTGTGGCCAAAAGACTTCTTGGACATGTGTTGATCGTTGTTCACCGACGTGGCCCTCTTCCACTAAGACAATTATCTATATGAGTATTACAGGTAACCCACCTATCTTGCAACCAAATCTTGTTTTTACAGATACTCAAGAAGACATATCATTAGATTTGAGGCAAGCTACTTGTGAAAAGTGCAAAAGTAACTATCATTATCATCTTGTTGCATCAGTACTAGATAACGAAGAAGATCAAGCTGTGAGAGTTGTCAGAGTCATTTAGGTGCAAAGAGATCAAGAAAGAGAGAGAAGAGAAAGGAAAGAGTTGATTAGAACATGCCAGTGATCCTTTCCTAGTAAAGATTTTAAATTGGTAGGAAAGAGGTTTACACGAGGAGAAAAAGATAAAGGTCAATCAGATCTCGTTTTTGAAGTTCAAGGAAAGTTTGGTTTCAAGTTATCTCCTCCAAGGAGGAACATGCCACATATATCTATAAGCCTTACAACAAGTCTTGAAAGAGCAAGCAAGGAAGGAATCACTACAATTCAATCACTTATTCTTGCTCACGTTGATTTTCCTTCGCATACCACCTTTCCTAAGATGGTAGTTAACATACCATGGGGAAATTTCATAGGCCCATTGGCCTTACCAGCTCGACATGACCTCTCACGAGGATCGAGGAAGATTCTGACCAAGTTTGATGGAGATGGGAAGACATCACCAAATGACCACATTTCTACCTTGTTTGCTGCATGTGTAGTTTTGTCAGTAGATTATGAAGATGTTGTTATTCACCTCTTCATTGAAACATTACATGACATTATCGCAAATTGGTTTCATCATCTGACAAATGGATGCATTACAAACTAGAATGATATGAAAACTAAGTTTGAAGATTGATTCAAGATGGTAAAAGATGAACATGCTCTTCTTGCCCAAATATCTCAAGTGAAGAAAGAGCCAATATAACCCATGAGGAATTTCATTGCTAAATTCAACAAAATGGTGAACAAAGTTTCTGCCAGGATTCGCCTGAACCTTGATGGACAAAAATGTTTCTTTATTAATGCACAACAACTGAAAGTGTGCTATCAGCTGAGAAGGCCTAGAGTGGCTACTTTGGAACTTGCTCAATCCTTGGCCATAGAAATTGAGGATGATTTAATCATGGTAGGAAAATTCAAGAAAATTCCCTCAAGGGAAAGAGTCAAAAATCCCCCAATGCTTCAGAGGCTATACTCACTAAGTTGGCTAATTATGTGCTAGCTTTGAAAAAGCAAGTTGCTCAAAGTAGTAAACTTGCTCCTTGCAAAGTCATCCCAAGAAAATGATATGTTCCCAATAAAGCTAGAATTGAAGGCACTCTGATGAGGCTTGCTATTGAAGTGGCTCCCACAACTAACTCAAAGTGTGATGTCACTGAAGAAAGTGACGATGACGTTGAGGTTGTCAAAGTTGACGAAGAAGAGCCAGACTCTACTACATATGAGCCTGAAGTCGAAGAGCCTGAAGGAGAGAGCAATAATCATTTCTTCAAGTACTGTTCAAAAGAAGAAGATGAATACAAAGAAATTATAGAAGATATCAATAGTCAATCCTTTATTTTCTTCACATGCTCTCAGAAGAAGGAGCAGAGTACCACTAAGGTGGAAGATAAAAAGAGATTCAAGCAAGTTCCTAAAGAATCTAAGAAAGGAAACTTCTAAAGAATCCATGAAAACTGAGATTCCTAAAGAGTCCAAGGCAACTGAGGTTTCTAAGGTCAAAACTATCTTAAAGAAAGGAGGGCCTTTGTTAAGTCAATCAGTTGATAAATCAGCTATGAAGAAAGTTTCTTCTTCCACATCAATATTAACCAAGCCCAAAGCAAAGGTCAAAAGTGTGCCATCATCAAGTTCGAAAGAACTAGTTTATGAGACATCAAGTACGGTCATTCAGCCCAAATTTTATATTATTGATCATATCAATAAAATAAATACTTCCATGTCACAAGCAGAGTACTTGAAGTCCAATAAGGATCAACTCGAGAAATTGGTCTAGTTTATCAAAGGTGACTCTACTGTTCATTCCTCCAAAGGAATTATGAAAAACTCCTAAATATGGGAAGACTCAAAATATTGTGGCAGCCACTACACCTTCAAATGAAAGATTGAACCTTTATTTGCGTCCTTTCTGATCAAGAGATGGAAATTAAGTAATTGCATTATAGATTCTAAATCCTCGGATAATGTGATGCCTGAAAAAATAGCACATGCTCTTGGATTGACTTGTACGAGAACATTAGGATCCTGTTACTCAATGGAGACAAGACAAGTTCCTCTGATTTGGAAAATTAAAGACGCTCAAATGGTTTTAGCTCAATTTCCTCAAAAGCGAGTCAAGGTAACCACTCTAGTTTCCGACATTCCTGCTTCATATGGTATGTTGTTGAGCAGAAAATTTTGCAGAGACCTGGGTGGTGAGATTCCAATGGATTGGTCTCATGCTATGATCCCTATTAGTGGAGAAATGAAGAAGCTAATGCCATAAACTTAGGAAAATTTCACTATAATGAAAACCAATGACCCCCACACACATGTCCTATCTCAAAACTCAAGTATGGGTAATTATATGATGACTGCATAGGTTAATGCACCTGAGGTTAATTGCCAAGATCCCAATGAAATATGGGCTCTTGAGTTCGATGCAAATTGTTGCTCAATAGGTTCCAGCGCAGGAGTGTTGCTCATATCTCTGAATGGTAAAATATTTCCTTTTTCTTACAAACTCTAATTTTCAAATACTAACAACACTGCAGAATATGAGGCATTAATCATTGGCCTCCAAGTTGCAGAAGAGAAAGGGATTAAAAATTTGAAATTTTTTAGAGATTCGGAATTGATCATGAAACAAGCTAAAAATTAGTTTCAAGTAAAGAATGATCATTTGAGACACTACAAAAATAAAGTGTGGGATGCGATAGAAACCTTCGATACTTTTTCCATAGAATATTTCCCTCGCGAAAAGAATGACAATTAATTCTCTAGCAGTCTCAACTTCATTAATGATTCCTCATTCAAAGTTTGATTAAGACAAATACACCATTGAAATGGTTTTTAGGCCAAGTGTTCCTGACAATGCAAAAAATTGGCAAGTATTCAATGATGATCAAAAAATTATTTCCTTCTTGGATAAGAGGGATAATTTTGAATAGTTGTACTTTGAAGGAAGTGATTCTGCATTTCACGAATCGACGACCTCACCCATTCTAGAAGGAGTTGAGAATGAGGATCCTGGTGATGGAATCATTCAACTCAAAGGAAATAAAATTCCAAAATGATTGGTTTCACTTGAAGAACTTTTTGATAATCATGATAGGTTTATAAAAGAGAAAGAGCAGGTAGGACTTGCAAATTCAGCTGACTATGAGCAAGTTGACATTGGTACCAAAGACAAACCTCGCCTAGTCAACATTGGTAAGTGTTGCTCACCTGAGGAGCGTAGGAAATTTGTAAGCGTCCTCACCAAATATTCTGACATCTTGGCTTACTCATATGAAGACTTGAAGTCTTTCCAACCTAGGGAAATGGAGCATGTCATACCCTTGAAACCTGGTGCAGTTCCATTCAAGCAGAAGCAAAGACAATATAATCCCAAGATAATAGGGACAATATTCCATGAGGTTCAAAAGATGTTAGATGCACGAATAGTTTTTCCCATTCAACATTCAACTTGGATAGCTAATATTGTACCAATTTGTAATATAAAAGGAGAAATTAGGATTTACGTGGATTTCCGCAATCTTAATCAAGATTCCTTGACGGATAACTATCCACTTCCAGTCATGGACCATATTCTATAGGTAGTAACTGGATTGGAAAAGCTATCTATGCTAGATGGTTTCTCTGGATATAATCATATTGAAGTGGCTAAAGAAGACCAATATAAGACTGTGTTCACCACCCCCTAGGGTACGTTCACATATAGAAGAATTCCTTTTTGTTTGATCAATGTTGATGCAACTTTTCAAAAGGGAAATGGATATGGCATTCAAAAATTATAAAGACAAGATCACCATGATATACCTAGATGAATTGACAGTGTTCTCAAAGAAATGAGAAGATCACCTAAGAGATTTGGAGAAATTATTGTGGAGGTGCAGAATTCATAAGATCTCCCTTAATCCAAAGAAGTCTATGTTTGGAGTTACGGAAGGTAAAATCCTAGGTCATATGTTTTCTAAAGAAGGAACTAAAATCAATCTTGAGTGCATTCAAGCTATCAAGAATATTTCCTTTCCTACAAGTAAGCCTAGAGTCCACTCATTATTTGGGAAGGTGAAATTTTTTAGAAGGTTCGTGCCATATTTCTCTGAGTTGACCAAAGAAATCGCTGATATGATGAAAGGAAAATAATCCTTCAAATGGTCGAAGGAAGGTAGAGAAGCATTCAAAAAAATTAAGGGTGCTATTGGAAAACCTCCTACATTGGTGTGTCCCACTTTTAAAAAGGATTTCATAATCTATTAATATGCTTTACCGTACACGATCTCTATCATCCTGACTCAACACAATCAAGAGGAAATTTAATCTCCTATTACAATCATGATTTTTGGATTCAAGAAACATGAACTCAATTACATTCCCCTTGAAAGGCATGCGTACGCGGTGGTGAGAGCCTTAAAACATTTTAGGTACTATGTGTTGAATTCGCACACCAAAGTCTTAGTTCTGGACATCGCAGTTAAATCGATGTTGATGCAAAAGGAACCAAGATCTAAAAGAGGTAATTTGGTCTCCAAGATCTAGGAATATGATTTGGATATCAATCCTACCAAGTTATTTTGAGGAAGAGGACTTTGCCAACTCATCGCAGAGAATGATCCACAAGATGACTCTGATAAAGAACCATTTGAAGAAGGTTTACCACTGGTAGTTTTTTGTCAGTACCACAAATGAATGGTATTCCAATATAGCTTAATTTCTCACATATGGCAAATGTCCTAAGAATCTGACAGCTAAGGAAAGGAGAGCTATCAAATCAACAGCTAGTCGGGTATGTTATTTAGGACAACACATTGTTCAAGAAAGGAATTGATGGCATGTTTCTCAGATGTGTTGATAAGGAACAACCCAGGTTGTTTGAAGCCTTTCATAATCATGCTTGCGGTGGTCATTTCTCTGGCCCAGTGATAGCTCATAAAATTTTACGAGCACATTATTACTGGCCCACTATGTTTTCCGATGCTTAGAAATGGGTAACAAAATGCGAAGCTTGTCAGCAATTTGTTGGAAGACCTAAATTGGCACCTTTGCCTTTGAAGTCAGTTGTCATTGAAGAACCCTTTCAACAATGGGGTTTATATTTCATCAGAGTTCTAAATCCTAATTCTAGTGCTAGTCATACTCACGTGCTCACTACAATTGACTATTTTATGAAGTAGGTAGAAGTTATACTGGTGAAACAAACATCTACTGTGGTAATCTGTGACTTCATCAAAGAGAATATATTGACTCGTTACAGAATTCCACAAAAGATCATGATAGACAATGCCACCAACTTCTCTTCTTTAGAGATGATAAGTTTTTGTTATGGGTATGGGATAAATTTGTCTCATTCGTCAGATTACTACCTGCAGGGAAACTGTTAGGCATAATCCAGTAACAAAAACATCATTACTATCGCGCGCAAGTTAGTTGAATAAAATCAAAGAACTTGGCATAAGAAGTTATATGATACATTATGGGCTGACCACGTAACTCCCAAAAGATCAATCAGGATGTCTCCATTCCAACTCTTGTATGGAACTGATGCTCAAATTCCCATCACATTGAAGTTACCAACATTACAATTGGCTCAAGCAGTTGATGATGAATGTTTCGCCAATGCATCGGATAAAAGGACCGTGTTCCTAAGAAAAATTGAAGAACAAATAAGTCAAGTAGCAAACATGATCGATGAACACCAATCCAAAGTGAAGATATTGTTTGACAAGAAAAATAAGGGGAGGCAATTTCAAATCAATGACTTGGTTCTTTTCTAGGACAAGAGACGTGAACCAAAAGGAACACATGGGAAGTTTTATTCGCTGTGGCTAGGCCCTTTCAAGATTATACATTTCTGTGGAGATAACACCTATTACTTGGCATATCATGATGGAACTCATTTTCCTTTTCCCTACAACGAGAAATATCTCAAGCACTATCAAAATTGAAAATGGGTTGTCCCCCGTATGAAAATAGGTAATTAGGATTTTGGTTTGTTTATTTTCCCTATTTTTTAGTTTCCTCTTTTTTTTCATCCCACATCATTTTTGGGATCATGTTCATTAAATATTTGGGTCTGGGTCTATTGCTGCGTGCGTGAAGTCTTTGTCCCCAATTAGAGCCAGCTGTTATCAGCTAATTTTGACTTCACAAAATTAATAACGTAAAATTTTTAAAAATTTCAAAAAGCATTCTTTCACTTGATTTCTCATCCCCATCGTAATCATATTGTTCTTCTGATCGTTACGGTCTTTGTTTCGTCCATTTCGGGTGAGAACTCCTCTCGCCAGGTCACAAAATGCGTTAATAATTAATTAATTAATTAATATTTAATTAATTTATTACCTTTTATTTGATAAAATCCAATTTTATTGATTTTAGGGTTTTAAATTAAATAATTATTAATATAATAATTATTAAAAGGCATTTCGACCAATTTTTTATATATTTCCGGAGGGAAAATAAGCTTCCGCTTCTAATTGCCGGGGATGCCAAATTGGCTTCCCATACCTGGATTTCCCCTTTCCTGGAAAATACTTCTTATTTTCCCACTTGTGGGATTTCTTCTGTTGATTGCCAACCCAACTGGATGGAAAACTGACAAAAAAAGCTCCCAATCTCCCACATGGGGAAATAAATGGGAATTGCCAGCTTGCTTTGCCATTGCAACTGGCAAACGAACAAGTTTTTTCTCATCTTTCCCTGGCAATTAATGCCTACTACGGAAGAAAGGGAAAATTGGTTATTCAAATGGAAATAAGAAACAGTTATAGAAGCTTCTTTAATCCTCATAACCATTTCTCCGTCAAACTCGTTGGAAAAATTCATGCGAAGAAGCTTTGAAACTTTTAATATTTCTAACTTCTTCTTATTTCCTCTATAGAAGCGTTTCCCAGAAATATTTTTATTGCATCCCTAAAAAAAATACCAGTTCACTATGAACGCCATTGTGAAGGAGGAATACACATTACAAAAGAAAATCAGTTCATGCTCAGCCAAGTGATAATCCCATGTAGGAGGAAGAAAAAAGAACAGTCCAAGCATTGTTCACGTAGGGACAATACAACACATTTCCAGGCCTTGGAGGAAAATAAAGTTACAGCACCTAGGTAAACAAAGTAAGAGAATCCACACAGGTTTGGAAAAAATCTTCCAACACAGGTTTAGAAACAATCTTCCACACAGGTTGAGGAACACAACTCCACGCAGGCTAAAGTAAGAGAATCCATGCATGGGTAAAAAGACAAAAAGAATAACCAGTCCAAATTTTCCATGCAGCCAAGGATATAAGTTCAAGCATAAGACGAAAAAATAGTCACCAAAGACAATGACCCAGACATTGGGTAGATCTGATCTTCCAAATGTAGCCAAAGGAGAAATATAAATCATTCTCCACATAAACCAGAAAGGAAGGAGAACAATAGTTAAAAATATTTATTTTGGTTTTGTAATAGCAAGTTTCCGCGCAGGAGAAGAGAGGAAGAAAATAAAAAAACATTTGTTTTGTTGAGCTGTCCACTCTCCCAAACAAGGAAAAAATAGTCCAAAAAAAAGGAGATTTATTTTATTTTGTTGAGCATCACTTCTACTCGTTCATTTCAAGGAGGAAAGATAAAAAGAAAAAGGGCATGTGTTTTGTCTTATTAGGATCCCACACATTGGGTAGAGGAGGAAGCATAGTCCAAAACGCAGGTCAAAAGGCAACAAAGTTCACACAGAGGGGAATAACAAAACCACTTTGTGGTTATTTCCCACACATTTGCAAAAATAAGACAAACCAACAATTGTAACAAGATCCACATAGCTATTGGAAGAAGATCCATGCATATGAGGAGATAAATCAACTAAAATGGAGTTTTCAACACATGCACAACAGCTCAAACCAATACCATACGCTGCCCAAGGAGATGAAGTTCCATGTGGATGTAAATTTGTTTTTGTAAGCATGTAGTAGTTTGGAATAGATAAAAAGAAAACAACCCAAGAAATACACATCATTTCCACACATTTGCAGAACAAAAGATCTTCTACGCATTCACAAAATCAGGAGTCTTCCAATGCATTTTACCAGTAGCAATATGCACGCTCAGGAAAATATGAATATCCCCGCCTGGTTTGAAATACAATTTCCAATGCAGAGAAAAAATGAATTAAAAACAAAATTCAAATCAATCATGCGCGAAGTCATTAAAAATCGGGAGAATTTTATTTTTTTTAAAATAAATCATTTTCAATGCATTGGTGAGAAGTATTCAGGCTATTCAAAAATATCATGCATTCAAACACATTACCAATGTATATTGGCATAAAGAAAAATGAATTTAATGAAGAAAACGATAAGATACAGGAAAGAACGTGCCATGCAGGTTATGTGCGATGAAGTAAACGATTTTGGAGCTCAATATCTTGAAGCTGAGTGATTTTCAAGAACGGTTAGTTTCGTTGAATTCTTCCCATATTTGTGTAATAATTTTCAAAATTTTAAATGAACAACAACCCATTTGATATTTTTCATGAACCCAAGAAAACGTAGTTTACTCGATTTTGTCACGCATCATTTCAGATTGGTGGAAGACCTACTTTGAGAATCCATATCTTGAGCCTAGATGATCGTCAAGAAAAACAATTTGGTTTTTTAAATTCTTCCCACATTCATGTACTTATTTGCCAAAATTAAATTTTACATCACTTCATTTGATATTTTTTACGGAGTCAAATAAAATGCACTTTGCATGATTTCCTTGCGTGCGTAGTTTTCAGCCTGTCAAGGAGACTGACTTTGAGGGTTGATATTTTAAACTTGTATGATTTTCAGGAGCATAGGATTGGTTTTTGAATTTTTATCATATTCATATGCTCCCTTGCCAAGTTTTAGATTCCCAATGTGACGTTTGGTATTTTTCCTAGGCTAAAAACAAACGGGATTTTCACAGTTTTACACTTGCATTTTCCTAGCAGTTTTAGAAGAGTCAACTTTGACCTTTAATATTTCACTGAAGAATTTTATTTGGGAAAAAAATATTTGACACGCAAAGTTTTGGTACCTTAATAGACTCCCTCATCCAAGTGAGAGCTTCTCAGAACAAGATTTACTATTTTTCCCACGACAGTTTCAGAGGATTTGTGCAGTTTTGTAAGAAGGAAGTAATAGCCTGAAATCACGCTTCTGTCACAATCATGTCATCCTTAGAAAAAAATGATGTTGCGGTATAGATTCCAGGGCATTCTACTCACCTCTAAACTCCATTCAAAGTATGAGAACATTTCCAATACCAACTTGGGACACGTCGACGTAGGTCGATTTTACGATCGCATATCAACCGAAGGCGAGTCCCAATTTTCCTGACGCTTGTTCTGAATTGGTCATCACTTGCATGGATGCACCAAGACACCTGCACAGTGTGGTGATTTAACTCCAACGTCTCCGAAACATAAGCAACCTCTGACTTCCTCATTATGCGGTATAGGTCGTAGCCACTGACAGAGGTATCTTTGGAGTCAAAAGCCATTGATATCGACATAGATCGATAATGAGAGAAACTTGTCTACATCAATTGTCTTCACTTAATTATTGTATGGATCTATTCATCAACAAATCAAAGATAATGAAAATTTTAGTTGTGTGGATCATCAAGCAAGACCACATCATTCAAGTGTGTCCTTGTTGGCTCTTAGTTAGTAGTGGGCACGATACTTCATTGACTAGTCTTAAAGTTAGAGCATTCTCGAATTGGACGATTGTGTGCAAATCAAAATGGCAACACTTTGGAATGGTGACAAAGAAAAAATACATAACTCCAGGAAGTGAATTGAAATTTTGGCTCTTGGAAGATCTTCTCAATGGCGAGAGATCAAGAGTTGGATTCTGACAAGCCAAGGTGGCGTAACGACTACAGTTTCGTGAATTTTTTTGGTGGAAAGATGTCAAGTGTCCTCTTTTGATCGATAGTTTTTCACCAAGTGACATCATTTGATTAGTTTTTTTTCCTTTGTCTTTGCTTTCATGTTTTTACTCGGATCTAAAAGGCATTTTTTTACTTAGTTTAAGGGAATTCATGTCCGCTAGGGGGGTCTGCTTTGGAATTTTTTAGAAAGATGACATTTTCCCCTCTTGATATTGTTGAATTATGCCACGTGTCACCCTTGCTTTGGCTATCCTTTAATTTGTTTTTTATTTTTTAAGTGGCTCGATTCGAGTTCGCTTATGAGGTCGCCCTCGCCAAGTTAAAAAATAGCTCGCTGAGTTAATTTGTTTTCCTGACCCCTACTCCGGATCTGTAAGTTTATTAGCTTCATTTTATTCTAGGTGTTTCAAGTTCGTCAGGGAAATCTAGTTGGGAGAACACTGGAATTATGACGCATGTCTCTCTTAGCCATTAGATTTGTGCCAAGTGGTTGCCACCAATTTCTTTGTTCATTTTCATTTTATTAATTTGTTTTCTAAATTTTTTTTAATTAATTTTATTTTTAAAAAACTTGTAGCTCGGTGCGAGCTCGTTTGGCTTGTTGTGAACTCAACCACTGTGATTTTTTTTTAATACTGCCAAGCTATACATCTTGGGTGCCAAGTTGGTTTTGTAGCTCGTATTAAGAGAACTCAATCTTGAATCAGAATTTATCTCCAGCAGGGAATTTGTTATTTTTTTAGTCAAATCTATGTTTCATAGTTTTTTTGTGTGCATATAACTGCTAAAGAAATTATGTATCTTGTTTCTTGTCTATGTTTAGATATTTTGTAAAGAGTTAGTTCATTTTTTAGCTGTATTTATCTTCATAATTTTTTTGAGCATTTAAAAATAGTCGGTAATGCTAGTTTCTCAATGGATAAGTCTCAGTTATTAAATGGAACTAATTATAGTATCTGGAGAGGAAGGTTAAAATCCTATTTTATGACTAGAAATCTATGGGATATTGTAACTGGTGTGGAAAAATAACCCACCAGAAGACTTGAAATCCTAAAAATCTTAGCTCCTTCTCTCAAAGATAGCAGGAAGCTCTGTCCATCCTATTGCAAATCATAAAAGATGAATTTCTAATGCACATAGGTCATATGGATGATCCTGTTGATTCCTAGAAGCAATTAGAGACTATGCATGAAGATAATCATCTATCCAAAATAATTAAGTTGCTCTTAGAATTGTTTACAATTCCTATGAAAGGGGGTGAGAAAATAGTTAATTACCTAGCTAAAACTAAAAACATGAACTATGAACTATTTCAAGATAAGCTTATATATTTCATTATTCATATTAATATTCATGAAAAATTCAGGAACTATATCTCTATTCTTAACTCTAAATATTAGAATGAGAATGATTTACCTGATTTATATTCCTTGTCTTCTCTGTTAATACAAAAAGAATGAGTAATGGAGAATTTTGATTCAAAAGATATTGCATCTTAGGCATTATTCTCTCAAAATCATAAGTATGCTCAAAATAGGAATAATAATAATCCTAATCAAAAGTTTAATATCAAATCAAGATTTAAATCCAATCCTAAGTCTAATTCTATTAAAAACAGTCGAAAAATTTAAAATCAAATTTAATGATACATGTAACAAGTGTGGAAAATTTGGTCATAAAGAGTTTGATTGTCATGTCAAAACTAACAAATCTTTTAAGAATACTAGAAATAGTAAGCCTAATAGTCAAAAGAAAGATCAAAATAAAAATCATGCAAACAAATTGTTGAGCAATCTATTGCCTTATATACTGCTCTCTCAAATTCAAATGAAAATAACTGGATCCTAGATAGTGGTGCCTCTAAGAACATGACCTGTATTTCTGGTATCCTCTCAGATGTTGTTAAATGTGAGGAAAATACATATCTAGGAGATAATTCCATCATTAGATCTAAAGGTTGTGGAAATGTTAGAATGTCAAATGGAATAATTATGAATGTTTTGTATGTTCCTCCATTGAAAAAAAAACTTTTGTCTTGCTCTTGGCTAATTAAAGAAAATTATAAAGTTGTTTTGCTACAAGAAAAATGGTATGTAAAAGATAAACTCAGTAATGTTATTGATTATGGTATTAAGAAAAATGGTTTATATAGTTTTGATGGATTTGTGTCTTAATATTGCTTTTCCTTTCTTCTTCTAGGAATGATATTCAGCTTTGGCATGAAAGATTAGGTCATGTGAATTTCAAAATTTTGTATGAAATGTCTCGCCTAAATCTTGTAATTGGTTTCCCTAAGATGAAATATTGATCATGAAACATGTGAAAGTTTCTACTTGGTAAGCAACATGTTGAACCATTTCACAAACATCATGATCCAAATTCTTCTAATTATTAGAGTTGATTCATAGTGATGTGAGAGGTCCACTTTAAGTCCTTCTCTCAGTGGAGCCTTGTATGTAATTATTTTTTATTGATGATTTCTCTAAGGATGACCTTAGTCTTGTTTTATTAAGAAAAAGTACGATGTCTTGTCCTAAGTTTCAATATTTCAAGGCTTTAGTTAAAAATGTCTTCTAATCTGAAAATAAAAATAATTGGAACTGATAATTGAGGTGAGTATGTTAACAAAAAGTTTGATGATTTTTGTGTGTCATGTGGGATTCAAAGAGAGATGAAAACTCCCTATTCCCACAACAAAATGGCATTGCAGAAAGGAAAAATAAGACTTAGAAATGGCTACTATGATTCATGCATCTAAATGTGCCTAAGTTTTTATGGAAGAAGGTATGAACACTAGAGACTCTACATTCTTAATATAGTTCCTACAAAATATATTCATCAAGATACTCCTCATGAAGTATGGAAAATAAAAAACCAGATATATCTCACTTAAGAATATTTGGTAGTCCTGCTTCTATCTCCATTCAAAAATTTAAAATGAATAAGCTTTGATCCAACCTCATATTCTTGTATTTTTTTTGGATATGGTTGTAAACTAAATTTTTAAGAGTCTATGACCATTTCAAGCATGACATAGTTGAAAATAGGAATGTTCATGTCTTGGAGAAATACATTATGTGATGCTTCTTATGAACCCTCCTCTATTTCTCCTGAAATAGAGCATGATCAATCCTTCTCCTAACAATATGGAAACAAAAGTTCAAGTGGATGATTATCTTTATCTAGATATGATGGAGGTTGAGGGAGAGTCATCTCAAAGTGTCTTGCATCCCAAGATTCCTAAATGGGCTCAAAATCTTGTTAAGGACTCTAATCCTGTTAGTCTTAGAAATTTAACTCGTAGTCAACATAATTATCATGCCTTGATGACCCTCTATAGAGGTTGAACCACAATATTTTAAAGAATCTTGTCAAGATGATAGATGGATTCAGGCTATGAAATGATAAATACAATGCTTTGATTAAAAATAACACTTGGGAACTAGTCCCTCCTCCTTCTAAGTGAAGCATTGTAGGATCCAAATGGTTGGATAAGATCAAGTATAACTCTATAGGAGAAATTGAAAAATTCAAGGAAAGGCTGGTAGCTCAAGTGGTTTCATCTCAAAAACCTAGTCTTGACTATGTTGATACTTTTTCTATTGTAGCTAAGATGAGCACTTTGAGAATTATTATCTTACTTTGGCTGCCCAATATGGTTGGGAGATTCACCAAATGGATGTTAAAAATTCATTTCTTAATGGTGATACGAAAGAAGAAATATACATGTCAACCTAAAGGTTTTGAAGAACCTGGTAAGGAACTATATGTCTATAAGATAAAAAAATATTTGTATAGTCTTAAGCAAGCTCCTAGAGCATGGTATGCTAAAATTAATAGTTTCTTTCAGGATCTTGGTTTCTCAAACTATTGTTTTGATAATGATTTATTTTCTAAAGTTTGAAAATAATCATATTATCATTATTTTTTTGTATGTTGATGAATTTTGATTACTAGTGATAAGAAATTTAATTGTTATAATCAAAGAAATATTAAAACAACGTTTTGAAATGGCTGATTTAGGTTTGCTAAATCATGGGGAGCAAGACAACACCGAAAAGTTTATAGGCATGGTTATATTTCAAGATCATAAATATATTGTTGCATCTCAATATTAGTATGATATGAATTTAATTATAATATTTAACATGATTGACTATAATCATGTTTCCATTCCTATTGAAGTTGGTGTTAAATTAGATCCTAAACCTGCATGTGCTAAATTTGATCTTACTCTGTATAGATAGCTAGTTCATAATCTAATTTATTTGACTATTACTAGGCCTACTATTTCATATACAGTAGGATTTATTTCAATATTTATGAAGGATCCTTATGAGGATCATTGGAAAATGGAAAAACTAATTCGGAAATATGTTAAAGGAACAATTACTTATGGTCTGTTTTATTCTTCTTGTGATGATGCAAAGTTATTTGGATATTGTGATTCTGACCATGTTGGTGATGCTATAGATAGAAAATATACTTCTAGATATGTTTTCAAGTTGGGTGCAGGTGCCATCACTTGGAGTATCAAGAAGCAACCAACAGTGTCTATCTCTTCTACTGAATTAGAGTATAGAAGTGTTATGAAAGAAGACAAAGGAAGCTATGTGGCTGAAAATACTGTTGGATGAACTACATATGGGTGTTAAAGGGATCACTACTCTTCTATGTGATAACCAGAGTTAAATTTCTCTTGCGAACAATCTAGTTCAGCATCAAAGGATCAAGCATATAGAAGTTAATATGCAATTTATATTCGAGAGAAAGCCTGAATGGTGATATTGATATCAAGTTTTGTTCCAATGAAGATCAAGTTGCATATATCTTCACCAAGCCATTATGTGTTGTGAATTTTTGCAAGTTTCGTGCCTTTTTGGGGTATAATAGTTTCCATTGAGGGGGAGTGTGCATGACAATACCACCTCTTAACGGTTGATGCAAATTTCCATTACTTCCTTCGAATTTGTAATAAGTAAATAATCACAGTATGTGAGTTAACTTGTAAACCCCATCTGAAGTATTAGTTATGGGCATGCCTTGGTTTCTAAAAGGCTCCATGATCTGATATAAGTCTTCATATATAAATCAGTTGTCTTAAGAATTTTTATATGGAAAGATATGTATGATTTCCCTTGTTTACATGCTAGCCTGAATCATTGTTGATGATTTATAGATCTATAAATCCTTTTATAAAAAAGATAATTTGGGATATTTTATTTTTTTCTTCCCACTTAACATTAAAGGGGAGTGTTGGGGTGATAATTTCAAATCGAGATACCATTTAGGTGGACCACCACTTCCTGCCCCATATTATTTTAAAGTTTATTTAATAAAATTTATTATGTTGGTCTTCCACTACTTTAAGAGTGAAATGGTATGACTGATCACCCATCCTATATATATATATATATATATATATATATATATATATGTATGTATGTATATGTATATATGTGTTTATATACATATATACATGATCCATCACGGGATTGGTATATGAATAAATATATACATACTAAGTGCATTAATTCATCGAAGTTATACTTTGTGATATATGCAAGACTGTAAAACTACAAGACACGGGTCTGCAATTTCTTTTGTGAGATTGAGGAGAGAAGTGGAAGTGTTGGGTTAAAGTTTTTGATAAATTATTAATAAAAACAATGCTTTATTTCAGTGGGGGTTTTTCCTTCGGTTTTCCCCACTATAAATATGGTATTCTCTGTCTCATTTAATTTACTATTATTTACTTTCAATTTTTGTTATTACATTATGTAATCTACAATATATAAACATATAAATCTATGGTTAATTTAACTTAACATTATAATATATAATATTTAGAAATTACTCTGTGGATCTAAAATTTGTTAATTATACCTTCCCATAATTTACCTAACATGGAGGAGAGTGAGGTCAATTTTTACTTCATTTACCATTGTTTTAACATCCATCAAACATCCATTCAATCACATACATTCCACATTAGCTTATCAAGTGTGCATCATGCATTCAAATGGGATTGAAAAACATGAGAGAGAACATATAAACACAAGATGTAAGTGAGAAACCCTCAAAGGGAAGAAAACCCACTACAAAATTTGTTGATATTACACACAACAAAGACTCAAATGAATATTACACATCACAAGAGATTTATTTAGTGATGCGCCAACCCCACAAGGATAACCAACCCATAAACCCTTATTAATATTACTCACAACAAGATATTTTCATGAATATGACTCATCACACAAGATTTTGTAGAAGTATGACCACTGAAATTATGTTGATATCACAACTGATTGTGATCCCAAAATTCAGCTCTAAATTCCTTAAAACCCTCATCAGATGCTCTCTCCTTCAATTCACTCAATATTTTTCTTTCATGGACTAATTTTCCTTCAAACCATTGCACAGAGATTCACACTCTCATATAGGTCGCATTTTTCCTCTTCTAGCACTAGTTCACAATTTAAACTCAAACCCTATATTTATACCCTTCTCATCTCCAAAACATAAAGTAAGTTAATATCCCTCCTTTAGTTCAAACAATACAAATTAAAAAAAACCAGCACATTCATTAAAACATTCATAATGGACCCATATAGGTCAGTCATGCCCATATGCACCAAACAAACACAAAACAATCTCAAAACCCTATCACCTAGATGAGCTAAAACCAAAAACACTAAAACCATGATTAGTAAAGCTCTCTAATTCATCACACATGTCAAATATGATATAAAAACATCATCCACGGTCTTTAATTAGATTTCACTAATCAAATTTATCATAACAAACTACATAAGGCTTATATCCTTCACAAAATAATTGTTTCCAGGACCTTGTCCTCACCTTTGGACTCTAAGCACATACCAAAACACCTAAGCTATGGCATTTAACAATTAATTGGAATCCTATATACCTGTATATCACATCCATGTATGTTATTGTTATAAATGACAAAGGACTGAGAGGGGGTGAATCAATCCCTAATAAAACCTTTATGTTTTCTATTTCCAACATCAAACACAAACACTCTCATAAACAACATAAATAAGAATTATACCAAATTAGACTCCTCAAACATACCCTTCGAAATATTTGACCTACCAAAAATCTTCAAAAGAAATGAAACCATCAATTATTTGAAACCACTGAGACTTCACATGTCAAATAACAAGTACTACTGCATTTTTGGGTTGAATAACATATAGAGAACCTTGATTCATTGTTGCAACCCTCCATCAAGGTATTGGTATTACACTTGACCTATACAATACTGGTATGTCATAAGAGCATCATGTTTGAGTTGCTTCATCAATGTAGTTAGATAGCCTTAATACCATGAATGTAGCCACAGTTCATACTTTGAAGATTTTTTATCTTGCAGAGGAAAGCAATGAAGTATCCTATAGTTTTATGCACTAAGATGATATAATTTTATTCTATTTAATATTTGATATAGACTTCCCTTGCTTTATCACATAGACTAATACCCTACATGAGTTTACTATTTCATCTCTTTTGAAGAAACCACTTGTTCAGATTTTCAACTTCAATCTATACCTATAGATCTTTGTTTCATATCTCATTTAGCATTTGTGTGACTTCATCACTTCTTCTAAGACTTCCTTTTGAGATACTAACCCTTGATAATAAAGTCACATTCACACACCCCTACTGGAAACTTATTCTTAGGCTCAAATATCCACACATAGTCCTATAGCTCACCAGATGAGCAATAATACTAATGGCACCCTGAGAGTAGACCACATATGCATCTTACAGACATGTTTATCTTCATCATTCAGGTGTAGAGAACATTCAAGCTCCACTTAATCCTTATGCACCATCTCAAAGACACCATGGAGATCATACAACATTTGTTAGATCTCAAATGAATATGTAACTACTAGATCAATTATTCTCTTGATTCTTCTTTGGTTTTGAGTATCACATAGTCTTGAACACACCCATGACAAGAAATTCCTTTCTTAGACAAAAAAATACTCAAAGGACACATCTTGAACAAGGAATAAGACGAGTCATTATGAACAAGTGATTGAAGGAAGACCTTTAACTAAGCTTGAGACATTCAACATTCATGGATACTGATGAGACCTTGACACAATCATGACACACCAGACAAGACATACCTATAAAAAGATATAACCTTGACATCCTTTTGACAGAGACCAATACAAGATGATTGAATAGCAACACTATCATGATTTTCTTGAGATGTAGGCATTCTAATTGTTTAAAACCACATGCATCCTTTATTATAACATGACTAGAAGTTTTGTACAACATTTGAGGCCTAAATTACATCATTAAGCCCTTCAAAGATAATATTCCCTTCATACCACTGCTAGGAAAACAATTACACCTATTCATAACAGAGATGCATCATGAACTCACACATTTTGCATTTAGAGGTTCAAAAGTTGACTACCAACACAAAAAAAACATATTCTGAATACTTAAGCAACTTTTTGACTTGATATGGAATCATGAAAGCCATTTACATACCTGGAACCTCCTTGTTTAACACATATAGTCTCTTGAATGACTTCAACACAGCCACAGATTCCTTTTATATTGGAAGTCTAAACATATCATCACTTTGATGGCTCATTCTAACTTTAATTCTTCATCTCAAGAGAGTGGAACACTTCATTATATATTGTGTTTGTCATATGATCATTAGCAAATTGATTTAGTGCCCCTCAGGTGATTGAGACAGATCAAAGATAGACTCTATACAATTTAGCATGTTTTAAATTGACTTTACACACACTGAGCACACTTTGACACACTTTACTTGTAGTTTATGAAAATCTTAGATAATCCACTTATGACTCAGTATTGACCATAGAGATATCATTGCTTAATTCAAGACATCGAGACTATAACTACATTTTTCATGAGTTCTAAGCCACTGACACACCTCTTGTGACATAACAATGTGACTCATAAACATATACAACCAACTTAGATTAATTATACACCAAGCTGATACAAAATCAGATCAAAATAGCTTAGACAAGTACATTCAATGACTTATATGCTTTAAGGAGAAACAAGATATGATAATTTGGCATACACAACAAGACTAGCTAATGTGACTCATCAAAATATCTTACACACTAAGACTAACACAAAATGACAGTACACTAAAACAATGACAAAGAAAACTTTGATTTTGAGAACACAGACTCATACTCTTTGAAGGATTACAAAATTTGAACCTTGAAAACCATAACATAACCATGTTGAATGACATAAATCAACACCATGGAAAAAACTCATACTGACCTATACAACTCCCCCTCACTCCAAGGCTTCATTTTCACCTATATACCTCTAAGAAGCCTAGTAGAGGCATATGTCATCATGGAGAAGCTTGATGAGAGACCTAAGAAGGTCTTAAGCCCTCTTCTTACACCTTGACTGATTCTAATTTTTATGAAACTACTTTTTTCATAGTATATCCCTTATTTTTCTCAATCACACTCTTGGAATCCTCTTTAACACCTAGACTAGCTTCTTCCTTCTTCTTGAACATCTAAACTTGTGACTTGGGTCTTTGAATCTATTTCTTCAGCTGACCTGGATCAAAAAACCTTGCAATGTGCCCTACCTTATGACACCTACAAAATTCCATATGTCTTCCTTTGCACTAAAAATCCCTATGTCCATATTCATTGCAAACATAACAATAACATTTAAACTTCATTGCATACCTCCTTATGTTTGTGGCTCATTTTTGCAATATTTTTCTAGATGTCCTTTCTCATGATAATGATAACATTCAACTCCATATTTGTGACCTAATTTTTGTTCTTCCTTGACTTGACATTCCTCTTCCTTATTTCTTTCAAATTGATGTTCTTGAGTCTTTTTTTCTTGAGTCTTTTATTTGGAATATTCTTTCTTTTCAACCTTATGACTACACATACTAGCCCTATGTCCATAAGCACCACACTTGTAGAAATTTCCATGAAAAACAACATACCTATATGCATTTGGCTATCTGATGGATAATCATCCATGAGATGAAAGCTTTGTACTATCTCCCTTACTTGAATGCATTTTTCCATTTGATCCTTGACTTGATTCACCTTCATTTTTATCAATACAACATGAATCTTCTATGAAACCTAGGCTTGTTCTATCACCATATGCATTTTTCTTTCCTAATATCTTATTTTGATTTTCTGAGCTCTCTTGAAAATATAATACCTTGCTTGTCATGGTTCTCAACTCCTTCTTCAGTTCCTCTTTCTCATCTAGGGATTTCTTGAGTTAAATCTGTATACACTTGATTACTTCCTCATGAGATACACACAATTTTTCCATCTTCTCTTTACATATCTCTACTTCCCACCTTATGTCATCAAGATCTACCATCCTTGTCAACAAAAATCTCCCTCTATCTTGTTAAGGATGATTCTAAGGGCTTGCTATGATAACAATTGTTAGAAATGACAAAATACTGAGATGGAGGGGTGAATTAGTCCCTAATAAAACCGTTCCATTTTTATTTCAAGCATCAAACACAAACACTCTCATAAAAAAACATACATTAATGTTTGATCACCATTAGATATAGTTCATCTTGAAATGCATACATAAGAAGAATACAAGATATACTCAGATAATTTATTTATTGACATTAAAAACAAAGCACAATGACTTGATCCTCATCAAAAGTCTACAAGACATGAACAAGACCTCATAATTTCTGTACTAACATCAATATGTTGTGAAAAGAACATTCAACTTACAAGCATCAAGATTTCCCTTCTTCATCAACCTTTTATTATAGAAACTTCCTCATCCTCATTCCACTACAACCAGCTACTAACCTAGAATATACTTCCCAGGGGGTTTGGGACATTCCTAAGGGGTTTTTCTTTGCAGCAAAATTTTCTTCAATGGAAGAGAAAAGGGGTTTTTTTATCAACAACGTTTTTCATCTTAACTCATTGTATATATATATATATATATCTCCATTCTTAAAGCACACTTTAAGTTCTTAGACAAGTGACTTGAATATCCATAGCCACAATAATATCTACTTCTAATTTGCAATACACCTAATTCCCCGATTCTTCAAATTACAACTCAACTTTCATGCCTTAGACTGATTTTCTCTATTTAACTCATATTTGACTATTTGCATTCCTTTTTCTCTCCTTAAAGAGTCAAAACACCCAAACCTCTCATGTTTTTCAAATGGTATAATACATTTTCAACCCAAACAAACTCGAGTAAGCATCTCATAGACCTTTCAGCTTCTAAACACTCTTCAAATCCCTTACTTTTTAACTTCACAGTATTTGACTAAAGACCATCCTTTCACTTCCTCATATGATTTGAGAAGAGAGACATAAAAGGTTGTAACTAAATAGTGACTTATCAACTTCAAAATAGAGCCAAAAAATTCAAAACAGATTAGTCTTATAGCCTTGCAAATTTTTTTGAGGAAGAATTCATCACCATTGTCAACTGTGACAGTGAATCCGCACAAAGTTGATCACTTCCATCATTTCCTATGTAACATTTTTCTTTCACATTGAAGGAACCATCCCTCAAAGTTCCTTTACATATCTCTCAGGATTTGGAAACTTGTCATGAAGATTTGATTATTTTCTCACCAGTATTTGGAGAGAGATACTGGTTCTACACAGTACTAATGAATGAACTTATGGAGCATAAACCAATTACCAATCCCAATTCAAGACCATTAAATAAATACTTAAGCTCATTCTAAAATGTCTGCAATGTTTCATGAGAATCTAGAGTGATAAAGTGAAGAGACTTGAACAAAAATCCACTTTCCTATCTCTGCAGAAATTTGGTGAAGACACACAAAACAACTGTCATCGAATACTCCTGGATTTCATGAGGAAATATCTTGATTATTTTTACAACATCTTTGTGCCACTGAGATAGACATTTCTAAAAAAATTCATGATTTTTTGTTGGCTAAAAATGGAGTTCCAAATGTTTAGATTTCTTAAACCCTAACCAAAGGGTTTTCATATCTGTGACAGCCTGAGAGGGCTTAAAAATGAATATCTTGATCATATGAAGAGGAGTTTCAAACTTTTCTTTTCTGGAGACTTGAAAACTCATCAAACAACCTTCTAAGATCTTGCATGGTCCTAAACCATCTGGTTTTTCCTCCAACAACTGAAGGAACACCACCAGTCATACATTCTGTCAATGCACAATATTGATTAAATAAAAATGAACTAACTAAGTAGTGCAGGGATAGTTAATCTAAGCTATGAAAAATTGTAATTAAAGTAAATGAATATAGTGAAATAATATGTAAGTAAACTAATCAACTATGTAAAAGGAAATGTAAACCCTAACTGTGCAAAAGGGAGTAAGGAAAGGACTCAAATGATAACTGATGCCTATCAGAAAGTGTCACAGTGATGCACATAAAATTAGAAAGGAGTGACTATGTTTGGGTACTGCAGAGGATAGATCTAGGTGATGTGGCTAGATTGGATCACCTGGGAGAGGATTGGGGCACCCACTCACACTCTAGTAAGCAGACTAGGTGCCCTGGTCTGGGAAAAAGGTCTGGAGATGGTCTTCACAGGTCATGAAGATGACTGATAACCTTCACTGCTTGTCACATTAATTTCTTTGTCTGCATTGAATGCTCAAAATATTCCAAGAGGAAGAAATGACTTGCAAAAGATCAAAAAGAAGTATCAAAACCCTAAAAAAAGAAAGATGTAAATGAATGGGTTAGATTGACCTCAGTTGCCACAACAGTGGGCTTACTAACTGAGCATTGCACTACATTTCAGACCTGGATGCAGTTCTGGTGAGTGTGTACATGTTGTGCCCTAGGTGCTCTTGTGTCAATCGCACTTTATGAAATAGCAAGCAATAACTAAATGTAGAAAATGTAATAGAATGTTTGCATGGATTAGAATAGAATCCCTCCCTATGAAGTGTGATGTAGATGTCCTAGCTTATTCCTTGATGATAGAGCTATGTGAATGCTAATGTAATAGATGGATGTAACTCTAGATGGAGTGATAGTAGTAGATGACGAAAGGTCCCTCATTATGGTCTCATAAATTTGTATTTATAAGGTTTCCCTTCTTCTAATTTCATAATTAACCCCAAAAAGGCCAACCAAAAGAAAGATAAAGATGTAAAATGGCTAGAAGAGGCCCAAAATGTGGCAGGAAAGTGTAAAAGAGACCAGGGCACCCCCAGGTGCGACTAGGGATCCCATGGGTGCCCCAATACTAAATCAGGGTGCCCCATCCGAAGCTAAAATAATGCGGATGTCAAAAAATGGCTGGGCATGTGGGTGTAATAGGTCACAAATTATGAAATAAAATAAACAAGATGGCCAAAGGACGGGGTTAATTTGTATTTTCTTCACTCATGAACCTTCTAAATAGTTAGTAGTATGAGATCAGGATAAATAAATGTCTAAAGTGCGTGATTTTGTGACTACAATTTGCCCCCACTTTATGTTGGTGAGTGGAAATCTTGATAACATAAAGTAGATATAGATACATACCTGATGTCCATGAAGAGTGTAGTATAAACACTCTAAGGGACTAGACAAAGCGTGGAATGATAAAAAGATGGAGGAACATAGAAACCATATATGAAAAATGTGCAAAGAAAAAGTGATGAGAGTGAACAAAGGGTGGAACACGTGTGTGTAGTTGTCGCAGTGTGTAGTATACCTGCATGGTTAGTGAATCATGTGTGCTACTGTGAAACATTGTTGTTGACTATGCTGTTGTTGTTTCCCCCATTTGACTGCATGTTTCTCATACGAGCAGACCTGTAAGGAGAAAATAATCAAGTAGTCAAATATGTATGTATGTAAGTGTAAAAATGCTATGTAAAAGATGCATGTGTATGTAAAATATGCTAATGTAAATGTAAATGTAAATGGAACATGTGCACCTGATCCATGTCGAGAGAGAAAGTGTTGAATGATATCATGTACTACAATTTTTTGGGTGATCTTAAGCCATAGATCAACGAAGTGTAGGGAGGAAATGCTCTGTGTCCTCCAAGTTCTAATTACTTCCTTGAACTATGTGTAGAGATCTTTGTACTATCCTAATTTTTTGGGTGATCTGATGCCACTGGCCAAAGTAGTGTAGAGAGGCACACCCACTGTAACCTCCAAGCCTATAATTACTTCCCATAAATGCTAAGGACATCGTGTCTTGTAAAATACACTATATATGGGGTTCATAGACTGGTCTGAACCCACTCGTTGTATGTAACCCACAAAATCAAGGGTGGAAAGTGCACTGAACTGAACTAGTGTAAATGTCTTGTGTTAGTATAAACCCCCAAATTATGCCCCCATATTTAGGGGCGCATGCGACGTTGCTGATAACAGACAAGTGGCACTAAAAGAGGACTAACCGCATGTATGTTGAAACCTTGGAAAGGTATTGGTAGAAACCAAGGCACACACAAACAAGAAGGCTAGACAAAGACATATAAACACACATGTATGTAGAAAATAGTGTGTAAGATATGCAAACAATGTAGACCACTAGAAAATGATAGAATATGTGATGATGTAGTCTAAAGTGTATGTCACTACAAAATGAATATTAGGGAGTGGTGATGTAAACTAAGATGTATACCACTACAAAAGGATGGAATGGGTGATGATTTAGCCTAAAGTGTATGTCACTAGCATAGAAATGTCGCATGGTGAAAGGTTGAGTAGTAAATGTGTAAGTTCCATTTGATTTGTAAACCCTTGACAGTCAAGTATGAACCGATGAACCAAAGTACGTCATCAAGTAATGGTTGTAAGTGTGTACAATCTAAGTGTAAGTATTTCTTAAGATGCATTATTTTTAGTGAGATTTTTGAGTGGTTTCCCTAATGAAGAGTGGCGAGGTGATATACACCACCACCAAGTGTATCAAGTGACAATGTAGGGACCAAGCTAATTGGGCTGAAATGTATTCCTTTGAGAGATGCCTAAACATTTGTATTTTTTTTGGTTTTCTTTCAAGACGAGGTCACAGACATTGAATTCTCAAGAGCGAGTCTTTCGATTGTAAGTATTAGAAATGTGATATTGATATGGAATGAAGATGCTTGATTGCTTGGACATGATGTGAGTCCAACATTCCTAGTTCATGTAATTAGTTTTCATGATATTCATTATCTTTAAGGATGCCTTTGAGAGAGATTCACAAGGATGGTATCTCGATTTCAAGTGGGATAATATCCTCAGCACCATAAACTAACGAAAAAGGGGTAGCGTTAGTAGGTGTACGAACACTAGTATGATAAACCCATAACGCGTAAAAGAGTTGGTTATGACAATCGGTACCACTAGAGTCAACGGTCTTGTATAAGATTTTAACAATAGTTTTTTAGTGGCCTCAGCTTAGCCACTACCCTATGGATAATAAGGTGTAGAGAAGGATTGTTTGATTTTGAATTTAGAACAAAATTTCTTAACATTTTTATTTTTCAATGAATTTCCATTATCAGCGATGATAACAGAAGGTAAACCAAAAAGTGTGATAATATGTGTGGTGAGAAAGTTACAAATGTCTGTACCAATGGTCTTCCAGAGGGGATATGCTTCAACCCACTTGGTAAAGTATTCGGTAGGTGTAATGATGAATTTATATTTTTCAGATGATTTAGGGTTGATCATACCAATTAAATCAAGCCCCCAAAGGAAGAAGGGCCAAGTTAAAGCAATGGGTTGAAGTTCGTAAGAAAGTGCATGATGGAGATTACCATGTTTTTACATTCTTTCACGAGTAGCATATTCAAGACAATATTGTTCCATTGTTGGCTAGTAATACCCTTTGCATAAGAGTTTTTGCAACATAGCTTTACCCGATAAGTAAGCACTGCATATGATATGATGAATTTGTGAGATGGTAGTGGGAATATCTGCGAGTGAAAGACAATAGAGAAGATGGCCATCGACAACACCTTTGAATAATTTGGTCCCAACAATAACATAACAAGTAGCCTCATGATGTAAATGGAAAGCTTCATGAGGTTGTAGGGTATCAGAGATAATTTGCTTATATAGATAATTATAAATAGGTGTGAACCATTCATCAGTGTCTTGACTACAAAATGTGATGGCGCAAGCTGTAATATGTAATGCAAAGATAGAGGGTTGATGTAAGTGCATAATGATGAAATTGACCTATTTTTCAGTGATGCCTTGTGAGATGAGTGATGTGGCACCTATTATAGCATCACATGGTGATTATCTTTATGAGGATTAACAGTAATGGAATAGGAATCAAAGGTAGCTAAAAGGTCCTTTACGAGGGTATTGTATGGGATGAGATGTTTCTCCTTTGTATTAAATGAATCATTAATTTGATTGATGAATATTTGAGAGTCGTCATGGATGCACAAGTTACGAATGAGAATATTTTGAGTAGTAAGAAATCCTAAAATAAGAGACTCATAGTCCACAATATTGTTTGTGAAAGAAAACCCTGATCGATATGTGAAAGGGAGTGGATCGCTATGTGGGGTAATAAAGACAATCCAACTCCAGCACCAGATCTACAATGAGAGCCACCAAAGTACATGGTACATATATGTGACTCAATGATATAGGTAGTGAAGTCATCACAAAGGAATAAAAAATAAGTGATATATCTGAGAGGGGTGCCGTAGCTAATTGATCAGCAATGACATGTTCCTTGATTCAATTTTTTGGATAAAATTAAAATCAAATTTAGTGAGGAGCACAACCTAATGTGCCAAATGTCCTGAGAGGTATGTGAGGGATAAGAGATAATGCAGGGGATGAAATTTGGTGATAATATGTACTTCATTGTTGAGGAGATAATGGTGTAATTTGTCTGCAACAAAGATAAGACCGAGGCACAATTTTTCAATGTAGTTATAGTTACATTCATAAGAGAGGAGAGTACAACTGATATAATATATGGATCTTTCCTATTGAGAATCATCATCTTTTGCCAATAACATTGCCTAAGGCATGAAACATAATAGAGATATATAACAAAAAAGGTTGATCAATGACAGGTGAGACTAGAACATGGGGTTTAACAAGTATGATTTGATATGATCGAATGCTTGTTGGCATTGCTCATCCCAAACAAACTTAGTATCTTTATTCATGAGTCATGTGAACGTTTGAGTCTTATCAGCAAATAGTGCAATAAAAATTTGGATAGCCTAGATATTACCTTGTAGTGAACAGAGTTGGTGGAGGCTCTTGGGTGGAGGTATGTCTATAATGGATTTAATTTTGTTAGGGTCAATCTTTATGCCACGTTGGGAGATAATATATCTACATTTTTTGGTTGTCACCCAAAAAACACATTTTTTGGATTTAAATGTACATGATATTGGCGTAATAGTTCGAATGGTATGCATATATCCTTTACGTGGAAAGAATGGCACCTATATCTTACTAAGATGTCATCTACATAATCCTTGATGATCTTGTGAATATAGTCATGGAATATATGGGTCATTTCACGTTGATATGTAGAACCATCATTTTTAAGGCCAAAGGACATAACTGTATAGTATAATGTACCCCATGGTGTGGTGAAGGAGGTTTTTTCTTGGTTAGCTAGATTGATCTTGATTTTATTGTAACCTGCAAAGCCATCCATAAAAGAAAGGATGTCGTATCAAGTGGTAGAATCAACAATAGCATCGATATGTGGCAAAGGGAAACTATCCTTAGTGAAAGTTTTATTTAAATCACAAAATTCAATGCAATAACGTACACAACCATATGGTTTCATTACAGGGAAAATATTGGACACCTATTTAGGATAGTCGACATCGCAGATAAAACCTTCATATAAATTGTTTTGAATTTCTTCTTTGACTAAGAGGGCTAATTTAGGATGTATCTTATGGATTTTCTGTTGGAATGGGTTTAACACCTGGGTTAAGGAAAATGTTATGCATTACGAGGTTAGGTGTCAATACCACTAAAATATCACTATAATCCCATGCAAAAACATATCTGAGAAGTCATGTTAAGGACTTGCTTAATATCCTTTTGTTCAGCATGAGTAAGAGAGATGGCTAAATGAAGACATACGTAATGCATTTTTAAACGTGCCCAAGTTTTATTGTATTGTTTCTTCATTAAGAAGGGGAAAATGGTCCTCATTATACTGGTCATTTGGAATAGTATAGGGTGGATCAAATTAGACATCAATGGGGATATTAGATATCTCTGAGGAAATGGACCATATTAGTGGGAATAGGAAGGGTGATGCCAGTTATGAGTGGAAAGAGGGAAGATGATCATAAACACCGATATAATCAAACCATAATGCATTATAAGTACCTAAAAGTATCGAGGCTATCCTAATAAACTCAAGATGTGCCATTACTAATGAGTTCAAAGAACCCTAACAAGGGAAATGATGTAACGTAAAGGTGATATAAGTATCAAAAGGGTAGTGTAGAAGGATAGAATGGCACCCTATCCCAAACTTGTGTGTCTTAGTATGGGGAGGTCTCAAAGCTATCTTGATTTGTATGTAGTCTTATTGATTAGAGAAGTCAAAACGGTGTCGAAATATTCATACCCTAACTCGTATCTAGAGAAGTCCTGACTTTAATTGATCAGAGGGAGTAGGATATATTAATGGTGTGTTTAACAGAGTTACAATACTCAAAAGGTGACTGGATCAGCCGACACATCACACACAATGCCCTGATAAAAAAATTTAAGTTGTGCATGTAGTGTAGAAGGGAGCAAGTGCATAGCATGGATCCAAGGTGATCCCAAGGATAAGATTGTAACTAAGGTCACTAGGCATGATGTGAAGTCACGGCAAGGTTCATTTTAAGACACCCCTATAAAATTGTAGGTGGAAAATACCTGGCGAATATCCCCGTAACCAGTTTTAGCGAAAGGTGAATTTGACAGTATTCCAAAACAAAATTTTCACCTAGTTTTTCATGGCTCCATCAGTGACGTGCGACAACAAGACGTCAATAACCACTCCTGACACGTGTCAATGGAACGTCAATGGTCTAGACTGACGCGCGTCACTGGCACGAAACTGGTTCCTAATGACGCACGACGCTGGCTCCCAATGGTGCATGACACTGGCTCGTATTGACGCACGTCACTGTCTCCTACTGTTGCGCGTCACTAGCTCATAATGACTGCGCGCCACTGTCTCCTACTATCTCCGACTATCACGCGTCACTGGCCCCTATTGACGCGCTTCATTTGCTCCTATTGACGCGCGTCACTGGCTCCTATTGACGCGAGTCAGCTAGGACTATTGTCATGTGTCAGCTAATACCTTGATGACGCATGACACTGGCTCCTATTGATGCGCGACACTGTCCCCTAATGACGTGCGTCATTGTCTTCTATTGACGCGCGTCACTGGATCCTGTTGACGTGCGTCAAAGGTCTTAGCTAATGCACGTCAATAGGAGGAAGTGATGCGCGTCAGTAGGGGATAGTGTCACGCGTTACTTGGACCCAGTGTCGCGCGTCAAAGGTCTTAGCTGATGTGCGACAATAGTCCTAGTTGACGCGCGTCAATAGGAGCCAGTGACGCGCGTCAGTAGGAGCAATGATGCGTGTCAATAGGGGCCAGTGACGCCCTATTTAGCTTATAAATACCATTCTGTCGCTCATTTTCTCGTTTTCATTTTCCCTTTCTTGAATTTTTGCAGGTCTAAATCGTTGTCAAAGACGCAAGTACAACTATAATGTCGACTTCACATGCTTCCCAATTGTAAGTTCAGCAAGAAAATCAAGAGAATCCAACTCAATCGATTTCCAAGATCAACTACAGGAATCCCTTATGCCCTCACATCCATACGGCTTTAAAGATGTCTTCAGAATATCAAGATTTAATGGATGAGTGTGAATTTACAGGGCTCGTTAATAGGCCCCATTTCGAAATAGATCCGGATATTTTGAATTACCTTCTGTCATCCTATAATTTAGAGGATGGTATTTTTTATGTGACTCTGAATGATGGCCAAATGTTCCAATTCACTATTGAAGCAAATGACATCCATCGGTTTACGGGCCTTCCATTTAGAAATTTACCAATTGTTACAACCAAGGCAACACTCCTGGAAGAAGACAAGAAATTTCTCGAATCAACGTACGGTTTCCATGTTGATTGTAAGTATAATTCGTTTTAATTCATATTTTTTATTCTGATACAATTTGCTGTTATAAATTTATAGTAATTTTCACTGTTTCACATTTGCAGCCCATGTCAATAAATCCAGGCATGGTGTGGATACACAATCAATTGCACACCACTTTCTTGCTGCACTTATTTCATTTTTTCAATCCATAATTGTTTTGCAGGGTCGCCAAACAGATATACCAAATTGGGCCATTGCATACATTTTTGCCACTATCGCAAAATGAAAATTTGATTGGTGCACATATCTATCCAAAAAAATAAGAACTGACATAACAAATTCAAAACTCTCAGATAAACCTTTCATTTATTCAACAAACTATCTCCTCGGCTTCTACTATGAGGCAATTTTAAATTTAAAAGATAAACAAATTCCTACTTGCTCTGATGAGGATTTGATGAAATTCTCAATTCCATTTGAAGAACAATAGGTATAAACTATTTAGTTTGTAATTGTATTTCAATTTTTGACATTACAGTGCACAATTATTAAAACTTAAATTTTAATGTTTTGTAGAGAAGATATCTTGAAGCCCTTCCCTGAAAAAAGGCGTTATCGAGAGGAAGAGGCCAACAACACGAGGAGGCTTCGGGGGACTCCCAATCTGAAATGGAAGCTCACTCCTCTCCAAACCCTCAACAGTTTGAACTCGTTAAATGCCAGAGAAGTAATACATTCTCATATATTATGTACAAATTCCAAAGTTGCATATTTATTTTTCAATTTAAATTTTAACCAAATGAATTGACAACATTTAATATTGATGAATTGCAGGGACTTTGGAACCTTCTTCCCCAACTCACTCCATACAGTCGCATGCATTCATATCTTCTGAATAGCCACTGAGTACAACTCCTACAAGGCCACCCGTAGCACCGAGAAAAACAACCCCTTGACAACAAGGTACAACTTTTCTATAGTACGTTTAATTTCGTAGTTTTGACTTTATGAATTGTTTTAATATTTTTCATTTTTTTCTTGTACTTTTCAGCACATGTCAGTCATGATCAAACCACGGCACCGACACCCACTCAACCATTAATTTTTAAAATGCCAACCAGAGGAACAATAAAAAAGGACATTGGTAAATGCATGCCTTTTGCTCCAGCCCCTAGTGGGACACTAAACCTTGCCTCCTCGTTTCGAATTCCAACTCTCTCACTTGGTGGCTTGCCCAGTGCAACGGGCATATCTGTTTTGAACAATATAAATTTAGATGAAGATTATTTGGGCATTGATAGCAATGACCCAACTGGTTTTTTCGATACCCGCGAGATGATTCAAGGCCAGCAGGTATACTTCAAATTTCAATTTTAATATGCTTTACAATTTTGAATTACATTCTGATTTAAATTTATTTATCTAAATCTTGATTAATTTTTTCAAAAACAGTATCAGCCCACCCAAAGGCAGAAACAAGGAGCAATTGATCTTGGTGAAAGCCCCCATACTTCTCCAACAAGATCGTCTGCATCAGATTCAGATAGTGAACAGTTGCCACATTTTCCTTTGGAGAACTTAATTGGTTATGATTGTCAATCCCATGTCAGTGAGTTTATTCTTCCTCATATCCAACAGCTTATAGAATGGGAGAGAAGGGCTAAAGTTCTTATTAATGAGATTATTATTCGTTATGAAAATTATTGGCAACGGGATAGTTTATACGCTGCAGTCTAGAATCAACCTACGAAGATGGATTCCTTACTTACCCAAGTAAGATGTGGGACTGTCACATTTAACAACAACTATAAAGATGACATTTTAGATAAGGCATTAAACAAATTGGAAAATATTAGTGCCGAGGCCCATGCATATTTTAACAAATGGTCCAAGGACAAGGATTTGGTAGCAATCGCAAATGCCGAAAGAGATAGAGCGGTTGTAAGTACTATTACATTCAAACAATCATTCTTGTTAATTTGAAATTTTCATTTTTTAGAAATATTTTGAATTGACATTACTCTTTTTGTGCAGTTGAAATATGAAAATTTGAAGAGTCAGGTGAAGGTTTTGCAAGTTCACTTGGAAACAGCAAAGAACAGCTTATCCGCAGCAAAAAATTTGAAGCAAAATATTGTTTTGGTTAACAAACAAAACAATACACTAAAGCGGATAATTAAAGAGCATGGTCTCGACCTTGACATATTATTCAAAGCCAAAGCAGCTGCTGATCCAAATTTGCTGTCGCATGGAGATGCAACAAATCAAGAAGAAAGAATTTTAAAAAATCTGGACAGTGCTGCAGAAGATCTTATAAGTTCAGGGGTTATTTCTGGTGTTGGGGAAAGAGGTACAACCACAGTGGAAGAAGCCGTTGGGGAAGAGAGTAGAGTAGAATTGTATAAAGAAAAAGAGGGTTTTGAAAATTAGAAACTTTTATTATTGAGGAAACTTTAAATATTGAATTTGAAAACTTCTACTATTGAGTATGTACTATGGTATTTGAATTTAATTATATGGATTTATATAAAGTCTTTAATTTTAATTGCATTAGATGGTGATTATCATGAATTATATGTATGTTTCTTGTTTACTTGCATTGTCATGAATTGTATGTGGACGTAGATGATGAATGATGATAATTGATAATTAATGATAGATGATGATGAAAGACGATGATCAATTTAATGTGTATAATGTAAAATGTAGTGCCTAAATATCTTGTGGGACTTTAATTATCTTGAAAATTATGTTTTTGGGAAAAAATAGCAACTAAGATTTGAAACAGATCTTTAGGATTTCTCCTTAATAGACTTATGGTGTAGGAAAATTCTTTTTTTTAAGAGATTCACCTCTATATAAGTGCATAATCTCTCATTAGAGAGGTTGTTTGACATCCAAAATAGTCAAGACCATTTGTTAGAAAATAACGTTTTGCTGGAAACAATCATTGATGTGGAGGCTAGATTAGCCAATTATGAAATAGTTAAATTCCAGGCCATAAGAATTAGAGCTTGGGAAATAATCAAGACCATGGTTTAAAAGATATGGTTTTGTTATCATGGATACTGTTTTGTGTAGAGTAGATTGACAAGTTGCTGTAAATAGTCAAGGTTATGGAGGCTAGATTAACAAAGTTGGAATAACCATGTGATTAAAAGATAGGTCAAGCTCGATATAGAACTTTGAAGTTTAATGTAAAACATATAATGGTTTTTATCATGAAGATTAGTCTGTATAGATCAAGTTCATAGGTTGAAGAATCCTATCATTTTTTTATATTTGATAAGGGTGAAGAATAATTGTGGATTAGAACTGGGAGGCTATAAGTTGGAATAATTTTGAGTGTGTAAGAAAATTTTGAAGGTTGTAAACTAGATCATAGTAAACTATGTGTGTAAGTATTTATGTAGAGCCTTGAACAAGGCACACTACATTTGCAGGATAGTTTGAAGTTAATAGAATTATCAATGTTCTAGTCAGTTTTATTACTAGAAAGGATTTTTATTAGATAAAGACTCTGTCAAGTTCCCTTCCGCATTTCATTCTTCCATTTAGATCTAATTTTTTTCTTTGGTTTAGTTTATTACATTCATGATTTCTAAAAATCCCAATATGTAGTATCAAATTAATGATTTCTCGGTGAACAAATTCATCATTTTGATTTAAATAGTTGTGATTAGTGTAGATTTGGGTGGTAGACTATAGGATATGGAAGATACCATTAGAATTGAGTTTGAATAACTTCGTGTTAGAGGATGATCATTATAAGTCTAAAAATAGATCTATTTCTTCATGGAGAAATATGAAGAAGTGATGGATCTATGACAAAGCAGGGAATTTTAGGAAGAGTGTCAGGACTTATATTTATAATAGTATAATGTATTGTTTAATAGTTTATCTCGCAGTTAAAAAAATATATCAAAGGATTTTGCACATATAAAAAATAAATTAAATATAATTCTAAGAAATCAAGAAAGAATCATCACTGGTAAAAAATTAAACATAATTACAAATATGATAGGTTTAGCTTACCTCTTGCGTATTAGATTTCTGTGAAATCATCAAGGGTAACGTGCTAGATCTTTGTTTTACATGACATTGTAGATAGAGGGGTGAGTTGCCTGACATTGTCAGTCCTGAGAAGTGCCAGCAACATCTTTAAATATATAGAGCATCAAAGTATAAAAATTCCTGCTACCACCTTGTTTTGTTTTCCTTTGATGAAGATACAATGTTCAAGTGTATGTTTGAAGACAATTTTCTTGAAGCTCCCCCATTTCTATGCCTTGAATTGATTAATCATGATATTCTTGAAGTACAATTGAAAAAATGAAGTGTCTCAAATATTTAATTTTTTTTTACAGCTCAACATAAAGTTCTTTGTGCAAGGTTGGATCATCTTAAAAAGGTAACATTGTGTAAATTTTGTCAAGAGTGCCTTACTGGTAACCTCATCTCAAACTCAATCTTAGCATATATCATGAAGTTTCTTTTTGAACTTATCAAACAAGACCCCATCATCATCAAGTACACACCAAACACTATTTGTTTCTTTGGTCTGGGGATAAATTTGAAGGCTTCATCTCAATTGGCTGCATTGCAAACATGAAGGGAATTTCCTCTAGTGCAAAAGAGGTGAAAACTACGAATTCCATTAAATTTTGGATAAGAAATCAATTATTTGGTAGTCTCAAGCTTTCTCTGTGCATAAAGAGATCCATCTAGTCACTCATCACTCTTGACGTGCGTCAATGGAACGTCAATGGTCTTGAATGATGCGCGTCATTGGCTGCTACTGACGCGCGTCACTGGCACCTATTGACGCGCGTCACTGGCTCTTTTTGACGCGCGTCACTGGCTCCTACTGACGTGCGTCGCTGACTCCTATTGATGCGCGTCACTGGATTCTATTGACGCGCGTCACTGGCTCCTATTACGCGCGTCACTGACTTCTATTGTCGCGCGTCACTGGATCTTATTGACGCGCATCGCTTGCTCTTATTGACGTGTGTCGCTGGATCCTATTGACGTGCGTCAGCTAGGACTATTGTCACGCATCAGCTAAGACCTTTGACGCACGTCAATTGAAGCCATTGACGCCTGATTTAGCCTATAAATACCCTTCAACCGGTCATTTTCTCGTTTTCACCTTCCAGCTCTTGAATTTTTGCAGGTCTCAATGCTTCCCAACTGCAAGTTTAGTAACAAAAATCAAGAGAATCCAATTCAATCGATTTCCAAGATCAACTACAGGAATCCCTTATGCCCTCACTTCCATACTATTTTAAAGATGTCTTCAGAATATAAATATTTAATGGATGCGTGTGAATTTACAGGGCTCGTTAATATGCCCCATTTCGAAACAGATCCAGATATTTTGAATTACCTTCTATCATCCTATAATTCAGAGGATGGCATTTTTTATGTGACTCTGAACGTTGGCCGAATTTTCTAATTCAGTATCGAAGCAAATGACATCCATTGGTTTACGGGCCTTCCGTTCAAAAATTTACCAATTGTTACAGCGAAGGCAACACTCGTGGAAGAAAAGAATTTTCTCGAATCAACGTTCGGTTTCCATGTTGATTGTAACTATAATTCGTTTTAATTCATATTTGTTATTCTATTTTTTATTCTGATACAATTTGCTGTTATAATATTTATAGTCAATTTTCACTGTCTTCGCACTTTGCAGCCCATGTCAATAATGATCAAAGGCGTGGTGTCTACCGATGTAGCCATTTCTGAGTACCATGTAATTTTTGCAATGCTAACCAGAGGAAGAGTGAAAAAGAACTTTGGTAAACTTTGTTTGACCTGATGAGTGCAGTGGAAAAGTTTAAACAAAAAAAGATCTTAAGAAAACTGATGGAATTCCAAGAAGGGGAAATCTAACTTGATGGCTTCCCAAACTTGATGATGTAAATCAAGCAGGGGGGATATCTGAATTTTGATCAATGTACTTTAATATTAACGGAGGGTGACTCAGCCAAGGCTCTTGAATCAGGGAAATGTGACCCATACTGAATTTAGTAGATATTGTGACATGTTTCGAGGCCATCACTTATCCAATTTAATTTTTTGTTATTTTAGTTATCTTTATCCTATCAGGTGGCAGGACATATCTGATTGTTGGTCAATATTATTTATGGCGTGTTTCCTCTCAGAGGTAAGCTGCTTCAATGTCAGGGAAGCTACCACTCACCAACAAATGGCAGAATAAAGAGAGTAGTAAATATAAAAAAAGCCCCCATACTGGTCTACAGGAAGATAAAATATATGACAACAGATTAAGATCTTTAAGAGTATGGCACATCTGATGATAATGACAGACCTTAATTGGTACATGATCTTTGTCTAGCGCATGTCAGTGAGTTTCTGCTTCCTCATATCTGACACATCCTTTCTAGAATGGGAGATCCTTTTTGACTTGTCCTAAAGTCTCTTATCAAGGACCATGATTAGTTCCCACATCAAAGGATTATCTGATCAATTTCATACACTATACGCTGCAGTCCAGAATCAACCTGCTTAAGATGGATTCCTTACATTACCCAAGTAAGATGTGGAATTTATCACGTCCTATTGTCAACTATAAATGTTCCCCCTGTATATTTGGTTGAGTGTATTGAGACTCTTTGGATATTTTTAGTGCCGAGCCTCCAGATGTTATGTATCTCCATGTCTAAGGACAAGGATGTTGATGTAGGCAACTCACAAAAATGCCGAAATGTGTTAGAGCTTTTGTACACAATTCCTGAGTATGACAGCTTGGAGAGAATCATTCTTGTGGATTTGATAACTGACTGGGCCATATAGTACTACAAAGTAATGCTAGTTTGAATTGACATTACTCTTTATATGTGCAGTTCAAGTATCTAGTTTTGAAGAGTCACTTGCGATTAGGTATTGCACTTGTTCACTTGGAAACAATACAGAATAGTTTATCCGCAGCAAGTACTTCTAAAGCAGGGCAAGGAGTATTTCATAGATCTGGACAAGCACAAACAATAGATTTTGTGTGGGTTGATGAGAAGAGCATGGAGATGCTCGACCTCATGATCAATCAGCTTATTCAGAATGGGACAGAAGGGCTAAGGTTCTTATCCAAATGAGATTGTCACAGTCGTTATGCAACAATTATTGGCAATGAAGATAGAATTTTATAAAATCTGGACAGCTGATCCAGAATTTGCTTATACGTTCATGGAGTTATTTCTAGTGTTGGGGAAAGAGGTACAGCCACAGTGGAAGAAGCCGTTGGGGGAGAGTGCAGAGGAGTAGAATTGGATAAAGAAAGAGAGGGTTTTGAAAACTAGAAACTTTTATTATTGAGGAAACTTTAAATATTGAATTTGAAAACTTCTACTATTGAGTATGTACTATGGTATTTGAATTTAATTATATGGATTTATATACAAGTCTTTAATTTTAATTGCATTAGATGGTGATTATCATGAATTATATGTATGTTTCTTGTTTACTTGCATTGTCATGAATTGTATGTGGACGTAGATGATGAATGATGATAATTGATAATTAATGATAGATGATGATGAAAGACGATGATCAATTTAATGTGTATAATGTAAAATGTAGTGCCTAAATATCTTGTGGGACTTTAATTATCTTGAAAATTATGTTTTTGGGAAAAAATAGCAACTAAGATTTGAAACAGATCTTTAGGATTTCTCCTTAATAGACTTATGGTGTAGGAAAATTTCTCCTATTTTAATAGTCAAGGTTAGAAAATAACGTTTTGCTGGAAACAATCATTGATGTGGAGGCTAGATTAGCCAATTATGAAATAGTTAAATTCCAGGCCATAAGAATTAGAGCTTGGGAAATAATCAAGACCATGGTTTAAAAGATATGGTTTTGTTATCATGGATATTGTTTTGTGTAGAGTAGATTGACAAGTTGCTGTAAATAGTCAAGGTTATGGAGGCTAGATTAACCAAAGTTGGAATAACCATGTGATTAAAAGATAGGTCAAGCTCGATATAGAACTTTGAAGTTTAATGTAAAACATATAAGGTTTTTATCATGAAGATTAGTCTGTCTAGATCAAGTTCATAGGTTGAAGAATCCTATCATTTTTTTCTATTTGATAAGGGTGAAGAATACTTGTGGATTAGAATTGGGAGGCTATAAGTTGGAATAATTTTGAGTGTGTAAGAAAATATTGAAGGTTGTAAACTAGATCATAGTAAACTATGTGTGTAAGTATTTATGTAGAGCCTTGAAGAAGGCACACTACATTTGCAGGATAGTTTGAAGTTAATAGAATTATCAATGTTCTAGTCATTTTTATTACTAGAAAGGATTTTTATTGGATAAAGACTCTATCAAGTTCCCTTGCGCATTTCATTCTTCCATTTAGATCTAATTTTTTTCTTTGGTTTAGTTTATTACATTCACGATTTCTAAAAATCCCAATATGTATTATCAAATTAATGCTTTCTTGGTGAACAAATTCAGCTTTTTGATTTAAATAGTTGTGATTAGTGTAGATTTGGGTGGTAGACTATAGAATATGGAAGATAGCATTAGAATTGAGTTTGAATAACTTCGTGTTAGAGGATGATCATTATAAGTCTAAAAATAGATCTATTTCTTCATGGAGAAATCTGAAGAAGTGATGGATCTATGACAAAGCAGGGAATTTTAGGAAGAGTGTCAGGACTTTATATTTATAATAGTATAATGTATTGTTTAATAGTTTATCCCGTAGTTAAAAAAATATATCAAAGGATTTTGCACATATAAAAAATAAATTAAATATAATTCTGAGATATCAAGAATGAATCATCACTGGTAAGAAATTAAACATGATTGCAAATATGCTAGGGTTTAGCTTACCTCTTGTGTATTACATTGCGGTGAAATCATCAAGGGTAACGTGCTAGATCTTTGTTTTACTTGACATTGTAGATAGAGGGGTGAGTTGCTTGACATTGTCAGTCCTGAGAAGTGCCAGCAACATCTTTAAATATATAGACCAATAATATATTTAAATAAATGATAACAAGATCTGAAAAAATGGTAAAGTAACAAACAATAAGATAATGTTGAAGAAGATACCTATTTAAAATTGAAATCATCCCCGGTAATGTGCTAGATCTTTGTCTTGAAAAAATTCAACATAAAAAATGGATCAGTAGATAGATGGGTGAGTTACCTGACATTGTCAGTCCCGAGAAGTAACAACTTCCTCAGATGGATGTCAACCCACGTTTTCATAAAATAAAAGATTGTATTTAACTAAATGTAAATACATAGACCTGTAACATCTTTAATGATAACCAGAGCTGAAAAAAATGAATAATAACAAACAATAAGATTAAGGGGAAAAAGATACCTCCTTAAAGTTGAAATCATCACTGCCACTGGTAATGAGCTATATCTGTGTTTCAAAAAAACCCAACACGAGAAATGGATTAGTAGATAGATGGGTGAATTGCCTGACATTTTTAGTATATAGACCTGTAACATCTTTAATGAAAACCAGAGCTGAAAAAATGAATAGTAACAAACAATAAGATTAAGGGGAAAAAGATACCTGCTTAAAGTTGAAATCATCACTGCCACTGGTAATGAGCTAGATCTGTGTTTTAAAAAAACCCAACACGAGAAATGGAATTAGTAGATAGATGGGTGAATTGCCTGACATTTTTAGTATATAGACCTGTAACATCTTTAGGAAAACCCATGGTTAACCAAAACATGAAATGTGTATAGGAGTGTCTTTTAGTGCTTCATGCCAAATTTAATCAGATTTTGAAATGAGTATTTAAACTTATTCAAGTTTTTATAAAACTGGATCGCTTAGAAATGCAAACTAAACAACCTGTCTTCTTAGCATCCAAGAAAAAATACAGTGCCTTCTTCAGATAAATCATAGAAGTTATTTTTGTATAGGATTCACATCTTGAGATATTGTAAAATGTTTTGGGGAAAATGGATCAGTATCAAAATATGTTGTATAGGATTCACATCTTGAGATTCTCTCTTCAGGACTGCTTCTTGGAGTGGTTGAATTAAAATATGTTTCTCTTTTTTTTTTCAAAATTTTAAGGTGGTGCATATGATCATAGCTCAATAAGGTTGTTTACATATCATATTAGTTACAAGAATGAACTTGAAATCTTTGATCCTTTAGTAGATTCATCTCATCCTATGTAAGGATATTCAGGCACAAGTATGAGGTTTGAAAGATACAATAAGGGTAAAGTGATCAAAATTGTTGTGTGTAACGGAAAGTTGTTTTTACTTTCTTCTAATTATCATTGTTGAGCTGATGAAATACTTGGTTGACCCTTGCAATGAGTATCAAAGTATAAAATTCCTGCTACCACCTTGTTTTGTTTTCCTTTGCTGAAGATACAATGTTCAAGTGTATGTTTGAAGACAATTTTCTTGAAGCTCCCCCATTTCTATGCCTTGAATTGATTAATCATGATCTTCTTGAAGTACAATTGATAAAATGAAGTGTCTCAAATATTGAATTTTTTTTTACAGCTCAACATAAAGTTCTCTGTGCAAGGTTGGATCATCTTAAAAAGGTAACATTGTGTAAATTTTGTCAAGAGTGCCTTACTGGTACCTCATCTCATACTCAGTCTTAGCATATATCATGAAGTTTCTTTTTGAACTTATCAAACAAGACCCTATCATCATCAAGTACACACCAAACACTGTTTGTTTCTTTGGTCTGGGGATAAATTTGAAGGCTTCATCTCAATTGGCTGCATTGCAAACATGAAGGGAATTTCCTCTAGTGCAAAAGAGGTGAAAACTTCGAATTCCATTAAATTTTGGATAAGAAATCAATTATTTGGTAGTCTCAGGCTTTCTCTGTGCATAAAGAGATCCATCTAGTCACTCATCACTCCTGACGTGCGTCAATGGAACGTCAATGGTCTTGACCGACGCGCATCACTGGCTCTTTTTGACGCGCGTCACTGGCTCCTATTGACGCGCGTCACTGGCTCTTTTTGACGCGCGTCACTGGCTCTTACTGACGCACGTCACTGGCTCCTATTGACGCGCGTCACTGGATCCTATTGACGCATCGCTAACTCCTATTGACGTGTCACTGGATTCTATTGACGCGCGTCACTGGCTCCTATTGACGCGCATCATTGACTCCTATTGTCGCGCGTCACTGGATCTTATTGACGCGCGTCGCTTGCTCTTATTGACGCGTCGCTGGATCCTACTGACGCGCGTCAGCTAGGACTATTGTCGCGCGTCAGCTAAGACCTTTGACGCGCGTCAATTGAAGCCATTGACGCCTGATTTAGCCTATAAATACCCTTCAACCGGTCATTTTCTCGTTTTCACCTTCCAGCTCTTGAATTTTTGCAGGTCTCAATGCTTCCCAACTGCAAGTTCAGTAACAAAAATCAAGAGAATCCAATTCAATCGATTTCCAAGATCAACTACAGGAATCCCTTATGCCCTCACATCCATACTGTTTTAAAGATGTCTTCAGAATATAAAGATTTAATGGATGCGTGTGAATTTACAGGGCTCGTTAATATGCCCCATTTCGAAACAGATCCGGATATTTTGAATTACCTTCTGTCATCCTACAATTCAGAGGATGGCATTTTTTATGTGACTCTGAACGATGGCCGAATTTTCCAATTCAGTATCGAAGCAAATGACATCCATCGGTTTACGGGCCTTCCGTTCAAAAATTTACCAATTGTTACAACCAAGGCAACACTCGTGGAAGAAAAGAATTTTCTCGAATCAACGTTCGGTTTCCATGTTGATTGTAAGTATAATTCGTTTTAATTCATATTTGTTATTCTGTTTTTTATTCTGATACAATTTGCTGTTATAAATTTATAGTAATTTTCACTGTTTCGCATTTGCAGCCCATGTCAATAAATAAAGGCGTGGTGTCTAAGATGTAGCATTTCTGAGTACATGTAATTTTTGCAATGCTAGGGTCTAAGATGAGCTTTGTAACTTTGTTTGACCTGATGAGTGCAGTGGAAAAGTTTAAACAAAAAAAAGATCTTAAGAAAACTGATGGAACCAAGAAGGGGAAATTAATTGATGTTCCCAAACTTGATGATGCAAATCAAGCAGGGGGGAAGAATTCTGATCAATGTACTTTAATATTAATGGAGGGTGACTCAGCCAAGGCTCTTGCTGTAAGTGTTTGTGCCTTGAATCAGGGAAATGTGAATACTGAATTTAGTAGTATTGTGACATGTTTCGACATCACTTTCCAATTTAATTTTTTGTTATTTTAGTTATCTTTATCCTATCAGGTGGCAGGAATATCTATTGTTGGTCAATATTATTATGGCGTGTTTCCTCTCAGAGGTAAGCTGCTCAATGTCAGGGAAGCTACCACTCACCAACAAATGGAGAATAAAGAGATAGTAAATATAAAAAAAATCCTTGGTCTACAGGAAGATAAAATATATGACAGCATTAAATCTTTAAGATATGGCCATCTGATGATAATGACAGACCAGGTACATGATCTTTGTCTAGCGCTGTTTAGTTTCTGCTTAATTCTGACACATCCTTTCTAGTGAGATCCTTTTTGACTTGTCCTTTGTCTCTTAAAGGACCATGATGGTTCCCACATCAAAGGATTGCTGATCAATTTCATACACCATACCTGGCCATCACTGCTTAAAATTCCTTCATTTGTTGTGGAATTTATCACTCCTATTGTCAGGGTAAATGTTCCCCCTGTATATTTGGTTGAGTGTATTGAGACTCTTTATATTTGTTTTTAAGCCTCCAGATGTTATGTATCTCCATGTCTAATTTTGGCACATGTTGATGTAGGCAACTCACAAAAATGGAAATGTGTTATCTTTTTACACAATTCCTGAGTATGAAGCTTGGAGAGAATCATTGAGTGGATCGATAACTGGCTGGACCATATAGTACTACAAAGTAATGCTAGTTTGTTTTCTCTTTATATGTTTTCAAGTTCTGGTTTTGTTCACTTGCTGATTAGGTATCACTTGTTGCTTGGACCATACAGGGTTTTGGCACAAGTACTTCTAAAGAGGGCAAGGAGTATTTCATAGATCTGGACAAGCACAAAAAAGATTTTGTGTGGGTTGATGAGAAAGATGGAGATGCTTCCTCATATCAATCAGCTTATAGAATGGGACAGAAGGGCTAAGGTTCTTATCAATGAGATTATTAGTCGTTATGAAAATTATTGGCAACGGGATAGTTTATACGCTGCAGCTGATCCAAATTTGCTGTCGCATGGAGATTTCTGGTGTTGGGGAAAGAGGTACAGCCACAGTGGAAGAAGCCGTTGGGGAAGAGTGCAGAGGAGTAGAATTGGATAAAGAAAGAGAGGGTTTTGAAAACTAGAAACTTTTATTATTGAGGAAACTTTAAATATTGAATTTGAAAACTTCTACTATTGAGTATGTACTATGGTATTTGAATTTAATTATATGGATTTATATACAATCTTTAATTTTAATTGCATTAGATGGTGATTATCATGAATTATATGTATGTTTCTTGTTTACTTGCATTGTCATGAATTGTATGTGGACGTAGATGATGAATGATGATAATTGATAATTAATGATAGATGATGATGAAAGACGATGATCAATTTAATGTGGACGTAGATTTATCATCAAGCACAGTAATTCTTCTTCTCTAGACTTTTGAACTTGTTTTAAGATAATTATTCTCTATACTTGTAACGATATGATCATAATGTCATTAGAATGGATATAGATGATAAATAAATGGAATGTGTTATAATGGATATAGATGACATTAATGATTAGAATGGATATAGATGACATTAGAACGAATAGAATTGTAATGATATGATTATGAATTATTTTAAAAAATGAAATTGTTTTAATAAATTTAAAATTAGATAAATAATTGTGTTAATAATAATTGTAGTGTCAGGACTCAGGATATGATAATGATATGGTGATGATATGATATATATGGATGATGAGGAATTTTATGTGGACTTATATTTAAAATCGTATAATGTATTGTTTATCCCGAATTTTATGAGGAATTTTATGTGGACTTATATTTAAAAATAAATTAAATATAATTCTGAGAAATCAAGAAAGAATCATCACTGGTAAGAAATTAAACATAATTACAAATATGCTAGGGTTTAGCTTACCTCTTGCGTATTAGATTGCTGTGAAATCATCAAGGGTAACGTGCTAGATCTTTGTTTTACATGACATTGTAGATAGAGGGGTGAGTTGCCTGACATTGTCAGTCCTGAGAAGTGCCAGCAACATCTTTAAATATATAGACCAACAATATCTTTAAATAAATGTAAATATATAGAATTAGACCTGTAACGTCTTTAATGATAACAAGAGCTGAAAAAATGTAAAGTAACAAACAATAAGATTATGTTGAAGAAGATACCTATTTAAAATTGAAATCATCACCGGTAATGTGCTAGATCTTTGTCTTAAAAAAATTCAACACAAAAAATGGATTAGTAGATAGATGGGTGAGTTGCCTGACATTGTCAGTCCCGAGAAGTAACAGCTTCCTCGGACGGATGTCAACCCACGTTTTCAAAAAATAAAAAGATTGTATTTAACTAAATGTAAATACATACACCTGTAACATCTTTAATGATAACCAGAGCTGAAAAAAATGAATAGTAACAAACAATAAGATTAAGGGGAAAAAGATACCTCCTTAAAGTTGAAATCATCATTGCCACTGGTAATGAGCTAGATCTGTGTTTTAAAAAAACCCAACACGAGAAATGTATTAGTAGATAGATGGGTGAATTGCCTGACATTTTTAGTATATAGACCTGTAACATCTTTAATGATAAAGATAAAAGATAGATAAAGAAGATACCTATTTAAAGTTGAAACAATCCATTATCAATAGCTTCATCAAAGTCGATGTTGTCTTCTGTAGAATGTGACGAAGAGCCAATTACACTCTCAAGGTTGGGAATATTTGTACTTGTAGCTGTATTATTCACACCTCTTCTTTCGCAAAGGGAATTCCAGTGCGCAATTGCTCTGTCGAACGGAAAGGTTTCGATGGAGTATCGAGAAACATAACACCTCATGCAACTTTCCAGATTTTTATCCAACCTGTTTCTCAGTTTTGATTTTATAAATGACAATGCACTGAAAACCCTTTCATCCTCCACAGACCCCAAAATCATTGTTTGGCATAACTCATATAATCTGAAATATTCACTGATATCTTCTTGTAAGATAGAACTTTGATAGATTCCTCGCCACAGCCTTGTAATAGCACCACTTTCAGAAGGTTGATCTAAATTCTTATATTGGTTCCTCATTGTTGTTGCAAAATTTGTTGACTGAAACTTTAATAAATCGGCATTCAGTATACCTTTGATTTCCATACCCTTGAGCTCTGACGTCTTTGCAAATTGTTCCATTATTGTACCCATTGATTTATGGAAATGCTTACTGACAAAGTCTGCACGGCCACCTTCAGTATTCCAAAAATTAGGATTCATCACACCCATGGCTTCCAGAATTTTATCTTTACAGAAACGTTCCCTAATTTCTGATGACAAGGTTTCTGAAATTTTTTTTAAGCTTTATTCTTGTTTCAACTATAACAGACTCAAACAAATTACGTGTCACGGGAACATCTTCTCGTTCCGATCCTGTAATATCTTGACGTTTTTGCAAAATGTGCATTGGTATTTCCCTCCCATTAACAGTGATGCATAGGTGATCGTGGATATTAAATCTCAAAAAGGTGTTAGGATTTTTAAGATCTAATAAATCTTTCCAATTTTCAAAAACAGGTGCATCAAAACTATCCTGGGAACAGTACAATATATCAAGACTTTGACATACCATTTTCCTCATCCGTATAAAATCCACAATATAGATTAATCTACCCTGTGCATGCTTCATCAGTGTATTGATCTCCTTTAACATTGGAAGAATACCAACCAATGTAAGCAATGTCTCCAAATCAGTTAAACGGAACAACAAGTCCCTTGCCCTATCAACTTCATGACGGTATTTGTGCATGAAACCAACCAATGAAGGATACTCCTCACGAACTCTGCATGCAGGTTCATACAAAGAGATCCATCTAGTCTCCACATCCTTCAGAAGTTTTTTGCCATCTGTAATTCCAATTGCAAATTTTTGGAACTCGAGAAAATGCTTTGGGCTGCTTGACATATAGGCATGAAGTTCTCTTATAAGGTCTTCTAATTTAGCAACATTTTCGTGGTTGCTTACCATTTTATACGCTAAATTCATTCTGTGAGCCATACAGTGAATTGGTAGCATATATGGGGCCACTGTTGTTTGTAATCTAACACAGAGCCCTGTTCGGTGACCCTGCATGACAGATGCACCATCTGCTCCAACGCATACCAACTTCGTAGCAATTTCATAATCAGTCATACCAGCAACATCTTTCAAATGAGAAACAACTATTTTATATAGGTTTTCGGCATTGCAGTTTTCAACCATTTTCATAACACCCAACAGATGAGGTGTCCTTATATGATTTTCTAAAGTATAGATGTGGATACATACCCATGCGGTGTTGTCGACTGCTGTCACTTCATCAATTGAAAGAGAGATAAAGTTTGCTTTTTTTACATTCTCTTTCAAATCTTCCTTCTCTATCATCGAGAGGCATTTTGCCATTTCCCATCCACTACTTTCAGACCAATGAGACTGAGGTACATTCAGCATTCCGTTAAATTGATACAAAACTTTGAAATCGAGGAAATCTGAAATCGCTCTTCCTTTTTTTAGTATTTGAAAAAGAGTAGAGAATTGTATGAATTTTGCATGTAGATTTGTTTCTTTCATCTTACCAATATGCGATGTGATCGTTCCTCCCTTTTCCAACAGATGTCTGTGTTTTTTCTGCTCTGCCTCATATTCCGCTGCGTATCTAACATGCATGCATTCTTTTTCAGTTTTCCACCTATGTGTTTTGATTTTCTGGCCATCCGCCCCCGTTACAGTTAAATATTGTTTTCCACAATGTTTTTCTATAGTGTCCAGCTTCAGTTGCATTTTTTGTTGCTTTCCCAATTTCCACGTACATATTTTACATGTACATTCAGATGGGATTTCTTCAGAATTAGATGATTGTACAGGTTCAATAAACGGAAATTTAGCTGCCCAATCAAACTTGTATGTCCTGCCAATGGTCCACATATTCTTGTTCGTTTTCAATGCTTTACTTTTTTGAGTAGAATTTTGAGCAATATCACAATCACCAGGTTTCCTCTTTCTTGGACCGGAGTTTGATTTTGATTTCTGTCTTCCATTTTGCTGAGTGTTTGTATCTGTGATATCTAGCTGCACTTCTGGTTGCACCCCAACAGGAACAATATCTTCAAGATCTGGCATATTATCGTAGGTTTCATTTGTTTGACTTTGATACTGTGCAGAATGCATGTCCACCTCAATAATACCTTCCACACAGTCAGTATTCTGATTCTTTGTGGTGGCATCTATATGATTGGTATTTACAATATCTGTATCCGCAGAGTTTCCAAAATACTTGAAGAGTGATTTCTGAGATTTCTTACTTACTTTTAGGTTATTCGTATTCTTTGAGCTGGCACCTTCCATTATTCTGAAAAGAGTCCTGCGTCAGCAAAAAAACCGAGTAGCGACTCTGTCCAGTGTCTGAGGTCTTGTCGCGCATCCTCTGTCTGAGGTCTTTGTCACGTGTCAACTCTGCACTTGTCGCGCGTCAACAACCCATTTCCTGTCGCGCGTCCACTGTCTGAATATACTATCACACGTCAACACTGCCCTTGTCACGCGTCAACACTTCCTCTGTCGCGCGTCAACACTTCCTCTGTCGCGCGTCAACACTTCCTCTGTCGCGCGTCAACACTGCCCAAGTCGCGCGTCAACACTTCCTCTGTCGCGCGTCAGTACGGCTGTTGTCGCGCGTCAACAGTGCCCTTGTCGCGCGTCAACACTGCATTTGTCACGCGCGTCAACAATCACAGGCTAACAGTAATCTGAATCTCTGGTGCTTAAGGGTATGCGAGTTCAAATTTCACAGTATTGGTAATTTGTTAAGCTACTTGAGGTATACTACCCGGCGAATCAGCTAGGTTTTTATAGGAGATGTTTTCAAATGAAGGCGAAGCCGACCCCCCAGAAAAAATATACTATATATTTTAGGCGAACAGGGCACCGACCCACTCCGAATAATTCACCTTTTCAAATTTTCATAAAATGAAATTTTCGCCATATTACGAATATTCGCCGCTAAAATTATCCCTCTAGGATAACTAAAGAAAGAAAGATGAAAGAATAAGAAACAAATGAATGAAGGATCCACTAGTAGGAAATATGTAGGTATAAAGAAGGAAAAAACCGGTATAAGAAATATTCATGATGGTGATGTAAAAGGTTCCATGAAGAAGGACTGGGTTCACCAAAATGATTAACTAAAAATGGACTAAGTAGTAAGGGGATAGTTAATCTAAGCTATGAACAACTGTAAATAAAGTAAATGACTGTAGTAAAGCAATATGCAAGCAAACTAATTAACTATGCAAAAGGGAATGTTAACCCTAAATGTGAAAAAGGGATTAAGGGAAGAACTTAGATAATAACTGATGCCTATTGGAGAGTGTCATTATGATGCACTGAAAATTAGAAAGCAGGAGCAACTATGTCAGGGTCCTGCAGGGGACATATTTGGGTGATGTGGCTATACTGAAGTGCTTGGGAGAGGACTAGGGCACGCACGGGTGCTCTAGTAAGAAGAATAGATTCCCTTGTCTGGGAAAAAGGTATGAAGATGGTCTTCACAGGTCCTAGAGATGATTGATAACCTTCACTTCTTGTCACAGTAATTTCTCTGTGTTGCACCAAATGCTCAAAATATTCCAAGAGGAAGAAATGACTTGCAAAGGACCAAAAGGAAGTATCAAAACCCTAAAAAAATAAATATGCAAATGAATGGGTCAGAGAACTCAACTGCCATAACAATGGGCTTAATAACTGAGCACTGCACTACATTTCAGACCTAGATGTAGTTCTGGTGAGTGTGTGCATATCATTCCCTATGTGGTCTTGTGTCAGTCACACTTTGTGAAATAGCGAGCAATAGATAAATGTAGAAAATGTAATAGAATGTGTGCATGGAATAGAATAGTTTCCCCCCTATGAAGTGTGATGTAGATGTCCTAGCTTATTCCTTGATGATAGAGCTATGTGAATGCCAATGCAATAGACGGATACAAATCTAGATGGAGTGATAGTAGTAGATGATACTAGGTTCCTCATTATGGTCTCATAACTTTATATTTATAGGGTTATCTTGTTCTAATTTCATAATTAACCCTGAAAAGGCCAACCAAAAGAAAGATAAAGATGTAACATGGCTAGAAAAGGCCCAAAAAGTGGTGAAATAGTGTAAACAGACCAGGACGGCACCAGGTGGGACCAGTGTGCCCATGGGTACCCCAGTACTAAATCTAGGTGCCCCAGCTGAGGCTAAAATAACATAGAATGTCATAAAATGGTTGGGCATGTGGGTGCAATAGGTCATAAATTATGAAATAAAATAAACAAGATGGCCAAAGGAATTGGGTTAATTAGTAATTTCTTCAGTCAAGAACCTTATAAATAGTAGTATGAGACTAGGATAAATAAATGTCTAAAGTGCATGATTTTGTGACTAAATTTTCTCCCACTTTATGTTGGTGAGCGGAAAGCTTGGTAACGGAAAGTAGATAGAGATGCGTATTTGATGTCCATGAAGAGTGTAGTGGAAATGTGCCGATGGACTAGGAAAAGTGTGGAATGATAAAAAGATGGAGGAGTGTGGGAAGTATAGATGAAAAATGCACAAAGAAAAAGTGATGAGAGTGAACCTAGGGTAGACCGTGTGTGTGTAGCTGCCACAATGTGTAGTGTCCCTGCATGGTTAGTAAAGCATGTGTACTTCCACGAAACATTTTTGTTGACTCTTTTGTTGTTTTTGTTGTTTTTTCCCCCATTTGACTGCTTGTTTCTCATACAAATGAACCTGTAAGGAGAAAACTGATCCTAGACTTATTTCAAAAGAGATCTATGACTTTCTCTATACTTCTTGATCGTAAGAGTGAAGACTTGAGAGAATCCATTCCATTTCACCCCATCATTTTGATCTGGAACCATTATGATCTCAATATATTTAACATGAAATTTTAGAGAGGACCAACCTTTCATTCCAACCTCAAATTTGATGCAACCATGGCCTTTATGAATGTATTGTTACACTAGGTCTGAGAATGCAATCTCTACCCTGCCGGAGAAGCTTGAAGGGAGAAATCATTCTTGGAATGTATTGAGTGACTTAGGAACATGGTTTAAATATTTAATATCCTTAATAAATGATAGGGCATATTAAATATAATAATTAAATAAAACAAAACCTCTTTTACCTTCATCAAATCAAGGAGTTACTTGGGATAGAAAATAATAAAGCTAGAAAAACACTCATAACTTCTCAACTACTTATCCATTCTACATGAATATTTTTTCCACAATTCAGTATTAGAGTTCTCTATAAAATTTCCTTCTATGATTTATCTAAATAAGGCTCCATATTTTTTCTTGGGACCTAAGAGGACATCTAGCTCATTTTGCATTTCTTAAAGGATCAATTTTGGAAGAATTAGCATAACTTTCACATACCTCTTCATACCTTGATGAAATTTGGAAAGAAGCACCACAAGACACCCCTTGATAAGATGAATGATATATTTATCCATAATTATGTTTGTACTCTTCAATCCTATCTAACTTACCTCAGCCTACACTGTTAGTTCTCAAGGCCAACTTTGGATAACTTTTGAATTTTTCGTCTAGGAGCTAAAATAAGCCTTATTTTTCTCAAACATGCCATAGTCACCATTCATATCATTCTCCCATTCTCACATGGTCTTTTCATTACTTGTAACAACCTCTCAACCCTCATTAGGATCCATAAACATGCCTAAATGTACTAGTTTCAATTGCAACTTTCCACCAGATGACCTTATACACCCCGTAAGAGCTCTTTCCCATGCTTATAACAACATTACTATCCTATAGACCATTTGAAACTAACAAGCCAACATGTACTTTGCCTTTAGTGATCAGCCACCTCACTATTTGAGCTTGTAGCACCTTGAAACCAATCTAAAACCATCCTGAATGCTAAATGCACCACTAATAAGGAACTACCAATCAACCTACATGTCTATGACATATCCTCACTTCATCATTCACCTCTTTTCCATCAATACCACTTGACATCATTAAAAATAATAAAGAAAAGGGCTCAATAGTTATAGCTCATGAAACATCCATATGTGCAAACTAAACCAACTGTCTTCTTCACCAAACTGAGTTGCCCATAAATTAGTTTTACAAACTCAACTAGTTTGCACCATTTATGCCACTTCCAAGACCTAAAAAGGAATTCAATAGGAATAAAAAATATCTCTTCACTCTCAAAATCATATTAAACATAAAATCATTCATCTCATGCATCATCTACCTCCATCTTCTAACAAAAGTAGTTCGGTCACGAGAAACAAGAAACATTCTTCGCCACAAACGAAACTCGATGACCCATCAAATCTCATCATAATGATATAAAATATATACCTATGGAGAGACATATAAATCATAATTCCATAACATCTTACATTTCCTTCCAAATCTAATTAGAAGGCCTTCAACTAGGTCAATCTCTGAAACTTCTCCTTTATCCTTCTAGGAATCAAGAATTGAGCTTTAGCTCAACTTACGCCATCACCTCAAAAATCACTTCCAAGATTAACAAAAAAATGTAACACCCTTAGAAATGATGTCTAAGCACTCAAAAACCTTCAACAAGTATGAAAAAATTAGAACACAAATCTTACCTCATGAAGCTACTTGATACCCTACTAGATCAAGAATCTTCCATATTTGACCTTCAAAGAATAGGTCATAACTTCTTCATATCATATAAAAAAACAAGTTTGATATATTATTTGAAATATCTATGAACCAGGATCATAACACAACATGAATCAAGTTCTAATTCACATGTAGCTCCCGCAGTTTCACTTTTACCACAAGCTCCTCCAAAATGTCCCCCAAAAAATAGTTTTCATAAATAGGGAACACTTTTATATTTATAACCTCAACCATGATATGAAACTATCATGGACATATAGAAAAAATCCAGGGATCAAAAACAATTTTAATTTATTCATCATCTTCTTTGGGAAAATTTAATTCAAACTAAACTTCTTCAGAAAAAAGCATTTTCAGGTGGGGCCAAATAATGTCACATGTAATATATTATCTTTATAGAGGATACCTCTACAAAATACAATCATCACTTTGGAAAAAGGAATAAGAATAGACTCAGTATACCTCTTTTCTCCAAGTAGCTTTTAGATAGGGTTCTAATGCAACTTATCTTCTTAACAATCATTCATAAAAACATGACAATCAAACCACCCAATTATTTTTTTCTAAACCTTATTATTTCCATAGAAAAAAATACTGGAAAATATCTTCGTCCCATGCAAATAACACAGTTCACAATGAGCATCAGAAGGTCAACAGTTACCTCAAAACACATAGTAGATTACCTGGTTTTGCCAAAACTAACATATTTTACAAAATATTCTTCAGAATGACCTAAAACTTGTCATGAAGCATCATAAAAATATCCTCTAAATATCCATACTCACCATATAGCCCAAATAGGTTTGAAAATATCTATCCATTAAGCTTAATTATGATATCTTACATGTTTCTCACATACTTACTTCTAAAGGATAATAAAACACTATCAAACCTCTACAAACTGACCTAAAACTCATCATAAACCTCATATATACAATCAACATGCTGATATCTTGCTTTGTTAGGATTTATTATCTCCAAATATCATACCTCCATCTAATTTTGCATGCATCCAGGGCTAGGTATAGGCATGGAATGACTTGACTCAACCATAACACCTCATAAAATGACCATGCTGACCTCTTACAGACTCTTAGACACCTTTGAAAAACATCATGGACCATTAATTACCTTATGAAAACCTTAAATCATATTAGGAGAACTCAAAATATGACTCATCTCATTAGACCATGCACTAAGACCTCATAAAACATCACCAAACTTGGCACTACCAATCAACCTTCATGTTTAACATCTGATTAACACCTCATAGAGACTCACATGACCTCATGACACCCTTTTCCATAAATGGACTTGACATCAATGACAATACTAACACACAATGGGATACAAAAAGGTATGGTTGTACAACTTAAGGTTTGATTTTTCCATGAAGATATGATTTATTCTAGTAGGAAAAGAGTTTTGTTAATTGAAAGACATACGTGGTTTCCTTTAGTTTTATGTGCATGTACTTTGTATTCAAAATCAAAGTGTTGATAGGGTTGATGAACATGATATCATTCTGCAAAAACACATCTTATTTTCTACCTATATGAGGCTTCATGGTGTTGTAATTTCTTGCAAGTACTAATACATGGGGAGAAAGTTCATATGATATATAAGTTGTAGTTTGATGAACAAGGCGGTAAAACACTGAAAATTTATTTCAATTCTGTAGAGTTGTGAAGGTACTTCTCCATGGCTTGTGTTCAAGGTATGTGAATTTTTGTTTGTTTTGACAATGAAATTAAGATGATGTATTGTCAAGGGGAGTTATAACAAGGAGTTTTCACATGCTTTGCATGCTCATATTGTATTGAGAAGATTGCCAAATTTGGACTGAAGGAAAGCTTTAGGAATAATGGTCCTAAATGATGTTATGCTTGTGTTTGAGGGCATAGTTTATTGATTTAGCATGGTACAAACCTCAAATGTCTACATCAAGTTTGAAGCCAAAGTATGGTGGACATATTGTAAGGGGGACATTTTACAAGCTTATATAAGGTCCATGGATCCTTTATAGTCCAAGGGGGAGCTTGTGGTCAAGTAAGTTTGTCATTTTAATTATTTTCATTGTGTTTTATCATTTTATTTTCATGTTAATTTAACTTGAGCCTTTTTCATAGATGTCAAATATGGGAGAGTATGCTCAAAAACATGAAAAAGTGAGTCATGTAGGTGTTATGCCTTGAGGTTGCAATCAATTTTTCTGCAGGTGGTTTCCATCAATAAAAAAGGGGGATATTGTCAGTCATTATGTCTATAGTTTTTTTCATTGGTATCAAAGGTCATTTATGGAAAAAGGAGTCTAGGTGTCATTCAAGGTCAAACATGAAGGTTGATTAGTAGTGTCTAGTGTTGGTTAAGTTCTATGGTGTCTTAGAGCAAGGTCTAGTAGGCATGGTCATAGTATGAGCACTCCAAAGGTTTTTGAAGGTATTCATGATTTATATCATGGTTAGTATAATGTGTGAGAGGTTTCTAAGTGTCTGTAATGTGTCATTATAGTCATTTCATGAAGAATCATGGTCGAGTCAGGTTATTTTAGGAATATTCCTAGACCCTAGTATAGGTTGTTTGGCATGGTGGATTGAGATATGGAGTAGCGAAGTCTTGTTCAAGAATAAAATGAGTGTTGTGAAATCACATATGATGTTTTGAAGAATTTTAAAGTCATTAATCATAGGTTTGATGATTTTTTAAGGTCCTTGAGAAGTAATATAGTGAAGACTAGTCAAGAACACACAGGTAAGTCTTAGTGTCTAGAAATATTAAGAGGAATTTGATAATGGATGTGACTTGGGTCAGTTAGAGGAGGTTACTCAGATGCTTTAGGTCGAGTTTTAGGTCACTATGATGACATTTTCTAAAGAAAAGTGATTTTTGGAAAAACCAAGTTCTAAAGAAGCTAAAACCAACTCGATAGGTCATATTTTTTTTTCTCACCCACATGTGTGGGTTCTGCATGGTACCTTGTTTCTTTGGGGGATTATTTTGCATTGATCTAATACTGTTTTGCAAAAATAATGGATTGATTTGATCATCATACATTTATGAACAATCGTTAACAAACTAAGGTGGTTTTAAAACCCTAGTTAAACCCTTTAGAGTGACTGGAGAAAAATAAATGGGTGTGGTCTCCAAATGACCTAGAAACTATAATGTGATGATTTAGGATTATAGATAATTCCTATGTGCTCATTTTGGTGGTGGTTTAATGTTCTAGTTGTTTCAGCAAGTGAGAGAAAAACCCTAGTTTTGTGGATATTTAAAGTTTTAGGGCTGAGATGGAAGCTTTAGGATAACAATATAATTGTTCCAAAATACCTAGGAGATGTGCTAAGTAGCCATTAAAATCTATAGGTAGGTGCAGTGACAAAATGTAAGATACAACTCCTTAAAGTTGGCCCTACCAATTTTGGCCTTAAGGGATAAAAACTAGTCATGGAGGTTTGAGTTGAGCTTAGTCATTTTGCATGTTATACGAAAAATTTAATGAGAATGGATAGATTGTAAACACATGACATGATGTGTTGCAACATTTTATTTGATCAGATGAAGTGGTTTCATGTTGAAACACTAGTGTTCTAATTAGATCTATTAGGTCTCCCAAGAAGGTGTGAAGGAACAGGTATGAAGGCATGTTTTTTTCCACATAACATATGAATGTCAGTGCTTGAAGGTGTTTTCCAGGTCTCCCCTTGAAGTGTTACAAGTGGTTTCAATTCTTTTAAGTGATGATGAATATGTTTGGAGCCTTGATCTCTCAAGACTGGTTCTTGAGACCTTATTGGCAGTTTTGAAAACAATTTAGAGATTGGTATGGTTGGAGGTCTTATGTTATGGTTTGGAGGTTGAAATGAATTTTTATAGAAAGTGGATTTAGATATATTTCCATTGATATACTACTTGAGCCATGATAAACATTTGTGCTATGTGAAGTTGTTTGTTTTCTGGGACTGAATTATGGGTACTTGAAGACCTAGTTGTGCATGTTTGTTTCTTGGTGTCCTTCATGGTGGAGATAGATGATGCAAATCTTAATGATATTTTTGGTGATACTTAGAGATTATACCGAAGTTTTGTAGATCTGATGGATCCTTGAAAAATATTTTTGATGCCCTTGAAGATCATAGTCCATTCGTTGGTTCTTGAAGAGCTTGTTTTGACCTCTTGAGATGTCTAGTGTTTATTCTTTATGGTGTGACCCTTTCTGACCTACTTGGGTTTTGTTAGTTAATTTATATGATTTCCTTGATGTATTTTATTTTTTTTATGACTGACTTATATGGTCATGGTAGACCTAGGGGTGTTTAAGAGTTGAGTTATGTATATAAGTATGTTATATTTTCTCATTATGACTAGTGGAGTTTGAAGGGGTGATGAGTGAGCTATAGGAAGTGAAGGAAGAGTGAAGAGCGGTCAAATACATAGTATAGAAGAGTGATGAAGACCTGAGAAATATTGAGGAGAAGATGTTCAAGGTCAATTGACCTAATCAGAAAATGAGAGGGCATGTTTGAGCGAGTTGAAGAAGATCTTGTTTTGAGAGGGTTTCAAGAGAGAGGAGTTGAATTAGAGATCACAATCAGTTTTGGAAGCAAAATATCTTAAGTAATCATCCATTTTAGGTGTTTGAGTTGGTTCTTGATCACCTTAGGGGGTTGTATCCTCCTTGCAGGATTGGTGTCTCAATAAATAAATATTTCTTGATGTGTAATATTCTTGCAAGTCCTTTGTTATGAGTAATATTAAAAGAGGTTTTAGTGGGTTTTATTCCCCTTGAGGGTTTCCCACGTATATCTGGTGTCTTGTATTTTCTCTCTTATTGCATGTACTTGTGAATGTTTAATATACACCTAATAAGCTCACATGGTTTGTGGATGTTGAATGGTTGAATTAAATGATGAATGTAAGTAATGATAAATGAATTTAAAATTATTATATGACTGATTTGCCCCCCCACCTCTCAGTCATTGTGTTTCTAACAGGCTATACTTGGAATACATGTTCCTTTTCTTGGTATACCAATGTTTGTTCGTGGGGTACTAACAATTGTACATGGGATTAAAAAAATTGATAGAGGGACTGAATAAGTTTTCATGTTTTTATGGGATACCTATGAATATATGGGGGATACCCCCGAATATATGTGGGATACCCAAGATATCATGCGGGATCCCTAAGATATTATGTGAGATCTACATGATAGTAGTTGAGACAATAGATGAGAACTACCTTTCCCAGTTGAGGGAACCTCACTAAATGTAGGTTTTGTGTCACATTTTCATTCCTATATATTGTCAATCATCTATGAATGGACGGAAAAATATTCATTCATTTATGAGAAATCCAAATTGATGGTATATTCTACAAATCGTGCCATCCAATTAAACCACATCCTAATCAAGGGAAGAGTTATAAAAAATTATGATGTATCCAAATCGAGTGTATATTCTACAAGCCATTGTTTGGAGGGAGAGTGCTCATGAAAATTGAGAATATGGGGATTCTAAATGGAGATAATTAATCATGAAATATTTCATATTTAAAGTAAAATTTATAAACAAATATATCTAAGAAGTGATCTAACATGGTCAATCAAGCATAATAATTAATTAGGTAATGTGCATTATAGCCACCTCTAAAGAATTTGGGTATGGGGAAGGATTTGATTTAGCATTTTTGCATGACAGTGAGCCACCATTGAGATGATTTACTAAAGATGGAAAATAATGAAATGTTAAACTCGAGTGGTAAATCTCATTTTTATCAAAATAATAGTTAACAATTGCATGTACCTTGAATATTATCTTTAAAAAGGTTGAAGTAATAAATGTTATGGCTACATTCCCTAAAAGCCATTGATCTAGCACTAGATAGTATGAGAAAGCTAAGATAGAGGGTTTTAGATATGAATCAAGACTATGATCAGTATGGATCATTTATTTCAATTAGAACATGTTAGTGGTTTTCCTGGTTACATGGAAATTTTAATGGAGACAAGATTACGAAAATAGTGCTTAGGAAAAAGGGTGTTATAATGGTTGAATATGGAACTAGGGAAGGAGAGGTGAATGATACTAAGGTTACCACTCTAAACATAGAAATTATAAAAAACAATGCAATGTAATGCATATCATATCTTTCACACTTTAAGATATACGACAATGCTCCAAATCACAAACATATACCAGATTATTTCTTCATGTAGTTGTTTACAAAGGTATTGCAATAGAAGTAGGTTAACTACTATTCAGTCCATCCTAGTGTATGGAAGGTATGTGGGAGGTTTCAAGACACAAGATACTTACCAAGGGGTAGTAAATTTATAGGAGGTGAAGGGATGAGGAAAGTTTCCACAATCACCCTTCATCTTGACATCTAAGGGTTGATGAGAGTCAAGCATTATGAAAGTGTGATGCAACAGATAAATGGAACATGAAGTACAAATGCTGAGGGAAGAGATTGATATTTTAAGGGTTAATTCCATGTGGTACCTAAAAGAATGAGAATATTATCAATATATAATGGATGAGAGAGATACTACCAATGACATCAAAAAAGATAACATAAAGCTGAAGTTGAGAGTCAAGGTAGTCGAGCACAGGTTGTGAATTTCTTAGAAGGAAACTAACATCTATAAAAAGGAAACAATAACATCCCATTATGTTAGGAAATTAGTGTTTACTCTAAGTAATTACTAGTTACGTGAGTTAGTAATTACTGTGTGGTAAATAAGTTAGTTGGTTGGTTGTTAGCTTTTGTTATATTGCTATGTGAGATTTGGTTGTTAAACCAGAATCACGTATTAAGTCTATGTGGTTAAGGAGGTTTCCTATTTTATATGAGACATCCTCCCTATATATTTGCATTCTGTGTATATGATTTCAATCAAGTATTTTGTGTATACACTGAAGTACTATCAATTTATTATTGTGCAAATTTCTAGTTCCTATCACATTATTGCTTGGTCCAAGGAACTTTGAGTACATAATAACACTTACAAAGGAGAACGTTAGAATTTTTTTGAATGGGTGAGTATGTAAAATATAAAGCCTTGAATTTTTTTTAATTCAGTTTCTAATGTAATAATTTTGTGAATATATAATATTTGAGTTATCGTAAGTTTGAATGAGAAAAACCAAATTAGTAGTTAGTAAGATTACTACAAAATATTGGCTGTCTCCACAAAGAGATAAGACTCTTTACTGTCAAGACCCAACTATATATTTTCCTATGATGCATATTGTAACTCTAAATTTTTGTCAAAAGTCAAATCAAAATTTTGTGTCAGTTAGTTCTTTTATGTGGTTGTAAATTATTGTTTTATACCTACATTTTTATGGTTTCATGATATAAATATTAATAGTTTTATATTTCTTAAATTATAATTATATATATATATATACACACACACACACTTCTTAGCGAGTTTTGAAAAAATATATAGTTTATTATATTATCATCCTATAGCTATTTATGACCACCTCAACTTTTATCATTCATATATGGTCAAAATCACAAAGAATGACCTACAGACCATCAATTTCTAGTCATATTAAATAAAAACAATCTCATCCTATGATTTTCTTGCCCAAATAATTATTTTGTATCATGAGTGAGTGCATTCAACATTGTCATGTTCCCGATTGGGGTCCATGTCTATTTGTACTATTTAACCTTTTTATTCTTATAATATTTTTTTTAGTAATAATGACAACATTTTCAATTTTAATGGTGCATCTAAGACATGTACTTGCGGATGTGGGCATATTTATCACCTAACTTATTTGAAAACCCATTTCCTATTAAAAATATCATGTAAAATGTGAAAGGAAAATTTCCCAAACAAATTCTACTACTATGCAGGTTTGCACCATGAATCACCAATGAAGGCCATGTGAGATAACTAGATACATTAATAGAGGTAGAAACACATCTTTATAGTGCTACAAATATAGATAAAATATCCCAAGGATGTGTGGAAAAAAATGATCTTGGAATGTTTTATGCCTTCATGAGTTCCATTTTCTCCCTATGACCCAAGCGATGCTCCCACAATTGGAGACTTGGAACTTTACGAAGGAGACGAGTCTCTTTTATCAATTAATTTTGATGACAAGTAATACACACACACACACACACACACACACACACACACACACACACACACACACACACACACACACACACACACACTTCTTAGCGAGTTTTCAAAAAATATATAGTTTATTATATTATCATCCTATAGCTATTTATGACCACCTCAAATTTTTATCATTCATAAATGGTCAAAATCATAAAGAATGACGTAGAGACCATCAATTTATAGTCATATTAAATAAAAACAATCTCATCCTATTATTTTCTTGCCCAAATAATTATTTTGTATCATGAGTGAGTGCATTCAACATTTTCATGTTCCCGATTGGGGTCCATGTCTATTTGTACTATTTAGCCTTTTTATTCTTATAATATTTTTTTAGTAATAATGGCAACATTTTCAATTTTAATCGTGCATTTGAGGCATGTACTTTTGGATGTGGGCATATTTATCACCTAACTTATTTGACAACCCATTTCCTATTAAAAATATCATGTAAAATGTGAAAGGAAATCCTCCCAAACAAATTCTACTACTATGCAAGTTTACACCATGAATCACAAATGAAGGCCATGTGAGATAACTAGATACATTAATAGAGGTAGAAATTCATCTTTATAGTGATACACATACAAATAAAATATCCCAAGGATGTGTGGAACAAAATGATCTTGGAATGTTTTATGCCTTCATGAGTTTCATTTGCTCCTTATGACCCAAGTGATGATCCCACAATTGGAGACTTGGAACTTTACGAAGGAGAGAAGTCTCTGAGATCAATTAATTTTGATGACAAGTAATCTCATAAAAAAGACCCTAATTCTATAATTTCATATGTTCTTGGTCTTGATGTTGAAAAGAATCTTAATTTTCCATCATTTGATATGATTTTTTAACAATCTAGTATAATGACCAACGAGCCATTCGATTTTCCTATACTAATGACATCTAAATATAATGATGGGGAGAAGAATTTTTTTAAATCTTAGATGAGAATTCGTTAGGGTCATACAAAAAATAGTTCTTCCTTCATGGTAATGATATATATCCATTGGGTGATATTGTACCCCAACAAAAATGTTTTTTGAGGTTAATATCGGTTGTAATGTTTTGCATATAAGAAATGAAAAATATTGATAGTTTTTGTGGATTAAATTTCTTATGTGTGTATGTGTGTGTCTTTATGTCTATCTATTAAATGGATCGCTAGATATTTTAAGGGTGATTACCATAAAAAACTTTATACAAACACTAAAATACGATAAACATTATTTAAGGAAAAAGGGTTGATTGTAAATTGTTTAGATAAGAATCTTCTTGCACCATTATTTCTTATAAGATCTTACTTTCCTATTCAATCCATTTAAGAATCATACATGGTTGTTTGTCATTACTTAGAAAGGAAGGATATTCAATGCAACACAGTTTTAACTTTTGCTTCAATATCAATATCAAGAAAATTAAATTTAGTGCAACAAACATTCAATATTATAAAAACCTCTAGCCATCAGCATTTCAGGGAAAACTTATAACTTTTTCAAGATATTTTAGTTGTAAAAAATTTATTCAATAGAAAACAACAAAAAATTGAAAAATAAAAATTTGGTAATATCTCTTTATTCCCCATATAAAACCTTATGTTTTTAGGTTTGTTTTTTCACTAAAGGTGGCGTATTACTAACTTCATGTATACAAAATAAAATTTTATTTTAGAAGCAGGTACATTATAGGATATGACCACGTGTTTTGTTTATGTTACATTATCAATAATTTGAGTGCAACAGAGAAAGCCCTTGTTGTAGATATATTTTTTGGAGTCTTTCTACATGGTAGTTGGGTTTGAATATACACTACTACCACCTGGTTATATAAGAGATCTAAGGAATTTTGAGCTAGATGATCACACCTATGCACAAGCACTAAAGGATGTAGATACTAAACAAGATAACTTACTACAAAATTAAAGAGAAGATGTTATGAGGGAAGGCATATACATGAATTTATTGACACTCAATTTCCCTAGAAACCCTACCAACCACAAGATGTTATAGAATACATCACCCCCTCACTGTATGAATGTAAAGAAGATAAATTTATGTCCAACACTACCACCTGGAACATAGAAGAAATAATTAGGTAAATTTTTTTTTTTATATGAATGGAATTTCAACAACAACAACCTCATGTCGTAGAAAAGTTAGAATCAATTATAAAAGATGTTTGCAAGATACTTTGTAGAAAATAAAATGGTTAGAACTTATGGATGAGGGTGGATTCACAACTATCGAGGGATGTCCAAGAGCATATTAAATAAGTACATGATCAAGAAAGGTAGAGGGAAGTACAAAAGGTTCTAGAGACAATGTTCCTAATATTTATAGACTAATAAAGGGACACTTAACATTTATTCTCCTTCAAATAGTCAATATTATAAAACATGTAATTATAGAAATCAGTTTTAACTAATTGATGACTAATTCTTATAATTTTTCTACTGGTGTTAATGTTTTCCAATCTATTACCTTCTTTGTAAGTTTTTTTCGTATCTTATTCCCATATAAACAAGTTATTCAAATTTTCAATCGATTAGTATCTACTTTTTTTTATTTCTTCAAAAATGCATGCCATATAGCCAACTGGTAAATCATTCTAGAGGTGGTAAATTCATGTAAATTTTTTGAACTGGTTAGAAAAAGTCCATCGGGATTCATAATCATGGAAATAGAGTTTAACTATAAAGCAATGTGTATGGAAAGAGGAGGAGAAGTATGTATGTAGAGAAAATGAGAAACATAAAACAATATTATTTATTGATCTTCAAGTCTCAAAGGGAATTACAAAAGAGATATAAACACAAAGGGATTAAAACTTACTAAGTGTAGACTCTGTAGTAACTAATTCACTTAAAAATAGAGTTAGTTTACCAATTTTATTAACCCTAACCCTCCTAAAAAAATAACGATAATGGTGTCAAATGCTAGTGCCCCTAATGCACCTGACTAGCACAATGAGCTTGACAATCATGAAAATGTGGAAATGGTTAAGGACACCATATATCAATCTATTAGTGTTGACTTGGGATATGTGGTGTGGGAACATATGTGGCAGTGACATGAGAAACCCAACGACATGCCCAACATCATGAGTCACCACACCTTTCAAGGAGGTAATGTGTGGAGCCAAACGATCGATGCATATCTAAATCTACAAGGAACCCCTCCCCATGACTTGAGAAGAGATGATATTTTTTACTTGTTCCACCTATTCTAGTAATGTAGGTTGAAGAATGTGAATTTCTCTAGCATAGGGAATAATATTTCTCTCATAGTCATGCTTTCTTTCCTTGTTAAAGATTGCATACTTTGATGTGCTTTCAGTTCCTAAAAGAAGTGTATAAATATTAATGTGATTATTTGAGTTCATTATCCAATCTTGGAAGGTCAATGTAGGTACTATATGTGGTTTCCACCTTGATCTTAGAAAAATTAAGAGATATTCAAATTTACCTCAAATACTGAATTTTTAGTTTCAAATCAGTTCTCAAATCTCCACATTAAAAAACTGATACCTAACATTTTGAGACATGTATGAAGGTGATTCAACCTTGAGTGAGGGGAGAGTAACCACTAAGTGTAAACCCTAAGCAAAGGGGTGCATGTAGCCACCTAAGTATCACATAATTTAAAAGAAAATAATACATTATGATTTTTTTAATATGTTGATTTTATTTTGAACATTTGAGTTATTTGGAAGGTATATTTTGAAGGGATTAAAATGAGGGACTACCTAGATGTATCACCATTTTATTTTCTAATTGGTTGATGTGAATTTTTTTATTAGCTAATTTTTATTCAAATTTTAAGAGTGAAAGTGAAACACTGTCAATTTAATTTAGATATGCCTAAAAAATGAAATATGAAGACTAACATGGAGAGGGAAATTAACAATGGTCATTCACGAATATCCCATGACCTATCACAGACACTCTATGATCAATTGAAGAAAATGATTCATCCTTCGAGGCTTTAACCATGATTAGAAAATGAATCTTAAATGGTATAACACATGTAACTATAACAATTACTTTTGGCTAGCCAATGATTATATTTTTTAATTTTTCTATTGGTGTTGATGTTTTTTTATCTATTAACTTCTTTGTAAGGCTTGTTTTGTAAAATTTTCCCGCATAAACAAATTATTCAAATGTTTAACCAATTAGTGTATATTATTTTTTATTTAGAAAAAAATCATGTCATCCAGCCAATTGGTAAATCATTCTAACTTTTGTGAAAAAAAAAAATGACCGATATTTGGAATCATGGAAATATGTTACCTAAAAGGTAGTGTGTCTATAGAGTGGGAGATAAGTATGTGTGTAGAGATAAATAAGAAACATAACGACACGCTATTTATTAATCTTCAATCCTCAAAGGGCATTACAAATGTGACACAACCTCAGAGGGATTAAAAATTACTATGTGCATAATCTACACTAATTAATTTTCTAAATAATATTTGTGCTAACACTCTCCCAAAAATAGAACATGATGTTTCCAAATGGTAGTGCCCCCAATTCCCATGACTATCCTGATCAAATTTTCAATACTGCAAAGCTGAAAATGGTAGCATCACCATCTATACGTGTTGATTGAGGTGCATGAAAAAATCCTTGAGTTGAAGGATAAATGACTCACTATGATCATATTGATGTTGAGTGGGGTCACAAGGTGTGGGAGTGCTTGGATCTACCCAATGACATGTTCAATATCATTGACTCACTGCACATTTCCATGAGGTAATGGGTGGAGCCAAATGACCAAGGCCTCTCCGCATCTACAAGAAAAACCTTTCTATGACTCAAGAAGAATTGACATTTTCCCCTGTTCCAACTATTCTAGTAATGTAGGATGACGAATGTGAATTTCTTTGAGCCACGGTGTAATATTTATCTCATAGTCAAGGTCACTTTCCATATTCAATATTTTAGACTATTTTATGCCTTCATTGCATTACAAAAATGTATAAATAGAAATATGATTATTTGAGTTCCTCATCCAATCCTTATAGGTTGAGTTAGGTAATGGGTGTGGTTTTTTCTGTGATCTTACAAAAATATTAGAGATATTCATATATACCTTAGATACTTGATTTTTACTTTCAAACTAGTTCACAAATATCCACCATTAAAAAACAAACACCTCACAATCTTGAGGCTTGCATGAAGGTGATTCAACCTTGAATTAGGGGAGAGGAACCATCGACCATGAAACCTAAGTTAAAGGGTGCATACAACCACCTAAGTATCATATAATTAAAAGAAAAACGTTTAATATATTATTATTTTTTTAATATGTTGATTTTTTTGAACATTTGAATACAAAGAAATTTAAGATGACCCATTACTTAGGAATAAAGTCACTTTTTGGAAACTGCCTATGTGTCACCATTTTATTGGCTAATTAGGTGATGTGATTTGTTTTATTGGCTAATTTTTACTCATTTATATTGGCTACTTTTTAATTTTTACTCATTTATATATTTTTGGATACTTGTTTTGGAGGAGAATATATAAATTTTACTCGTTAATTTATATATTCTCCTCTCCCCTAATTTAGATATGCCTAAAACGTGAAATATGAAGATTGATATGGAGAAGACACTTGACAATATCCATTTGTCAATTATTTTATATATTTAGACAAATTAAGCTGAATTCACAACCATTTTTAAGGATTTCAATTGTTGTCCAAAAGTTGGAAGTGCATATTGAGTTAGTAAACTCTCTACTTTCCTCTTTATCACCCTTTAAGCACTATTATCATATTTATATTATTTTTATATATGCCTAAATGATCTAAATATTTCGAAAATCACATGATCATTTGAGTTTTTCTTTATGATAACTTTGGGATAACCTATAAAAACTTTAGGATACCCCAAAATACATCGACTAAATCTTTTATGCAGTCAACACTATTTGTTGAGGACAACACACAATGCATTTAGGAGATCTATTAGTCAAGGATAGTCCACAGAAAAACCTACCATACACAACGATACTTGCAGTTGACTCATGGATTAATTGAAATTTATCTCATGATTATATTGGAAAAACCATTATTAGTTAAAGATACAACCAATGATCATATTCCAACAGGATATATCACATAATATGAATTTATTACCATATATATTATTTAATATTGGGGTTATCACCACCATTTTTAACCAAGGCTTTAAAACTTGAGAGACCTTGACTATCATAACTTGAGACAATGCTTCAAGGCGTGTGAGCTCCCAACTGCCAAGATCACATCTAACTTAACATGAAAATCAAATAAATATTCATTGGTTATGAATTACATATATAAATGAAAAAGGGTCCCTCATATCATTCACGCTCCACTCTTGACTCGAAGGATGAAACACTAAAAAAATTTGGATATGGATAAAGATCATGGAAATTAAGATGAGTGATGTTGAGAGGGAAATGGGTGTCGAGAGGGTGATTACTATTGCTACTGGAAGCATGAACAACATGTTAGATATGAAGACCACTAAGAGGATAGGCATGGAGATATATAATTGTGGACACGGGCCGAGGAAATGACAATAATGGGGATGCTAATTATTGAAGTGGAAATAGTGGAGGAAAATTCTCCTTCTCTATCATAGAATTAAGGCATGACACCATAATTCTTGCCCATAAGGAATGCAAGGAATCTATGTTTGTGAAAAGGTTAGAGGAGGGGTCATAGTTAGCTAATGATTGATTGGAGTGGAGATAAAAAGTTTACCATGATGGTATACTTTGGTTTTCCTTATCTATGAATAAGGCCACTTTCAATATCTAGAGCAAGATAATGAGCTTGCATGAAAACTTGACCATGACTACGTAACCTCTTCATATTTTTTTCGATGATAGTGGTGGTGATGGCTGTGATGGTGATGGAAATGACGAAGGTGATGGTAGTGAAGTAAATGGAAAGGGGAAATTAAGGGCAAAAGGGACATCTTAAAAATTTAAATATTTTTTCTTTTTGTAAATACAAAATACTTCCTTATTGAAAGGAAGAAAAATTCAATTAAACTTAATATATTATATATTTTAATGTTCTATTTGATTTTTATTATAACATTATCATGGCATTCAAGGGTAAGTGCACCAAGTTGGTGGACAAAAAAGGGGTCATAAGTGGACATCATATTGCAAAAAATAATGAAATCTCAACTTGTAGGGATTATTAGCAATACGCACACTCAAAATTAGAAAATATATATATATATATATATATATATATATATATATATATATCTCTATGAATTGTAGCATCTGGAATCTAGTTTCTAAAATACTAATTTTTTTTAAAAAATGGAAAATTTTAGCTATATTAAACACTTAAAATTATATGACTTGGTTTTTGTTTTTGAAAAAACCTATATGATTGTAGTCCGTTTGCCCGCGATTTGGATGACCAAATATTGTTATTTTTTTCCTTTGGTGAAAAGTTAGATGTAGTTGTCTATCTTGGGATGGATTTTGTTTTGTATTTTTTCGAGCAATTTTTTTTTATGATTTTTTCCGTGAAAGTGGTCTAAAAAGATTTAGAAAACAGAGCGCTTTTTGTTTGCCTGCCATAACTATATCAAAAAATATCAAAATCAAATATTTTTTTTTAACGTGTATAGAATTTCTCCACACTTGGGATGGTATAAGTTTCAGCACATTTTAATAAGTGAAACAAAAGTTGCAGTCTTAAATGTAGACATGAACATTCGTGGGAAAAAATGTCTTAAAGACCTATTGTTAGTAAAAAATTATAAAATGATATTTATCTTATTCTATTCACTTTAAAATCAGTATTTCTATGAAGCTAATAGTATCCCCTACGCGTTGCCACCATTTTTGTGAAATGTTTTCAGGTTTTTAGCATGGTTCAAGTATGTGGAAGAGAAAATTTGAAGTTTTTTGACCCTTTACACTTCATAATGACCTTCCATAGCTTTGGTTGGGGAAAAAAAAGATTTCTTGAGCCTCAGGGTTGGATTTCATGATATAGATAGAACAGCAATCACGGTTTACAAACCGCGATCGTGAATTTTTAAACAAGAACCGTGATCACGCTTTATAAACCATGTGCATGGTTTATAAAGCGTGATCGCGGTTCATAAATCATATTTATAACCATCTCAATGTTCAAATTACCATGTGATTTTTACTGTTTGACTTTACTGTACGAATTACTGCAAAATTCTGCCATTTTCTGCACGTTTTTCTTATCACCAAAAGTAAAGCATTATGGGATACAAGAAACGAAGTCAAAAAAGGAAGTCATTACGTAAAAAACACCAAACGAATTAGAGGCAAACAAATTTCAAAATACTGAGCGAATGCGGAATCTTCGTGAATCAAGAAGAGGTTCATCTTCAACCCCTACTATTGTAAGCAATGAGGAACCAGGTAATGTTTCTACTGTCAATGTTGAAGCTGAATTAAATACTCATCATGAAGATGTATTTACTATCAATGTTGAAGAAGAATTAAATACTCGTGATGTAGCAAATGTTAAAATTGGAGGAGACAATGAAAATGCGAATAAATAAATTCAGGTTGAAACTGTAGACAAACAAAATTTGACAAAAACATGTCCTAGGATTTTCCGTAAGAAACCCAATTATTTTATTGAAATTGATGAAAATTTTTTGAAACCAATGTGTGACAAACTTTCTAAACAAAAAATTAGAAGAAAAGCCACTGAAATTCAGGATAATCATTTTGAAATTTTAAATGATTCCCAAAGATGTTAGTTGTTGGTTAGTTTGATGAAATTGAATAAAATGAGACCTACATTAAACACCTTAGGATTGACAACATCTAATATACGTGGTCAAACCTCTACAATTGTTGAAAACCTTCATGATGCATATCACACTGTTGGTGTTAAGAGACGCACTAGGATAGTAATATTGTGCGTCATGTACTTGCTACTAGTGTTGTAAGTGAATCAATAAAAAACAATGTTTGATTATGCAAACAAGTCGAATGTTGCAAGATAATTGAAAAACTCTAATGAAAGCAATTGAAAGACGTAATATCCTTCAATCACTCAATAACACCGATTTTTGGGCATTTTCTGCTAGAGCATCGCATAAGGACAAATATAATACTGATGCTATAAGAGAAGTTGTTATTCAATTTTGGCATGATAACACTAGAGTTTCACCTAATACAAGAGATGTTGTAAAATGAAGAGTTGGTTCTATTAATCGCGAACCACATCCAAAGAATTTCTTAGATATGACTCAAACTCAATTTTTTCGTAAGTTTGAACAAGAGCATCTGGAAATTAAAATTAGTCAACATTTTTTTGAAATGTTAAAACCATTCTATGTGAAAATCAACCACACTCACACCACTTGTTGTAGGCAACATGTTGAATTTGCTATGCATTATGCTAAATTTTTATGTATTCATTCTATTTTGCATTCTAAAACTATGTTATCGGAATGTGGTGTTCAAGTTCCACCAATATCTTCCAGGGATTTCATTCCTATGATATTTTGTGAAAAGAAGTTGGACAATTTTTTTATAGTCAGGATTGTTTAGATGGAAGTTGTGGTACATGTGGTGGATTACCTAAATTGGAAATTTACATCCATGAGCAAATTGAAGGTGCAATAGAAAATAATTTAGTTGAGTTTGATAAATATAAATCAATTGCATACTAGTTGAAAGATGAAAAAGGGTCTAAACAGTGTGAGCTAGTTACAGAACATATGCCTATTTTTCAATTCATGAGAAAATTTAAGGATGAAATTGTTTGAGTATGCTAGGCATACACACAGAGTTTGATGGTTGCATGAATAGTTCAATATATGCAAAGACACATTTCCTATTGGTACTATTGTTTGAGTGGTCGATTTTGCAGAGAATTACACATTACAACCACAAATGGAGGTTCAATCACAATATTACAACTCAGTACAAGTTACCATTTTTGTGCATATAGCATTTATACATTCTCCTGACAGTACAGAGAATGATCAAAAAAATTTAAGAGAGTACCACTTTTATATCTGTGATGATTGTACTAATTCTATTGAATTTGTGCAAGGGTGTTTCCAGTTATTTTATGGAAAATTGTCTAATAGGGACATCCACTTCAAACACCATTATATATGGTTAGATAGTTGCATGTCTCAGTTTAAGAATGCATGAATGTTTTATTGGATGAGCAGGATGCATGTTAAGATGGGTGTGAAACATATTTGGAGTTTCACTGATGCTGGACATGGAAAAGGAGAGCATGACGGTGTAGGGGCATGTGTTAAAAGAGCTCTTGCAAGAGAAGATTTGAAGTACAAAGATGGTGATAAATGGAAAGATGCAAAGAGCATAGTGGAATGGTGTATTGACAACATGTCCCAAGGTTCTCAAGAAATTTCCATGGTTCATAGATATTTTTTGCTGATAAAGGAACAACAAATTACTAACTATGAGGATTATATGACACTCACAGGGTCCAGTGATATGCACTCATTTTTTAGATCATACGCTTACTTTGTGGGCCACATTGACAAGAACGTTGACATGTTTTTGTGCATCTTGTATCGAATTTGTCATTGTTGATTGTGATTCACAAGAATGGGTCAATGGATGGATTTGTAGGCCTCAAACTCCACTTGCTAGTTATCAACCTCCACAAGCATTACGACTTGTTTCTGTAGATGAAGGTGCAATATCTAAGGACTTTGACAAAATTTCAATTTTGGTGTGACAAGGTATTTATGGTTATTTACAATTTTTGTATTGAGTTATGTCCATTAAAATTTTAACATGTACAATTTAAATTTGAGTTAAAACCTTTTTTTGTAGGACTTGTGTTTGTCAGTTATTGCAACAAAAGACAATGAAGAAGGAACAAACTATTTCTTATGTCGTTGCATCGAGGAAAGAAAGAAGTAAAATTCTTCTATTATAGATGGCGAAGATATTGAGTACCCTATAGGGTCAGTGGTAGTTACTAGAACTTGGCTTCGTCGGTAACCATTAAAAAACTCCTCTGTGTGGGTGTTTGAAGACTTTGAGACACATAAGACAATACTCTTATATTTGTATCTAGTTCTAGTGACAAATATTCAGTTGTATAGATATCGATGAAGGCCTAATAACAAGATTCTTTGGAAGGTTCGAGAGTCAGATTATGAAAAAATATTGTCCACTATTCAAAGTAGATCCGATCCTGATGGTTCATTGGAATGAATTTACAATGCTCATGTCTGGTATATATAATTTCTTTGGTATATATAAATTTGTTAGTTAGATAAATTTAAGTTCATATATTTTATTAAATTTATGTATTTTGTATATATCTAGTATGGTTTTGATTTGAAACATAAATTTCTTTGACTAACACTTTTATATGTAGGTTAGTGGTGCCAGAAAAGCTTCCACCTTCACGTGGTTGGCACTATTAGTAGAGAATTATAAATTCTTGAAGCTAAGATAATCTTTCACTATTTTACAATAAAAAAGAAGCAATTAACAATGATTTATGTGCCTATGGAGGAGGTTCTTGCCTCTGAAGGAGGTAGCCTAGAAGGACTTGGAGCTTAAAGAACCGAAATGACATGCCTCCCCAAGTGTTTACAAGACCATCCCTATGCGTGTGCACAGTCGGTTCGGTGCCACGACCCATTGTTTGCAAAATATACCATTTGACAACCTTACATTTTCTCAAACTACACTATTAGGTGCGTTTAGAAATAATAGGGCAGCGAGAGCACCGATTCGAGAAGGAAAAAACTAAGACATACTATTGTATAGGGTCCCTACACTAAGGTGTAGGATCAGACGCTACGTCTCTAGGTGCCACGGAGTCTGTGTAGCCACCCATTGAAGTTAAACAATTTTTTGGTCTCAGGGCTCTTAAAGGACTACATCTGAATGAGGTAACCCAGAAAGAAATAACATTGTCGCGCACCAAAGAGACACCCCCTCTAGGGTTCACCTGGAAATCTAGATGTGTGTGCATAGTCAGTTTGGTGCCATGACCCACCATTTGTAAAATATATGGTTTGACATCCTTACACCAGCTCAAACTACACTATTAAGCGCGTTTGCAAACAATAGGGCAGCGAGAGCACCGATTGGAAAAGGAAAAAACTGATACAAGTTATTGTAGAGGGTCCCTACGCTGAGGTGTAGGATTAGATGAAACGTCTCTAGGTTCCAGGGAGTGCGTGTAGGCACTCGTTGAAGTTGAATGATTTTTTAGTCTCAGGGCTCTTGAGGGACTCCACCGAAACGAGGTAGCCCAGAAGCAACGACATTTTTTAACACCGAAAATGATGCCTCCTATAGCATTCACCTCATCATACAGATGTGTTCACACATTTTGGTTCAGTGACATGACCCACCATTTACAAAATATACCGGTTGACATCCTCACACTGTCTAAAACTTCACACTATTTACAAAATATACTATTTGACAACCTTACATTGTCTCAAACTACACTATTTGGCATTTTCAAACAATAGGGCAGTGAGAGCACCGATTGGAGAAGGAAAAAACCGAGACAGGTTATTGTAGAGGGTCCCTACACCAAGGTGTAGGATTAGACGAGACATCTCTAGGTGCCATGGAGTGCACGTAGTCACCCATCGAAGTTGAACAATTTTTTGGTCTCAGGGCTCTTGAGGGACTCCACCGAACGAGGTAGCCCGAGAAGCAACGACATTGTTGTGCACTAAAATGATGCCTCCTCTAGTGTTCACCTAGCCACCTAGATGTTTCCGTGTAGTCGGTTCGGTGCCATGACCCACCGTTTACAAAATATACCATTTGACAACCTTACACCAGTCTCAAACTACACTATTCGGCGCGTTTGTAAACAATAGGGTAGGGAGAGCACCGATTGGAGAAGGAAAAAACCAAGACAAGATATTGTAGAGGGTCTCTACACTAAGGTGTAGGATCAAATGAGACATCTCTAGGTGCCACAGAGTGTGCGTAGTCACCCGTTGAAGTTGAATGATTTTTTGGTCTCAAGGCTCTTAAGGGACTACGCCCGAACGAGGTAGCCCGGAAGAAACGACGTTGTCACACACCAAAATGATGCTTCCTCTAATGTTAACCTAGCCTCCTAGATGTGTCTGCATATTCAGTTTGGTGCCATGACCCACCGTTTGCAAAATATACCGTTTGACAACCTTACACCGACTCAAACTACACTATTTACGGATTTACAAACAATAGGGTAGCGAGAGCACCAATTGGAGAAGGAAAAAATAGAGACAGAATATTGTAGAGGGTCCCTACTCCGAGATGTAGGATCATAAGAGATGTCTCTAGGTGCCACGGAGTGCGTGTAGTCACCCGTGGAAGTTGAACGATTTTTTGGTCTCAAGGCTCTTGAGGGACTCCGCCCGAATGAGGTAGCCCAGAAGCAACGACGTTGTTGCACACCAAAACTATGCCTCCTATAGAATTCACCTAGCCACCCGGACATGTCTGCGTAGTTGGTTTGGTGCCAGGACCCACCGTTTACAAAATATACCATTTGACAGCCTTATATTATCTCAAACTACACTATTCGACGTGTTTGCAAACAATAGGGCAACGAGAGCACCAATTGGAGAAGGAAAAAATTGAGACAAGATATTGTAGAGGGTCCCTACACTGAGGTGTAAGATTAGATGAGATGTCTCTAGGTGCCATGGAGTGCACGTAGTCACCCGTCGAAGTTGAATGATTTTTTGGTCTCAGGGCTCTTGAGGGACTCTGCTCGAACAAGGTAGCCCGGAAGCAACGACATTATTGCGCACCAAAATGACACCTCCTCTAGCATTCACTGGCCACTCGGATGTTTCCGCATAGTTGGTTCGGTACCATGACCCACCGTTTACAAAATATACTGTTTGACAGCCTTACACTGTCTCAAACTACACTATTCGATGCATTTACAAACAATAGGGCAGCGAAAGCACCGCTTGGAGAAGGAAAAAACCAAGATAGGATATTGTAGAGGGTCCCTATTTTGAGTTTTAGGATCAGACGAGATGTCTCTAGGTGCCACAAAGTGCGCGTAGTCACCCGTTAAAGTTGAACGATTTTTTGGTCTTAGGGCTCATAAGGGACTACGCCCGAACGAGGTAGCCCGGAAGAAACGATGTTGTCACGCACAAAAATGATGCCTCCTATAGTGTTCACCTAGCCACTTGGACATGTCCACATAGTTGGTTCAGTGCCACGACCCACCATTTGCAAAATATACCGTTTGACAACCTTACACCGGCTCAAACTACACTATTCAGAGTGTTTGCAAACAATAGGGCAGTGAGAGCACTGATTGGAGAAGGAAAAAACCGAGACATGATTTTGTAGAGGGTCCCTACGCTAAGGTGTAGGATCAGACAAGACATCTCTAGGTGCCACATGGAGTGCGCGTAGTCACCCGTCGAAGTTGAATGATTTTTTGGTCTCAGGGCTCTTGAGGGACTTTGCCCGAACGAGGTAGCCCGGAAGCAACGACGTTGTTGTGCACCAAAACGAATCCTCCTCTAGTGTTTACCTAGCCACCTGGATGTTTCCGCTTATTTGGTTTGGTGCCATGACCCACCGTTTACACAATATACCATTTGATAACCTTACACTGTCTCAAACTACACTATTCGACGCGTTTGCAAACAATAGGGCAGCAAGAGCACCGATTGGAGAAGGAAAAAACCAAGACAAGACTATTGTAGAGGGTCCCTACACCAAGGTGTAGGATTAGATGAGACATCTCTAGGTGCCATGGAGTGCGCATAGTCACCTGTCGAAGTTGAACATTTTTTTAGTCTCAGGGATCTTAAGGGACTCCGCCCGAACGAGGTAGCCCGGAAGCAACGACGTTGTTGCACACCAAAACGATGCCTCCTATAGCATTTACTTGGCCACCTAGATGTGTCCACACAGTCGGTTTGGTGCCACAACCCACCGTTTCCACAAGCCTTACAATAGGGCAGCGAGAGCACTGATTGGAGAAGGAAAAATCCGAGACAGGCTATTATAGATGGTCCCTACAGTTATAGGATTGAGACATCTCTAGGTGCCATGGAGTGCGCCTAGTAACTTGTCGATTTTGAACATTTTTTTGGTCTCAGGGCTCTTAAGGGACTTCGCCCGAATGAGGTAGCTCAAGCAACCGCGCACCGAAATGAAACCTCCTCTACTATTTACATGGCCACCCAGACATGTCTGTGCAGTCGGTTTAGTGCCACACCCACCATTTTCAACTTTTTCAACAATTACAACTTTTTAAACAATTACAACTTTTTTAACAATAGTTACTCTCTTATTCCAAGTATAGTTAGGATTCCTCATCCTACAAATAGACTAGGAAAACAACATTAGGATTTTTTTTACTAAAAATAGAGATCGGTTGAATTCGTCACTGCCCCCCTAGATGCCCTGTGACATGAGTGGGGGGAAGCCCCCCCACACCCCTTTGGAAAGTGAGATAAAACTGTTATCGTAAAGGGATCTAAAATTTAACTTTGTTTTCACATATCTTATAATATCCACCTTGATAACCAATCCACTTTATATATTACACGACCAACTCATCGCATTTTCTACAAATGAATAGAAGATAAACACCATTTTTGCTTCTATAATAGTACTAGTTTTGTGATAATATCAAAAAAGTTTTCTATGGTGTGTACCTTGTTAAGTGTTATTATCCCTTCATCAATAACATGTATAACCAAATTATACTTAACTAAAATATGCTTTGTCTTATTGTGATAAGCTAGATTCTTGGATAATTAAATAGCACTTTGATTGTCACACAATACCTTCATCTTCTATTGATATCTTCAAAAATCATCCAATAAAATTTTTACCCAAATTACCTCCTGACAAATATGATAGGAAATTACATATTCTACCTCAGTAGTTGAAAAAATTGTAATATTTTGAAGCTTTGAAATCTAACTGATAGGTCCAGTTACAAGTGTAATAGCATAACTAGAAGTCAATCTTTGTTTTTCCAAATAACTTACAAAATATGAATCAAAATATCCACAAATTGAATCACCAATATTGTTATAGGTGATGCAATAATTTATTTTTCCTCACAAGCAGTGAAACTCCCACTTCACTGATAAACAATTTTCTCTACCTATATTTTCCTAAAATCTACTCAGTCCTTGGCATGTACATGTCATAATATACATAGAACTTATTATTGCACTAGAATATGGTACATGAGATATATGCTTATTTTCATCTTATTGTTGCACCATAGTTTTTAATTTTAAATGAAACATACATATAGAATTAATATACATAGAAGGATATCATGTGCAATGAATTCGAATCAAACATAGAAGTAATATTGTTATGAAAACCAACACATAGATATATAATGTATCAAAATAAGTGTGCTGAATGCACGTCTCTGAAAATATAAGTTCATAAGATGTGTACATCTCGAACCAAGTGTGTCATACATATAAGACCACATGTGGCTGCATAAGGCTATATACAATGTCCTATGAAGAATCATGAACTAGGACTAGCTGGCCCATATATATATATATATATATATATATATATATATATATATATATATATATATCTATGCACATCCACGTCCTATGAATCTAATCATGAAACATCTTCCCTCTCTTTTCCCTGATAGAAGTAGCATGTCCACAATCCAAGGATATAGTGGAGGGAGATGCCACTACGGATTTCATCTGTGTGGTCCTAGGTGTTTCTAAGCAGGCTTGCAACCTAACCTGCACATTCATAAACAACAATTTTTTAACACCCGTATTTTTAAAATACATTCAAAATTTAGAAACTTACAATTTAGTTTAAATGCATGTGAAATCTTACCGCAATGTCATGATCCCTATCAATTTGTCATTGACGCATGGCAGGAACAATAATAGACTCATGAGAGGTAAGCTACATATAAATAATTAAATTTCAAATTAAATATTTCATGTACAAAACTTGATATTGTAGATTTAAGTAATAAGAAATAATTCCTAAATAAATTTAACAAATTTAAAAAATTGTACCTCAGTTAGTGGATCTGCAGATGCTATGGTAGTATCTACAGCAACCTCCATAGTCTGCATATATGGAGGAGTCTCTCTGGAAGTCATAAGCTATACAAAAAACATGTACAAATCAATATTAATCTACATGACTGCCACATAACAGAGCCAAAGCATAATCCACGTGAACTTCCACAATTGGAACCAAAGTGTAAAGAGAAACTAACCTGTGTAAAAGTCACGTGAGGTGCCAATAGCCTCAGTTCCCAGAGCAGATGATGACCCACCAGGCTCCTACATGTATAAAAGACAAACATATATTAATATGTACATGTAAAGGTGAAACATTATAATAATAAAAGTGCACAATCAAATGAAATTTGAAATTTAAGTACAACTTGAAACTTACGTTTGTAACATGCCCAGCTGCAGTAGCTAGCATGTCGACGCCAGATGTTTCCTTCACCAGCTTTTGCTATTTAAAATAAAATAAAAAATTAGTTTTTACATGTATGTACATAACGTACAATGAAATACATATATATTAAAATCTCAAACATGAATTAAACTATTGTATATATATATATATTAAATATTATATATTTGACATTTACCTGTGAAAGACCAAGATCCGTTGCACCAGTTCCAAAAACATTCACCATCATCTCATCTAGAGAAAAGAAATCATGTGATCCAGTAAATGATGTCTCACCCACAGTGCATATGGCACCACATGATCCATAGTGGTGTGGTGTGCTAGAACTTACACCTCCACCAACATCACCAGATGTAATCTGCTCACTATGTTGGGTCAGAGTGTCAGTGAGCTCCCTCAATGCATGTAGTGTGTCAATCTCCATAACCTTCCTTCACTGTAGGAGGGATAACTGAAGGTAGTGGGGGTTTTGGGGCATGGGGGATCCTTGGTTGACCTACAGCGTGCACCAGGTCTACTCTGTACAGAGCCACCACCTCGCCCATAAAAATCAGAGAAGTCAAAATAATTTAGGACCTCATTAAGCACGAACTCGCAATATAATTTCTTCAAAAAATAGAGGGGAACCTCATTGTTGTTACATGGTGGATAATCAAAAACCATCCACCATCGGTCCCAAAAAAATTTATTTGATTCGGTCATCGTGGCACCAATGGATTGGGAACCGTTTGCAAGTAATTGTGGGGGGCATTGGTTTTTGGGTCAATAAATAATGCACAAATGTGATCTTTTCCAAAAAAATTATCCTTTATGGCCGCATGGGATAATTTATTTTCATACCACTGCCTACAATCACCTCTAAAGGTAGTCCATCTATCTATTTGGTTGGCTGTGCAGTCAACTTCACCAATCAATGTTTGCAATGTGCTGGCTAAAGTCATGCAGGATGGAATTGTGGCATGATTTTGTCTTATATTCTGAATAAAGTTCTCAATGGTAATTTTATTTTGTTATATTTTTCAAATGATATTATCTTGTGCTCCTGTTGCTTCCGTGGGGACAGAAGTAGCCACAAGAGGCAGATCTATGTTTGGAGGAGGGTTTTCTGGAATGTTTGGAGGGTTTTGAGGATTGTTTGCAGGGTTTTGAGGAATATTTTGATGGTTTGCAGGATTACGAGCTTGCCAAGCAACTGACAAAATAAAAAAAATTGTATACATAAACAAAAAAATGAAAAACCCATGAAAATTTTAAAAAAAATCCTAAAATGTCAAATAAATTGATCAAAATCGAGGGCTTACCTCTTTGTCTTGGTGGCATGGTTGAAACTATCACGCAATCCACAAGTCCGAAGAGTAATTTTTAGGGGGTATTCAAAGTGCGAGAGCCAAAGGTGTAGGATAAATCATGGTTGGAAAGGTAAAATAAGGGAAGCTGAGGAGTCGCGGGTCTGTATTTTTTGTCTCAGAGGACCGCGATCGCGGTTTTAGGTTCGGAAATCACCGGGCCTATAAAAATAGTTGTGCGAGCGTGGTTTAAAAACCAAGAGCACGGTTCATAAACCACACTCGTGGTACCTAAATTTCAGGTTTTTATGTCCACTTAATTATCCACCATCTTGGTGTACTTACCCTAAAATAATGTTGGAAGTTATTTATGTTTATGAAACTTTTTGTTACTTCTCTCATTTTATATTCTTATTATCAACTTATTTTCTATAATGATGTCAAAGACATCAAAACTAGTTTAGAAAATATTTTTTTTGAAATTTTTATATACATATTGAATATACTATCAAATATGCATGATATGTTTATGAGTCTATTAGTAATCTAGGATTAGGCTATGGGTACCTAATATCCATCTTAGGATATCTTAAGATCAGTCATGGGGTTCCTAAGACCAATATTTGGATATCCCATGACCAGTCATAAGCTATCCCAAGATCAGTCATGAGGTAACCAAGATCAGTCATGGGGTATCCCATGGTTAGTGTTTGAGTATCACAAAGAGAAATGTTCATAAGAGATTGAACCTTCAATTTTGCGTGATGTTTCCTTGATAAAATATTTAACCTCAATGGATCTATATAAAAATTTTAATACTTGCTTTACATTTATCTAAAAAGCTATTATTTTAGGTACTTTTGACCTTATTACATTATTACTACCAGTTATAGTGTTCCCTAGATACTTTGTTCGTACCTTTTCTTGATTAAAAAATGAAAGTACTGGGGATTTTTTCACAATATGTGAACTTCAATGTTTTCTACATTTAATATTTTTTAACTTGATAAAATGTAAACCATGGATTCTACCTTGTTATCTATATGTATACAAAAAATAGAAATCATTCTAGGTAAAATTAGACAAATTGGAGAAAGATATGTTGCAATCTCAAAGAAGATGGATAAATATTGCCATGGATGAGGGGAAAATAATAATATTTATATACTTTTGGGTACTTTTGTTGCTATTGAGAAACATTTATTTAACAGAAACATCTATGACGATTTTGATGATAATTGGAATGTAGGTAATGTGGTCGATATGTCAGGTAACCCTACGAGGAGAAACTTTTATAATTGAAAAGGATTGCATGATAACTAGTGTACAAACACGGTATGAGAATATGCATAATTTTACCTTTTGGTCTGAGAATATCCATACTTTTATCTTTTTATATGATTGCATAAACTTTTGTAATCAAGGGTGAGGGCCCCTATAGATCCCATCGTTTTACATAACAACCAAAAAATGATTGTTATAGCATATTGTAAAAACTAAATACATGTTTTACAAATACAATGATTATTTTAATACAATAATGCTTCATTAGTCGACTTTAGGATATAATACAATCATTGCCTACTAGAAATGAATTGAAATAAAAACATAAATAAATTACAGTGCAGTTTTAAACTAATTTATACACTGTTATTTAATTAAGAATAAATCGTACACATTCTCCCACTTGAAATTTTGTTTCTTAGTTTTAACAATGTATATACATTTACTAAATTTTATTATAATTGAAAATGTAATACGTAGTTAAATTATTTGCATACTGGTTCATAGAATAATAAAAATATGTAAGAAAAAAAAAAATCAAGATTTAATGCTTCCCAATTTCTGTTATATAAATGTTACATGTACAAAAATATCCTAACCAATTATAGGTGTGTGATGGATGAGAGGAGAGGAGGATAAGTGGAAGACAAGAAAGGATGGATTTTCAAGCTTTGGTTGGGAAACTAGAACCTCAAAATTTGTAGTAGTGGATGTTGCAATCACACCAACATGTTTGGTCAGAGTAGATAGCTTTGGGATAGGACAACTATCGATGGAAGTCCAAGAGCATATAAAAATATATGATCAAGAACAATAGAGGGAAGTACAGATGGTTCTAGAGACAATATTCCCAATATTTCTAGATTAACAAAGGAACACTTAACATTTATTCTCCTTCAAATAGTCAGTATTATAAAACATGTAACTATAGCAATCAATTTTGCCTAAATGGGGACTAATTTTTTAAATTTTCTATTAGTGTTAATGTTTTCCCATCTATTACCTTCTTTATAAGTTTTTTTTGTAACTTATTCCTATATAAACAAGTTATTCAATTTTTCAACCAATTATTAGCTAGTATTTTTTATTTTTTCAAAAATGCATGCCATATAGCCAACTGGTAAATCATTCTAGAGGTGGTAAATTCATGTGAATTTTATGAACTGGGTAAAAAAAAATCATTGGGATCCATAATCATGGAAATAGAGTTTAACTATAAAGTAATGTGTATAGAGAGAGGAGGAAAATTATGTATGTAGAGAAAAGAAGAAACATAAAAAAATATTATTTATTGATCTTTGGGTCTCAAAGGGAATTACAAAAGAGATATATACACAAAGGGATTAAAACTTACTAAGCGTAGACTCTGCACTAACGAATTCACTAACAACTAGAGTTAGTTTACCAATTTTATTAACACTAACCCTCCCAGAAAAATAAGGATAATGGTGTCAAATGCTATTGCCCCTCAATGCCCTTGACTAGCACAATGAGCTTGATAATCATGAAAATGTGGAAAATGGTTAAGGACACCATATATCAATCTATTAGTGTTGACTTGGGATATGTGGTGTGGGAACATATGTGGCAATGACATGAGAAACCCAACGACGTGCCCAACATCATGAGTCACCATACCTTTCAAGGAGGTAATGTGTGGAGCCAAATGAACGATGCATATCTAAATCTACAAGCAACCCCTCTCCATGACTCGAGAAAAGATGATATTTTTTTACTTGTTCCACCTATTCTAGTAATGTAGGTTGAAGAATGTGAATTTCTCCAGCACATGGAATAATATTTCTCTCATAGTCATGCTTGTTTTCCCTACTAAAGATTTTATACTTTGATGTGCCTTCATTTCCAAAAAAAAAGTGTATAAATATTAATTGTGATTATTTGAGTTCATTATCCAATCCTAGAAGGTCAGTGTCGGTATTATGTGTGGTATCCACCTTGATCTTACAAAAATTAAGAGATATTCAAATTTACCTCAAATAATAAATTTTTACTTTCATATCGGTTCTCAAATCTCCACATAAAAAAATTGATAACTAACAATCTTGAGGCATGTATGAAGGCGATTCAACCTTAAGTGAGGGGAGAGTTACCACTAAGTGTAAACCCTAAGCAAAGGGGTGCATGTAGCCACCTAAGCATCACATAATTTAAAAAAAAACTTTAATACATTATGATTTTTTTAATATGTTGATTTTATTTTGAACATTTGAGTTATTTGGAAGGTATATTTTGAAGGGATTAAAATGAGGGACTACCTAGATGTATTATCATTTTATTTTCTAATTGGTTGATGTGAATTTTTTTGTTAGCTACTTTTAATTCAAATTTTAAGGGTGAAAGTGAAACACTGTCAATTTAATTTAGATATGCCTAAAAAATGAAATATGAAGACTAACATGGAGAGGGAAATTGACAATGGTCATTCATGAATATCACATGACCTATCTCAGACACTCCATGATCTATTGATGAAAATGATTCATGCTTCGAGGCTATAACCATGATTAGAAAATGAATCTTAAATAGTCAATATTATACAACATGTAACTATAACAATTACTTTTTGCTAGCTAATGATTATATTTTTTAACTTTTCTATTGGTGTTGATATTTATTGATCTATTACCTTCTTTGTAAGGATTGTTTTGTAAATTTTTCCCGCATAAACAAATTATTCAAATTTTCAACCAATTAGTATATATTATTTTTTATTTAGAAAAAAATCATGTCATCCAGCCAATTGGTAAATCATCCTAACTTTTGTGAAAAAAATGATTGATATTTGGAATCATGGAAATAGTTTTAGCTAAAAGGTAGTGTGTCTATAGAGTGGAAGAGAAGCATGTGTGTAGAGATAAATAAGAAACATAAAACAACACTATTTATTAATCTTCAAGCTTCAAAGGGCATTACAAATGTGAGACAACCTCAGAGGGCTTAAAAGTTACTATGTGCATAATATACACTAACTAATTTTCTAAATAATATTTGTGCTATGACTCTCCTAGAAATAGAACATGATGTTGCCAAATGGTAGTGCCCCCCAATTCCCATGACTATCCTGATCAAATTTTCAATATTGCAAAGATGAAAATGGTAGCATCACCATCTATAAGTGTTGATTGATGTCATTGAAAAAATCCTTGAGTTGAAGGATAAATGACTCACTATGATCATATTGATGTTGAGTGGGGTCACAGGGTGTGGGAGTGCTTAGAGCTACCCAATGACATGTTTAATATCATTGAATCATTGCACATTTACATGAGGTAATGGGAGGAGGCCAAATGACCGAGGCCTCTCTACATCTACAAGAAATACCTTTCTATGACTAAAGAAGAACTGAAATTTTCCCCTATTCCACCTATTCTAGTAATTCATGCCGAAGAATGTGAATTTATTTGAGCCACTGTATAAGATTTATCTCATAGTCATGCTCACTTTCCATATTCAAGATTTTAGACTATTTTATGCCTTCAAAACCTTAAAAAAGTGTATAAATAGAAATATGATTATTTGAGTTCCTCATCTAATCCTTATAGGTTGAGGTAGGTAATATGTGTGGTTTTTTCCTTGATCTTAACAAAGTGTTAGAGATATTCATATCTACCTCAAATACTTGATTTTTACTTTTAAATTGGTTAAAAAATATCCACCATTCAAAAACTAACACCTCGCAATCTCGAGACTTGCATGAAGGCGATTCAACCTTGAATCAGGGGAGAGGAACCATTGACCATGAAACCTAAGTTAAAGGGTGCATGCAACCACCTAAGTATCATATAATAAAAAAAACCTTTAATAGATTATACTTTTTTAATATGTTGATTTTTTGAACATTTGAATACAAAGAAATTTAAGATGACCCATTACTTGGGAATAAAAGTCACTTTTTGGGAACTACCCATGTGTCACCATTTTATTGGCTAATTGGGTGATGTGATTTGTTTTATTGGCTTCTTTTAACTCATTTATATTGGCTATTTTTTAGTTTTTACTCATTTATATAAATTGTGATACTTTTTTTGTAGGATAATATATAAATTTTAGTGGTTAATTCATATATTCTCCTCTCTCGTAATTTAGATATGCCTAAAAAGTGAAATATGAAGACTGACATGGAGAGGACAATTGACAATAGCCATTTGTCAATTAGTTTATATATTTAGACAAATTAGGCTGAATTCACAACCATTTTTACGGATTTTAATTGTTGTCTAAAAGGCGGAAGTACATATTGAGTTAGTAAACTCTCTACTTTCCTCTTTATCACCCTTTAAGCACTGTTATCATATTTATAGTATTTTTATATATGCCTAACTGATCTACATATTGCAAAAATCACATGATAATTTGAGTTTTTCCTTACGATAACTTTGGTATAACCTACAAAAACTTTGGAATACCCCACAATACATCAAATAAATATTTCATGCAATCAACAGTGTTTGTTGAGGATAACACACAATGCGTTTATGAGATCTATTAGTCGATGATAGTCCACAAAAAACCTAGCATACACAATGATACTTGCAGCTAACTCATATATTAGCCGAAAGTATCCCATGATTATTTTGGACAAACCACTCTCAATTGAAGATACAACCAATGATCATATTCCAACGGGATATATCACATAATATGAATTTATTAGCATATATATTATTTAATTTTGGGGTTATGACCACCATTTTTAACCAAGGCTTCAAAACTTGAGAGACCTTAACTATCATAACTTGAGACAATGCTTCAAGGTGTGTGAGCTTGCAACTGCCAAGATCACATCTAACTTAGCATGAAAATCAAATAAATATTCATTAGTTATGAATTACATATATAAATGAAAAAGGTCCCTCATGTCATTCACGTTCCACTCCTAACTCGAAGGATGAAAAACTAAAAACAGATCTGGATATGGATAGAGATCATGGAAATGAAGATGAGTGATGTTGAGAGGGAAATGAGTGTTGAGAGGGTGATTACTATTGCTACTGGAAGCATAACCGACATGTTAGATGTGAAGACCACTAAGAGGATATGAAGAGAGATAGAATCAAAGGCATGAAACCATAATTATTGCCCATAAGGAATCTATGTTTGTGATAGGGTGAGAGGAGGGGTCGTAGTTAGCTATTGATCAATTGGAGTGGAGATAAAAAGTGTAAAAAAGTGTACCATGATGGTATACTTTGGTTTTCCTTGTATGTGAATAAGGCCACTTTCAATATCTAGAGCAAGATAATGAACTTGCATGAAAAGTTGACCATGACTACGTAACCTCTCCGTGTTTTTTCTAATGATAGCGGTGGTGATGGTAGTGAAATAAAGGAAAAGGGGAAATGAAGGATAAAAGGGAAATCTTAAAAAGTTAAATGTTATTTCTTTTTCTAATTACAAAATACTTCCTTATTGAAAGGAAGGAAAACTTTATTGAACTTAATATATTATATATTTTAATGTTCTATTTGATATTTATTATAACTTTATCATGACATTAAAATAATGTCGGAAGTTTATTATTATTATTATTGGTAAATAGTTTTTTGAAAGGGACTATACCCTTGTACAAGAAGTCTCAAAAACTAGATGTAACAATTATACCAGAACATCAAGAATTGTTCTCACATTCCTCTAGTTTTATGACCGGCCAATTTGTCCACACTTGGAACAAAGAGCATTAATGTGGATTGTGGAAGCCCACATGGAACCTTGTCACGACCATCATGAGTCCTTGAACTTCCGAGGGCCATAACGTTTGCCCCATAAATCCAAATTCTACAAACTTAGTACCGTTGTAAATCTCTCAGCATGTACTACACCATAACAATTGGATTTCTTAAATTAGGTAAGGTTAGGTGGGTGAAAAAGAGGAAATACAATCCCAACATTAAAAGAACAATTCCAGGTAGCTCACCCACTAAATTTGATGAGGTATGGTGCTCATTCCTCCTAGAAGCAAAGTACCATAAGGGAATGGCCTTGATAGGGCACCCATGCTTATTTTCAAATATTAAATGCATGATGTAGGTAGTTAAAGGTAAAAATTTGAGTTTCCCTTTTTTACCCTCCTCTATTTTTCCCATTTGTTAAATATTGTAAAATGAGGCTCATTTGTAAAGGTTGGATACTCTTGTAATGCTAGTGCATCCTTCTAAAATTGTTGCATATGTATTTTGATTTCAGGCCACAAATTTGGACATTTGCAGGGTGATTTCTTTCTTCCTCCTTCATTGTAATGGAATGTGCATCTCTTTAAAGTAATAAATTTCATGTTTTGTGGCTATTCTCTACCCTAGCCTTTGTTTATTACATTATCTTGCCTCTCTATTGCATTTGTGGTGTATTATGTATGTTTATTCTCTTTTGTAGGGCTTGTTTCTATTGTGCTCCATGGAAATGAGAGTTTACAAATTTTTTGGACTGTGGCATTCATGTATACCCTCTTCCCTTTCATTTTCCTCCCATTTTCACTCATACAAGAGTGTCTTTCCCCCTCTTCTTGGTGTTAAAACCTCTCTTTAGCTTAGGATTTCCATTGAATGCATTTCCCTCTCTCCTTGGTCCCTATGAATGATAAAGTAGGATTAGATAGTTGCATTTCCTTCCTTAGGAGTAGTTTAGAGTTAGGAATAGGTAGAGGAACCAAAATTCTCTGGAGGTTTGTCTCAAGTAACAAGTACCACAACTTGGAGACAATCTCATGTTTCCCAAAAACACTAATTGCTCATCCATCCATTCATGAAAAATCCGAGGGTGTTGTTTTTTGTGATAACATGAATCTAATTGGCTATGAGACTAAAAATTAACAAACTTGACACAAAAGGTGTTTCTATAAATATCCCCAATTGTTTGTCAGGTAAAACTAAACTATCTTGATCTATCCAAAATGAGATGGAGGATGGTAAATATCTCATATAGTAGTTTGAGGAGGATTCTATTACCCAAATTAATAAGAAAGTTAATAAGGTGGTTGATGATATGGTTAATATCGGTTTTGTTAGATCTAGCCTATAATAGTAGTTGAAGGCAACATAATTACTTAGCTATTTCATCCAAATACTTAAGAATGACATGGAAGCTAACATAGGACTCTAGAAGGGTGTGTGTTATAATCATGATACACAATAAATGTAAAGACATGCAACTTTTGAAAACTCGTGTAGAGAGATTTTATGTACTCCTACTTACAAGGAGTTAACTTAAACTACATATTTATACTATTTCTCTAAATATCTATCCAATGTGAGTTGTTATCAAAACTCATGCACATTCATTCTTCCACACCATTATGATTTGAGTCTAAAAACTCATATACAATATCTATTAATCATTAAGTATTACTCGAACTGTATAATATGAGGACTAACACTAAATATTTCCCTTCATCATTCTCCATTGTAAATCTCATTTTACCCATTTTTATTTATTTGTAATCAACCTAAATATGGACAATTTTTCCCATTTTTGCTTTGTCCTCCTCTTCCTCTATATTTCCCTTAGTAAATATACTCACAGACAAATTTTATTGTTACCCCTATAGTAATAATACTCATGCACAGACTGTATTGTTATGCCTATAGTAATACTCATGGAGGGTGATGTTGATTCTTTCCTTACCTTATGAAGTGGTGAGCATTGACAACTTTGGAAAGCCTCAATCATTTTTATCTTTGTTGCATTTTGTTTCCCATGACAAATATTGTCTCAAATGGATCATGAAAATAGGGTAGGTTCCTGTCCTGCCAAATTAATATGCTTCCTCAAACTCCTTAAATTGAATGTTCTAATGTCCTTCCCATTTTTCTCTTCTTCGGAATCCACCTAAACATGGACAATTTTTTTATTTTATTTTTGCTCCTTCATCCTCTTCCTCTATATTTGTAGTAAGAAAAATATTTGTATTTCATTGAAATGTATGTTTATCCATACTTTATAGTACTTGGTTGATTAGCATTTGCATGTTGATTTGTGTCTATATTGTTGTTTGTGGAGTAGGAAGATGAATTTCTAATATAAAAATTACTTTGAACAAATGTGAGTACTCAGCGTGGCCTAATATCCACTTGATCATCATAAAAGCCAACACTCATCAATGGAATATTTGGTATAATTCCTCGATAGTCCTTGTTGATTGCCATTCCCTTGACATGGTAATGTCAAATATGGGGCTGTCTTTACAGTTGTATTGGAGAGGCCAAATGTATTATAATTGTGCCAAAGACATACCACTATTCACTCTCTCCAAGTTCACCCTCAGTGTCCTTGATTTCTATGCCTTCATCCTCGTGGATGGCTACAATCTTCCAATCATCATATCTTCCTACAAAGGCTCCATCAAATGCATACATGGATTGCATCAATGATTTAAACTTGAGTTGACCACCTTGTTTTCATGTGAATAACAAACATGGGTATGTCATGGCTTGTAAGCATGTGTGGTTTTCCTCAATCATGTGCCTAGATCACTCCACACACTTTTATAGAAATCAATATACATTTAATCTCACTACTTTTTCACACCTCTCTAAGAATTCCTATGCTAGAGCTTACAATTAGGGCTATGACAATCCTGTGATAATCCTACCAACCTCGTGCCTACACTAGAGCTTACAATTACAGCTATGACAATCCTACGAACGTCATGCCTATGCTAGAGCTTACTATCTCGACTATGCAAATCATAGCAACTTCATTGCATGCCTTTAGGGTTTAAATAGCCTATGAGAACTACAATCCTACACATTTAAAATGACAGATATGGATGAAACTATAGATATAAGTCGTATATCAAAGTTTGTGTACTTGAATATACATTACTCTAATCTTAATATACATTAAGTTGTAATCTTATTATTATATACACAAAATCAATTGATATGTATTATAGTTGCATTACATTGTAATTAATGTTGATCCAAATAGAGGTATTTTTCAAGACATATTCAACTAAAATCTTTAGTTATTTGTGGAGCTCATGTAGCTACACATTTTTTTTTAATTTTGTTATGTTAAATTTGTGATTTTACATAATTCATGGAGGGCTTTATTTTTTATTTCTCCATAACTAGTTCTACAAGATGGTTGCTAAGTAAACTTATATTAGAATGTTATTTAAAAGGGTTCCATCACTTATATGGTTATATATATTTTAAAATGCATGTCAAATTATTAATATATAACTACCATAGAATAGTCAAGGAAACCCTCATTCAAATGCCCCATTTTTTTAACATTTATAAATATATATAAAACTACACAATTGAACCTAAAACATGGAAAATATGTATTAGCCTCTCCTAGATTGAAAATATGGATTAGCCTCTCCTAGACTGCATATTGACGAGAGAAAAATATTGACTACCCTCTCCTTTAGCCATTAAACAAAAATGACTTCCTTGCTCGATAACCTTTCCTTCACTAATCACTGCAATTGAATCTGCATCCTGAATTGTTCCTAGTCGGTGAGCTATAATTACACTGGTTCTTCCCACCATCACTTTGTCAAGGGCATCTTGCACCACCTTCTCAGACTGGCTATCCAATGCACTGGTTGCCTCGTCCAACAACAATATGCTCGGATTCTTTATAATTGCTCTCGCTATTGCAATCCTTTGCTTTTGTCCTCCAGATAATTGCACACCTCTATCGCCGCTATTGGTATCGTATCCATCCTTCAAACAACTGCACTTACATTTACATTTACAGTTATCAATTATATTACACAAGAGCTTAAACAATCTGACTGACTGTTAACGCATGAACTGTTATTACCATAAGTTAGTTCACATCGCCTACAACTTATTAACCTTCAATTCAGAAGTATTACCAGAAAGGTAACAACAGAGTCTGTTATTACCCTTGTGAGAATACTCCAGACAGGCTGTGTTGTTACCCATACAGTAATACTCACAAACTGGGATTTGTTTGAAAGGGCATAACAATCATGCTAGTTCACATCCCCTGCAGCATATTTACTTTCAATTCAGAAGTATTACCAGAAAGGAAACAACAGAGGTTGTTAACACCCTAAGCTAGTTCACATTACCTACAACTTATTAACCTTCAGTTCAAAAATATTACCAGAAAGGTAACAACAGTCTGTTATTACTCTTGTGATAATACTCGAGGATAGGCTGCATTATTACCTCTATAGTAATACTCACAAACTGAGATTTTTTTGAAAGGAAATAACAATCACGCTAGTTCACATCGCCTGCAGTCTATTAACTTCCAATTCAAAAATATTACCAGAAAGGCAACAACAGAATTTGTTATTACCCTAAACTAGTTCACATCGCCTACAACTTATTAACCCTCAATTCAGAAGTGTTACCAGAAAGGTAACAACAGTCTATTATTACCTTTGTGATAATACTTGCAGACAGGCTGCATTGTTACCGCTCACAAACTGATATTTGTCTGAAAGGACATAACAATCACACTAGTTCACATCACCTACAGCATATTAACTTTCAGTTCAGAAGTATTACCAGAAAGACAACAGAGTTTGTTATTACCCTAAGCTAGTTTACATCGCCTACAACTTATTAACCCTCAGTTCATAAGTATTACCAGAAAAGTAACAACAGAATCTGTTATTACCTTTGTGATAATACTCGCAGACAGGCTGCATTGTTACCCCTATAGTAATACTCACGGAAAGGTGATACTGATCCTTACCTTATGAAGTGGTGAGCATTGGCAGCTTTGGCAGCCTCGATCATCTCTGTCTCTGTTGCATTTTGTTTCCCATAGCAAATGTTGTCTCGAATGGTTCCTGCGAACAGGGTGGGTTCCTGCCCTACCAAACCAATATGCTGCCTCAGACTCCTCAAATTGAAAGTTCTAATGTCCTTCCCATCAATTTTTACCACACCTTTTAGAGGGTCGTAAAACCTTTCAATCAGGCCAACAATGGTGGATTTTCCCGAGCCGCTCTCCCCAACCAGAGCCACTCTGTTGCCTGCTTTTATGGCGAGGCTGAACTTGTTGAAGATCATAATGTCCGGTCGAGATGGGTATGCGAAATACACCTTTTTCACTTCTATATTCCCTTCTATTTTGACAGGTTTCTGGCCCTTTTCATCATCAGGGTTTATGCTGCTCTCCCTGTCCAAAATCTTGAACACAGATTCCACCGCATCAGAGCCTTTGGCAATGGCACTGGTCATACTCCCCGCTTCTGCAATCACTCGTGCAGTGCTCATCAAAATGAAGAAGGTTTTGAAAAGTTCCGCGGATGTGATGTATCCCTGAGCGAGAATATGTCCTCCATACCAAAAGGTGAGGGCAGAATTGCAGAAATTCAGGCATTGAGATGCTCCTAGAATTGATCCTGCAATCCAAGATTCCTTCATGCTCTCTCTGTGGGGGTCCTCCTGAGTTTTTCCGAATAGTCCCAGAATCCTATCCTGCGAGGAAAAGGCAGAAATAGTCCTATGGTTACCCACAGCTTCGGAGGCCACTTGGCTTCCTTGACCTTGAGCTTTCACAGCCTTTGCGGACATGGTTGTAAGAAGAATCTTTCTTGCGTAGTGGCATCCTATTGCCAGGGGTTGTATGGCTATCATAACAACTGCAAGACGCCATGCTACAATCAAACCCAACGTGAAGGCTATTCCCACTGCAGACACACTCTGTACAAGAAGAGATAAACGATCTCCCACCAGAGATCTCACCTGCAATATATAAACACAGGAGAGATTATTCACATGTTACAAAATATTCATGGACTAATTCTGTTATAGGAAGAGGAAGAGCTTAAACAGCCAATGGGTTGGTGTTGACTGGCTGTTAACATGCAGGCTGTTGAACACCTTTTGGTGTTGTCAACTGTTAGAGTCCCTGTATTCAACACCATTCTAACATCAACCTACAGGCTGTTTATGTGAGAGCTAGATATCCAACATTCTGGATGACACTATGGAATGATGATCACATAGGAGTGCATTTGGACTATGGATTATTGATCACATAGGAATGCATTCCGATTATCCATAGTGTCATCCAAAATGGTGGATGACACTACGGAATGTTGATCACATAGGAGTGCATTCGGACCATCCATAGTTTCATCCAGAATGATGGATGACACTATGGAATGTTGATCACATTGAAGTGCATTAGGACCGTCCATAATATCATCCAGAATACTGGATATCCGGCTCCTTTTATGTGAGGCCCATGAAGAAATGCTGACTGTGAGGTGAATGCAGTACCACATTAGCCTCTTTGGTGAGCCTGGAGCAAACAGCTCCACTAGAATTCTGGTCTTCGTCAAACCAGCCAACCTCAAATGTAAGGATCTTTGACAGCATGCTCTCCCGAACCCTTTTTGTGAGATATTCCCCCATTGCTGCAAAATTGTAGTGCTGGACCACATTAACTAGGAAAGAAAATACGCCCAAACTGAAAAAAATGAGGGAGAACATTTTGGTTTTGTATTTCATCTGGTCGTGGTCTTGGATAAAAAACACAGAAATCATAGAGCCAAGGGTAAAGGAATGAGTGGGTTGAACTGCTCCAAAGGCTATGGCACCTAAACAGCCCAATAGAGCCTGTTTCCATTCTGAAGCATTTAACATCACCAGTCGCCGGAAGGAAGGGGCAGAACTAGAAACCTTTTCCTTCTGTAATTTATATTGTTGATCTGACGGTGATACGGACAAGTTTGAACTAGCAACCTTTTCCTTCTGTATCTTATATTGTTGATCTGGCCCTGATACAGACAAGTTTGAACTTGATCTGCTCACAAAGCTGGAGCTCCTTACTCTCATAGACGAAGAATCTCTGATATCCAACCTATCTGCCTCCCCTGCCTTACTTGCTGCTTCTTGGAGCTGCACCAGAGTGGCGTAGGCTCCATGTTCTCTGAATATCAAATCATCGTGGTCACCAGTTTCGATCACCTGACCGCCATGAACCACTGCAATAAGGTTGGCGTTGCGGATTGTGGAGAGGCGATGCGCAATTATAAGTGTTGTTCGGCCAATGGAAGCATTATCCAATGCATCTTGAACAATCTTCTCCGACTCTGCATCCAGAGCACTGGTGGCCTCGTCTAATAGAAGTAGCCGAGGATCTCTCAGCAACGCTCTTGCAATCGCTATTCGTTGCTTTTGCCCTCCTGACATTTGAACTCCTCGTTCTCCTACCTGTAATAGTTGGATTTTCCACAAAAGATTAATAACAGAGTGGAATGGAATGTTCAGAGAAATGTCCAGGCTCAAATTAAAAGCAAAAACCACAAAATCTGACCTGGGTGTCATAACCAAGGGGTAACTGAGCGATAAACTTGTGAGCATTGGCAGCCTGGGAAGCAGCAATGACTTCTTCCATGCTGCTTCCCTCCTTCCCAAACAAAATGTTCTCTCTGATAGAAGTGGCAAACAATGCAGGCTCTTGGCTTACTAATCCAATTCGACCACGGAGCCATCTGAGCTGCAATTCTTTGATGTTAACTCCATCCAGCAGAATCTCTCCAGCCAGAGGATCATAAAACCTTTCTACCAATGCAACTGCGGTCGACTTGCCTGAACCGCTCCCTCCTACCAATGCAACCGTTTTACTGGCTGGAATCGTGAGAGAGAAGTTTTGAAATATGAGGGTCTCTGGCCTGGATGGGTAGGCAAACTTAACGTTTCTGAATTCAACTTCACCGCAGACTTCCTGCAGTATTTCTCCTTTCCCATCATCAGAGTCGATGATGGGCACCCTCTCAATCATCTCAAATATTCGCTGAGCAGCAATGCATGCTTCTGAAAAGTACCTTATGTTTGGAATTGCGCTCCCCAGAGCTCTGCAAAACATAAACATAAACATAATCAACTCCAATTCAACGGTTGTGCAAGCTAGCTCAGCCTAGACCTCACATATGTTTGCAAGGCTTACTCATTGCAAGCAATCAAAGAAGGAAAAACACTTACAAGCCTCCCATAATTAAAGTAGTCCCAGTAGCGAAAACCCTTCCTCCGCTTGCGCCATGATACATGATCAGTCTACTACCATACCATGCTATGAATGCCCAAATACAGAACACCACTCCAGAACTTCCCACTGCCATGCCTTTCACAAGACCCTGTTTAATCCCAAGCTTTACCGTTCCATTGAGTGCTTCTGCAAACCTGGTCATCGTCGTCTCCTCTCCTACAAAGGAAAAAACTGTTCTAATGGAGGAAAGAGCTTGCTCTGCAATATTGCCTGCTATATTATAGGCTTCTCGCGTCTTCCGAGCAATCCCAACTAGAATTCTCCCATACATTATTCCCGGAATTAAGAGTAAAACCACAAAAGGAAATGCCACTATCGCCAGTCTCCATATCAAGGAGAAAGCCACTATGTAACCACTAAAAAAGAAAGATGCGTTCATGAGGAAGTAGGGTATCTGCTCCAAAATGGACAATCTCTGATCAGAACAAATATTCTACTCAGGGGGAAAAAGAAAAGAAAAGACATTGGCAAATCTATTCAATCTCTGAACTAGTTTGTACCTTTTCAGTGAAAACATCTTGGATAACAAGGGTATCATTGGAAACACTTGTGACCACTTGGGATGTGGTGGTACCTTGAGTGTCAAAGAATCCCACATCCTGTCTCAATACTGCCTTCAAGTATTTCCTGCGGATGCGAGATGCTTGCCTCTCGCCCGTCCTTGCCCAACAGAATCCCTCTGTAAATTACTAATTTTTAGAACATTTTTGGTGTTTTTGAGTGTTAAAAATCATGCATTCCACGCCATTCAACTTAAACTTATGTGAGGCCATTGCAAACAGTCATGAATGAAAAAACTGCTATAAATTATACCAACCTAAAAATGCAGCAAACCCCGTGCCGATGGCGATAAAGACGATATATAAAGAATACTGCAATGCACGATAAACAAATGAAAGATTTTAATAACATCTACGAGACCAAGCCGTTTATGAGACCACAAGTAATAACTGAATAGCGCTGCTGGAGGACAGTAGCTTGAAACACTGATCAATGATAGAATATGATGCCTTACCTTGTTGATATTATGAAGAAACAAACTGGGATCTGAAGATGGATCATACTTTCCTAATGTATTCATTACAGTACTGAAGACCAGCATTAAAACAGGTGTGGACATTCCATCTCCCATACTTCCCAACGTGCCAAAGGCAACAAGCCACCAATCAGTTGTGTCGGCATACTTGAAAAGCTCCCACAATGAAACAGCTTGAGCTGCTGAATTCTTTGAACGCATTTCCATTTGTTTCTGGTTTCTCTTGACTGAAGATTATTATTATTACTGCAAACTGTAAACTGTAAACTATATTTCAATGGCAATGTATTCTTTCTTTCTTAAATCTGATACCTCTTGGGCTTTTCCATCGGGCTTTAATCAAGTGTTATTGAATGATCGTCACTACTGATGTCTTTTCCGATTCAAAACTACCTCCACCAATTATTGCCTTCAATTTTGTTTTTTTTGTGAGAGAATAAGGAAAAAGCATATGATTAGACTCTGTGTTAAAATTATTATAAAAAAGAGTATAATTCTATGTTATGGTTGTTTCTTATTCTCTCACAATTAAATGTCCGCCACCAAGTGTTGATTATTGATTTATTAATAAATTAATGATGAATACTATGTGGAAAGTTCTTTTTTGTCCATTCATAATGACTTGGTGATGAATATTATGTGAATGAGATTCTTTTAGGTTGTTCATGGAGTGCATAACTTATAAAAAAATCCGTATCAAGTATAAAGATGCCTAAAAGTAGACAATCTAACCATCTTGTTTGAAAAAGTAGACAAAACAACAAACTTTTTTGTTAAGATCCACATAGAAGATCCAACATCAAAAAGGAATTGAAAATCTTAAAAGATTAATAGCCTAGACTCTATAAGAAGTAAATGTGTTAATCTAGATTTCTTGTACTTCAACTCACAGTCCTATAAACGGCTTGATCATGTAGACATTGTTAAAATATTTGGTTCTTTCATCCAATCCATTAATTTTATTGAAAATATATCATCACCATATTTATTAATCTAAATCATAGACATAAAATACATCAATTATTTACTATAATTAATGAATCTAACAATTTATGAAACCAAAAATTGTAACAAAAATGTTTCTCTTAAAAAACAAAAACAAAATTGTTGGAAAATAAAAATAAAAATACTAAATTAAAGAGATATACATTCTTTTTCGGATATAAAATCTTCTATCATAAATGTTGATCATAAAACTTACTGCACCACTAAAAAAGGGACTGGGCTACCCTCCACTCAATTTGCACCCATGTATGGTGTGCCCCCCATATTTAGCATGCATCATGACCATTCTTTAGGATGAAGTGGTAGGTAAAGGACCGTAGCAGGTGGGTTTTGTCAGCGCTAGATATTCTTGTGTCAGTGCCGGAGCTCCCCTAAAATTTGCCAAATCCTTCGTATGACTGCCAATTGCTACTCACATTAATCACATTTTGGGAGGCAAGTTACTTACCCGCGTAAACCGGTTCATCCGGTTGCCCATCCACATGCCGTATATCTGCTTCGTTCTAATTCACATTAGCATAGAGCCAAGTGAACATGAAACACATTACAAATCGCCCAAATCTACATGAATTTTTGGCATACAAGGATCATTTAATTTGATTCTCGTGGCATTGACATTTTGATTTTATACTAACGCCAATGTCAAGGGTTAGATGTTAAAAGAAGTATCGCTGTCTATTCAGGTATAGAGATATTTGTAGTTTTAACAGGGAAGTTTTGTTTGTCATTTATCTCTTTTGCCATTTTCTTCCTTGTGCAACAAATGCAACCATCGACTACCCTGGAACCCCTAGCCCAATGCTAATCTTGATTCAATGATAAACTATGTGGAAGCAATATTAATATCCAAGCAAGTTTACCGGTTAGCAGACATAGGCCATTAGAGTATATTCAAGCTCCTTCACGTTTCTCCACGCCCACACAGGTAATTACATAACTCTAATTAGATTGCAATGAATGAATTTTGTAGGAGAAAGAAAATTTTCTTTGAAGTTTAATTTACTCTTTCAAATTCCCATAATGAAAGGGAAATTGTCTGTGTAGTGGGATTATTCATCAATCTATATTTGCAAATTTATAGTGATCTATATTTGCAAAAGTATAATAATCAACATGTTAATTACAAAAATATTGTGTATAAAATTATAAATAAACACACTAATTAGAAATAAATTGTGTATGTTGTGTGGAAAATATTAGTGCTTTGTAGCATTGTTACAAAAGAAATTGAGGTTTTAAAAACACATTGAAAAACAAAATGGATTCGTAATTTTTTAAAATAATACTTATATGTCGTACTAAAAAATCAAATAATACGAGTATTGTGTCATTAATTTATAACATCATAAAATATGTGAATGATGTCTCGTTAACTTACAACCTATGTGATAAGTTGTGATTGACCATTAAACACTATTACTAATTTAAATTGAACTCATCTTTATGCCATTTTTTTAGTTCCTAGCCTGGTCATCAGAGACCCTTTCCGTATATAGAAGAAAATTCCTATTTCCATTGACTAACAACTAAATGTTTAAAGTGTGTTTTTCTTTATCCCTAAAGTGTGTTTTTCGTCAAGATGGAAAACACACTATGTTTTTCAACATGCTGAAAAACATTGTAGAGTTTTTCAACAAGATGAAAAACACATCGTTTTCTTCAACATAAAGAAAATCACATTGTGTTTCAAATCATGCTTTGACTGTTATGATTACCATGTAGTGATTAACACAGTGTGTTTTTGGTCAAGATGGAAAACACACTGTGTTTTTCAACATGCTGAAAAACACTACAATGTTTTTTAGCATGTTGAAAAACACAGTGTGTTTTCCACATTTTCAGGGTGGCCTATTTGAGTGTCAAGTATTAGTTAGCCCATGTTTCTACCGATCGAGCCCTAATACACCTAATGTGACAATTGAACATGTGTTAGGGTTAGATTTGGAATCATTTATACCAATCGAACCCTAATACATTTTAAATTAATGATAGGTGTTGTAATATAGTTTAGGGTTTTGTAATTGTGTTATATAAGATGACAAGTTAGTGTTTAGGGCATCATATCAGTGTTTGATTGTTTAGGGTATCGTATGATTGTTTAGGATGGCACATTCATATTTAGGGCATTCCAATTGTGTTTTGTAAAGTGACCCATTAGTTTGTAAGGTTTCATTATAGTTTTGAGGGTTTCATATTAGTTTTTTTTGTTTTGTTAATGTTTAAAGTATCTCGGTTTTCAATTATGCTATTTAGGTTGACACATTAGTGTTTAGGTTTTTGTATCAATGTTCGAATATTTAGGGTGGTGTATTAGTTTTTAGGGTGTCATATGAGTGTTTATGATATCAAATTATTCTGTAAGGTGTCCTAATTATATTATTTATGATGATCCCTTAATGTTTATAGCCTTCTAATAGTGTATAGGGTGTCATATTAGTGTTTATCATGTCTTATAATTTTTTTAGGGTATAACATTAGTGTTTTTTTGTGTCTAAATTATGTTATTTAGAGTAACCCATTAGTGTCCAAGGTATTGCATCATTTTTTTGAGTGTTTAGGATGTCATATGAGTGTTTAGGGTGTCATATTAGTGTTTAAGGTGTCGTATGAGTTTATAGGGTATTATAGTAATGATTATGGTTTTGTATGAGACCCTGTGTTTCATTAGTGTTTAGGTTATCCTAATTATGAAATAGAGGATGAATCATTAGTGCATAGAGTATCATGACATTATTTAGGGTATTGTATCAGTGTTTATGGTGTTAAATTAATGTTTAGTGTATCTCAATTATTTTAAGTGGGGTGACTAAATTAGTGTTCAAGGTGTCGTATAAGTGTTTAAAGTGTCCAAAATTAATTTAATGGGGGTAACTTATTATTGTTTATGGTGATAGAATTAGAATAATTTTAGCTAATACTATGTTTTCATTCATCATTAGAATTAGAATAATTTTAGCTAATACTTGTAGAGATGTTATGTTAATGTTATAAATAATTTTTAAATTTATTGTTCATTTTATATAAACAATGAAGCAAGAAAATTGAATGTTTTGTTATGTGGAAGGAATGCAAATCAAATCTACAATACTATCTAAATGAAGCTAGTGAACATCTAATCTTTTCAAGAATAAGTAGGAATTACCCCAGTATGTTTATAAGTGAGATCGATGAAAAATATCTATTACCTAATACTGTGAAAATAGGAACAAATTTATGTTCTTCATATACACATGAATGGCCTAAGAAAACACTTGCGGCAAGTATTTACATAGTTGCTTAGGCACGTGTGGAGGATGGCCTAAGATAATGGTCTAGAAAGATGGCACAAAATAACCTAACATGCCATGTTCTATGGTTAGTAAATTTAAATAAGTTACATCAGCTCAACATGTGATGTCGATCTATTCTGCTCCACATGTCTTGAACTCTATAGTGTCATGTGACATGCGCAAGTGAAATCCCTTAAAATTATTGTGTTCTAACTACCTGCAAAACACTAGGATTGACATTGGGAATATTGAACAACAAGGACTTTCTTTATGAGATATCTAGAAAGTACATTAGCTCAACAATATGTGTATCAAACCCCTTTTCTTATTCAAATGATAGTAAAAAATGGAGTATGGGGATTATATTGAATTCTACTAGAATGTGGGAGGATAATGGGTTTAAATGTATTCTAGATCTGATTTGGAACATTTTGCACATGATAGGCATGACTAGGAATAGGTATGAATTTTGATTTTTTAGGGTTTCTACATGACTCTATAACTTGTTTAGGGTCTCGTAATAGTTTTTAGGGTGTCATATCAATGTTTAGGATGTCATATTAGTGAATAGTGTGTCCCAAATGTATTATTGGTGGTGACACATTAGTGTTTTATGTCATATCAATATTTCAGTATTTAGGGTATCGCATAAGTTTTTAAGATATCATTTGATTGTTTACGGTGTCATATTAGTATTAAGTTTTCCTAATTATGTTATTTAGGATAAAACCATAAATTCTAAACCCTCAACCTTAAGTCATAAACCCTAAAGCTTGAACCCTAAGTCCTAAACCCTAAACCCTAATCCTTCAGCCCTAAACCCTAAACCCTAAACCTTATACCCTAAACCCTGAACCTTCAGGCCTAAGCCTTAAACCCCAAACCCTAAACTCTAAGCCCAAAACCCTAAACCTTGAACCTTAAACATTAGAAAATAATTATAGTTTTCATTATTATTATTAATTAATATATTTGAAACTGTAAGAAAAGGCGGCAATTTGATGTCATATCTATTACCTAATACTTTGTAAATAGGAACAAATCTATGTTCTTGATATACACAAGGATAAATATAACATGAAACTTTATCTTAAGTACAAATATATCGAACAATTGTTTGGAAGTATCTTTTCAAAATGAATGACGTGGTCAAATATTTTGTTTAGTATATAGACACTAAATAATAGTGTGAACTAGTTTGTTATTATGGTATTATTGTATTCACGTATTTGTTAATAAATGATAGAGGATTCGGTAATTTCTACAATTTGTGTTTATTAATAACTGGTATGAGAATAGTTAATTATGTTGATATTACGTTGGTATTGGTTAAATATGCATGTGATCTTTCGAGCTCTTAGCTGTAATTTCATTTCTCTTAGCTGTGTTAAATTAAATACAATAGGAAAAGTTTGATTTCCTGGATGCATTATAGTTGTAAATATTGTGAATGTGTAGATCATTTGTATATATAATTTTTTATTAGTTATTAAATATTGGTAATTGTAATGTTGTGAATGTCTTATGTAAGTTGAAGCTATAAAAATTATGTGATATCATACTCTTTCTCTCAATTTGGCATATGGGGGCAAGTGCCTCTGCAAAGACAGGAATCAGTGCATGTGAAGGGGCTTGCCCCTTAGGATGCCACATCGATACGCCCAACTATCATTGTGTGATGAAGGGGCTTGCCCCTTAGGATTCTGCATCGATATTTGGGTGGTATACTGTGTTGAGCAGAGGTTTTTAAAGTCACCCGCCGACCCTCCACTCAAAATGCACCCTCCCATAATATCGCAACCGTCCCTTTTGCAATGGACGGTTGTGATATTATGGGAGGGTGCATCTTGAGTGAAGGATAGCCGTTGGCATTTATTGATACTTGAATTTGTCATGGATATTAGCTTTCTGATGTTGTGATTATTTTATCATATTGGATGACGTATATTAGATTTGTCATGTATCATATTAACATTAATTGTATATTTTTGTTGTGTACTAGTTACTCTTTTGTGTATTGAATATATGAAAACCAGGAGCCTAATTTCTCCCGATCCTGTTTGTAAAATGAAGACATATAGAAATATGAGCTTCCACGTAAACTGAAGATGAAGGGTGTTCGCATAAAAAGTTTGAAAACTGCAAGAGTTCCTAAAAATAGTCCTCAATTTATTAACAATTTATAAATTATATGTATATTATAAATAGTTCAGTATGCCAATGAATACTAGTTGTTCAGAATGTATAACAAATAATTTTTATTACGATTCAAAATTTTAGCACCATTTCTAAAATTCAAATAAAAGTGTGAAATTTTTGAAATATCTATATTCCTCAATTTTAGTTTGTAAGTTCAATTTTTTCAAAAAGAAGGGTATATGGGTATTGCGAAGATTATTATGTTATTGTTGTTTAATTATTGTGTTTTGGCATGCATATATATATATATATATATATAAATATATTATTAATATTATTAATATTTTAATTTTTTTATTTGTGACTTCTGTTTTAAATAAACATGTTCTTGTTTCGATAGTTTTTTATTGTTTTTAGCTAAATGTAATAATTTCTATTTTATATACATCATTTTTGAAAAATATTATTTAATAAATAAAATAAGCACCATAAAATATATTATTATACGATAATATTATATTTATAAGGTTAATTATAATATTTTCTATGGAAGTTTATCTCAACATTGAATAAGTGTATTTGAAATAATATTAATTTGGTAACAATCTTTGTCACATTATATTTATTATGTCGCATTCTTTGTCACATTATAGATGACCATATTGTGATATAAATTGTTGTTTTCCTTGCATTTCAATACACATGGCTTTTGAATTAGACAAAAATTTGAATGCTTCCAATGTTTTAAGATGGTATTCATGTTGATGATGATGAATCACAAGTCAAAATTTATTTTGGAAAGTATGAAATAATTGTTTCATTAATGATGCAAAACTGCATGTAATAATTTTTAGGATGGGAAGGAGGCCCAAATGGCAGAGCATGATCGATCTTCTTGTCCAAGAGATTACAGAGGAAAAGAGTCAGTTTTCATATGATGACCTAGAATGGACACCAATAGGGGATGAGCCGAACGTCGACATTTGTGCCGCCATACTGCTCACAAGACTACATGCATTTCTAAAGGGGGAAGGTTCTAACGAAAATTTTTGAGACTACCTTCGCCTGCACAAATCACAAGTCAAAAAATATAGAAAATCCAAAACCGCATACAACCAAGTCATATTCTAGGTTTGGAACTTTGCTAACAAATTATTTTTTTGTACGTTCTTTTCGTAAACATTTGTATAGCATTTGATGTTACCATTTTTAATGCAACTATTGGTGTTTGTATGGTCCAGACGACAATAGAAATAAGCCAGTAACAAGTGACAAAGTGAGTAGGTGTATAATTAAAAGGGGTTGCCAATGTCATTTCAATGTGAAGGTTTTTTATGGGAGACCGACAGTGGCCATAATATTATACAACCATCCATTTCATTGTGATGTAAATGGTGAGTGTTGTCATGGGAGGAACAAAAATACCATTAATGATCCTCATCTGAATGTTGCCCCATACTTATCAAATGAATGCAAAACTTATATCGAGAGTATTTTGTTGATGGGAGTCACTGTGGAAATGGTGTACCATAAATATATAGAGGATCCATCCAACGTGGGTATATCGAGCAAGAGGGATGAATACATGACAAGAAAGGACGTGGTGAACGCATGGAAAAGAGTTCATTGCAGAAGGTCTCAAAAGCACGTTGATGATGCCATGAGCATGAACTTATGGCATGCGGAGGAAAGAGACATATTTTTCTACTATCAACGCCCAAATGGAACCACCATTCCATTCATTATGGGGTTGCAAACACCGTGGATGTGTGAAAGAATGGTTCAACATTCGCACAATTCCATAATCTCCATGGACTCGACATTTGCTACCAAAAAATATGGCATAAGTAATTGGAATGAATTTTGAAATGATGTGTAATTTATGTATCATTAATAATGTTCCCTTTCTGTTATATTAAACTCCATGTTACCATTTGATGTCATATTCCTTGTAGTACCAATTATACACATTGCTTGTTTTTGACGAGCAAGAGGCTGGGGTTCCTGTAGCATGGGCCATTTCTTCGAGGAATAAAATTGAAGACATTTACGGGTGGTTGGCGGAAGTCCAGAAACGAGGAAAACACCTTCGTGATGATTGGCAGATCAATGCATTCATTACAGATGATGCGTCAGCTGAAATCCAAGCCATCAGGTGTGTTTTTGGTTGTCGTGTAGTGCTATGCCTATGACACGTGTGCACAGGGCATGGTTGAAAAACGTGCACAGGTATTGTAGCAAGGAGTCTAGGTGGAAGATTTTTGAGAGACTAGGTACCATCATGTATGGTTCTGAAATGCATCACGAACACACATTTCAAATCATTCAAGACTTATTTAATGAATTCAAAGAGGAAACTAAGTTCCTCGAGTACTTCAGGAATACATGGTGTGAGAGTGAAGAATGTGTTGGTGAGTACTATCATTTGTGTGTTTCCTTATTAATTACCATCAATTATAATTCTTGGTTTATAGTGTCACTGATTTTCAATCCGTGTCACTTGATAGCTATGTGGGCAACAAATTTTAGAAACTTCTCCCATGCAAATCAAGAAACAAATGCATCCATCAAGTCCTACCATTGTTTTTTGAAGACTAGATACTTGTGTGACAGACAAAAGAAATGTACTCGCCGGATGGACTATTTGTTCTACACACTTGTGTACAAGGTGGAGCCATTTTACAAACACAAGAGGAAGTTGTAAAAATCTGGCTTCTTGACCAATTTCAAAAAATAAAGACAACTATTGACAGTGGTTGAGAGAGAAAAGAGTATTCCAGGATACAGATTGCCTTACAATTACGCCTGATTGCAATCAATTGTGGGTGAGGAGCCAAACAACTAGAAGCACATGGTATTTGGTAAGACAATGCAGAGCCTTGGACATATGCGAATGTGCTTGGGCTATACGAGGAAATACATGTAAGCACGTGTTGAAGGCATTGGATTTTTGCAAGCAATATGTGTCGATGTCATCATATCAAGCACCAGAAGTGATAGGTAATTCAATGCCATCATATGTTACTGATGTAGATTGCTATGCATAAGTCATAACGAAATAAGCATTGTGTTGAAATTCTTTTCATTTCACGTACAAGAGCCAATACTTATGGGAGACAAGTAGGGTAAATGAAGACACATTCTATGATGGCCCCTCATCGCCGTATCCAACATCAGAAGTGGAAGGTAATTCAATGTCATTGTATATGGCAAGTAGTGATATAGATTGCTAAGCATAAGTCGTAACGAAATAAGCATTGTGTTGAAATTATTTTCATTTCACGTGCAAGAGCCAATACTTATGGGGAGACAAGCAGGGTAAATGAAGACACATTCCAAGATGGCCCCTCTTCGTTGTATCCAGCAGCAGAAGTGGAAGGTAATTCAATGTCATCGTATGTGGCAAGTAGTGATATAGATTTCTAAGCATAAGTTGTAACGAAAAAATCACCGTGTTGGAATTGTTTTCATTTCTCGTGCAGCAGCCAATACCTATGCAGAGACAAGCACTGTAAATGATGGCATGTTATGGGATGGCCCCTCCTCACCACCTCAACAGTCACTGACAGTTGATGGTTAGTTGTTAATGCCTTCAATCAATTAATCGATTCCAATGATAATGTTCATCACACATTTTTATGATTAGGTGGCATTGTGTATTCATGTGTACAATGATATTGAAAAACCTAGTGTATAAATAAATAACTTTCTATAATGTCTTATACGTCACAGGAACTCCTAAAATAGTTGGGCTGGTGGTTTGATAATAGAAAGTGATTCAGATTTTATGGAACACACATCCAAAGAATTCTTGAAGTCAATATTCGATACACGACTGAGTACAGATGAACAAAAAAAAAACATTATTTGAATGTGTTCAAAGGTTTAGGAGAGACCTAGAAGCATCAAATATGTTGGATGTTTCTTTCAAAGGAGATGTCAATGAGACAAGCCACCACCCGCATGCGTCCATGGTTTAGTGCGAGTAAAAAATGCCACCACATTGTGACTAAGAGGTTAGTCATTGTAGAAGATTTGAACAATCGCACTGAAGACTACGAATGCTTCCAATTTCCTGACGGCAATCATCCAAAGAGGAGAAAAACCACACAAATGGAACATACATGTTAAAACATTGAACTATTAGTGTGATTGTGAATTCGCAAGAAATTTTAATTGTGGAGGCGAAGACTAACATATTGATCATTTATTTTTTAGGTGGTTCAAATGCAGTTGAAACATCTCCCCACAGCTACTTATCTTTTAAAATTTAGTGTTTGCGTAAGGTGTGTATTGAATGTCCTTAATTTCATAATTTTTATTTACTGTATGTAAGGTTAAATTCCTTTGATACCTTGTCTAATATTTAATGCATTGTGTTTCAGATGCAACAGATATGTAGAGAGATGTATCTTATAGAATGAGAAGGTTGAGGTTTCGAAAGTAAATGTATGACATGTTAAGTGGGTCTATATTATAATTGTAAACATTTAAAATTCATGTATATGAGATTGTACATTGCATATATTTAAAATGCATAAATATGGAATGTGTACAATTGAACTACTATTTTACTATTTTTAGAGTATTTAAAAAAGTGCTCAGTGGTGTTAGCCAATGTAGAACCTCCCATGTAATATATGGGTAGTATAAAATATTTTAACAAATCGAAAGTTGATGCAATTATGATGAAATGATGTAATCAACAGTAGCAAATTATCATGTCAAATTTTTATTGCTACTATCAAAGTGCTGAAAAATAAACTTTTTTCAAAACTATAAAAAATTAACCATTGTTTCCACAAGGTACAAACCATGATTCTATTCCACCTTTATGTAACAATGTGAAGAAAATCAAGTAAATAAAATAGAGTGTGTTTTCCGCCACATTGAAAAATGCACATGGTATTTTTCAGCACTTTGAAAAACGCAATCCCGTTCTCCAAAAGGTGCAACCCACGGTGCTTTTCCTTCTTGTTGTAAACATTGAATCCACATCAACTACTTATCATGTGGAGAAGGGTTGAATATTTCCATAGCGATGAAAAATAGGGTGTGTTTTTACCACGTTGAAAAATGCAAGATGTTTTCAGCACTTTGAAAAACGTAATTCTGTTCTCCAAAAAGGTGCAACCCGTGGTGATTTTCCTTCTTTTTGTAAACATTGACTCCACATCAAATATTTATCATGTGGAGAAGCGTTGAATATTTCCATAGTGATGAAAAACAAGGTGTGTTTTCTGCCACGTTGAAAAATGCATGGTGTTTTTCAACACTTCGAAAAACACAATCTCGTTCTCTAAAAGGTGCAACCCGTAGTGTTTTTCCTTCTTGTTGTAAACATTGACTCCACATCAACTATTTATCAGGTGGATAAGGGTTAAATATTTCCATAGCGATGAAAAATAGGGTGTGTTTTCTACCACGTTGAAAAACGCACGATGTTTTTCAGCACTTTGAAAAACACAATCCATTCTCCAAAAGGTGTAACCCACGGTGCTTTTCCTTCTTGTTTTAAACATTGACTCCAAATCAAATACTTATCAGGTGGAGAAGGGTTAAATACTTCCGTAGTGATGAAAAACAAAGTGTGTTTCCTGCCATGTTGAAAAATGCATGGTGTTTTTTAGCACTTTGAAAAACGTAATCCTGTTATCTAAAAGGTGCAACCCGCGGTGCTTTTCATTTTTGTTGTAAACATTGACTCCACATAAACTACTTATCAGGTAGAGAAGGGTTGAATATTTCCATAGCGATGAAAAATAGGGTCTATTTTTCACCATGTTGAAAAATGCACGGTATTTTTTAGCACTTTGAAAAACGCAATCTTGTTCTCCAAAAGGTGCAACCCGTGGTGATTTTCCTTCTTGTTGTAAAAATTGACTCCACATCAACTACTTATCATGTGGAGAAGGGTTGAATATTTCCATAATGATGAAAAATAGGGTGTGTTTTCCGTCACGTTGAAAAACGCACGGTATTTTTTAACACTATGAAAAATGCAATTCTGTTCTCCAAAAGGAACAACCCGTGGTGATTTTCCTTCTTGTTCTAAACATTGACTCCACATAAAATATTTATCAGCTGGAGAAGGGTTGATTTTTTCCATAGCGATGAAAAACAAGGTGTGTTTTTCACCACGTTGAAAACCGCACATTGTTTTTCAACACTCTGAAAAATGCAATCCTGTTCTCCAAAAGGTGCAACCCACGGTGCTTTTCCTTATTTTTGCAAACATTGAATCGAGATCAACTACTTATCATGTGGATAAGTGTTGAATATTTCCATAGCGATGAAAAATAGGGTGTGTTTTCCGCCATGTTGAAAAATGCACAATGTTTTTCAGCACTTTGAAAAATGCAATCCCGTTCTCCAAAAGGTGCAACCCACAATGATTTTACTTCTTTTTGTAAACATTGACTCCACATCAACTAATTATCAGGTGGATAAGGGTTGAATGTTTACATAGCGATGAAAAACATGGTGTGTTTTATGCCACATTGAAAAACGCACAGTGTTTTTCAACACTTTGAAAAATGCAATCCCATTCTCCAAAAGGTGCAACCCGCAGTGATTTTCCTTCTTGTTGTAAACAATGACTCTACATCAATTAATTATCAGGTGGAGAAGAGTTGAATATTTCCATAGCGATGAAAAATAGGTTGTGTTTTCCACCACGTTGAAAAACGCACGGTGTTTTTCAGCACTTTGAAAAATGCAATTTCGTTCTCCAAAAGGTGCAACCCGCAATGCTTTTCCTTCTTTTTGTAAACATTGACTCAAACATAAATTACTTATCATGTGGATAAGGATTGAATATTTCCACAACGATGAAAAAAAAGGGTGTGTTTTCCACCACGTTGAAAAATGCACGGTATGTTTTTCAGCACTTTGAAAAATGTAATCCTGTTCTCCAAAAGGTGCAACCCACGGTGATTTTCCTTCTTGTTGTAAACATTGACTCCACATCAACTACTTATCAGGTGGAGAAGGGTTGAATATTTCCATAGCGATGAAAAATAGGGTGTGTTTTTCGCCACATTGAAAAACGCATGGTGTTTTTCAGCACTTTGAAAAACACAATCCCGTTCTCCAAAAGGTGCAACCCATGGTGCTTTTCCTTATTATTGTAAAAATTGACTCCACATAAAATATTTATCATGTGAAGAAGGGTTGAATATTTCCATAGCGATGAAAACAAGGTTTGTTTTCTACCACGTTGAAAAACACACAGTGTTTTTCAGCACTTTGAAAAATGCAATCCCGTTCTCCAAAAGGTGCAACCCATGGTGCTTTTCCTTCTTGTTGTAAAAATTGAATCCACATAAAATACTTATCATGTGGAGAGGGGTTGAATATTTCCATAGCGATGAAAACTAGGGTGTGTTTTCTGCCACGTTGAAAAACGCACGGTGTTTTTCAACACTTTGAAAAACGCAATCATGTTCTCCAAAAGGTGCAACCCGTGGTGATTTTCCTTCTTGTTGTAAACATTTACTCCACATAAACTACTTATCATGTGGAGAAGGGTTGAATATTTCCATAGAAATGAAAAATAGGGTGTGTTTTCCTCCACGTTGAAAAACGCATGGTGTTTTTTAGCACTTTGAAAAACGTAATCCCGTTCTCCAAAATGTGCAACCCGCGTGATTTTCTTTCTTTTTGTAAACATTGAATCCACATAAACTACTTATCATGTGGAGAAGGGTTGAATATTTCCATAGCAATGAAAAATAGGGTGTGTTTTCTGCCACGTTGAAAAACGCACGGTGTTTTTCAGTACTTTGAAAAACGAAATCCCATTCTCCAAAAGGTGCAACCCATGGTGATTTTCCTTCTTATTGTAAAAATTGAATTCAAATAAGATAATTATCATGTGGAGAATGTTTGAATATTTCCATAGCGATGAAACTAGGGTGTGTTTTTCACCACGTTAAAAAATGCATGGTGTTTTTTAGCACTTTGAAAAACGCAGTCCCGTTCTCCAAAATGTGCAACCCATGGTGCTTTTCCTTCTTGTTGTAAACATTGAATCCACATCAACTACTTATCATGTGGAGAGGGGTTGAATATTTCCATAGCGATGAAAACCAGGGTGTGTTTTCCGCCATGTTGAAAAATGCTCGATGTTTTTCAACACTTTGAAAAACGTGATCTTGTTCTCCAAAAGGTGCAACCCATGGTGATTTTCCTTCTTTTTGTAAACATTTACTCGACATAAAATACTTATCATGTGGAGAAGGGTTGAATATTTCCATAGCGATGAAAAATAGGGTGTGTTTTCCTCCACGTTGAAAAATGCACGGTATTTTTCAGCACTTTGAAAAACGTAATCCTGTTCTCCAAAAGGTGTAACCCGTGGTGATTTTCCTTCTTTTGGTAAACATTGAATACACATAAAATAATTATCATGTGGAGAAGGGTTGAATATTTCCATAGCGATGAAAAACACGGTGTGTTTTCCGCCACATTGAAAAACACGGTGTTTTTTAGCACTTTGAAAAATGTAATCCTGTTCTCCAAAAGGTGCAACCCACGGTGATTTTACTTCTTGTTGTAAAAATTGACTCCACATAAACTACTTATCATGTGGATAAGGGTTGAATATTTCCATAGTAATGAAAAATAGGGTGTGTTTTCCACCATGTTGAAAAATGCATGGTGTTTTTGAGGACTTTGAAAAATGTAATCCCGTTCTCGAAAATGTGCAACCCATAGTGCTTTTACTTATTGTTGTAAACACTGAACTCACATCAACTACTTATCATGTCGAGAAGGGTTGAATATTTCCATAGTGATAAAAAATAGGGTGTTTTTCCGCCACGTTGAAAAACACATGGCGTTTTTCAACACTTTGAAAAATGCAACCTTGTTCTCCAAAAGGTGCAACTTGTGTTGATTTTCCTTCTTGTTGTAAACATTGACTCCACATCACCTACTTATCAGGTGGAGAAGGGTTGAATTTTATAGCGTTTAAAAACAGGGTGTGTTTTCCATCACGTTGAAAAATGCACGGTGTTTTTCAACACTTTAAAAAACACGATCTCGTTCTCCAAAAGGTGCAACCCACTGTGATTTTCATTCTTGTTGTAAACGTTGAATTCACATCAACTACTTGTAATCAGGTAGTAAAGGGTTGAAATAGAGCAATTTTTAGACATGTTGAAAAACACACTGTGCTTTTCAACACTTTGAAAAACGTAATTTGGTTTACCAAAAGGTGCAATCCGTGTTGCATTTCCTCCTTGTTGGGATTGATGCAATCCACATCAACTAATTATCAGGTGGAAAAGATCTAGTTTTATCAAAACCATTAAGAAATAGAGTGAGTTTTAAGACATGTTGAAAAAACACATTGTGTTTTTCAACACTTTGAAAAATCGTAATTTGGTTCTCCAAAAGGTGCAATTCGCATTGTATTTCCTCCTTGTTAAATGATGCAATCCACATCAACTACTTATCAGGTGGACAAGGGTTGGTTTTATCGAAACCATTAAGAAATAGATGTGATTTTTAAAACATAATATGAAAAACACACGGTATTTTTCAACATTTTAAAAAAATTTGGTTCTCCAAAAGGTAGCAATCCGTGTTGCATTTCCTAACAATGCAATCCTCATCAAACTAATTATAATAGGTGAAAAGGGTTGGTACAATGTGAAAAATCAATATATTTCTTGACAAACTTATTTATACATGTACACCAAAACATTTTTTTGAAACTGAAAATCCTTCGCATCAAATCTGTATAACATTGCAAAAAAAACTATGAGAAGATGAGAAGTTAGACTTGAAGCAATGAAAATAATTTTGTAGTCTTAATGAATGGTAACACACATTTAAACTAAGATCAAACCATTGTAATGTATATGTAGTATGAAAATTACATGCTTCAATGAGTACTTGAAATTTGAATTCTCTATAATATGTACATTAACTAGAAGTAACATTCACAATACTCACACATTTTAAATCTTATTCCAATTTAAATCTTGTTATTAGATTTTAAAACCTTCTAATATTTTATTATGTTTTGATGGTTTAATTATTATTTACTCTTTTAAAAACTAAAATATACATTTAACCAACATTTGTTGATGTCAAAGGTCACATGGACAGTGTCATTTTATTACAAAGTCATATTTTATGTCAAAGGTCACTTGGATAGTCTTCGGTGTGAGCGACTGGTACTTTTTTCTCAGTCGATACCTTGGCCAGGATGTACATCTTCTTCCATAACTTCTTTGTGACCTTTGTGAATTTTAACAATGGAATTAAAGCTTGCTACTTGATTTTCGAACACTTTTTTGTTCGATTCACATGTCGTCTCCCAATTCTTAATTTCTAATTCCAACTCTTGAACCTCAAGCTCCAACTCCATCTTCTTTGAGGAAGCATCTAGTAATTGTTCCAATAATTCCTTATTTATCTTTGACAATTTTAAATATTGCAGTCTAAGTCTTTCATGCTCGATTTTATAAAACTTTGTCTTGTTCATTGCAAGTTTGAGTTCTATTTCCATATGAACTAATGAGGGATGACTCATCTTCTTGTCCAAATTTTACATTTTCATTTACAGGGCTCTCTACAGTCTTTCTGAACACATTAGTAGTGACACTATAGAATTTTGCATAATCTTTCGGTTTCAGCACTAGTGAGGCCTTGCGCTTTCCAACCTTCTTTTGTCTTGCCATCTAATTAAACTTGTATTTAAACAACCAATTAATATATGTTAACATTCAAACGTAATTGTAACCATATACCATACACTGAAGCAGAACCCAACTAACTAAGTAACCATATACCATTTACCGTAATCCACAATCCATAGTCACATTAATACATTAACCATATACACAGTGACAACATCATCATTTATACAATAAATGGAATGTGACATAACAAGAATAAAAACCATCTAATGTGCTATAAACAGAACCAAAAACCATATTCAATTTAACAAGAATGTAATACTAAATCATAAACATCAAACACATTAAAGTAACAACCTCATCACACATATATACACTTGTCTTCTAATCACACTTGTATTACTCTTCCTTATTCATCACATCGCATACCAGATATAACAATTCAAATACATGATCTAAATACTAATTAATGTGCACATCATAACATCAACCGAAAAACAACCATATTAGTGTAAAATCACATACATCTAATAATCATAATTATAACCACATACGTCTATCCATATCATCTATTATGCTACAAAGGAAAAATTCATCAAATATAACTAATTTTTTGCATACCACATAATCAATATCTATACATATATGTCAAATATATAAGTAAAATTTGTCAAATATGTAAGTGAAATATAAAATTTCTATGACTGGTATATTCATTTGTTATCATTGTCTTGGGTGGGAGTGCCTGGTGTTTTTTCCTCAATTTCCACCTTGGCCTGCATGTACATCTTCTTCCATACTTCCTTCTGATCTTCGTGTATTTTAAGAATGGTATTAAAGTTTTCTACTTGATTTGCGAACACTTTTTTTCCACTTCACGCATTGTCTCCCAATTCTTAATTTCCAGTTCTAACTCCTGAACCTCGAGCTCCAACTCCATTTGACCTTGAGGTAATTTCTCCTATTTCATCCAATATTTCCTTATTTTTTTTCGTAAAATATAAATTTTCCAATGCAAATCTTTCACACTGGTTTTGATACATCTTTGTCTTCTTTGTTACAAGTTTCATTTCTAAATCCATATGAACTGGCGGGGAAGGCTCATCTTCTTGTGTAGCACCGACATATTTTTTTGTAGAGCTCTTTGCATTCTTTTTGAATGGATAAGTGTCACTATCGAATGATTCATAATCATTTGGTTCTTGCACTGGCAAAGCCTTGCACTTTCCAGTCTTCTTTAGTCTTGCCATCTAAATAAACATGTATTATAACAATTGATTATTATCTGTTACCATTCAAACATAATTAGAAAGGAAATAATGCACTTAACTTATACGTAAAAAAATATTATCATGGATGAAATATATATGAAAGTTTTCGTAAGCACATCAAACCCAAGTACACATACATGGATGAAGAATGCAACTATGTAATGATAAACCACAAACCATAATCCATAATACATAGAATTTGAAAACAAAATTGTGAATTATCTGTGATAAATTACTGAACACGTCAAACCCAAGTAGGCATACAAGGAAGAAGAACTCAACTATGTAACCACATACCATAAACCGTAATCCACAATCCATAGTCACATTAATATATTAACCAGATACATAGTGACAACATCATCATTTATACAGTAAATGGAATGTCACATAACAAGAATAAAAACCATCTAATGCATTATAAATACAAATCGTAAATGGATAACTCTATGTAACCCATAACCAAAAACCATATTCAATATATCAATAATGCAGTACTAAATCGTAAACCTCAAACACATTAAAGTAACATCATCATCATATACACATATATACTAATCCGACTCCTCACAATCAATGTTATACATAAATGGTTTCATATCCTTCATTGCCTAGTGTTAGCGAAAAACAATACTCCATCATAAAATCTAATACATTTCTTCTCATTTCTATGAACAGAATTTGGCGTGATGCCAAGAATGGGTGGGGCATCTGATGTCTTTATCCGAGTATGGCATGTGATGTCTCAACCTGTACCACATCATCCTGAAATCTAGCCATATAGTAAATAAGTCGACGTAGATGAATCTCTCAGCTAAACACATAATTAAATTAAATCATTCATTACAACTACTTGGCTCTTCAGAAGTGTCAAGTCTGATATTGCTGAGATCCCAAATAGCAAACCCTTTGACACACTCTACCAAAGTGTTTGCAAATGTATTAGGGTAGGGCAATGGAGTCAGTGGGAACAATGGCCTCAGAAATAATCAATTTGACGATAAATTTGGGGAGTGTGATTCCATGACACTTCACATGCAGGCTACTATCACAAACCACTCCTCTCGCGACAACCATATCATTTGACATTAACCTGACTTCGACCCTGTCAGGAAAATCCTAGAATAAAGACAATCTCAATTGCATTAATAACTTTTTCTTAATTTCACCAAAAAAGAATACAAAAAATCAAATGAGAACATCCAATAACTTACCAGTCCAGTTCCACCCTCTCTTGTATTGTCAGCAATGGTGTTTGTTCCCCTCTCCTCATGCCTCCCCTCATCACCCTCTCTCTCCTCGACTGGAAAAGAAGCTGCAACTCGAGGATTTTTCATCTCCACCTCTCTTACCTCACATGAAGCTATATCTCCAATAAGATTGAGACCACAGGCTGATTGAGAAGGGGCGCATTATCACAAACATCCACCTATAACAATCAGAGTCATCAAGACAATTAAAGTATCAACAACATAAGGCAACATACATTTTTCAAGTGCGTGTTAAGTGGTTTTTACCTCTCTATGTTTCGTACTATGAATCAAGTCTCTCTGTCAGCATAGGAGTTGACACAAGGGAATGTCATAATCCTACACACGCCTACAGTTAGTATATAAAAAAATAAACAAAAAATACATTATATCCTTACTTACGAAAGACCAATAATTACTTACGTTATCATTCGTAGGGGGGTCAACATTTCTGCTACTTGTTCCACCCTCTTCTCTAGCTTCTTGTTCATGAAAGAATATTAAGTTTTTGATTTCCAACCAAACATAATATATAAAATACTATACTAATCTTAAATTTACCTCTGTTTTGATATTTGAGTTTTTATTTCCTCTCGCTCTCAACCAATGCTCCTCTCTCTCCTTTCACATCTCCATTGAATCATAGGCACACATTGCATCATCCACCTCCATCTTTCCTTCCTGGATCAACTCCTTAAATCGATATTTGCATTCTTTTTTGCAAACTTGATCGATAACCCTCCTCTGCTGTAAGTAGAATCGTTTCCTCAGGACATAGTTCACATCTACCTCCCTCTTTTGCACGTATGCCCTGCTTCTATCTTGAGAGATAGGTGATCATTTCCCTATATGTTTATGAAAATGCTTACAAGGTTCCATGGAGGGAAGATTGTGTTCTACTTGGCGATGTCGATTTAGTCTATGCAGCTCAGAAAACCTAACATCCCCACTAACAACACATGATCCATGCTGGCAGACATAATGAATACGACCATTAACATATTCGGTTCTATACTCTATGGGTGTCTCATGGATATCTGAGCAAATGGGCTTGGAAGGACCATCTGGCATATCACCATCAACTATTGGAGGATCATCTCCCTTTGCTTCTTCTATGACACTTGTGAAATGTGTACGCACCATGTGATGTGAAGGTGCTTGTATCTAGGGAGTCCAAGTGCATAACTATTAGCCCAACATAAAATATTAAGTATTTTTCAACAGAAGTAATGTTCACATATTTGAATATTACCATCATGGAATGTGAAGAAACCTTTGTGAAAAGACAACAATTTCATAATTGATATCCCAGAAAATGACATTAGGTACATTACTACAAAAAACAATTAATGTTCACAAAGTTATATATTACAATCTCATTATTTATGTCTTCCCTGAAAACATAAGAATGGATTGTGAACATGGATCAACCCATGTCACCGAGCTTCTGCATGTTTCATTCATGTGCATTGCCATAACCATCATTGAAGTGACGCATTGTAAAACAAGTTAAGTCTGAAAAAAATGGTGCATGATCTTATTTATTCATATTTTACATTCCTATTAAGAAAATCATGCACAATAAATGATTTGTGATGAAATTAGCCACACACATTATTTTTCAAAACTGGATACTCAACTCTAGATGTTTCCGAAGTAAACATGAAATGTGAATTGCAAGTGTGTTAAAAGAGAAGATAGGATAAAACATGAGGTATCCAAAATGCCTCGTCTATCAACAAACACTATAGGATGTATCATCATATTATCCACAAAATATATAATATATACGTTGGAGACAATTCACATAATATTAGTTATTCACAATCTAATAAATAATGTATGTCTACCATTACACAAAAAGGAAATACAGTGTGTACATATATCATATTGAAATGTCTTCCATGGCAAGTGCTAGCAAAGCTACCACTTCTTGTTTTATAGTGTCCCTAGACACTTGACATACATCTAACCTACCTCTGTTAACTTTTACATGCATGTATGAACATTTCACAAAGCAAGATACACTCTCTAGCACTTGAACTCGAAGAATTGAAAGATTTACATTGTTACATTGGTATACACCAGTCATTTGTTTCACAACAAGCATATCGTGAGAAAACACACAAATTTTCTGAACATCGTGGCATATTGCTTCCTCAAGACCCAATATCAAGGCCCTATACTCAGCCTGGTGGAAGGTCATAGTGGCATTTCTGAAAATTGTACCTCTTTCTACTATCTTGCTTCCATCAGGGTCATATAATATGAACGATGAACATGCAATATTTTCAAAGGTATTCGACACTCCATGAATTTCCAATCTCCAAATGGCAACCATGTTTACCTTTACAATGGACAAAAATATATCGTAAGCAAACATAAAAAAAATAGAATGAACACTTAAATTTTGACTTTTTCAATACAAACATCTATAATTTAACATATGACAAGGCCCTAAAATCATTTTCTCATGAGTCTCATTCATTAATAATGATTTCTTATTGGAGATTCAATGGAGTTAGTACTTTGTCTAGGGACATACACTCTAAATGAGTTAACGTCATGTGTCTGTGAGCGACTTATTTTTGGGAAACATTGTATTCCTTACAATACTAAAACTTTGTATTTTGTATGTTAGACTAAAGTGTGAATATGTTTTGGAATATATTGGAATTGTAATCACGGGTTTGGTTCCATTCCACTCATTTTATGAATAGATAACTTTATGTTGCTAACATATAATTAATACAAACACAATTTAGATTTAAAAAAAAAAAATGTTTTCCTATAATTATGAGTTTATAAATGTAATGGGTAAATATTAAATTTGAATAAATCACTTAATAAATTGATTAGTCTATTATGAATAGATAGATTTCAATCTATTTACAATATCAATATCTATAAACATTTGATTAGTTATAGTATTGCAAACGACATTCCAATAATTGTTATAGTTTATTCACTAAAAAGCCATTGTAATGTATATCTAGTATTAAAATTACATGCTTCAATGAGTACTTGAATTCTCTAGAATTAACTCCTTTTCAACCAATACTTGTTTTCTCTATTATGTAGATTAAGTAGGATAAAGGTGCATCTCTAAATGACTTGAACTCATAATATAGGACACTCCTTACACACAAATAAACAAAGCATGTATATGACTATCAAAAAATTTGAATAAGGTATACCAAGGGTCACATGGATAAATTTTGAAGAGAACAGTGGACTCTTTTCTCATAAACATGTAATCTACCAAAACCTTTTGGACTTAAGTTCCTTATCAAGTACACTGACCTAGCATAAAGTATTAGAACTACACAAGATAAATTAAAAAAATAATTAAATAATCAAATGGAGGCCATATGAATAACATAAATGATTCGAAATGATAATTGCACCAATACAATCCTAAATTGGACAAATGATCATAATCCCATACTTAGTGAATTAGAAAATCGTTAGCATTACACATTTCCTACCTAAATAGAATTTTAGCATAAATGAATTTTAATAATCTAAACTTACTATAAAATATCAAAACATTTGTAATTTTAAAACTATAATCCATAGAAACACATATTAATACTAAGGAAAACATATTTAATCCAATGCAAAACATATTTAATATTTAAGCTCGTGTGAATCAAGAATATATTCGAACAGCAAAATAAAATATATTTAATTTGGTGTGAATCAACATCTGACAAAAATTAAATATTTATATAGGTTTTTTTCAAACACTGTCATAAGTTTTTTAGAACAAAACATATAAAAACAATAACTATTTTTTTGTATTTAGCAGCAAACTTGGAGTTGCTTCCATGTGCAATATTTTTTACACAATTTTTTTGGATCTATCACCGGTTTTATGACCGCAATTCCCATCCTCCTCAGTATTATCTAGAGCCTCATACTTCTGGGCATCCTTCATCATGTCATAAGCTAGACCATATCCTCCCGAATGCACACCATATATTGTGGAACTTAGAGAAATAAATAATAGAAGTTTCCGGCAAATTGAGTTGGGCCCTAACCATGGCTGTGATTTCTAGTCTTGGGTAGGTTTATTCTATCGATGATGGTCTATATAGACCACAAATATGGACCTCCTGAAGCATTCTTGCCTTTGGAATTTGGGAGTTGTCAACATTATCCCTACAAGATTAGGAGGAATTGAGCTTCGTGTATTCATTTTCAAAATGCAAAAGATAAACTGAATACAACAACACACATGTAAATAGAAATTTACAATTAAGTTTAGTACGATACATGTAAAATCAAATATACATCATCCAATATGATAAAATAATCACAACATCAGAAAGCTAATATCCATGACAAATTCAAGTATCGAAAAATGCCAATGGCTATCCTTCACTCAAGATGCACCCTCCCATAATATCACAACTGTCCATTACAAAAGGGATGGTTGTGATATTATGGAAGGGTGTATTTTTGAGTGTAGGGTCAGCGCGTGACTTTAAAAACCTCTTCTCATCACAGTATACCACCCAACTATCGACGTGGAATCCTAAGGGGCAAGCCCCTTCATCATGCAACGATAGTTGGGCATATCGATGTGGCATCCTAAGCAGCAAGTCCCTTCAGCATGCATTGATTCATGTCTTTGCATAGGCACTTTCCTCCATATGCCAAATTGAGAGTCAGAGTATGATATCACATAATTTTTATATCTTTAGCTTTCATTAAACATTCACAACATTACGATTACCAATATTTAACAACTAATATATATATATATATATATATATATATATATATATATATATATATACAAATGATCTCCACATTCACAATATTTACAACTATAATGCATCCAAGAAACCAAAATTTTCCTAATGTATTTAATTTAACATAGCTAAGAGCAATGAAATTAGAAATATACAATTAACTTTAGTACGATACACAACAAATCAAATATACGTCATCCACTATGATAAAATAATCACAAAATCAGAAAGCTAATATCCATGAAAAATTCAAGTATCAAAAAATGCCAACGCTATCCTTCACTCAAGATGCACCCTCCCATAATATCACAACCATCCATTGCAAAAGGGACGGTTGCGATATTACGGGAGGGTGCATTTCAGAGTGGAGGGTGGGTGAGTGACTTTAAAAACCTCTTCTTAGCATAGTATACCACCCAACTATCAATGCAAAATCCTAAGGGGGAAGCCCCTTCATCATGCAACGATAGTTGGGCATATCGATGTGACATCTTAAGGGGAAAGCCCCTTCAACACGCATTGATTCTTGTCTTTGCAGAGGCACTTGCCCCCATATTCCAAATTGAGAGTCAGAGTATGATATCACATAATTTTTATAGCTTCAACTTACATCAGACATTCACAACATTACAATTACCAATATTTAACAACTAATACACACACACACACACACACACATAAATGATCTCCACATTTGCAATATTTACAACTATAATGCATCCAAGAAATCAAACTTTCCTTAATGTATTAATTTAACACATCTAAGAGCAATGAAATCACAACTAATAGCTCGAAGATCACAAGTATATTTAACTAATACCAACATAATATCAACATAATTAACTAGTCTCATACTAGTGATTAATAAACACAAATTGTAGAAATTACCGAATCCTCTATCATTTATTAACAAACACGTTAATACAATAATACCATAATAATAAACTAGTTCACACTATTATTTAGTGTCTATGTACTAAACAAAATATTTGACCACATCATTCGTTTTGAAAATATGCTTCTAAACAATTATTTGATATTTTTGTACTTAAGATAAAGTGTCATGTTATAGTTATCCATACGTATATCAAGAACATAGATTTATTCCTATTTACAAAGTATTAGGTAATAGGTATGACATCAAATTGTCTCATTTTCTTACAATTTCAAATATATTTTAATTAATAATAATGATGAAAACTATTTAATTATTTTATGAAGTTTAAGGTTCAAGGTTTAGGGTTTTGGGCTTAGGGTCTAGGGTTTGGGGTTTAGGGATTAGGACTTAGGCCTTAAGGTTCAGGGTTTAGGAAATAAGGTTTAGGGCTTAGGGTTCAAGAATTATGGTTTAGGGTTTAGGACTTAGGGTTCAAGCTTTAGGGTTTATGACTTACAGTTGAGGGTTTAGAATTTAGGGTTTATTCTAAATAACATAATTAGGAAAACTTAACACTAATATGACACCATAAACAATCAAATGATATCTTACAAACTAATGTTATACCCTAAACACTTAAATATTGATATGACATAAAAAACTAATGTGTCACCACCAATAATATATTTGGGAAACACTATTCACTAATGCGACATCCTAAACATTGATATGACACCCTAAATGGAGATCCATCAACATGGTCCCAATGGAGATGTAGTGTAGTGTACCCGTTATAATAAAAGTTTATAATAGACATAAATGGCAATCTTAGATAAATAGAAGGGTTGGTTTAGTGTATTTGGATAGATAAATAGAAGGTCTGGTTTAGTGTATTTTCTCTATATTTCAGTATTTTTCTAATTTGTTTACAAAAGGTTCATAACACATAGTATTAAAGCTCCTTCAAGGGTATTATTATGCAACAACTTCAATAGTTTAGCCATATAAGAAGCTTATAGTGTACAACATTTGAAATGTACATGTTGTAAATAATATCAATTATTTAATTATATGACATTACTATTAAATAATATTTACTCCCATAAATGAGTTCTTCTTACAATAAGAAAAAATAAATACTTGATAATTTTGTTGTTGAAAAACACTGTGTTTTTCAACATTTTTCAAAAACAAAGCTTATATAATTTTAATGTTGTTATCTATTAAATTTCATTATATAATTATCTATGTTTCCTCTCGTTATATAATTATATAATTAGCTACTCCATGAAAACAATAAGATCTTGCACAGAAGATGAAATTACTCCCATGGCATCTTAAGAAAAAATCAACAGTAAAAGTTATTCCAAGCAACATTAAATGTATATGTCCTATTTGTGGTTGTTTAAAGTTTATTTAGAGGAATTTGATCAAGATTACATAAGAGGGGAGGGAAAGGATGTGTAGTAATACACACTCATCTCACGTAAACAAATCATTCTATTAATAAGAGGGGAACTTCTATTTTGACATCACAACATTGGGATTAGTATACAAAATCATTCTATTAATAAGAGGGTGACTGAATCATTCGGCCATTTGTGGATCATATTAATATAATTTCTTTTTTTAAAAAATGCCTTCAAATTATAATGCCATGCACCCTATTCTTGATTACATCTCTAAGAGCATAAATAACAGGTTTGGTATGTTACTAGGACTACAATACGGGAAGTTATGCTCTCTACTGCCATAGAGACTAAAAATTTCCTAGCTTAGTGGGAAAAACATTGAAAGGGCATTTCTTCAAATCCATGGGACTTGAATTTGAATATCTTTATAGTGGTATGGGTCACAAAAAGGGTAAGTGCACCAAGAAGGTGGATAAAAAAGGGGTCATAAGTGGACGTCAGATTGCAAAAAACAGTGAAATCTCAACTTGTAGGGATTATTAGCAATACATGCACTCAAAATTAGAAAATTTTATATAAATATGAATCGTAGTATCCGAAATCTAGTTTCTAAAATACTATTTTTAAAAAAACTGGACAAGTTTAGCTATATTAAACACTTAAAATTATATGACTTGGTTTTTGTTTTTGAAAAAACCTATAAGATTGTAGTCCGTTTGCCCATGATTTGGATGACCAAATCTTGTTATTTTTTTTTCCTTTGGTGAAAAATTATATGTAGTTGTCTATCTTGGGATGGATTTTATTTTGTATTTTTTCGAGAATTTTTTTTTTTATGATTTTTTCCATGAAAGTGGTCTAAAAATATTTAGAAAACGGAGCACTTTCCGTTTGCCCGCCATAACTATATCAAAAAATATCAAAATCAAATATATTTTTTAATGTGTATAGAATTTCTCCACACTTGGGATGGTATAAGTTTTATAACATTTTGATAAGCAAAACAAAAGTTGCAGTCTTAAATGTAGACATGAATATTCAAGGGAAAAAATGTCTTAAAGACCTATTGATATTAAAAAATTATAAAATGATATTTATCTTATTCTATTCACTTTAAAGTCAATATTTCTATGAAGCTAATAGTCTCCCCTACGCGATGGCACCATTTTTGTGAAATGTTTTCAGTTTTTAAGCATGGTTCAAGTCTGTGGAAGAGCAAATTTTAAGTTTTTTGACCCTTTACACTTCATAATGATTTTCCATAGCTTTGGTTGGGGCAAAACAAAGATTTCCCGACCTTAGGTTCGTATTTGATAATACAAATAGAATCGGGATCGTGGGTTTTTAAACAAGAACCGCGATTGCGCTTTATAAAGCACGATCGTGGTTCATAAATCATATTTATATGCATCTCAATGTTCTAATTACCATGGGGTTTTTACTGTTTGGCTTTATCGTAAGAATTACTGCGAAATTCTATCGTTTTCTACACATTTTTCTTAGTAGTGGAAGTAAAACATCATGGGAGACAAGAAATGAAGTCAAAAAAGGAATTCATTAAGTAAAAAAACACCAAACAAATTAGAGGCAAATAGATTTAAAAATGTTGAGCGAATACGAAATCTTCGTGAATCAATAAGAGGTTCATCTTCAAACCTTACTATTGTAAGCAATGAGGAACTAGGTAATGTTTCTACTGTCAATGTTGAAGTTGAATTAAATACGTGTGATGAAGATGTTTTTACTATCAATGTTGAAAAAGAATTAAATACTCGTGATGTAGAAAATGTTAAAATTGAAGGAGACAATGAAAATGTGAATAAAGAAATTTAGGTTGAAACTGTAGAGAGGAAATAATTTGACAAAAACACCTCCTAGGATTTTTTGTAAGAAACCTAATTATTTTATTGAAATTTATGAAAACATTTTGAAACCAATGTGTGACAAACTTTTTGAACAGAAAATCAGAAGAAAAGCCACTGAAATTTGGGATAATCATTTTGAAATTTTAAATGATTCCCAAAGATGTCAGTTGTTCGTTAGTTTGATGAAATTGAATAAAATGAGACCTACATTAAACACCTTAGGATTGACAATATCTAATATACGTGGTCAAACCTCTACAATTTTTGAAAACCTTCATAATGCATATCACACTATTGGTGTCAAGAGACGCGCTAGGGATAGTAATATTGTGCATCATGTACTTGCTACTAGTGTTGTAAGTGAATCAATAAAAAACAACGTTTGATTACGCAAACAAGTCGAATGTTTCAAGTTAATCGAAAAACTCTAATGAAAGCAATTAAAAGATGTAATATCCTTCAATCACTCAATAACACCGATTTTTGGGCATTTTCTGCTAGAGCACCACATAAGGAAAAATATAATACTGATGTTATAAGAGAATTTGTTATTCAATTTTGGCATGATAACACTAGAGTTTCACCTAATACAAGAGATGTTGTAAAACAGGAGAGTTGGTTCTATTAATCGCGAACCACATCCAAAGCATTTCTTAGATAATGACTCAAACTCAATTTTTTCGTAAGTTTGAACAAGAGCATCTAAAAATTAAAATTAGTCAATGTTTTTTTGAAATGTTAAAACCATTCTATGTGAAAATCAACCATGCTCGCACCACTTGTTGTTGTAGGCAACATGTTGAATTTGCTATGCATTATGCTAAATTTTTATGTATTTATTCTATTTTACATTCTGAAACTATGTTATTGGAATGTGGTGTTCAAGTTCCACCAATATCTTCCAGGGATTTCATTCCTACGATATTTTGTGAAAAAGAAGTTAGAAAATTTTTTTTATAGTCAGGATTGTTTAGATGGAAGTTGTGGTACATGTGGTGGATTACCTAAATTGGAAAGTTGCATCCATGAGCAAATTGAAGGTGCAATAGGAAATAATTTAGTTGAGTTTGATAAATATAAATTAGTTGCATACCAGTTGAAAGATGGAAAAGAGTCTAAACAGTGTGAGCTAGTTACAAAACAAATGGGTATTTTTCAATTTATGAGAAAATTTAAGGATGAAATTGTTTATGAGTATGCTAGGCATACACACAGAGCTCGATGGTTGGGTGAACAGTTCAAGATATGCAAAGACACATTTCCTATTGGTACTATTGTTTCAGTAGTTGATTTTGTAGAGAATTACACATTGCAACAAAAAATGGAGGTTCAATCACAATATTACAACTCAGTACAAGTTGCCATTTTTGTGCATATAGCATTTATACATTCTTCTAACAGTATAGAGAATGATCAATTTTTTTTAAGAGAGTACCACTTTTATATTAGTGATGATCGTACTCATTCTACTGAATTTGTGCAAGGGTGTTTCTAGTTATTTTATGGAAACTTGTCTGACAGGGACATCCACTTCAAACAACATTATATATGGTCAGATAATTACACGTCTTAGTTTAAGAATGCATGAATATTTTATTGGATGAGCAGGATGCATGTCAAGATGGGTGTACAACATATTTGGAGTTTCACTGAGGCTGGACATGGAAAAGGAGAGCATGACAGTGCAGGGGCATGTGTGAAAAGAGCTCTTACAAGAGAAGAGTTGAAGTACAAAGATGGTGCTAAATTGAAATATGCAAAGAGCATAGTGGAATGGTGTATTGACAACATGTCCCGAGGTTCTCAAGAAATTTCCACGGTTCGTAGATATTTTCGGTTGATAGAGGAACAAAAAATTACTAACTATGAGGATTGTATGACACTCACTGGGTCTAGTGATATGCACTCATTTTGTAGCTCAGACGCTACTTCGTGGGCCACATGGACAAGAAAGTTGACATGTTTTTGTGCATCTTGTATCGAATTTGTCACTGCTGATGTGTGACTCACAAGAATGGGTGGATGGATGGATTTGTAGGCCTCTAATTCCGCTTTCCTAGTTATCAACCTCCACAAGCATTACAACTTGTTTTCTGCAGATGAAGTTGCAACATCCAAGGACTTTGATGAAATTTCAATTTCGGTGTGACAAGGTATTTATGGTTATTTACAATTTTATATTGAGTTATGTCCATTGAAATTTTAATATGTACAATTTAAATTTGAGTTGAAACCTTTTTTTTTGTAGGACATGTGTTTGCAGTTATTGCAACAGAAGATAATGAAGAAGGAACAGACTATTTCTTATGTCGTTGCATCAAGGAAAGAAAGAAGTTGACTTCTCCTGTTATAGATGACAAAGATATTGAGTACCCTACAGGGTCAGTGGTAGTTACTGGAACTTGGCTTCGATGGTATCCATTAAAAAAATCCTCTGTTTGGGTGTTTGAAGACTTTGAGACACAAAGGAAAATACTCTTATATTCGCATCTAGTTCTAGCGACAAATATTCAGCTATATAGATATCGAGGAAGGCCTAATAACAAGATTCTTTGGAAGGTTCGAGAGTCAGATCATGAAGCAATCTTGTCCACTATTCAAAGTAGATCTGATCCTGATGGTTCATTGGAATGAATTTATAATGCTCATGTTTGGTATATAGTATATATAAATTTGTTAGTTAGCTGAATTTAAGTTCATATATTTTATTAAATTTGTGTATTTTGTATATATCAATTATGGTTTTGATTTGAAGCTTAAATTTCTTTGACTAACACTTTATAAGTAGGTTAGTGGTGCTAGAAAAGTTTCCATCTTCACATGGTTGGCAATTTTTAGTAGAGAATAATAAATTCTTGAAGCTAAGAGAAGATTTCATTGTTTTACAAGAAAAGAGAAGCAATTAACAATGATTTATGTACCTATGAAGAGGGTTCTTGGCTCCGAAGGAGGTATCCCAGAATGACCTAGAGCTTAGATAACTGAAACGATGCCTCCCCGAGTGTTTACAAAACCATCCCTACATGTCTGTAAATTCAGTTTGGTGTCACGAACCCACCGTTTATAAAATATACCATTTCACAGCCTTACACTGGCTCAAACTACACTATTTCGTGTGTTTACAAACAATAGGGAAGCGAGAGCACCGATTAGAGAAGGAAAAAACCAAGACATGACTATTGTAGAGGGTCCTTACACTAAGGTGTAAGATCAAATGAGATATCCTTAGGTACCATGGAGTCTACGTAGTCACCCGTTGAATTTGAACGATTTTTTGGTCTCAGGGCTCTTAAGGGACTGCGCCCGAATGAGGTAACCTGAAAGCAATGACGTTTTCATGCATCGAAATGATGCCTCCTCTAGCATTCACCTAGCCACCTAGACATTTCTGCATAGTTGGTTTGGTGACACTACCCACCATTTACAAAATATACAGTTTTACGGCCTTACACTATCTCAAACTACACTATTTAGTGCACGTTAACAAACAATAGGCCAGTGAGAGCACCAATTGGAGAAGAAAAAAACTGAGATAGGCTATTGTAGAGGGTCCATATGCAAAGGTATAGGATTAAACGAGACATCGTTAGGTTCCTCAGAGTCTGCGTAGTCACCCATCGAAGTTGAATGATTTTTTGGTCTCAGGGCTCTTGAGGGACTACACTTGAACGAGGTAGCTTGAAAGTAACGACATTTTCATGCACCAAAACGATGCCTCCTCTAGCATTCGACTAGCCACCTAGACATATCCTCATAGTCACTTTGGTGTGACGACCCACCGTTTGCAAAATATACTGTTTGACAGCCTTACACTAGCTCAAACTACACTATTCAGCGCATTTGTAAACAATAGGGCAGCAAAAGCACTGATTGGAGAAGGAAAAAAATGAGACAGGATATTGTAGAGGGTCCCTACACCAAAGTATAGGATCAGACGAGACATCTCTTAGGTGTAATAAAGTACACGTAGTCACCCATCGAATTTGAACAAATTTTTGGTCTTAGGGCTCTTAAGGGACTACACCCGAACGAGGCAGCTTGGAAGAAACGACGTTGTCACGCACCAAAACAATGCCTCCTCTAGGATTCACCTAGCCACCCGGATGTGTCTGCACAGTAAATTTGGTGCCACAACCCACCGTTTGCAAAATATATCGTTTGACAGCCTTACACTGTCTCAAACTACACTATTCAACACGTTTGCAAACAATAGGGCAGCGAGAGCATCGATTGGATATGGAAAAAACCATGATAGGATATTATAGAGGGTCCCTACACCAAAGCATAGGATTAGACGAGACATCCTTAGGTGTAATGAAGTGTGCATAGTCAACTCGTCGAAGTTGAATAATTTTTTGGTCTCATGTCTCTTAAGGGACTACTACCCAAACGAGGTAGCCTAGAAGCAACAACATTGTTTGCGCACCGAAACAAAACCTCCTCTAGCATTCACCTGGCCACCCAGATGTGTGTCAGTCACATTTGGTGCCATGACCCACCGTTTACAAAATATACTGACAGCCTTACACTATCTCAAACTACACTATTTGGTGCATTTGCAAACAATAGGGTAGCGAGAGCACCAATTGGAGAAGGAAAAAACTGAGATAGTCTATTGTAGAGGGTCCCTACGCCAAGGTGTAGGATCAGACGAGATGTCCTTAGGTGCCACGGAGTCTTCGTAGCCACCTGTCAAAGTTGAATAATTTTTTGGTCTCAGGGCTCTTAAGGGACTACGCCCGAACGAGGTAACCCGGAAGCAAAAACGTTGTCATGCACCAAAATGACACCTCCTCTAGATGTTCACCTGGCCACCTAGATGTGTCTACATAGTCAGTTTGGTGCCATGACCTACAGTTTACAAAATATACCATTTGACAGCCTTACACTGTCTCAAACTACACTATTCGGTGTGTTTGCAAACAATAGGGCAGTGAGAGCACCGATTAGAGAAGGAAAAAACTGAGACAGGATATTGTATAAGGTCCCTAAGATGAGGTGTAGGATTGAACAAGATGTCCTTAGGTGCCATGGAGTCTGTGTAGTCACCTGTTGAAGTTGAATGATTTTTTGGTCTCAGGGCTCTTAAGGGACTACACTCGAACGAGGTATCCCGGAAGCAATGACGTTGTCGCGCACTAAAATAAAATATTCCTCTAGTGTTCACCTAGCCACCCAGATGTGTTTTCATAGTTTTTTCGGTGCTACTACCCACCATTTGCAAAATATATCATTTGACAGCCTTACATTGTCTCAAACTACATTATTTCGTGCATTTGCAAACAATAAGGCAGCGAGATCCCCGATTGGAGAATGAAAAAACTGAGACAAGATATTTAAAGGGTCCCTCATAGGTGTAGGATCCATACTACTGTCATGTTTGCGTAGCCACCCGTCGACGTCGAACAATTTTTTGGTCTCAGACTCTTAAGGGACTATCCCGAACGAGGTAGCCCGGAAGCAACGACGTTGTCGTGAACCAAAATGACACCTCCTCTAGTGTTAACCTGCACTAGGATGTGTTTGTGCAGTCGGTTCGGTGCCACGACTCACCATTTGTAAAATATACCATTTGACAGCCTTACACTGTCTCAAACTACACTATTCAATGTGTTTGCAAACAATAGGGTAGCGAGAGCACCGATTGGAGAAGGAAAAAAATGAGATAGGATATTATAGAGGGTCCCTATGCCCGGTGTAGGATCTTATGAGATGTCTCTAGGTGCCACAGAGTCTGTGTAGCCACCCGTAGAAGTTGAAATATTTTTTGGTCTTAGGGTTCTTAAGGGACTACGCCCGAACAAGGTAGCCCAGAAGCAACGACGTTGTCGTGCACCAAAACGATGCCTCCTCTAGCATTCAACTAGCCACTCAGACATGTCATGGCAGTCAGTTCTGTGCCACAACCCACCATTTGCAAAATATATTGTTTGACATCCTTACACTGTCTCAAACTACACTATTTGGCGTGTTTACAAACAATAGGGAAGAGAGAGCACCGATTGGAGAAGGAAAAAACTAAGATAGGTTATTGTAGAGGGTCCCTACGACTGAGGTGTAGGATCAGACGAGATGTCTCTAGGTGCCACAGATTCTACGTAGTCACCTCGTCGAAGTTGAATGAATTTTTTGGTCTCACGGCTCTTAAGGGACTACACCTGAATGAGGTAGCCGGAAACAACGACATTGTCACGCACCAAAACGACACCTCCTCTAGCATTCACCTGGCCACCCAGATGTGAGGTGCAGTTGGTTTGGTGCCACGACCCACCGTTTGCAAAATATACCATTTGACAACCTTACATTGTCTCAAACTATACTATTCGGTGCATTTGCAAACAATAGGGCAACGAGAGCACCGATTGGAGAAGGAAAAAACTGAGACATGATATTGTAGAGGGTCCCTACACCGAGGTGTAGGATCAAACAAGACATCCTTAGGTGCCACGGAGTGTGCATAGTCACTCGTCTAAGTTGAATGATTTTTTGGTCTCAGGGCTCTTAAGGGACTATGCCCGAACGAGGTAGCCCAGAAGCAACGACGTTGTCACACCAAAACGACGCCTCCTCTAGTATTCACCTGGCCACCTAGACATTTCCACACAGTTGGTTTGGTGCCATGACCCACCATTTATCAAAATATACCATTTGACAGCCTTACACTGTCTCAAACTACACTATTCGGCGCGTTTGCAAACAATAGGGCAGCGAGAGCACTGATTGGAGAAGGAAAAAACTGAGATAGGCTATTGTATAGGGTCCCTACACTGAGGTGTAGGATCAAATGAGATGTCCTTATGTGCCATGGAGTCTGCGTAGTCACCTGTCGAAGTTGAATGATTTTTTGGTCTCAGGGCTCTTAAGGGACTATGCCCGAACGAGGTAGCCCAGAAGCAACGACGTTGTCACGCACCAAAACGACGCCTCCTCTAGCATTCACCTAGCAACCTGGACATGTGTCAGTACAGTCGGTTTGGTGCCATGACCCACCGTTTTCAACTTTTTCATCAATTACAAATTTTTCAACAATTACAACTTTTTTAACTTTTTCAACAATTACAACTTTTTCAACAATTACAAATTTTTCAACAGTTACAACTTTTTCAACAATTACAACTTTTTCAAGAAATTTTGTTGAATTAGAAATTAAAAGAGAAGAAGAAGATGGTTATGCAATTATTGGTTATTGTGAATACTCACCTAACAAAGATCCTGAATAATCTGGATAGATGATATGAATAGTTACTCTTGTTTAGTGTTCACCCACTTATAAAAAAATAAATAAGCCTCCTCTTCTACTTCCCAAGCAAAACACTTTAATCCTTGTCTAGTTTATCAAAGAAAGTAGTAAAAATACATGTTCCAAGAATCCTACCAACACTAAAGAATCACTTCCCATTCCTAGAACCACTCTTTCCTAGAACCTTCTTTCCTTAAAATCCTCAGGCTTCTAGGAAATAAGAACCTTTCTATCTTTCCTTGTTGGTCAATGGACCTATAAATTGAATAATTGCATTATTGAATCTGGCGTACCTCTAACAATGTCATGCTTATAAAATTTTCTAACTCTATTGGTATTACTCTCATCCTTGCTATTGGCCATTGTTACTACATGAAAACAAAATAATTACCTCTTTTCGGCCAGGTGAAAGATTCTCAAGCCAAAATTTGTAGACTTCCCTGACAAGAAAATCAAGATGGAAATACTTGTGGAAGACATGCTAGCTACGTATGGTATATTGTTGAGCCAAAGTTTCTATCACGATATTGTGGGGATATAAAGATGGATTGGTTCATACACCACCATACTCTTCAATGGTAAAATGAATAATATCCTTCTGCTAAATAAAATTAAATACACAGTTTAAAAACCAAATGACCTAAGGGAAGACATCTTATTTCAAGATTCAAGGTATGAAATATTTTTTCATGACTTAAGAGGAAAATGATAAGTTGCCCATGTTGATGGAGGAATACACATGCTTCCCTTAATTTCTTAACAATTGTACCATGCAATGTTGCACCATAGTAACGTTATATTCATATATGTTGCACCATAGTTTTTTAATTTTAAATCAAACATACATATAGAATTAATATACATAGAATATACATACATAGAAGGATATCATGTGTAATGAATTTGAATCAAACATAGAAGTAATATCGTTATGAAAACCAACACATGGATATATATAATGTATCAAAATAAGTGTGTTGAATGCACGTCTCTGAAAATATAAGTTCATAACATGTGTACATCTCGAACCAAGTGTGTCATACATATAGGACCACATGTGGTCGCATAAGGCTATATATATGTCCTATGAATAATGAACTAGGACATCCCATAAATATATCGTGTACATCCATGTCCTATGAATCTAATCATGAAAGATCTTCCCTCTCTTCACCTTGCTAGAAGTAGCATGTCCATGACCTGGGGATGTAGTGGAGGGAGATGCCACTAAGGATTTCATCCATGTGGTCCTAGGCGTCTCTAAGACAGGCTTACAACCTAACCTGCACATTCATAAACAACAAGTTTTTAACACCCATATTTTTAAAATACATTCAAAATTTAGAAACTTAGAATTTAGTTAAAATGCATGTGAAATCTTACCGCAATGTCATGATCCCTATCAATTTATCATTGACACATGACAGGGACAACAATAGACTCATGAGAGGTAAGCTACATACAAATAATTAAATTTCAAATTAAATATTTCATGTGTACAAAATTTGATATTGTAGATTTAAGTAATAAGAAATAATTCCTAAATAAATTTAACAAATTTGAATTTAATTGTACCTCAGTTAGTGGGTCTACAGATGCTATGGCAGTATCTACAGCAGCCTCCACAGTCTACATATATGAAGGAGTCTCTCTGACAGTCATAAGCTATACAAAAAACATGTACAAATCACTATTAATCTACATGACTGCCACATAACAGAGCCAAAACATAATCTACGCGAACTTCCACAATTAGAAACAAAGTGTAAAGAGAAACTAACCTACGTAAAATTCACGTGAGGCATGCCAATAGCCTCAGTTCCCAGAGCAGATGATGACCCGCCAGGCTCATGTACGTATAAAAGACAAACATATATTAATATGTACATGTACATGTGAAACATTATAATAATAAAAGTGCACAATCAAATGAAATTTTAAATTTAAGTACAACTTGAAACTTACGTTTGTAACATGCCCAGCTGCAGTAGCTAGCATGTTGACACTGGATGGTTTCCTTCACCGGCTCTTGCTATTTAAAATAAAATAAAAAATTAGTTTTTACATGTATGTACATAACGTATAATGAAATACATATATATTAAAATCTCAAACATGAATTAAACTATTGTATATATATATATATATATATATTAAATATTTATTTGACATTTACCTGTGAAAGACCAAGATCCTTTGCACTAGTTCCAAAAACATCCACCATCATATCATCTAGAGAAAAGAAATCATGTGATCCAGCAAATGATGTCTTGCTTACAGTGCATACGACACCACATGATCCACAGTGGTGTGGTGCGCTAGAACTGGCACCTCCACCAACATCACTAGATGCAATCTGCTCACTATGTTGGGTCAGAGTGTCAGTGAGCTCCCTCAATGCATGTAGTGTGTCAATCTCCACAACCTCCTTCAGTGCAAGAGGGATAACTGAAGGACAGTGGGAGTTTTGGAGGCATGGGGGGATCCTTGGTTGACCTACGCGTGCACCAGGTCTATCTCTTTGCAGAGCCACCACCTCGCCCATAAAAATAAAAAAATTCAAAATAATTTGGGACCTCATTAAGCATGAACTCACAATATAATTTCTTCAAAAAATAGAGGAGAACCTCAGTGTTGTTGCATGGTGGATAATTAAAAACCATCCACCATCGGTCCCAAAAATTGTTCTTGATTTGGTCATCGTGGCATCAATGGATTGGGAACCATTTGCAAGTAACTGCAGGGGGGCATTGGTTCTTGGGTTAGTAAATAATGCACAAATGCGGTCTTTTCCAATTTTTTTGTCTTTTACAGCTGCATGGGATAATTTATTTCCATACCACTTCCTACAATCACCTCTAAAGGTATTCCATCTATCTATTTGGTTGGTTGCGAGAGTCAACTTTGCCAATCAATGTTTTGCAATGTGTTGGCTAAAGTCATGCGGGGATTTGTGGCATGATTTTTTCTTATATTCTGAATAAGGTTCTCAATGACAATTTTATTTTTTTGAATTTTTCCAATGATATCAGCTTGTGTTCCTATTGGTTCTGTGGGGATAAAAGGAGCCACAGGAGGCGGATCTATGTTTGGAGGAGGGTTTTGCGGAATGTTTGGAGGGTTTTGAGGATTGTTTGGAGGGTTTAGAGGAATATTTTGATGGTTTGTAGGATTACGAGCTTGTCGAGCAATTGAAAAAACAAAAAATTGATACATAAACAAAAAATTTAAAAACCATGAAAATCACAAAAAATAACCTAAAATGCAAACAAATTGATCAAAATCGAGGGCTTACCTCTTTGTCTTGGTGGCATGGTTGAAACTATCATGATCCACAAGTCTGAAGAGTAATTTTTAGGGGGTATTCAAAGCGCAAGTGCCAAAGGTCTAGGAGAAATCACAGTTGGAAAGGAAAAATGAGGGAAAATGAGGAGTCGCGGGTCTATTTTTTTTGTCTTAGAGGACCGTGATCGTGGTTTTAGGTTCAGAACTAACCGATCCTACAGTTTTAGGTTTCAAAATCACTGAGACTATAAAAATAGTTACACAAGCATGGTTTATAAACCGCACTCGTGGTACCTAAATTTCAGGTTTTTATGTCCACTTAATTGTCCATCATCTTGGTGCACTTACCCAAAAATATGCTTATACTATAATGGACTCTAAGAACCTTGTTTATTTATTTCCCTTTTAACATTTTCAGTATAGATGAATTTTGTTCTAGTCAGGAACTCTTGGCCTTATGTGGACACTAATATTTAATTCAAAATTAAATCATAACTGCGTATTACATTACAAACTTGGACATTAATAATTGATACACATGATTGATGAGTATTAAACGTGTGTTAATATATGCTAACCTAAAAACCCTTTGTTTTAATGGATTTGTAACATTATTATTATTATTATTTGTTTGATACAAGATTATATTGGCCTCATGGATGCTCTTGCATCATATTCCTAGATATTTTGTGCATACCCATGGGAATTCCTAATTCACTTCTACTACACACACCCTTAAGCATATTTGTAAACATTTACAAGCTCAAGTGTTAAAATTACATGCACAATTACTTAACAACCCACGTGTACCTAAAGTGGATTTTTATCCTTTTCCGCTTGGATTCGTATCTCTTAAGCTTCCTATTTGTGAGGGAAAATGTGATCCCAAGTAGTTACAATTTTATCCTTTCATGTCGCTTGCTTAGACTATACTTACAATGATCAATTACTTACCAATATTTTTCTTAAAGCCTTAAAGGTTATTAATTACAGTGGTTCTATGATCTACCCATGCCTTCCATCAAGGATTTTAATCAGTTAGATGATAAATTCCTAGCATATTTTTTTATAACATTAGTGAAAATATTTCATATGCTCAAATAACTAAGATACAACAAGGCTCTAATGAAAAAATGGGTGACTACGTTTTGTACCATATAAATATTCTTACTAAGATAGACTATCTACTCAATAAGATTCAAGATTTATTTTCTCAAATCCTTGTGTATACTTTATGAGAATCAATTATATTTGAAAAAATTGGATGTTTTTATGAGCTATGTCACACTTTAAAGTAGTGAGAGGTTAGGATCCTTATGTTGAACAAGCATAAATATGCATTTTCTGGTCCTAATACACCTACATTCAAATTTCTAGGAAAATCTAACTACAAATTCAAACCTAAAGATAACAAGCCTAATTCTAGATTTAATGTTAATTCCATATCTCATCTCAAAAGGCTTTAGTTCCAAGTAGAGTCAATGAAGCAGTTACAAGATGCATTGATGAGACATATCTGGTTTGTAAAGTTATTGAAATGATTTCAAAATGCTTTGAAAATGTTTGTTTGTCTTCTGTAGTAAGGTATGGAAGGGTTGTAGGGTCAACGAAGTCATTCCAAGATGCATTGAGTAGACATATCCAACATAAGTAGTATGAAAACAAACAAACATATCCCATAAGAAATCAACTATTATGTTCGTGAGAGGGTCATCTCCAGTGCATCTTTACCCTTGTTGGTAGAAGGATCATAATATATTATCACAAACCATGCAAAAAAACCAAAGAAGGATTTTTTGATTAAATGTGGATTATTAGAATCATAGAAGTAATTCTAAGATGCAATGAGCCTGTACCACCAGCGATGTCTAGCATCAACCAACTATGTAACAACTTCTTACATATAGGAGTGATTATTACAACCTCATTATCTTACATATATCACATACTTTGAAATACCTTTCTAACTCATATTGTAGACACCTATAATTACGCCCAAGCAATTTAAATACTTAAATTGTGCTAATTATCCCTTTTCTCGCAAATCAACGACATATCATTAAAAGCACTCATTTTCCCTCATATCATCATTAATTAATTACACTAAGCTAATTAATTAAGTTACATATCCAACAAATACCCAAATTAACGACCTTCCGTTAATAAATCACCCCTTCTACCTAGACTAATTAATTATTATTAATTAATTAGCTTTCCCTTCCATTTAACCAATAAATCAATATTTAATTGATTTAATCCCCTTATAATAGCCTAAATCGTACTAATATTCCTCTAATTATCTTCTATAAGCTTACATCTACCTATTAATTAATCACCTTTGATTAATTAAAACACCTCTCAACTCCCATGACTTGCTAAGCATAAATTAAACCCTTCTAAAGTAAGGTTACCTTTAATAAAGCAACCTTATCCATTCCTAATCATGTTTTACTTTATCCCACATTCATGAGAATGTTTTAAATCCTTTATCCTTAAGGCTATATAAATCTAGCCCTCCACCTACCTTTTTACTTACACCTAAACTCCTTAGAGAGCAAATGCAAAGCATATAGAAAAGAGACTAAGAGCTTTCACCTTGACCTTTTGAGAGTTCATCATCTTGAAGAGTTAAGCCTCTTTCTTAAGTGTTTAGGTCATATGGGAGGTGTCAAAGGGGTCTTGTAGCCCAACTTTGATAGACCCTCATTCCTAGGTTACTTGGCATACTAAGGACAACTATTTTGATAGTCATGGAGCTTACTTAGGTCCATTCATTTATTTGTTGTTAGAGAATAAAGGAGTTTAGATATTTAGCATTGTTAGTTTCAAAGTTTGTATTGATGAATGCTAGCATCTAACCCTTATTTAATTCTTATCTTGATGGTGTTTAGTTTGTTGTTCAATTCTTGCTAAGTTAAGGCTATTTAGGTGTTAGCCTTTACTCATATTAGAATTATTTTGAAAAAAAACACATGCACACATTTGGCACACCCGGTGGGAGTTACTCCATTGTCCTTTGCACTTAATTTCAAGTTTTTGTAGTTAAGTTTCATTTTTGGTTACTAACCCTCTTTTACACATGTTGATCTAACTTGTTTTGTTGAGTTTGCATGTGTTGGGTCTTCCTTGTAGGTATGAAGGAGGTGAAGTGCTGTTAAAATTGGAATTGATGGAAAAATTTCAAGTTTTATCCATGTTTTCATTTTTAGAGCTTATTTTTTTTAACATTCTAAATGTTAGTTTTGTCAATTTCTTGAAAATTTTAAATTCTTGAGCATGTAGGTTAGTGTTTGATAGTGCTAAGTCTTATATTTACATATTAATGTGGTGGGTTGCTGTCAAAATTTAATCTTGGTGAGAAAATTTCAAGATTTCATCAACATTTCATCATGTTTTCATTTTTAGAGCTTATTTTTTCATCATTCTACATGTTAGTTTTGTCAATTTCTTGAAAATTTTAAATTCTTGAGCATGTATGTTAATGTTGGATAGCGTTGAGTCTTCTATTCATATATTAATGTGATGGGTTGTTGTCAAAATTGAATCTTAGTTGGAAAAATTTGCCCATTTTGCAGATTAAGGGACTTTTTTTGACATTTTTGAGTGCATGTCAAGTGCATACCCATGAGCATAAGAGCATATGCATAACCCATCTTCCGAAGGCCATAACTTTTTCTCCCGAACTCGAAATGACTTAATTTTTTTATATTGGAAAGGTATTGAAGTTAGCTATGCAATGAAAACATAAATTTTGGATTTATACTTATAGAAATTGTAGGTTTTTCTGTTAGTTTAAAACTAGTCATTTTCTAACATGTCTAATGTTTTGATGAATGTTGTATTTCCATGCTTACTCGATTTAGACAAAAGTATGTGTATGCTATTCTCTTGCACCTTTTGGTGATCTTGAGAATCAAAAACAAATTTTATCTATATCTTTTTAACATTGAGATTAAACTTGGAAATTTGATTATTCATTTAGCTTAAGGGAATCAACCTTTTACAAAGCATTTTTCAATGGTCCTTTGATTTGAAGTTTTCCATTTCTATATAGTTGGGATAAAGTTTGTGTATGCTCTTCTCTTGCACCTTAGGGTGATCTTGAGAATAAAAATAAATTTTAGTCTTCATTTTATAACATTTGGTGAATTGGAAGCTTCATCTTTCACTTTTGGTTTAAGGGGAATGAACAATTATCAAGATTTTTGTATGGTTCATTGATTTAAAAGATTTTATTTACTTTTTAGTTGGATTATTTGTTGTGTATGCTCTTCTCTTGCATCCTTGGATGATCTTGAAAATCAAAAGCAACTCTTAATCCTCTTTTAAATAATGTGATTTTCTTGGAGAACTACTAACGCTTGAGTGCAAGACCTAAAAATGCTTGTCAAAGAAAGGACGAATCAAAACGAAATCAAAAAAACTACTAATACAGTTGTTATACAGGTCACCAAAAGGTGTTCAAACAAACCACACCTAATTAAACAAGATAAAAAGAACAACATATTCAAAACACTGTATTGCAAGTTTCGGAAAAGGGTACGTCTCTCTCCGCTCAACTGGAACATAAAACCTTTGGCATAACGCCGTAAGCTACAACAATGAGGGTGGTTCCAGGAACCCCAAAGTAGTCAACGCAAGAGGGAACCTTGTGGATGAAACAGGAAGTGCTCCGCACTACCTACTTGACTAGTGATTCCTTTGTGAGATAGCGTTACAGGTTGTCTGTTGTGGCGACCCCAGTGATAGTACACGTAGACGCACTAGTTGCCTACTATTCTTGAAGGGGGTAAAGTAAAGCCGAGATACTCCCAAACTAGTCAGTGTAACTTTTTGGGTAAATCGTGTTTGCTTGTGGAAACTTTATAACACCTAGGGTGAGAGAACCACCTAGGAGAATATACTTTGGCCAGGAGCCCACTTTGACCATTTTAAAACAGTGTTGAGTTGTGAACCTTATTTTTGAGAAACGTGTGACGTATTACTTTCGCCTAGTTTTTACTTGCCTTAGGGTGAGGTGAAACTCTGCCGAAGTGAGGCTAGCATTTTTCATAATTTTTTCTTGATTTTTTTCCTTCATATTCTTTTGACACTTTGTTGATCAAAAGAGGTGTGATTATATTTGTGTTGCCATTCGATTGTTTCTCTCACTTTTATGTCTGTTTATGCCCATCCATGTTTGAAGCTGGGTTAGTTAAATGTCTAAAGTGAGCAGAGGTGTTTTCACATCATTTGGTAGCCATTGTGATCTTGATACCCATGTCAAGATCGTCATTGTAGTTAGGCGTGGTTCATCACCGTGGACTTCCATAGAGGAGTTAGCTTGTTTATCTCGTATCATTACAATTTCGATATTTACGTCTTATTTCTTGTAAACTCGACATAAATACCTATATTGTATGGTTACGCTGCACACATTTTTAACTATTCCTAGCTATACTTTGAGATTTTTAGTTCGGTTCTATTATTACCTTGATTTCAAAGAGTGCTAGGTGTTACCATTTGTGTGTGTTATATCAATAACACCTTGATATCAATACTTCATTTTCTAGCAAAGTGGGTTAACATATCTTGGTGATATTGTTGTGTCATTCGTGAATTGTAATTGGCACTTTTTGAGATATAGGCCTTAATCGAGTTTGAGCTCACTCATCGTATATCTTGATTGGGAGATCGCATTGACTTCTTGTATTTACTTATGTTTTGTTCATTTCCTTGAACTTGGCATAAGCGAAAACATCTTGTTGATCATCTTGCGACGCAAACTGCTTTTTGAAACGTAGTGTAGGAAGTATTTCCTTTGATCAAGTTTTAATACCAAACGCTCGTATCACGGGTGATTTATCACTCTATCATATTGGTATTCTCACATTGTTGACATATTCATACTCTTAGAAATTTCATTTTTCCTTTCACTTAGGGGTAGTCACTAAGCTTTGCACATATTTACAACTCATCCTAGTGAAAGTATCACAAAAACATGGCTCCCAAAACACGTCTAGGGTTGAAGAAACAAACATATGAGGAAAAACAAGCACACGCTTGGGAGACCTCTAACAGACAAGGGTCAAATCCCTTCATTGGACACGACTTAGGGCCACTGTTTTCTGTATAAAAGGAAACTGAAGAGATGGTCGATCATAGTGGAAATGAATTAGAATAACCACACGCAGACTTTGATTTTGACCCCACTCTACTAGATGAGTTTCTCCTTAGAAACAAAGATAGAGTTTTGGCAAGGGTCGTGGAATTAGGGGCAAAATTTCCCATTGCAAATGAACCAATATTACCTACAAATGACACTACTAAGGAAGAATGCCCCCTTATCAATATGGAAGATATTTTAACAGGTGGGCATACTTCCACTTCTTACTCAGAAAATGATAAAGTGGTAGGGCATAGAATACCCCTCATCAAAGTGCCATGAAGAAACAAGTTAGAACATGAGACAAGGGAAGAACTTCCATAATACGAAGAGGAAGAAATTTTAGAAGAAGAAGACACGAACCAAGTCACAATCCAACAACAACTCAGTAACCTAAGCCAACAACTAGCTTTTCTTACTTTCCAGGTACAGAAAGACAAAAACAAGAACGTTCAAAAGTCAAAGCCTTAGTTTAGGATCCACGAACTCCATCGAGAAAACCAAGGAGAAGAAGACACAGGGTATCATCGTGTACACGTCCCTGCTTCTCCCACTAGAGAACAATTACTCGCACAAGAAGTGTAATCTATGAAAGCAATGCTTGCGAGCATACAAGAAAGAAATATAGGGAGTATTAGGAAATACCAATATGAAGAACTATGCCCCTATCCTTTTGACAAGACAATGACCCTTCAACCCTTTCCAAAGAAATTTGATATGCCAAAGTTTGACAAATACAAAGGAAAGGGAGACCCAAGGGATCATGTTAAAGATTTCTACATGGCATGTCAAGAGGTGTCTTATAGTGATAATTACCTCATCAAACTTTTTCCTAAGAGTCTTGGAGGTCAAGCATTGGAATGGTTTATGCGCTTACCACGAGGATCAATTTTCACTTGGCCAGAATTGACAGAAAGATTCGTGCGTAATTTCTCATATAACATAGAGAGTGACATCACCATGGCAAACTTGTGCAATGCAAAACAAACACCCAAATGAGACCTTCACCAGCTTTCTCCAATGATGGAGAGGGATAGCTAGTCGCTTCCCTTGCGCTTTCCCTGAGAAGCAGCTAGTCAGTATTTTCATCCCTAATCTCAACCCAGATATAGCTTTCCACCTCCAAATGCATTGTGTTTGCACCTTTGAGGAGGTTATTGAGAAAGGGATTCAAATAGAAAAGGCTCTCATTGCCAAAGGCACCCTCAAAAGCTAATCTAAAAACAACCAAAGTGTCAGACCCGCTGAAAAGACAAAGATCTTTAACAAAAACAAAAACGTGGTGGGAGACGGAATCACTGATTCCAAACATGTTCAAACAGTCCAAACCAGTCAACCTTTGAAACTAACCAAGGGCCCAATTCAACCACCACCAAAGTGACGAACATTCACCTCCGTCAATGAACCGTTGTCCATCATACTATAACAGTTGGATGTGGCCCACATGATGACCTATCCTACAACACAACTGTTTGATGACAACGCTCCTAAAACTTCATGGTATAAGGATCATGAATACTACGAAATGCATCACGTTAAAGGTCATAAGACAGAATAATGTCTACGGCTTCGCCACTATATTCAGGACCTCATTGATAATGGGGAGATAAAGGTGGATAACCCTGGCAAAATGTAAACACCTAACGAGAAAATGGGGATTTATAAGGAACCATTCCCTAAGCATGTTAAGTTGGAAAAGATAAAGCCAGATTGGGGAGACTCATCCCAAACCTATAAAGATGCGAATTACTTGTATACCAAAAGAGATAACAATTATTACGATTCGCTTATCAGATGTATTCACTCCCCTGCTGACCGTGTCAATACCATTTGGATCAAGGGAAAGGACTGCGCTGCGGGTAACAAGGTGTGCCCGCCTCATGATTCCAGAACCCTCTCTATTGACCTCGCAAACTGGTAAATATAACCTTTTAGAACAACTTGAGAGGAAACCTGCTAAGATATCGATCTTAGATCTTCTCAAGATATCCAATGTGCAGAAGGAAATTTTGTATCAAAGTCTTCAGGGGTCAGGAGTGCCTTTAGAATTTGATCCTGCGTACCTTTAAGCCACGGTGGAAAATATTGCACCCAGTGAGCATCTCACTTTCAACCATAGGGAGGTCCTTACCGAGAATCATAAACATAATCTTCCCTTATACATTGAGGTAGTTGTCACCCACAGGAAAATAAAATGGGTGCTTGTGGATAACGGATCTGGATTGAACATCTGCACGCTTAAATTAGTCAAACAATTGGGACATACAGAGGCAGATCTTGAGTCCCATATCATCACTATCACTGCATACGACAATGCGGAAAGAGAGTTAGCAGGCACCATTACGTTGCCCTTGGAGGTGGGCCCCACTTTCCATCAGACAAAGTTTCACATCCTAGACTTGGAACTTCCATATAATATGCTTCTAGGCTGACCATGGATTCATGCCATGTAGGCCGTGCCATCAACATTTCATCAATGCATCAAGCTAAAGCATGAGGGACATACAGTTACAATACCAGGAGATTCAGAGCCCTTTTCTCATTATAGAGCTCTTAATAGATTTGCATGAAAGGGTACATACGCATGTCCCTCCATAGATATAGCTGTCCCTCTTCATTCTGAGGCCATGGAATCTCGAGTAGATTCAAATTCTCTTAGTTCTTACACTCATGGGGCGTCCACTTCCACATCTCCATTTGATTCATGGGAGATGAAAATTCTGGAATATGGCTATGGGGAGTATAATGTACAACAAGCACTCTTGGTTTCTGACCTCTCCTTGTTGCCCAAGACTAGAGGTCGACCCAACTACCACTTTAGGAGACCTAGAGAGGAACACACTATTGGGTCATTCCTACCTAGAGGCTTGTTAGCTGAGGAAAAATTACTTGATCCACCTACTACTTGGGTTCCTAAGGACACTCAGCCATCTTGTTATCAAACCCCAGAATATGAAAAATCTAGCAGAATGATGTACTCCATGGGATACAAAGGCCTAGGACGTGGTAAGAATGAACAAGGAAAAAGAGAACCAGTCCCTCTCCCCCATTTCAAAACTGAAAGATATGGCATCGGGGTTCACCCTTATGGGGCACACCCTAATGATCAAGATGCGACTTATTCAGAGCGTGAGGAGGGCTCCAATTATCTAGACAGTGATATGGACTCCTGTTGTAGCCAATATGAGTATCTATCCTCCACGAACCTTTTCATGAATAACACTGTCCTGACCATAACCCCCACTGAACCAATCCTTGACCTTGTGTACCCTTCCCTTGTTGAATGGGACCAATAATGTCACGTACCACTAGATTTATTCGAGAATGACGAGGCTATTGCAGAGTTTATGGGCATAAGGGATACAATTCCCATTGGAGATCACAAGAAGGGTTTCTTTATTGACTTAGACACCTGCGCCTACTTTAGCGAGGAGGCTGAACTTCGTGGTCAGCAAAATTTAAAGAAAAGCGAGGGCAAGAGTTATAAAGAAAATCCTTGGCAAAAATTGAAGTCCAAGTCACATAGTGAAAACCTCTTTGAGGCACTGGCTGACAAACAAATAAGAAAATCAAAGGAAAAACAAAGTGACCACGCCAAGGATGAAAATATCATAGAGACATCCTCAGATGAAGATCTCAACCTACCTCCCGATCCTATGCGTATGGAGGATTTATCAAAATTATTAGTTGAAGAAACCATTGATGTCAATATTAGTACCGAAGAAGATCCCGAGATAATAAAATTGGGAGCATCACTCTCAGCCAGAGAACAAAAGACGTTCACTATACTACTGCGAGAGTTTATTGATGTGTTCGCATGGTCTTACAAAGACATGCCTGACTTAGATCCAACTTTGGTCGTGCACAATCTAATTATGCACACAGACACTAAGCCTATGAAACAGAAGCTCTGAAAGGTTTCTTGCAGCAGGATTCATTAGGCCAATTGATTATTCTGAATGGATATCGAACATTGTTCCTGTCCAAAAGAAACCTATTGGTATCTGAATCTGCACAGATTTTAGGGACATTAATAAATATTGCCCTAAAGATGACTTTTCGTTGACCAACATTGACATGATTGTTGACTCAACCGCAGGGTACAAAATGCTATTGCTTATGGATGGATTTTCGGGTTATAATCAAATTAAGATCACTGAGGAAAACCAACATAAAATAGATTTCACAACTCCTTGGGGCACCTTTTGTTATCAGGTGATGCCATTTGGCATTAAGAATGCGGGGTGCAACTTATCAGTGGGCCATGACAGTAATATTTCACGATATGATTCATGACATCATGGAAGACTACATAGACGACATCCTGGGAAAGTCCAAAACAAGAGAGGACCATCCTATCATTTTACGACGTATCTTTGAATGCCTGCATGAATACAAAGTCAGGCTAAATCCAAAGAAGTGTGTCTTCGGTGTGTTATTTGGGAAACTATTAGGCTTCATCGTGTCAAAAACAAGGTATTGAGGTAGACCCTACTAAAGTGTCTGTCATACCAAAAATTCCTCCACCTGAGAATATCAAGCAACTGTGTAGCTTACAGGGGAAAATTCAAGCCATTCGCCACTTTATCTCCCAGCTTGCAGATAAATTTCACTCATTCACTCATTTGCTTAAGAAGGACATCGCTTTCATCTAGGGACCCGAGAAACTGCAAGCCTTTGCTTTTCTTAAACAGTACCTAGCTAATCCACCTGTCCTCATGCCTCCCATTTCGGGGAGAACCACTTTTGCTCTATATTTCCACTATGCAATACGCTATTGGTGCACTGCTCGCCCAATATGACCTTAGCCATAAAGAGAAAGTGGTGTACTATCTGAGTCACACCCTCATCGCCTATGAACTTAATTATCCTCAAATTGAAAAGGATTGCTTGGGCATTGTTTTTACCTTTCAGAAACTTTTCCATTACCTGCTAAATACTAAGAACAAGCTCATATCCAAGGTTGACCCACTCAAGTATTTGTTGTCCAAACCCACCCTCATAGGTAGAATGGCTAATTGGATCATTCTACTCAGTGAGTTTGATATATAATTTATCCATCAAAAATTAGTTAGAGGACAAGTACTTTCCGACCAGCTAGCGGAAGCACCTTTGCAAAGCACAAAATCTTTGAGTCTGGATCTGCCAGATGCATCTTTTCTCTACATTGAAGAATCTGTCGTATGGTAGATACATTTTGATGGATCTTTTATGTTTCATGGTTCAAGTGTAGGAGTGATCCTTATTACTCCTTCGGGTGATCCTATACCACAGGCTTTCCACCTAGCCTTCCCTTACACGAAAAACATTGCGGAATATGAAGCACTCATTGCAGGGATGAAGCTAGCCATCAAGTGGAATATTGAACATGTTAAGGTTGTAGGTGATTCACAACTAATCATCAAACATGTTAATGATGAGTATAAAGTTAAGGATGACAAGCTCATACCTTACAAGAATTTGGTGGAAACTCTGAAGGAGTATTTTGTGTGCATTACCTTTGAGCAGATCCCAAGAGTGCAGAACAGATCGGCAGATGCTATGGCAACGGTGGGATCTATGCTTCGTATTCTGCCAGGGAACAATGATATGCCATTTTTCATAGAAAATCTACACCATCCCGCGTATGACGTACCGGAATCTTGTCTTGGCTTGTGAGGTTGTTGGTCCCTATTCCCCGTGGTACGAACCCATTTTCACCTATCTTAAGGACAGTACTTTCCCTCCCAATATCTCCCGTTCTGAAAAGCAAAGCCTAATTCGCTAGATAGCCCGTTACACCCTTTTAGTAGGTAAAATTTATCGTCGTGGATATGATGGGAGTCTGTTATGTTGTCTGGATGTGACGGAGTCAATCCAGGCAATTAAAGAAGTACACGAAGGAGTATGCAGAGCACAAACAAGCGGAATGGTCTTGGCTAAAAAACTGTTAAGAGTAGGTTACTATTGGACCACCATAGAAACTGATTGTTGTAATTATGTTAGAAAATGTGTGCTTTGCCAAAAGTATGGAAATTTCATCCATGCTCCATCACAACCATTGTAACCAATCACTACCCCCGTGACCATTCTCTAAGTGGGGAATTGATCTAATAAGGAAAGCTTACTCCTACCTCATCTGATGGTCATACACATATCATCACAGCTACAAAATACTTTACAAAATGGGTGGAGGCTATCTTTTTAACCTATGTCATAGGAGCACAGATTTCTAAATTCATCATGAATCACATTATTTGCCGATATAGTATCCCTGCAGCCATTGTCACAGATAATGCGAAGTCATTTAAGAACAAAACTGTGAAAGGTACTTTGCCAACGGTTCCAAATCAGATTGAAATGGTCCACGCCATATTACCATCAGGGTAATGGACAAGCTGAGGCAACAAACAAGACTTTGGTAAGGATAATGGAGAAGATGGTTAGCAAAACCGGTCGAAACTGACACCTACAAATCCACCCAGCCCTCTAGGCCTACCGAACATCAATTCGCACTCCTACGGGTGCGACGCCATATTCCCTAGTGTTCGGGACAAAATTTATCATCCCTTTAGAGATTGAACTCCCATCCCTACGAATTTCTCTTCGGGACTATTTGGATAAGGATGAAGATTATCGAGTAGCAAGATTGGCTGAGTTAGAGCTCCTGGATGAGAGGCGCATTCGCGCTCTTAATCACTTGAAGGTATATCAACACAGAATCTCCTGCAACTACAACAAGAGAATCATCCCTCGCCAGTTTTAGGTAGGTGATTTAGTTATGAAGGAGAACCAGTTCAACACTAGAGCAGGAGCGAGAAAAGAAAGGGAAGTTCGAACCACACTGGTTAGGACCCTATGTCATAGTTGCCAAGTACGACACTAAGGGCATACAAACTGGCTCACCCCAATGGTGATGAGCTCCGAGAGCCAATGAACGCCGTGCATCTTAAGACGTTCTATGCTTGAACATGGCACAAAAATAAAAAAAATACAAAAACATCAAAAAAGAAAAATCAGAAAAAGAAAAAGAGAAAACATGTCGTCCACTAGTGAAAACCACGCAATTGTGGCACTTTGGACAAGTCCTTGGGTGAAAACTGGTTTCTGACACCTCGGGAGGATTCATTGTTCACAAGCATTCTGTATTAGAAGGGTAGTTGTCTTTGGCTTGGACCTGGTTCTGCCTTCGAGTTTCTTTGTGCACACCATCTTGTCTAGCCTTGATCCGGCTTTGCCTTCTTCTATTCGTCTGTAAGGGATGTGGTCTTTCGTTATTTCCCATCTTACGCTGGGGGCAACTCAACGACTTCACCTTCTTGTTCATAAGCGCGTGGCTTCCGCCCTTGTATATTCCCCACCTAACGCTAGGGGCATTCATCGCTTTCTTGGTTCCCTACACATAGCTTTGGAAACCTGTTAAAAACACAAAAAAAGTATAAAATTGTTTTGAGAAAAACACAAAAACAATAGAAAGTTGTTTTGAGAAAAGCACAAAAACAATATAAAATTGTTTCGAGAAAAACACAAAAATAATAGAAAATTTTTTCGAGGAAAAAACAAAAAACAATAGAACATTGTTTTGGGAAAACACAAAAACAATAGAAATTTGTTTCGAGAAAAACACAAAAACAATAGAAAATTGTTTCGACAAAAACACAAAAACAATAGAAAATTGTTTCGAGAAAAACACAAAAACAATAGAGCATTGTTTCGAGAAAACACAAAAACAATAGAACATTGTTTTGAGAAAACACAAAAACAATAGTAAATTGTTTCACAAAACACAAAAACAATATAAAATTATTTCACAAAAACCTAAACAATAGAAAATCGGTGCATGAAAACATATCTTACAAAAAACATTTACTTGCATTGTCGTTGTTTCCTTTCTTTGCTTGTTGCTTGTATAGTGTTTTGCGAGCTTACTTTTGAGTTGTTTGTTGCTTGGGTGTACTTTGTCATAGTTCATCTTTTCTTGCTTAAATTAGATTCATTCTTGCTTGTGCATATTGCGGTGTGTCTCGACATGCTAGTGAACCTTGGGAAATTATGATGTACCGTGTTATTTCATTATGTTCTTTCTTAAACATTTGGTTATGTTTGTTACTTGTTAATAAGACATGGTGAATTATGGTGTATTGCATTAATTCCTGGTGTTCTTTGTTAGCATTTCGTCTGTGTTTCTTGCATGTACTCTATTTTGTTATCATTCACATCATGTTACCATCATTATCATCACATCTAACATCATCTATACATCATATATAAACAAACATGCTAAGTTTTACATCATGCATGTATGCTAAGCTAATCATCACATATCATATTATCAATGGGGGCAACAGGGGTTGCGCATAATAAAAAATCTATCCCCCCCCGCACCAATATCATCATATCATCCCATCCATATACATCAAAATAACACTTGAAGACAACATTTGATATTGTCTACAGATCTATCATCTATAATCTACAGCACGTCTCAAACGATCACGTGTGATCACCATCTCTCCTGAGTGTCAGAGCTTCACGGTAAGTTTTCTAAACTGAGCGGTTAAAATGAATCGATTGCGATGTTTTTACCCTCCCTTGGGGGTATATTAACATGTTTTTCACCGATCAGACGGCTAGGACACCCGTTTAGCTCATTGTTTTCTCCTCTGTTCACTGTGGAATAATTATTTTTAATTAAATAATTGTTTTTCTCTTATTTTTCACCGTATTGGGTCATTTTTTGTCCAATACCCCTTTCTTCTCCCCTGGACAATTTAATTGCTCCCTGGCAATTTTTATTCTTCTTCATACCCTCGTAAATAATTATTTTTCAAATAATTATTTTTTCTTAATTTTTCCACTAAACAAGGACATTATTTGTCGTTTGTTTCTCTTTTCTTCCACCTAGGGCACTTTTTGTTGCCCCTAGGCCCTTCGTTTTCTTCTTCTCCTATCTTCTATTGTTTATCACGGTTCAAAAAGCCAAAACACTACGAACATTTACTATATCAAAAAGAATACAAAAACAAGGCAATTTTTTTCAAAAATTTCCTAAAAAATAAAACATCCTACAAAATGGTAACTTGCTTCTTACAGCTGAAACGTGTGTCTTGCGCATGGTATCTTCTCCATATCCTGTTGGTTTGTCTCACATCTTCCCTAATTAATACGACTCGCAGATCACCAGATTCACAACCATTCACAAAAGCTAGCTGCTTGCTTCGTCTATACTCTGTGGCACTTTTGGTTGCCTGGTGCTATTTCGTTGCGCACAAACGTTTTTTATGGACCCCGTGTCCATTTTCATTTCCCCTTGCATGTATCCTTTGCTTGGGGCATCATTTTTTAACCCTTGTCGTCAATCATGAACTTGTGGATCTCTCCAACACTGATAACAAAACATTTGTACAACTATCTTGACTGTTGTTGGGTTGGATATGTGCATTCGTACTTGTTTTCCCTGTTAGATGAGCTTGTTTCCTTCTCGTATTGCATTGTGTTTTTGTATGTTGCATAGAGTTGGTATTTTTAGTAATGGACAATTGTTCGTATTATGGCTTTTCATGTCATTCTACCGTTGTCGTATGCTTATATTTTTCATAAGGACCGATGACGTAGTTCCTATGGCAATACGATGACATCCAAATTGTTTCAAACAAATAAGTGGCTATGAGGCTAAGCTCTTCTCCCCCCTCGTCCATATTTCTTCTACACCACTTCCCCTTCACCCCTAGTTCTCCCTCTCCTCGAGGGCATCTTGTCTCGTCCCCATTCTTTTGCCTACTATCTCATCTTTTTCGATCATCGATCGGCTTCTTTCATCACCCTATCGACACTCGAGGGGGCTTCTCTTCTTCCTACTAATTTTTTTTCTATCCCTTCAAAATTTTCTTATCGTCTACTATTTTTGAAGTGGCATGTCACTTACACCACCCCAAAGAGGGGCAAATGTAGACACCCATAATTATGCCAAAGCAATTTAAATACTTAAATTGCGTTAATTATCCTCATTTCTCGCAAATTGACGACATATCGTCGAAAGCGCTCATTTTTTCCTCATGTCATCATTAATTAATTACACTAAGCTATTTAATTAAGTCACCTATCTAACAAATGCCCTAATTAATGACATTTCAGTTAATAAATCACCCCTTCTACCTAGACTAATTAATTATTATTAATTAATTAGTTTTCCCTTCCAGTTTAACCAATAAATCAATATTTAATTGATTTAATCCCCTTCTAATAGCCTAAATCGTACTAATATTCCTCTAATTATCTTCTATAAGCTTACATCTACCTATTAGTTAATCACCTTTGATTAATTAAAACACTCCCAACTCCCATGACTTGCTAAGCATAAATCAAACCCTTCTACAGTAAGGTTACCTTTAATAAAGCAACCTTATCCATTCCTAATCATGTTTTACCTTTATCCCACATTCATGAGAATGTGTTGAATCCTTTATCCTTTGGGCTATATAAAGAGCCATCCACCTACCTTTTTACTTACACCTAAACTCCTTAGAGAGCAAATGCAAAACATAGAGCAAAGAGACTAAGAGTTTGCACCTTGCCCTTTTGAGAGTTCATCATCTTGGAAAGTTAAGCCTCTTTCTTAAGTGCTTAGGTCATATGGGAGGTGTCAAAAGGGTCTTGTAGCCCAACTTTAATAGGCCCTAATTCCTATGTTACTTGACATACTAAGGACAACTATTTTGATAGCCATAGAGCTTATTTAGGTCCATTCATTTATTTGTTGTCAGAGAATAGAGGAGTTTAGATATTTAGCATTGTTAGTTTCAAAGTTTGTATTGATGAATGTTAGCATCTAACCCTTGTTTAATTCTTATCTTGATGGTGTTTAGTTTGTTGTTCAATTCTTGCTAAGTTAAAGCTATTTAGGTGTTAGTCTTTACTCATATTAACATTATTTTGAAAACAAACACACGCACGCACGCACGCACACACACACACACACACACACACACACACACACACAACAAGGGTAGAAGGATCGTAATATATTATCGCAAACCATGCAAACAAACCAAAGAAGGATTTTTTTGATTAAATGTGGATTATTAGAATCATAGAAGTAAGTCTAAGATGCAATGAGCCTGTACCACCAGCAATGTCTAGCATCGACCAACTATGTAACAACTTCTTACATATAGGAGTGACTATTACCACCTCATTATCTTACATATATCACATACTTTGAAATACCCTTCTAACTCATACATACATACATACATACATACATATATACATATGTATATACATATATATATATATATGTATATATATATATATATGTACATATGTATCCATATGTATATATATATATATATCTATATATATATATATATGTGTATGTATGTATGTATATATGTACATATATAAATAGATATATATATATACATATATATATGTATATGTATGTACATATACATACATACATATACATATATATATGTATATATATATATATCTATGTATATATGTACATACATATAATATATATGTATATATATACATATATATATATATATATAGATATGTAGTATGTAGATATGTATATATATATATATATATATATATTATATATATATATATATATATATATATATATGTAGATTACATATATACATATCTACAATCTACATATATATACATATATATATATATGTATATATATATATATATATATATATATATTATATATATGTATATATACATATATATATATATATACATATATATATACATATATATATATGTATGATGTATGTATGTTGTTAGGAAATAAGGGATAGAATATGCCGGAATAATCCCTCACAGAATTGCAACAGTAGAAATTAATATGCAGAAATTATTACAGATCTCAAATAAAATTGTAGAATAAAATAACACAACACAAAGAGACAGTATTTAATGTGGTTCACCTAATTTGGGCTACGTCCACCAAGAATCACTTGCTCAGATTTTATTACAAGCCACTGCTCTCTCAATACAATACCCAGATCCGTTTGGAGCTATGCTCAACAAACTCTACAGAATTCACCCCCGAATTCAAAACACATCTGCAATACATTTGCTTGTCCATCTATCATATGCATAAGACCATATAAATAGACAACTGCTTAAGTAGTTTTACAAAACCGTGGGTATCAAAACCATGGGCAAAACCCGTCCCATAAACCTATGGGTCAAAAAACTCGTCCATATGAAAAAAGCACATTTCCCGATATGTCGGGTGCATTTTTCGAGGCCAAAAAAATTTTATGCCTAAATTATTTTTTTTCGGGGGCTGCGCCCCCGGCCCAGCCCCGAACCCTGGCAAGGATACATAAAAAGTGTACAGTCTTCAACACTTTCACACATGAAAAATAGGCTCCACAACCTAACATATGTATGTATGTATGTATGTATATATATATATATATATATATATATATATATATGTATGTATGTATGTATGTATGTATGTATGTATGTATGTATGTATGTATGTATGTATGTATGTATGTATGTATGTATGTATGTATGTATGTAGACATACACACACACACACACACACACACACACACACACACACACACACACACACATATTGTGTGTGTGTGTACTCTTTTTGTGAATAAGTCACTCACCATTTATAGTATAAATCACAATTTATAGTTTGCACATACATACAAATAATTCTAAAATTGAAGATTTTTTTATTTATAAAGTTTCCTTCTTTTCTCCCCATACATGTTGTTGGTACTTGTTCTCTATAAGACCTAAACATAAATTTAATTCTTGAGATGCATTTCCCAATGATGCATTGAGGTCTGAAGTAAATTGAATGACACCAAATGTGTTAGAAATGAAACCAATCACATCTCCTAATATTTTAAAGTAGCTTTTCAATTATAGTAAGAAATTAGTGTAAATTTTCATTGTTGAAAAACACCGCGTGTTTTTCAACATCTTTCAGAATGAATTCTCATAGTGGTCGTAGTTTCAAGGCATATATCTCCGTATAGTAAAATGTTGACTTGCAGTCAATATTGATAAACAAAAACACTCTTTTTTTCTGCACATGATTTAAATTTAACTACTATTTATAAGACACGGGTTTTTAGACATGATTGAAAAATCTTCTTTTGATAAGCAATTGAGGAGTTAAATTAAAGATTTAGATTTCATTCCTTCGTGTTAATTTAGATTTCTTTTTGGACATTATTTTCTTGATTTAGATTTCTTTCCTTAGTGTTAATTTAAAAATCCAATAAAAAGGAAAATAGGGTTATATTAGATCTATTTGATGAGATTCATGCAATTTAGTTTAAAAAGTAAAATCTCCTTGCACCATGATTCTCCCATCTCTAGGTTTAGATCCTAAATTTATATTAGGAATATAATTTTTCACATTTAAAATCTTAGATGGTTTAAGTGTAGAGTTTATTCTTAGAAGATAAAAAACTCCAAAACATAGTTTATGTCATTATGTTTCTTTCAATCTCACTCGTAGCTTAAATTAAACTCGATGTTGGGATAGAGTAAACATAGCTTATTTTGTAGACCTCATCTTAAATGGTACACATCTTCAAAAATCAGTATCTATCTTAGGACATTAGACTGAAACAACCTACATGATTCAGATACGAGAACAATAAACATTTGAAAGTAATTTCTTAGTATGTGAAAAATCAAACGTAGTTAAACAAAATTTAATTTACTATTATAGATTCAATTCTGTTTTGCATAAAAATTGCATGTTATAAACCCCCAAAATACCAAAAAACTTAGCAATTCATATCTTTTTCAATCAAAGTAGTTAAAGAGGTAGATGTAATAGTTAATGTCTCATTGTATGTAGTCTGATAATCAATATTTATACTCTCATTTCCAATAGTAATTGTGATTCTTATTATCATGTTTAATTTGCATTCAAAAAATCAGAAAGAAAATAACTTAAACCAAGACTGTAGAAAACTCTATACTAAGTTAAACACATCATAACATTGAACTTATCAATGTGGAAAAAACAAGTGTACAAACTTTACACATCATAACATTATACTAAGTTAAACCAGTACAATCTCGCGAAGGTAAATTTCATGGGGTTTTATGTTTCGGGTCTGTAATGGATATTTGTGTGAGAAAATTAAATTTAAAAGGTTTTATGTTTTGTGCAAGCTGAGGCATAGAGGCCCCGACTGGAGTGGACTGTACCAGAGAGAAAGTGCCTTTCTTGCTCACCAAAAATTGGCTATAATAGATTGCATCTGGTGATTAAATATAAAACCCCTCTTTATTCAAATATATCATATTTGTTTAAAGACAACGTCAAAGATGGAATTAAAAAAACACAGTGGGGGGATTTTAGGCATAGAGGTGGGGATCCATATGCAAGGCACAACACATATATACCAGTATAGAAAGAAAGAAATAAAGTGAATGCAAACATGAAAACACACCCACACAGATAACACAAAATATTTGGTAGTGGGTACGAGCGCTTACGGGAAATGAGAATGGAATTCATCTCCTACTCCTTTCTTCGGATCCTGCTCCTTTCTCTGGCTTCGAGCACCTTCCTTAACCTTCAAATGACTAACAGTGGCAACGGGCTCAGATGATCTGAATACAAAACTCCTTCACACGGATAACCTTAACCATGATTCTTCTCTCTGTTCCACGGGACGAAAAATGTGAGATGGCGTGCGTGTATGGTGGAGGATTACAATGCGTTCACGTGATTACCAGAGGGGGTCGGGCACTTTTTTCAAATGATGAACTATAATTTTTGCGATGTTGTCGTGATTACCGGATGTGGTTTGGAGTTTGAAGCAGGGGCACGTTCATCCATAATTCAAATTTTGAAGACCCTCCATGTCACTTCACTTCGGGCCATGTGAATATGCATTTTTCCGGTTGGGGCAAGCGCGATGTCATCTATCTGGGCACCACGATGGGGGATGGGTCATGGGGACCAAACAGGATTATGCATCATGCATGGGTGCGAATTCGAGAGGAGGGTAACCACTAACCTAAAAAAGGGCCAGTTGATATTCATGCCCATAATGGGCCAACATTTAATGCATAATTGACCTTTTTCAATGCATACCAAAATGCCACCTTTTTTTTTTCCAATATTTCCTAAATATTAGTATATTGTGAAAATATCTTAGAAAGCATAGAATAAATGATTTTACAGAATGGGAATCTGAAGTGTAAGATTAAAAAACGAGTCTACTCGTCTTATTCACATATTGACATGGTCTTTGATGCTCTTGCCGACTTCATTCGATCACAACATATACGATTTGTTTTTAAGCAAAGTCGTTTATTATGCTTTACATAGAATATATGACCACCTTTTCCTTAACATATTATGATACTACATCGACGCGCTGTACGGAACAATGCACACTGGATTTAGTGAGAAGTTGCAGGTCCAGAGTCCCAGACATTGCGTGCTCATTAGATAATACATCCAGAAATTACGGCCGAATGAAACGCCTCCAACCAAATCTTCAATCTTCTTCTTCTGCATACAGCAAAACAAAACGGCGGCAGGCACTTGAACCCGCTTCAATCCAGATTGATCAATTTTTATATGGTAAAATGAGGAGATATTAGGGTTACAGATTTATCTCCGTGTGCAGGTCTGATTTAACCCAAAAAGGTGCTGATTTTAGGGCGGCTATTACCGAGAGCTCAGTTTAACACAGTTCCCCGTAACGTTCTATTTATTTATTTCATTACTGCTAAATTTACAACGTTAACTTGGGGTTCGGCTTCACGTGTATGAGTATCAATCTCATACACATTAAATATCATGTAGGCAATGCTATCTTTAATTGTATTTTTAAAGAAAAATTAAACGTCCAATTATTACGCCGAATGCGTTTAGTAGTGAGCTGAGACCTGCCGGGTCTGACAAAATTCAGAGATCAGATGGTGGAAAAATGCTTAGTCAAAATACGTTGAAATCTGACGGCTCCAAAATATTTGCGTTTCTGTGATTTCAACTCGTTGTAGATCAAAAACCCAGCTACTGGTAACATGCACATGTTGAGTAAGCGCATTATCGTTCCCTCCTTACTGAACGCCGTGCCGATCGACTTTGAGAACAAAAGGTCGTACAAAAATTTCACCTCCATCTCCGCAACTGTAAACACTTTCACGGGATAAGAGATGTGAGATAATTCCTTGCTAAAAAGGAAGTTTCTAGTTGCAGGATAATATCTTTTCTCAAAGTAGAGCAGGTAATTTTCTGTGGCCTTTCGGCCCTCCGATTCCCAAACATCATTTATGGTAACCTTGTCCCGCGTGTTCTTTCTCCATCGTTTCAGTCCACTCACTAGATAATTACATTCTACACCCTCTCTTCCAATAAATGTGTTCATTTGATCAGTAGAAGTCACAATCTGGGAGAAGCTGGAGCATCTCAATGCCACCGTCCTTTCAGAATACTTGGAAACACCTAATATAAATAGAAGAAGCCCTGCAACCAACAAATGCCCTCCCACCTGTGAAAAATAGACAACATAATGTGCTACTGAGATCTGATATAACATGGTCAATAGATGTCTTAGCCAGAGTTCATTATCTCGCGTGGAATATGCGGAGATGGTGTCGGGTTCTCCCAAATGCAAGAGCAATATAGGAGCTCATATTGCGAAAATGGCAAGATTAGTGGTTGCAGAAAAAGGGTACTGCGCCATGGTACCAAGCACAGCTACACCGTCGGCAGACATATAAGCCAACTATGTAAGGAACTGCAAAAACGGACTTGAACTGCGATATCTGAGTGATCCACCCAAAGCCAGCACAAGCTGTACCATCATACTCAATAGCACTACTTAGTTGATCATCCATTCATTCGATATCCAGGAAGCAAAATCTGCAATATTCATGGGAAGCAAAGTGCTCGGCTTGCTCCATACTCATGCCTTCAACAAACGTAACGTCACTTGCAAATTGAACGCACTTAAAAGCGAACCAAGATTAAATATGCCATGAGAAATTTCCAGGAATCCTCTTTTCATGATTAAACTGGTTATATATTCTTGTCAACTTTTGAAGAGCCCTTTCGTGGAGCCTGCGTGATCGTTAGGGTCGCGTATGACAGAAAACAAAATTGTACGAGTCTGTGTGCTTCACATATATTATTTTAATTTCGTCAAAAAAATTCCAATTAATAGGGTAAGTAGTGTAAATCATTCCTCACATATGCTTTGCTTGGAAGGTCCCTCGTTATACCGAAAGGCGTGTTCTCTATGGGAAAAGGCTCCCCCTCTCTGACATCGACAGCGACAGCGATGGCTGCGATGATTTGGTCGACGATGCACGGCAGTTTTCCAACCTTACACTTGGCAACAACATATTATTGCTCCTGCACATTCTTCCGTCTCTTCACGGGACGCCCGTTCTCATGACACTAGATGGACCATTCAATTCCGTCACTGTTCCGTTTCATGACGGCCACAGGGGCGCACACCCATCTGCAGATTTGCCGTCTGACGACCCCTTGCCTCAAGAGACGGGTCACCGGAATCTTCCCCGAGCAGATTTCTCCGTCCCTCTCCACTCCCCATTCCATTTGGAACTCCTGGGTCACAGGTAATAATCAATTTTACAGACTGTTAATTTATCTTGTGTGTCCAAAATAGCACCTTGCCTAAATTTGGCGGCATGTATTAATACGGCCAGGAGAGTTCCAAATTGGCGATGATGTGAAGCCATTGAATGCTTCAAAAGACAATTTGAGAAATGCAGCGAGTGGGTATTCATTGGTTTACTCCCAACTTTATCCCTTCGCTGGTTTGCAAAACTACACCTCTGGCATAATCCATCATGTTCGTCTTACTGGTAATTTTGCTTTGTTATTTTTTACATTACTAAATTCTTATTTTGACCAGCTTGAATACCATCAATTGTGTTCTAAATTTGAATCCACCGGCAGCCCAAGTTTTTAAGTGCAAATTTTGTAAACAAAATACATGGTTTTTATGATTGCACCTGGTTTTTACCTATTGCTATTTGTGGGACTCATACCTCTGTTTTTATCCTTATACCTCACAATACCTATTGCAACTATGTAACTGAGTTACACAACTCATTCTGGAAATCACTTTCTGTATATGTGTTAAGTTGTATACGTTGACTTCTGATTAATAGAGGTGTATCTGGTCTGTATTAGAGCTCATGTGCTCTAATTTCATGTCTTGCATAGCCATGAGCTTAGTTTTACATACTCACATACCGAATTTCTGAATTTTTTGCATTTTTTCAGGGCTGAGGGAGAGTACAAGGTACTATTACAAATGTCGACGATAGATCCGGTAACACCATTGACAAGACCTATATCCACCCATAAGTTAGCAGAAAGCATGACTTTCTAGTTCTTGCAGAGAAAAAATTGTGTTGCAATTTATCATCATCAGGCACTCCTGAGTCAGCATTCGTGGTGTTTCCAGAAATTGATATGATAATGGGCGAGTAAAGGGACTTCAACATTTGAAGGTTGTGGTTGTTGACTAGGTCATTTTTAGCAAAAATATGGGGGACATCTTTAAACTCAATGATTTCTTGTTTAGAAAGTCAAGTATTTGTTCTTGACATGAGGAGCTCACAATCTTGCAATAGAGGGACAAAATTACGAATGTTGAGAAGAAAGTTCCGAAATGATACCTTTACAGGAGTGGGAACCATGTTCTCTGAAGATAACATTTAAGGAGATGGCAATGGTGAATTCTTACCAGAGGTTAATCTCACTGGAGTTACTGACATACAGAGGAATGTCCATGATAGGAGGAAGTTGACCAAGGTCCCCAACAAGGATGACAGATCTGTTTCCAAATTCAGTTGTATTGGAGTATGGGAAATTTTCACGAATGTGGTAGTCAATATTGTTGAGCAAATTTGGGCCGATGAAACTCATTTAATCAATTAGAATATATTGGATATGTTTAAGGAAGTCTTGAAAAGATGAAAAATCTTGACCCTCAAAGAGATTGAGTTCTTTGGTAGGCATACGTAGGTTGGAATGTATATTATAAGCAAAAATGTTGAAAGCTACAGCTCCATTTGGGGTGAGTAAAGGGAGAGGTGAAAGGCCTAAAGGCGACGCAGAGGAAAATGAGTACTTGATATTGTTAGTGAGGTATGATTTTCTAGTACCAATAGTGCCTTGAATAAGAAGCATCAGTAGACGAAGGCTAGATTTGTATGCGAAGTGGTGGAGAATAGTATCCAAAGCCAATTTTTGTTCTAGAGATAAAGAAGAAGAGGCAAGGACACACTTCCTTGCATGCAAAATGAAACATGTGCGCCATTACTGTCCTCAATAAAATTTGGTGCAAGAGGTTGTAAAGAAGGAAAAAAAGGATGGGCATTGCAATTGTGTAGGATGCCAACTGCATGGAGTCCCAACATATGCAGGATGTCTAGCCTTGTTGTGTTGCCGAGCTGAAAGAAAGACAATAGATGTCATTCATTTAACATTGAATCCTGCCATCGTAGAAGGAACATGCCCAAACGGGCCCAGTGCATTTTGTAAAGCAGAAGAAAGTTTTCTTTGTGTTTTATGCTTCACTATTGGAGATGCCAGACACAAAAAAGGAAAATTGCAGCCGACACATAAATGTCAAAGCAATAACCAGGAAGGAAACAAATAAATAGGATCTTAAATATGACAGTGAAAATAATTTGAAGACATCATTTTCAAGATGTGAAAGAAATGCATAGAGAAAACATTATTGTGGGGAGCTACAAGATTTCAGTACGTCCATTACATATTTTATTACCATTCAAAATCTTGCATGTATTCTAACTTTTGTAGTAAGTTTACAGCAAATGACCAAAATACTTGGGGTAAGTTATCACATAATACAATTTCACTGCAACAAGCTTCTGTTTATATAGACGTCAACACCCTCTTTCTTAACATCTAGATGAAGGTCTATTTTTGTTATGGTAGTCAGATATTTCCAACTTGGACAATTTGATTAATATGGTTGGGAATATGTTTATGCAGTTATGGGCTGAGGGTTCCCTAGAAGAAACCGTTGAAAACCTGGTGAAAATGTGGGAAATGAAGCTTTTTCACAAGACGCAAGTTCATGATTTTAAAACAATTGATCCAGACAATAAATCACTTAAAGTAAATGGTAATATTCACTCCCACCCTCCTTCTTCTTCTCTAAGTCATTCTGGCATTGAACTGCTTGATATTCATTTCAGGTAGAGGTCTTGTAAATGTAAGCTTTCACAGTGTGTCTCTGGTCAAACAAATCAGGACTTTTGAGTATGAGACGCAAGCCTAACGACCCGTGAATTTGTAACAGTTATATCCATTTTTCCTTGGGTTCTTCCTTATTCTGCAGAAGAAAAATAGTAACTAAAAGTGGCAAAATCCAAGGAATGAAATTAAGTGTAAAATGAGTGAAGTGGGGCATGAATTTATATAATACACAGGTTGCAAGTTTTGTGAGAATAAGTGTGGCCACGTATGCCACTCCCTCTAGCTGAGCTTGTGGAAAACCGATGATAAGGAACGTAATGCTAGTCATGTAAGTTTTGATGGGTACACGTAATCGTAGCTGTGGGTATTGCAATTTTCTACTTTTGGAATGAAAAATCACCAAAAATAATATTACAATTTGAGCTACAAATAATTAATGAATTGTAGGTATTACAAATCGGAGATGAATTTTGGTCATTTCTGCAAATTTGTAAAGCTCTTGACACTACCGAAATCCATCGGCCATGGCGCTTATTGGAGCCTTCAGTCCCAGACTCTCATCTGCCATTTTTTGCCCTCCTACTTTGAGCTTCAAGTTCAGGCACTTGGGTGTCATGGAAGATCCATTGAATTTGGAAACGCTTACCAAGCTTATGAGATTCTGTTGATGGAAAATAATATAACGAATCTTAGAGAATGGAAAAGATGTGAAAGCTCTTTATGTGATAATTTGAAAGAACCTTGCCTTATCTGCCTTTACTTTAGCAATGATGGTACAACTAGACAACTGCTAGAATGAAAAACTAAAATGAACCATAATAACATACATGCTTAGTTATCAAGTTGGGTTTATTATCCCACTTCTTATTATATGTGACACTATTGTGCATAGTCAGTATTAATTTTTACTATATGGAGCTAAGTTCTAGAAAATTATTCCGAAGTGATTTACCGGTTCGAAATGCATTGTTAATGTTTTGGTAGTGCCAAAATGACATAGATGCCTATTAGAAATGTCCCAAAAATAACACACCCATTAGTGGGGTGTTTTTGGAAGGAATACAAGCATTATTGCAGGAATTTGGGCGTTTTCAATGCTTGAAAAAACTCAAAACAAAAATTTGAAGCAAAGAAAAACTAAAAGTAAACTAAACTTCCATAAACTCCACCCCCTCATTAGTCAAATCAAGTCATAAACATATCAAAAAGTGTATTCTATTTTAATGAATGCCATGAATTATAAGTGTATCTTTTATGGACTTAAAAGGACTATTATGCATTTTTGTATGTATTTCTATTCTTAATAATTTATTGTATAGATGTTTTTGTATGTATTTCTATTCTTAATATTTTATTGTATGTATGTGTTTGTGTGGTTTTGTCTCCAAGGGTTCTTGGGAAATTGATGTTTCAAGTTTTCTTATCCATTTTTGAATAATGTTGAAATAGCATAATTCATTTCCAAGGATTGCTTAGAGATTGACTTTTCAACTTTATTGATCCATTTTTGTGTAGCAGAGATATAGATTAACAGTAACAATTTTTTTCAAATAAATTGGTGCACCTATAGTTCAAAATTTCATATTCAACAAAAACTCAACAGGGAAAATTTTACTTGGATTCATGTTCGTTGAAAACTCGACAAAATAAAGAGAAATAAGCTTTATATTCAATCATAATAACCTTAAATAACATGTAAACTATCATCAAAACATAAGAAATGAACTTCAATAACACAAGCCTATTTTCTGTTAGATTTATGGAAAAAAATAGACTGCATATCTTATTATAATATGATGATTGATTATCATCACTAAAAATTAATAATCACACAAAAAAATAACATTTTATTCCCCTTCCCCATCTCCGTCAAATTGAAAGTGGATGGTAAACCATTATCGTGATAAAAACCATCATCAAGTATGTCATCCCCCATCACTCTTACTACATTAAATGTTGTTTCTACTCTCTCCATTTTCCGACCTCCCCATTGGTAAACATGGGTTCCACATTGGTGGAAATCTAGTCAACATATGGGTCGATATCATCCAAGTCAGTTGCACCATTAGGCTCCTTTCCCTACACTTGTTTGATGTGAAGGAAAAAAATGAATTGTGTAAAGACAAGGTTATTGACACACTCTTGCATCATCTTTCTATGCTTCTTGGTGTAAATGGTCTCAAAAAAGTTTCAAATTTCAATTGCACTCATGCCCAAAAATGCTACAAAATGACACAAGACACATATGACTAGCCTTTGAAGAGTTATGTTGAGAACCATAATATTCCTATCAAGAATCTATAAATAGGGTAGTTATAATTTGTAAGTAAACTAAAATTGCATTTATTAAGAAGTATACATAAAAATGACCCTAATTTTGTCACATGTATGTTGGGTTATTCTTTGTCAAATACATAAAGCCTAAGAAAAAGTATTTCTTTGCACCCTTGTAAACTTGGAAGCTGCAACTCATCTTGAATTTCATCTTTAAGAAGTTTTTCAGATGTCATCCTCTCTATGCATGGGTTGAGACCGGCCATAACCTCCTTATCAACAAAGAAGAATAATGAGAATTTTATTTGTCAAGTAGTACCTTGTTACATGTATTGGTTAGGTGGAGTGATTAAGCCATCTCTAATCAAGTATACGCCAAATAGGCTCCTATTTTCTTGTAGTCATCCCATAATAATGTTTGATGGTCTCATAGAGAGAATCCTTTGACATGTTATCTTAGACAACCAACCAATAGAACTGGAACAATTTTTTTGTCATAAAACAAAAGTATGAATGTTTAAAATTGAAAATAAGCAAAATTTGAAAAAATAATAAAAAAGGAAAAGAAAATCAAAGAATTATAGATTTCTTTTGTGCTAACCAAAAAACAAATCATCAAAAACTACCCTCATGACCTTTTCCCACAATAAGCTATGTCTTGGGGATGGTGGGGGGCAACAAAATGGAGGGGGACGAGGTTGTTGAGATGGTGACAAATGCCAATATTTTGGGGAAAGAGGGGGAATGAATATTATAATAATATAAAAATAATTAATATTTAAATATTTTAACTTTATTCACTGAAATTTATGGGTTTAAACTTTGTCTATTGTTTTTTTGGGTATATTTGGGATTAGGGTTCCATGTTTATGGTTAAAAAATAGTTTTTTGAAATTTAAAATGTTAGGAAATTTAAAAATTATTTAATCTTTTTGGGAATAACCCCTCCAACATATAAAGGTCGTAAGCACATCAATAACACAAGACACAACAATTTTCGAACTGCCTGGGGTCGAGCCATGTAAGACCACTAGCATCAAGTATTTGCATCTTTATGGACTGCAGGAACAACACAGGCTTCAATCTCTTGGCACATTTCCAATGTAAGATATCAGTGCCAATTCAAAGTAATCCAAGGCCTTTCCTTTACCACCACTTCCACTGGTGTGTTGATGCACGACCTCAGCCTTAAATTGAAAAGTCTATCATGTGACGTGACTGAGTATTCTTGCTCATGCTATAATGAAAATATCTATTAAGTTGGGGGACTTAATTCTTCGGTCCATCTCTGTTAAAATAAATATCTTCTTCACTCATAAAGTTATGAAGAATGTCAACTTTTTTTTTCCTATCAATTGCCCATCTCGTCATTATGGTTCTGCTAGACAAAAAATTATCAAGTTTATCTTGTTGGAACTAGGTTTCCAAGCTCTTCAATGTCGTACTACATTTTCTGAAAGGTGGATCTTGGAATACAAACTAACAATACAAATTGTTTGTATGCCATACATTTAGTGCAGCTTCTGTGCATAGATTTAATCCTCCTAGGTCATTGACTCCAGTAAAACAACATATGGTTTTTCCTACTATTACCGTGACAACATAGAGGCTTGTAAGATGAACCAAAACATAATTAACTGACCCATCCTATTTCATTGATCCATCTTTCATAAAATACCATCGTGTTTCTTTATATTTAGCCACAAAAGATTCTTAATACTGATTCATTATTATTTCTTACTCCATATGTAGGATTCCTTTGTGAATCCCCTATTTTTACACCTCAAAATGGTTTGGAAAACCATGCTATATGTAATCTATCAACCATAAAATATCTATTAATTCAAAATATATTATGATTTAACCTCAAACCATTATTCTACGTACTTGTTTATAGGGTAATATACCATCATTTATATGCATATTTTTGTTATTGTTACTCACATTAAATTGGAGTAAGTACATCTTGGTTTACGATATTATTTTGAAAGTAAACAAATATATATCTCCATGAATACCATCCATTATATGTGAAAACTCTATACTTAATACTTGAATGGAAATATTATTGTTCTCGCTCTTTAATTCTTAGCCTTATCTTGATGATCTTATGTTATTTTATTAAAGAGAAATATATATATATAATATCCAACTCTTCCTCCTTTAGATTATTATTAATATTTTTTCAAAAGGTAAAATTAATTCCATGTCAGTGTTTATGTTGACCCATTAAATGAAAGGTTTCAAGGATACTATGAACAAGGAGTGCAAATATATTAAATCCACAAATATCATTATATGTAGTTATTCTATTTTTACGTATTAAAGAAAGAATTATTTTTTTATTTATACGAACTTCCAAATACGACTAGTACAAATGAAAGCATCTAAAATATAGCATACATCAAAAGAAAATCTTGTAGGAGCTTGTTGCAGTGAAATTGTATTATGTGATAATTTACGCCAAGGATTTTGGTCATTTGCTGTAAACTTACTGCAAAAGTTAGAATACATGCAAGATTTTGAATGGTAATAAAATATGTAATGGACGTATTGAAATCTTGTAGCTCCCCACATTAATGTTTTCTCTATGCATTTATTTCACCTCTTGAAAATGATGTCTTCAAATTATTTTCACTGTTATATTTAAGATCCTATTTATTTGTTTCCTTCCTGGTTATTGCTTTGACATTTACGTGTCGGCTGCAATTTTCCTTTTTTGTGTCTAGCATCTCCAATAGTGAAGCATAAAACACAAAGAAAACTTTCTTCTGCTTTCCAAAATGCACTGGGCCCGTTTGGGCATGTTCCTTCTACGATGGCAGGATTCAATGTTAAATGAATGACATCTATTGTCTTTCCTTCGGCTCAACAACACAACAAGGCTAGACATCCTGCATATGTTGAGACTCCATGCATTTGACACCCTGCACAATTGCAATGCCCATCCTTTTTTTCCTTCTTTACAACCTCTTGCACCAAATTTTATTGAGGACAATAATGGCGCACATGTTTCATTTTGCATGCAAGGAAGTGTGTCCTTGCCTCTTATTCTTTATCTCTAGAACAACAATTGGCTTTGGATACTATTCTCCACCACTTTGCATACAAATATAGCCTTCCTCTACTGATGCTTCTTATTCAAGGCACTGTTGGTACTAGAAAATCATACCTCACTAACAATATCAAATACTCATTTTCCTCTACATTCCCCCTAGGCATTTCACCTCTCCCTTTACTCACCCCAAATGGAGCTGTAGCTTTCAAAAATTTTCCTTCTAATATACATGCCAACCTACGCATGCCTACCAAAGAACTCAATCTCTTTGAGGGTCAAGATTTTTCATCTTTTCAAGACTTCCTTAAACATATCCAATATATTCTGATTGATTAAATGAGTTTCATCGGCCCAAAGTTGGTCAACAATATTGACTACCACCTTCGTGAAACTTTCCCATACTCCAATACATCTGAATTTGGAAACAGATCTGTCATCCTTGTTGGGGACCTTGGTCAAATTCCTCATGTTATGGACATTCCTTTGTATGTTAGTAACTCTTATGAGGTTAACCTTTGGAAAGAATTCACCATTTCTATCTCCTTAAATGCTATCTTCAGGGAACATGGTTCCACTCTTGTAAAGGTATCATTTCGGGACTTTCTTCTCAACATTCATAATTTTGTCCCTCTATTGCAAGATTGTGAGATCCTCATGTCAAGAACAAATAATTGAATTTCTAAACAAGAAATCATTGAGTTTAAAGATGTCCCCCATATTTTTTCTAAAAATGACCTGGTCAACAACCACAACCTTCAAATGTTGAAGTCCCTTTACTCACCCATTATCAGATCAATTTCTCAAAACACCACGCATGCTGACTTAGGAGTGCCTGATGATGATAAATTGCAACACACTTTTTTTTCTGCAAGAACTAGAAAGTCATGCTTTCTGCTAACTTATGGGTGGATATAGGTCTTATCAATGGAGTTACCGGATCTATCGTCGACATTGTTTACGAGTACTCCTCTGCTCCACCTTCTCTGACTCTCTTCTTTGGCATCAAGTTTGATCGATACATGGGCCCTCATTTGGATGTAATAATTCCCTCCATGTTCCTTTTCCACCAATTTCAAGAGGAAACCGAAGAAAAATTACACTCAAAATGGCTTGGGTATTTCCAATGCACAAATCTCAAGGGCTAACTCTGCAATGGGAAACTATTGACATTGCAGGCACATAAAAACAGTGATTGTCCCTTACAGTTATATCTAGAGATCCCTCACTCTCTCCCCTTGGAATGTCCACTCCATTTTCATTCTTCCACTTCTCTGTTTCTTTTCATCTCATAATTTTTTTCTCCTTAATGTTTTCAAGAAATTCCTCCTGCAGTTTTTTTACGACCTACATTTATAGTTATGCTCTTTTATATGTTTCAGTTTCCTTCTCCATACTCCCTTATTTTAGTTTCAGCGTTTTAATCACACACTTCACGTGTGATTGCTAGTCTATTATCACAATCATTCACCCATAAATATTTCCTATACAATGACTACTACTCCCCACCCAAATCTCACAATCTGTACATGCGATAGAAAAAAGACTAGAGACAATTACATCGAAAGTATTCGCCAACTCATTGATGATGTGACAATGAATATTATTCATTAATAGTAATTACGTCGAAGGTGTTTAGTAGTGAGATGAGACTTACTGAGTCTGACAATATTTACAGATCTGACGGTGGAAAAAATCTTGTCAGAATACATTGAAATATGACGACTCTAAAATATCCGCATTTACCAAAAACAAAAACTGTCAACGCCGTGAACAACTCTACAGACATTTTCCACCCAACTCGTGGGCACTCAAATGGTGGCACGGTTCAGGGGTCTTCCCAACACTCGATTAAGGTTCTAGATGGCTCGGTCGTTGAGTAGGAGGGCTCGGTGGATTGATCTGGTGCAGAGGAGTTAGCAGTGGGTTCGGCTATTTTCTTTTACATAGCCCAAGACAACTAGGCCACTCAATGTAAGAATGAACTCTCCCAAACAACTCCATATGAGCTACAATAACCCTTTAACTCTTTTAGCAACCATCTATCTTGGTGGTGGAAGGCCTGACTTGGCCTCAATGTGTGATGTAACTCATTTTCTAATGTAACAGCTTAGTGCAAAGCTCAAGAGACAGAGGCATCTCGCCCAAAGTCATAGCCGGCAAATAAAAAATGTCAAACTCGCCAATGTGGGCTTATCCACATAACGCGTCATTTATCTTCCTGCCGGCTACGGTTGATGTGGTGCAGGTTCTGTGGCCGTCATGGTCATGTGGTGAGCAGATGTCTGGCGTGGCGGTCACATTCAATGGACCGTAATATGTTTCTTATCCCTTTAGATAGTACCTTGCACCAATCAACTTCTTGTATACACAAAGTAATCCCCATACAACACATGGACAACTTAACTTGTTAAAGTAAAATAAATAAGAAATAATATAACAACATGTTGAGGAAAAAAATTTCGATAGTATCTAAACTAACATTTGTTATAGAGTATAATCATGAATTATTTGATAATTATATAAACTTTATTAAATAATTTTGTAAAGTAGTTAATGATGTAAAATTTATAGCAAATATTTCAACATATTTATAAGTATTTGATTAATCTCTTTTAATAGTGTTTTTGGTTTGTTTGTTTGTTTGTTTGTTTGTCTCAAAACAATTAAAGATAAGCCAATATTAACAAAGGTTAAAAATAATTTAAATCGAAATTTACTTCAATTTTTTTCAAAAATAATTAAAATTCTAATATATTTTAAGTTCTTTTGTCAGTAAGGTTCAAAGATGAAAACCCAGCAATAATAAATTTAGATTATTTTTGTAAAATTTAAAAAAAAATTATATATTATTAAATTTACCTATTTTCTTATCCTTTCTCTCCCCTTTTTGCGATTTTCTAGGGAGGAGGAGATTGTGAGGCAAGTTTTTGACTCAGAGAGTTATTCTTGAGAGGTGGAGTCTAGGGAATTAGTTCTTTCTCTCAGATAATAATTGGATGATTCGGATCCTCCTCCCTTCTTATCCCAGTTACAACTCTTTTTGGTAGAGTTGAGTTTACCGATTAAGCATAAAGGTTGAAAGTTGTAGATGGAGTGACTAACATTGAGCACAAATACGATTATCCATGACAACACTTAATGGACCTTCGAGGACCTTCTCACCTGTAGTGGGAGAAGAGTAGGCGTTGCTTGTAGTTATATTTGTTTGGCTCTTGGTTTTGTTTTGCTTCGCCTTTGTGAAACCCCATGTTTTTTAGACCCTTAATTTTTCTTACACGATCCTTTACTAACTATGTTTTCACTGATGACAATTGTAGTTTTTAAGACTTTACTCTAGAATATTCTACTATCTATTCCTATTATTGTGTTTCTTATTACTTTTGATTTTGTGGGGAATGGCCCCCTAAAACTTGATTCATAACTCCGATAAATCACTTAAAAAAAACCTTTTCCAATAACAAATAGAAACATATGACTCAATTAACAATGAAAACCTAGATCATGCACAACGCAATGAATATGGAAATAAAAAGGACATTTGAACCACAATTTCCATATATTAATATCATATATGTTAGATAATATGTTTTTTAATAATTTATGATTAAAATTTTTTTTTCCTTGTTTGGAAGATAATGATTAAAATGTTTCTATGGTTGTGGTGGTCAAGATTATTAATAGTGACATTTTTTCCTATAGAAAATAGTGAAGTATAACATATGGTTAATAAAAAATAATGAATCTAAAAATCTATCAAACATCTCAATTTTCAAAAAGTTTGTAAGTCCTCATTGAGCTAAGAATATACCGGTGATCATAAATGCCATTTTGAATGTCTCATGTATTTGAAGTCAAATTTATTTGTTTCTCATCTTTTTGTTCCTCCATCCTCCTTTTCTAAAAATATCCTCCTTCTCAGATTCCAAATTTCCCCCTTTTCAAATTCAATTTTTTCTCCTTTATTGTTTTCTGATATTGCTTTTTCATCTGGAGAACTATTGAATATTTAGTATCTTTCTTTTAACTAAGTGCATCACTCTGGGAACATATTTACCTTTGTTAGATCTTGAACTGTTTAATGGTAAACTATTGTTTTGTTAGTTTTAGAGAATAAAAGTTTGTAAAATGTTTTCTTTAGGAAAATATAGCAACGCCTGGATCGAATGTTCAAAAGAGATAAAAAAATTACTTTTTTTTTTTTCTTATCATCTTACCCATCCTAATTTTTCAAGAGAGTCAAATATGGTGCTTATATAAAGAGTTTACCCATTAGCTAAACCTCAAATAATTGCCTTAGTTTTTTTATGATAAATGACTCTTCGATCTTATCAGTTTAACTTTTTCATCTATTCAGTGTTCAAATGTTCATATTTTAATTCTTACATTTTTATTTCCAACTTTCCATTTTTATATTTATCTTATCTAAAAAATTAAACGTTGTCCAATCAAAAACCTTAACGACATAAAAGATATTATTTTTAAGTAAAGATCGATTGGCAGATAAAATCTACGTTCTACTCATATGACCAACCACTGGAGGGGCTCAATTATTGATAAATATTGGTCTTGACTAACCTATTTCCCTTCACAAAATCTATTGGATTTTCCCCATTTATTATTTGACCCCTTTAAGATCTATTTGCTCACATTCATAATGTTACCGAGATCAAGATGATAAAGTGTATAAGTAGGGTTTCAATTCCCTCCTTATTTCCAACTTTCTCACTCAGATGACTAACTGCTAGAGGGACTAAATTATTGTTGATCAATTCACCATCACCCGTTTTCATGTAATTACTAAAGATTGAAATTGGAAAGTACATCTAAAAATGCTACAAGAAACAAGCAAAGAGTTTGAGTTTTGAGCATGAAACCTATTGTATTTTCCCCATTTTCATTGTCCCCTTTAAGCTCAAATGGTGCTCACATGAATGATGCGAATGAGATCAAAATGATAAAGTGGAGCGCATATATCATGTATTATTTGGGTCTTCCAATTTTGAGCCGTCAAAATGGTATGAGACATGCAATTATTTCATTCCCACTTAGTCTTCACCCCTCTTCATATGTTTTTATTTCTCTCAATCAAATCTGACTCCTTCAAAATATTCCCTTTGGTGTTTCCATCGTATATTTCACGTACGATTGCTAGTAAAGTAGTTACATTGTAAATTTACTTAAAGAAGTGTGAAATGTAGAAAATGCAAAGTGTAAATTTGTTTAACGAGTCGATGTGTGACATTTAACATTGCAAGACATGGAGTATGGAAGTTTACATTTCCACACTTTCTCTATTTTTAGTATATTAACATTAATATTAATATAATGTTACATAGTAATTTCTCATGCTTAATAAAATTGTAAATTATTTGAATTTAAATTCATTACGCTGAAAGGTGTCTTCCAAGGGGGTTTGAGACCTCGTATCACTAACATGCAAGCTAGGTATCATTGGCCTCTGTGGCATCATACGTCAACCCACTTTGAGAAAAATAGCTTGTTGTCTATGTATTTGAAACTACATTTGTTTTAATCGTGGCCTCTCCTGCCCGAAGAATGTAATTGTTCAGTGGTTAACTGCAAAAGAAACTTGTTTGTCTCTATAATTTCTCCTAGAGATCATGGGTTCGAGTTGCCAAAGCCAACACCTCTCAAAGTCAGTTGTATCAAACACATTAAAATTATACAACCATCAAAGAAATTGGTACCCTATCTAAGCTCAAGAAATTAATGCTTGGAAGGCATTGTAAAAAACAACAAGGCAAAAGATGAAGAAAAACAGTAAGCGTGAGGAGGGAAAATTAGGGTATCCTTATTTGGGACAAATTGAATGTCATAATTCTGAATTTTGATTCTTGTGATGCTAAATTTAACAACGTTTAAGTGTAGGCAGGGCCAATCGTGGCTAAATCTAAGTCCTTTATGTTGGAGGTGTTGGGTTTAGCACATCGGTTGTACAAACAATATATCATATCTAAGAATACATGAAAATAAAAATGGATATTCTACCAAAATAAATATACAAAACAAGAGACATAAATCAACACCAAATTTAATGTGGTTCACCCAGTGTGTGCTATGTCCACCAAGAAACAAGCCAATATATTATCCAAATCTTTGACAAGATATACAATGAAGATTTACAATCTTCCACACCTCTTAGATGTTTAGTAATTTATTCCTTCAAGTTCTTGCTCTACCACCAAGAATTCTCTCTCACCAACCTTTTTCAAGTTCTTTATAATTCTTGTTTATCATTACTTCTAAACCCTAGCTTTTGTGCTTATATAGTCGTTTATAGACTTAGGGCACTTAGCCATGCAATTACAATCAATAAATCTATTTTAATGCTAAAAATAGATATAATTCCTGAGAGTTAATTAAAACTTCATCACACAGGTAACTGACGCCGGTTCTGCCTAACTGTCACCGGTTCCTACTTGCCCTTGACTGATGTCAGTCTTCCTTGACTGACGCCGGTCTTGAAACAAGGCTTCTAAGAGTAGAAAATTGTTTTGACCTAGGGCTTTCATATGTCCCTGAATGGACTATTTCAAAGATGACTTTAGTTGCTCTGCATTTGTTTTATTTTGAAATCTGTAACTATTACAGGCAACTATGAGTCTTTTGCCATGAATAGTAAAGGGCGTGGCCTCAGTAGCTCTGAAGCAATATGAACAAAACTTATATACATAGAAAAAATCATACATGTCTCAAATGAGACATGCAAAGTGTGCAAAAGCACTTCTTTTGCTGGAAAAAAAAGTCTACTCCTACTCCTAAACTAACTAGAGAGAAAAGGGGCTAAACAAAGCCTGCTATAGGCAGGGAGAAGTAGCTTCCCTTTCTCAAGAGAGGCAGCGACGCAAATGATTTGACACTAAATATGGCTTCCTATATGAGTTAAAAATTGACTTTAATCTGATCCTCCACCCATATCAGCAAGGTATCAACATTAATGGAAAATACCACCTCAAGCTGATTTGCATTGGACTCCTGGAGGTGTTGATGGTGACACTTGGTGCTTTGATACTCATCCTCATGCCCTGAAGTAGGCATGACTAGTTTTGGCTTCTCCCTTGGCTCCAATGAAGCCAAATATCTTATTGGGCAAGGTATGGTCCTTTGAATCTGCCCATGGTTTTGAACTCGAACTCTAAAAATGGAGTTTTCTTATAGACCTTCTTGGCTGGATGGTGTGAGAGATATGATGGCATCTTATTGCACCTTTTCTCTTCCTTCTCTTGTGAAGAACATGGAAGACTCATATCTGCCAACCTTGGTTCCAGAGGACTGTTATGAAGTGAAAGTTGTTGTCCTTGAATATTATCCTCCATGGTAGCAGCCTCATATGCTTGGGAGATGGATGATAGAGGATTAAATGATGTAATTTCCTTAGGCTCCTCTCTATCAAAGCAATCCTCCAAGTTAGACAGATAATATTCCTCCTTGTTGTCCTGCTGCATGTGCTCTACCTCCTCCATGGTGTCCTCTTGATTTGTAACTAGCTCAACATGGTTCCTGTATGATAGACAAGTGACATGTGAGCATGAGAATCTATAAGTGACTTTTCTTCGTACCCAACCTCCCGAGGTCGTGCCGGGACAATTGGTGAGAATGGAATATATATAGATATAGACAAACTAGTTGGGAAATCTTATATCTTCGACATGCAATAATGGAATCTATGAATCTAAGGAAAAGAAGGCTCTCCTAACCTAAATTGGTGTAATGGATTGTTCGGATATAATAGCTTCTCGGAGGCTCCAATCAATGTCAAGCTCTTCCGAGGTCCTATTTATTAGCTGTTGGATACATGGAAAAAGACATGTAGGTGTTTCGTGTATATTTCCAGACAAGGTCATGGAAAATGGTGATGAGAGGTGTGGTGGATCCTCCGAGAGTTTTATGGACAATTCTCTAGTTTAGTCAAGAAATCCCTAGTCCTGATTGGCTGCTATATTTAATATAGAGAATTGTGTAATGATATCTAGTGGAAGTGGTGAGGATCTGAATATTAGTGTGCATAAACCAGTGTCAATGTCTGATTGATTGGTAGGCCCATTGGGTTGTGGGACCTGTGGATCACAACCGTAATTTCATGGTTGTGACAGACCTCCTATGGTCATATGAGGAGTCAATTTCTTCTCCCGACTATCCAATAGTCATAAGATTTTTCAGCCTCTATGTTTAGAACTAGAAGTTGTGTAATTTTCTCAAAATACCTTACAAGTGTTCTGGCAACTTGAATACATAAGCCAGTATCTATGTCGATGAGGAGGTCTCCTGCATTGGGATGTGGAACTAAAGGATCGTAACCAAATATTTGTTCTCTTTCGAGTTCTTGTACGGTCATGTGGATATCCTATCAAGGAAGTCTGTAGTTGGGGTGATTTGACCAGAATGTGTATGCCTTGTCATCCTCAATTTCAACTCTCTCAATTGTTCACTAACTACTCATAGGTTTACCATTGTTCGAAAAACCTGAATCCTAAGATCTTGGTCTATATCAGCTAGTGTTATGGGGAGATTTGGTTCAAGCACTATCGGTTCAAATATGTATTCTCTGGGTTGTCTAGGTCTCGTGATTGTCATGCAAGGATGATTCAATTTTAATTGAAATGAATAAGCTAATTATGAAAGATATATCTACACTATACATATATTCTTTTATTTTTGTATTTTTGATGAAGTATTTTAATGAATTTGAAAGAACATCTATTCTAATATATTCAGAAAATGGACAATTAATCTAATAACAAGAATCAAAACAAGCAACGTAGCCTGGTATAGCTATTTTCCTGTGCAGTTGTGAGTTTATACCTAAATATTTAAATAAATAACTAATTTTAATCAAAATACTCTCAATCCTACCTCAGAAGTGAGGAATGAATCATAGTTTCTCAGAATCTATCATTCCCCATAGCTTCCCTAGCAATATCGAAAGTGAGCTTTAACTGAAATGAAATAATTTACTACTCTATTTGATATATTGTAATTAGAACTTTGATAGCTCAAACCTGGAGTTTACAGAATAGTGGTAAATCCAGTTGTGTGTGAATTTGTCCCCTCAGTGTGATCTCCTCATTCCTTCATGTTCACGTGAATCCAGAAAAGCATGTATATGATAGCGTCAACAAAAGAAGATACTCAAAAAATGGCAGCTTTGGATATAGAATGAATACAATGCAAGTAAGAGAGGGATAGTGCAAGTGAACAGAGCTTGACTATGCAATTCCTAGCAGGATTTATTGTGGGAATACAACACAAATACGCCGAGAATTCTAGAAACTATCTTTTGTGAGGAACAAAACCTACAACTCTAAGATGGATTTTAATTTAAAATCAAACTATCCTACGCTAAATTGATTGTATGGAACAACAATGAAGTAAGATGGAAACAAGAAGATCAAATGGTCTCTAAACAGGAAGGGAAGACTGATAACTGATGCAAAATATGAAACTATTGGAACTCTAAGCAAGAACTTCAAGTAAATTGAATAATTAAAGAGAGAAGGAGAGGGGCCATTTGTTTGAAAACAAGTTGGCTATTTATAGCAATTAAATTTACCAGAGGGTAACTCCTAATTGATCTCTTTTACTATAAACAAAGGGAAAACACTATTTACTGGGTGGCCAAAACATAAATGCAAGCCAAAGTGGGTGAAGAATGTGGGTAAAAGTTGAATTTTTACATTTGACGAATTCATCAGAGTGTTCTAGAAAATGCACATAGGACCGCCGCCCTACACAGGGTGGCGGTTATAGGACCACCACCTGTCCTGGGTGGCAGGTCATGAGACCGCCACCCAGACAGGGTGATGGTCCTGTCACTTAAGACCAAAGTGCAAAGAAAAAGGGGAAGAGGACAAAACCAAGCACACGGAACTTGGATAAAGCATTTGGGATGCAAACATACACCTAGAGATATTTTTCTGGATTTTGAACACCTTGTGAAGAGACCTTTGAATCATCATTGGGGTTTTCATAACCTCTTTCCGGTAGTACAATACCTACATTTTTGGGTATGTAAATATTGCCCCCTTAGGAGAAGCGTTTTAGCCATGAAGAGGCATAAAACAGTGGGTCTGAGTATGGTGGTCCCAAAATGGCGAGTTAGAAGTTATACCTGACACACCTGTGTGTCGAAATGTCACCATCCAAATTCCCGCTACCTACAAAATTAAAAGAGGACACAAGTGCAGATAGATAAAATAAAATGAAAAATAGAAAAATTAAATTAATATGAAATGAAGACTTACCATTTGCGCAAGGATTAGAACTTACCTCTGTCGATGCTCCATTTATGCGAAGAAAAACATTCAAAACCAAATTAGAATACTATATATATTTAAAACTAGCTCATTTTACTATTCATTTACACGTGTCGACTTGGTGAATTTTGAGCTCTGGGACCCACGGTGACCATTTTTGACAAGAGTACAGTCAAAAGGTCTGTTATGAGATCGTGCTCATGCCTCCAAGAGTAGAACATCAGCCCGTGAAGTCTGAGGTTAGTTCTTCTTAATTTATCATTTTTAAACCTAAAAAATAGAAATGTAGAAATATTTGTCCTTGGGGGGATTATTTTCAAAAATGCTAGTTTTAAATGAGTCTCTAGGGGGGAGCCCATAGGGTAGGTCTTTATTTCATCTAAAATGATGTATTTTTACATTTAAAATTGTTTTTAGGGCTTTCAAGCCGTTTGGTGATCTGGAACAGGACCGTTGCCCTACATAAGGTGGTAGTCATGGGACCACCGCCCTATGAAGGCAACAGTTACAAGATTGCTACCCTATAAGGCGGTGATTATAGGACCACCACCATAGAAGGCAGTGGTTATGAAACCGCCACTCTGCACAGGGTGGCGATTTCAAACAGAATGCAAAAAGGGATGTATTACTTGATTTTTTTTGCATTTTTAGCATTTTTATGTGTTCCTGATGATTTTTCTAGTTGGATTATGTTACTAACTTACTCCTTTTTTGTGTTTTGGGTGGATGAAGAAGAAGGAGGAGTATATCAGATGGAGTCAGAGAGAGGGAGTGTGATTGGCTCCCGACAGTGTTTGATGCATTGACCCTGGCTGAGAGAGACACTTTGCAGCGGGTGACATCTTATGGATTTCTCGGGTTCCTTAGATTGCTCCTTCCAGTCACATACCATGTGACTTATTGTCATAATGGGATGCTAACCATAATACCTTCCAATTACCAGGTGTTAGGGGTGAGTGGACTATCACCCTTGAGGATGTCTACCGTATATTGGGGGTCCCGAGTCTTGGGAGGTGGCTATCTCTTAATACAGTACAATATCCAGATCTCAAATGGTCCAGTGGGCCACATATATGGGAGATGGTGTTGTTTCCATGGGGTCAAAGAAGGGGTTGAAGGTTCATTCTATTGTTGAGTTAGATATTCTTGTGCTCCGCAAGGCTATTATGGGCATCCTTTCCTTGTGGTTGATTGGGGACAAGGGAGGGGATACCCTTTTATACTGTTGGGCTCCTATTATTGCACAGATTGAGGTGCATGTACGCATTTATGCTTGGGGAGTGAACACCCTTGGGACCACCTATCATGATTTGTATAGGGTGGTCAGATTATAGGGGCAATCATTTAGTCACCCTAATCTAGTCATGAGTTGGGTGTATGAGCACATCATTCCTTAAGGGAGAGGTCTACAGGTAGAGGATCCTGGGGATGTCAAGGCAGCAAGATGGATAGGGATGACCGTAATTAGGATGCCACACTAGCTAGTGACTTCTTTGACTACTGCAGACATGAAGGCCACTCCTTATAAGGCTATGGCAGGGTTATGGGGAGAGGAGACACTCACATTGATTGCTTGCCGTACTACTAGTCAGCTAATAGACAGGATGAGGAAGTTGGAGATCCACCCCTTCAACAGAGTACCACAACAGTTTGGCCTCCCCTATATTGATATGTTTCCTTCAGCGGGGCTAGTATACAGATCTGTTCGCGAGACAAGGGGAGGTCGTAGAGGCCGAGGTTAGACCACGATCACTCCTAGCATTCCCATCGTAGCTAGGAGGGTGATTCATACCTGAGGGGTACCCAGTGTTCCTCGAGCACCTTTACTTCAGATCGGATCCGGTCCTACTCATAGTGGAGATGAGCCCATTGATAGTGGACTCATATTTTGAGGAATTCACAGGGGAGGAGATAGAGGAGGAGATGGAGGGGACACAAGAGGGTGACACTGGGGTGGGTGGGATAGAGGAGGATGATAGTGATTCTGAGTGGCATGACACTCAAGATACGTTACGGGCCAAGAGGGTGGAGGAGAGCATAGAGAAGGTGACCCTAATTTCAGAGGAGTTTCCCTCTCAGGATTTAACGGGAGATGATGAGTACGTGGTAGAATGTCACTTCATTCCAGATGTGGGAGAGGCACGACAGTCGACGACATCGTTAGTAGTAGGCGCAACTCATAGAGATCCCACCTGGATGCCTAGAGATCTGAGTGAGTTACTACTCTTTTCTTGATTTTTGTTAGTTTAGAAATATTTAGTTGATAATTCCCTTTTGTTGTTTCATTTACTTTTTGAATTTATAATGAATGACTTTATAACTTATTTATTTCCCCTTTTTTATTTGCAGTGACTGCTGAGGGATGGTGAGACTTAATTCGCCAGGTGTGCACAGACACTCTACTACTCCGTTTGGAGAGTACATGGGCTGAGCTTACTATGGACATGGGAGAGCCTTCAGCAGCTGGTAGACATACCGACTTGTTTGCCCCTATCTAGAAGGTGGAAAAGATCATAACCTCTCTCCATGCTGAGGTAGATGGATATAGGACCATGGAGTGCTTGATGAGGAGGAGTTGTTATCATAGTGAGACCACAGCTACTGGCCATGATTGTGACCCCTAAGTTCATTTAGAGCATGTCACCGTAACAGGAGTCCTAGACGAGGTCGTGCACCTTCTGAGGGATCTCACAGGGATTGAGAGATCATGGTGCCTTTTTGCAGTGATTTTTGGTCAGATATTTATATGAGTGTTTTTGTATTTTCTGGGATCATTGAGCCTTTTGACCATGCCTAGTGCATGATGGCATTGTATATAAAACATGATATACATATATATATATATATATATATATATATATATATATATATATATCTTTTTGGATCTAGATCTTCTTGTATCTAGAATTTTGTGATTTCTTTCCCATGTGTACACTAGATGTTTTTAGAGTATTTGTTTTTATATGCTTTTCAGAATGTATGCCATGGATGAAAATTGATAACAAACATAATGTTTTACTTTATTTGCTCTTTTGTAATGCTGATAAGTGATGATGCAAACATATTGTAGTGTTGAAATTTTGGCTTCTTTGGGAAATATTCTGTCGCTTCTTCTTGTTTTGGCAAAATGTGATGAATATGTAGTGATAAAGAGATAAAATTTCCCCATTTCTAACTCCACGCAACTAGTAAGATGAGAGGGCTCAACACCAAGAGTTGGGAAGGGTGACAAATTGTATGAGTTTGACTAAATGGAATGATGAGAGATAGACAAACTAGTGATAGAAACCAAATATTAGACCCACACACTTACCCTACTCAAAACTACCACCAAGCTTAGAAGGAAACTTACTTTCTAGTTTATCTAGACTTAGATCTATAAATGGAAACCTAGCTGACAAAATCTATTTTTGAGGATTTGATCTCTTTGGAATTTGGACACTTATTTTCATTTAATATAATTTTATCTATATTTCTAAAATACCAAGATTTGTTAATTTGTGTGAATGGACCCCCCACACCCTGCCCCATGCCACTAGTAAGAAGCATGGGTTTGTCACCAAAGGCATAGGATATAGGTGAGTAAGGGAACTTCTTTCCTTTCCCAACCTCGCACCACCGGTAAGAGATGTGGGCTTATCACCGAAGGTTGGTGGGACAAAGAAGTGTGTAAAATAAAATATTTGGTTTGCTTGGTATTTTTGATTCTATTTGATTTTGACTCTTCTGATCTGTGATTTTGGAATATCCTTGTTTCAAAGAGACGTAAGAGGGATAGATGTGACACCAAGAAGCTTCTAGAAACAGACCGTAGGTAAGAACAACTTCACCTAGTAGAAAGAAAGGCAAAAACAAGTATGCAGGCCTTTGATATGGTTTTTAGTCAATATTTGTTTGTCTGAACTTGATGAAAAGATTTTGAAACTATTTGATGATGTTTGAAGACTAAAGATGTGATTTGAATGTTTTTGCCAACATTTTGAGAAATTTATAATAGATTGCTTAAGAGTAAGTTCCTTGGATACAATTTTTACGAAATGAGTGAACAAAATGAAACAACTACAGTGACTAATGCAATGTAGGTAGATATAATATACAAATGGTGGTTTGATGATTTATGCGTAAAACCTGTTTAAGATGCAAGGAATTGACTGTTTCATTGAATTCCTCACCTTCTAATGTACACAAGAGATACACACAATTTCTGTAGTCCTTCATGACTCGGTATGGGCCCAACCACTTGGGCCAGAATTTCCTTCCTTCGCCAGTTTTCTTATCAATCTGGCTGTCTAGTCTTAGAACTAGATCTCCCTCATATATTTCTCGTTCGTAGACCTTTTTTTGTTATATTTTCTGGCACATCCGGTCAGTGCATAGGCTCTGTGCCTTTGTTCAGACATTCAACCTAGCCTCATAAAGGATTTCTAGTTGAGAGAGGCGTGCCTCTCTATAGGCATCTTCTCCCAAAATCCCTTGTAATGAGATGCGGAGACTAGGTATTTTGACCTCAAGTGGGAGAACTAATTCTACCCCAAATACTAATGAGAAAGGGGTTGCTCCTGTTGGTGTTCTTATTGAGGTTCGATGGGCCCACAAGGCCAGATATAATTTTAGATGCCAATCTCATTTGTTCTCCTTAACTGTTTTGAGGAGAATAGCCTTTAATGTTTTGTTTGTTGCTTCAGCTTGTCCATTGGCTTGAGGGTAGTAAAGAGAGGCCGTATGATGTTTTATTTTGAATTTGCTGCATAACTCATGGACCTCATCATTATTAAAGGATGTTCCATTATCTGAGATAATGACTTGTGGGACACCGTACCTATGCAAATGATTTGGTTCAAAATGAACTTGGTGATTACAGAACCTGGTACGGTGGTGAGAGGCATGGCCTCTACCCATTTGGTAAAATATTCTATGGCTCGTAATTATAAAGTTATGGCCATCTATTCGATGAGGGAGAGAATTTTCCCTATCAAATCTAGACCCCACGATGGAGAAAGGCCACGAGGTTGCTATTGGTTGCAGAGATTGTGCTGGCATGTGAATCTCATGGGAGAATTCTTGGCATTTTTGGCACTTACGTACAAACTCTATGTATGTCATGTTCAAGAGTGGGCCAAAAAATAGCCCATCAATTGATGTATTTTACGAGTAGTGGCGTGACCACCAAAGTGGTCCTCCACATATCCCACTGTGGGATTCATAAAGAATCTTCTTGGATTCTTCTGTGTCGACGCATCTTAAAAGCATGCCATCGAAGGATTTACGATAGAGTACTTGTTCTAAAATGATGTATTTAGCAGCGATAAGGTGTAACCCCCTTCTTTGCTATGATGTGGCAACTTCTAGGATATGTATGGTCCATGATAAAATTGATGATATCAGTGTACCAAGGGACATCTAGAGATGGGGGGCCTATGGTCTCGACAAAGTATATGCACTCATTGGGAAAGTCCAGATTTACCAAATCGCCCCCATCTTATGGATTGTCAGCTAACTAGTCTATAATGATTTGACCCTTAACAGATTTCTGGTTTACAAACGTTAATTCAAATTTGCCCATTAAGGTTATGAAACATCCAGCCTTTTTAGATAAAGACCCTTGCATGAGGAATGTTCGTAAATGATATGTTTACAATGACCCTTTTTTCTTGGTTTAACATGTAATGTCTTAAAGATTTCATTTCAAAGACTATGACAAGGCATTCTCTCTCTGCCTGTGTATAACATGTTTCATAATCAAGCAATGTTAGGCTAATGAAATAGACTACACGTTCATGTTTATCATTTCCTTCTTGAGCCAACATGTAGGCTAGCGAGACATTAGTGGCCCATGAGTACAGGATCAAAGGATGATCTAGTCTAGGGGGCATTAGCGTGGGTGAAGACAAACAAGAAGCATTTAACCACTTCAAATGCCTTATTGCATTCTTCTGTCCAATCAATGTTATAATATTTATTTAACAGCTTGTTGATTGGATGAATAGAAAAACTTAAATCCGGGATGAACCTTTGGATTACACCAACCTTCCCAAGAAATGATTTGACACCAAACTCGTCTAACGATGGAATCATTTTAAGAACAACCTAGATTTTGGTTGGATCAACATCAATCCCTCATGAGGATATAATGTATCCCAGAATCTTTCCTTCTGTCACACCAAATACACATTTCTCTGGGTTCAATATGACACCATATTCAATCAATTGTGAGAGGATGATACAGAGTACTTTTGGGTGATCACAACGCTTCTTGGCCTTGGCCAATAAGTCATCCATAGGATTCCACAATTTTATGGATAATATCATGGAATATGCATGTCATTTCTCATTGGTATGTAGCACCGGAATTCTTAAGACCGAACGGCTTGACAACATAACAATAAGTTCCCCAGGGAGTTATAAACATGGTTTTGGCTTGATCCTGTTCAGAAATTTTAATCTGATTATACCCTGAGAACCCATCCATGAGTGATAATAGTTCAAATCCAGCTGTTGCATCAACAATAACGTCAATATATAGCAAGAGGAAGTCATCTTTGGGACAAGCTTTGTTAATATCCTGAAAGTCTATTCAAAATGTGTATCTTCCTATTCTTTGTGAGAACTAGGACAATATTAGATACCCATTGTGATAAGTCAACTGGTTTGATGAATCCCACTTGGAGGAAGTTTCATTACTTCTTCTTTTTCACCATGAGAGCCACTTTTGGCTTCATTGGGTCTTGACTTTGGTTTAATTGGTTTTGCGTCTGGTTGGTGACAAGATTATGTACTGCGATATGTGGTGCAATTCCTGTCATTTATTTGTAGTTAAATGTGAAATCCTTTTGATGCTCTTTGAGGATTTGGGTGTGTATTTCTATCTCCTCTATACTTAACGAGGATCCCAATTTTAAAAAAATTGGTTCTTCCTTCGTTCCAATGTTTATGTCAATTGTTTATTTGATTAAAGAGCGTTGCCTTCTTCAAACTTAGGCGAGGCCGGAGGTAGTTCCAAACTCTCTCCGTTCTCTACCTCGTAGATATCAAGATCCTTTTGTGGAGGGGACTTTATCATGGGATTTCCAAAGTAGGAAGAGGAAAGTGGTATTAGGGAAAGATCCACTATGTGGTGAGCAAGATGTAGCTCTGCATAGGAATTTAGATATTTGAGAGTGACTCTATCACTATCAAAGTGATCCAAGATAGAACTATCATTCTCAGCTTTGTTATGAGTTAGGAGTGGGTTTGTTGGTATTTTACGCACCAATGGTTCAGTACGAAGTGATACCATAAAACTTGTGTTTTCCAACTCACTATTTGGAGTGAAGCGGGAAGCTAAGGTTGCTATTGAATCGGTAAGGAGGTTTTGTTCTCGTGGGATTGCTTCAATTGATATTAATTTGAATCCTTTACTTATATCTAATACTGATGTTTTGTAGAGTTGTAAATATTCATCTCTAGTCTCATATACCTTAGAGACTTTGTTTGTAACTAGTCGCGAGTCTCCTAGCACTCTAATGTTATCGACACCCATTCTTTTGGCTATGATGAGGCCAAGGAGTAGGGTTTCGTATTCTGCCCCATTGTTTGTACTTCAAAGTTAATTAAAGGAAAACGTAAGGATCTTTCCCTCGGGAGAAGTAAAGATCACACCTGCCCCAGCTCCAACGTGACATCTAGCTCCATTGAAGTGGAGAGTCTAATATTTTCTTGGAAAAATGGATGTTGGGATATTTTTCATGTCTATTTCTCCTGCCTCGGTTACTTCTACCATAAAAACTTTGTTTGATGGAAGAGAACCAATTCCTAGGGTGTATCCCATACCCATAGAATCAAATGGTAGGAGAATGGGTAGATCTTTCTCTAGCAACTCAACAATTATTGCGGTAGTCCCTAATGACACTGTTTTTATGACATTAGCCTCATTTTTGAGTGTTGGAATGCCCTCGACTAGATTTGTAATTTCTAATTCCGTGGTAGGTATCAACTTCTCTTCTGGTTTTGAATTAATTGGTTTGCTAAGTTGATTTGTTGGGAGTTCAAACTCGGAGTGAACACCTGGTCTTTTATTTAGGTCAGCTAGTGTAAGGAGGGTTTTGGGGGGTTCCACCTGTGCTCAAATATTTTTCCTAAGTGTAAAATCTTATTTCCTATAATAACTGGAAGGGGATTACCTTCCATGCGGTTTCTCCTGGTCGTATGGTCCAGATAAAATGATGATGTTAGTATAACAGGGACAGTAGGAGTGGGGGGCCTAGTTTCATTAAAGTATATACACTCATCGAGAAAAGTCCAAATTACCAGATCGACACTCAATCAACAAATTGCTCAGGATAACGAGTTGTAATGATTTATCCCTACGGATTTATGGTTTACAATGTAATTCAACATTTTCCCATTAAGGTATGAAATATCTAACCTTTTAGATAAAGATCCTGCATGAGGAGGGAATGTTCGTAAAAGGATCTATCTTACAATGACCGTGTTCTTGATTTAACATGTAGTGCTTAAATGTTTTGTTGCAAAGACTATGGCAAGGCATTCTCTCTTTCCTTGTATAATGGGTTTCATAATTGAGCAAACGTCGAATACTGAAAATAGACTACAATGTTATCGTTTTTCATTGTCTTCTTGAGCTAGTCTGTAGGCTAGCAAAGACATCAATAGCCCATGAAGAAAAGATAAAGGATGATTTGAACTGGGAAGCATTTTAGCGTGGGTTGTGAAGGACAACAAGAAGCATTAACCAACTTCAAATGCCCTTATTGCATTCTTCTGTCCAATCAATGTTTTATAATAATTTATTTAACAGCTTGTTGATTGGATGAATAGAAAAACTTAAATCGGGATGAACCTTGGGATTACACCAAACCTTCCCAAGAAATGATTTGACACCAAAAATCGTCTAACGATGGAATCATTTTAAGAACAACCCTAGATTTTGGTTGGGACAACATCAATCCATCATGAGGATATAATGTATCCAGAAATCTTCCTTCTGTCACACCAAATACACATTTCTCTGGTTCAATATTATGACACCATATTCAATCAATTGTGAGAGGATGATACAGAGTAAATTGGGTGATCACAACGCTTCTTGGCCTTAGGGCCAATAAGTCATCCATCGGAGTCCACACTTTTATGGATATAATTATCATGAATATGCAGGTCCTTTCTCATTGGTATGTAGCACGCGAATCTTAAGACCGAAACGGCTGACAACATAAAAATAAGGTCCCCAGGAGTTATAAACATGGTTGGCTGATCCTGTTCAGGGAAATTTTAATTGATTATACCTTGAGAAACAGGCCATGAGTGATAATAGTTCACATCCAGCTGTTGCATCAACAAATAACGTCACTATTATAGCAAGAGGAAGCATCTTTGGGACAAGCTTGTTAATATCCTGAAAGTCTATTCAAATGTGTATCCTTCCTCTTCTTTTTGAAACTAGGACAATATTAGATAACCCATGTGAATAGTCAACTGGTTTGATGAATCCCACTTGGAGAAGTTCAGTACTTCCTTCTTCACCATGAGAGCCCCTTTTGGCTTCATTGGTATTGACTTTTGTTAATTGGTTTGCGTATGGTTTGGTGAACAAAGATTATGTACGCGATAGTGGGCAATTCTTGTCATGTATTTGTAGGTTTAAATGTGAAATCCTTTGATGCTCTTGCGGATTTGGGTGTGTATTTCTATCTCCTCTCAACTTAACGAGGATTCCCATTTTAAAAAAATTGTTCTTCCTTGTTCAAGTTTACTTTTGCTCAAGGTTTATTTGAGTAAAGAGCGTTTGCCTCTTCAAAACTTAGGCGAGGCCGGAGGTACGTTCCAAAACTCTCTCCGTTCTCTACCTGTAGATATCAAGATCCTTTGGTTGGAGGGGACGTTATATGGGATTTCCAAAGTAGGAAGAGGAGTGGTATAGGGAAAGATCCACTATTGTGGTGAGCAAAAGATGTAGCTTCTGCCATAGGAAAGTTAGATATTTGAGAGTGACTTCTATCAATATCAAGTGTCCAAGATAGAACTATCATTCTCAGCTTTGTTATGAGTTAGGAGTGGGTTTGGTGGTATTTACGCACAAGGGTCGTACGACAGGATACCCTAAAACTGGTGTTTTCCAACTCACGATTTTGGAGTGGAGCGGGAAAGCTAGGGTTGCTATGAATAGGTTAGAGGTTTTTGGGTTCTCGTGCGGATTGCTTCAATGATATTAATTTATCCTTTACTTAATCTAAGATTGATGTTTTGTAGAGTGTAAATATCATCTATAGTCTCATATACCTTAGAGATGGTTTGTAACTAGTCGCGAGTCTCCTAGCACTCAATGTTATCGACACCCATTCTTTTGGCTATGATGAGGCAAGGAGTAGGGTTTCGTATTCTGCCCCATTGTTTGTAATTCAAAAGTTTAATTTAAAGAAAACGTAGGATCTTTCCCTCGGGAGAAGTAAAGATCACACCTGCCCCAGCTCCAACGTGACATCATAGCTCCATTGAAGTGGAGATCTAATATTTTCTTGGAAAATGGATGTTGGGATATTTTTTCATGTCTATTCTCCTGCCTCGGTTACTTCTCCATAAAACTTGTTTGATGGAAGAGAACCAATTCCTAGGGTGTATCCCATACCCATAGAATCAAATGGTAGGAGAATGGTAGATCTTTCTCTAGCAACTCAAACAATTATTGCGGTAGTCCCAATGACACTGTTTTTATGACATTAGCCTCATTTTTGAGTGTTGGAATGCCCCTCGACTACGATTGTAATTTCTAATTCCGTGGTAGGTATCAACTTCTCTTCTGGTTTGAATTAATTGGTTTTGCTAAGTTGGATTTGTTGGGAGTTCAAACGCGGAGTGAAACACATGGTCTTTTATTTAGGTTCAGCTAGGTGTAAGAGAAGGGTTTTGGGTCACCTTGTGCCACAAATATTTTCCTAAGTGTAAAAATCTTATTTCTAGAATAACGTGGAAGGGATTACCTTCATGCGGTGTATCCATGGTCGACCGAGGATCATATTATAGTTGGTTTCCTGATCTATAATATAAATTTTGGTGAGGATTGTCTTGGGTCCTAAGGTGACTGGTAAAATGATGGTTCCAATTGAAGTGACCTTGAGGCTATCATAACCTCTTAGCATATTTCGCGTTGTGGAACAATTTGTTTCTCCATATCCTAGGTTTTGAAGAAAATTGAAGGGGACTATGTTAACTGCTGCCCCATCGTCAATCATTGCATGTTTAACATAATTATTATAGACCCATACTTGTAAATGTAAAGTTGGGTTTCCTTTAAGCACAATTTCAGAGTCGGTTGGCATTTTGCTTATATCAAATATAAAATCAGTATCCTTATTTGGCTGCCCTGAAGGGTAGACGTCAAAGTCTACATGGTTTACTTGCATTTCCAGAGGAGGAGTAATGTTAATTAAATGACCAAGGCCTAATGCTTCTAAGAGAGCAACCCTATGGGCAGGAGAGTTCTTCATTAAATCCAAGAAGGAAATATGAGAGAAGGTTTTTGTTAAGTCATTAATTAAATCATAAGCACCTCTGGGTTTTACCAATTTTTATTTGATGTTGTCTAGCTCTAATGGATAACTTGGAATTGGTTGAGAAGAATAATCCCGTGTTCTTGTTATGGTTTCTACAGGTAGCTCAGTGTCTAACTCTACCAGACCAACTATCTTGGTTTACGGTCGAGTTCCTAATTGGGGTGCGACTGGTGGATTTAATGAAGTTGAGGCTTCATGATCATTGTTTCCTGTCATAACACCCTTATTTATTCCACTCATATCTAACCTATTATTGTTAGAATGATTTGGGAGTGGATCGTTAAAGATCTTGAGGGGTGCATTTTGAGGGGAAACTGCCCCTGTGTAAGTGTTTGGCATGGGTACTACAAAATTTTCTAAGAACATATCTATAAAGAGTTGTCTTTGGTCTTCTGGCAAACATTATATGAATTTATTGTAGTCACGACAAGTCCTAGTATCATGGCCTTGAATCTTGTGGAAACCACTATACAAATTGGGATTATAATTTTGAGGTTGTTGATTTGAAATGTGCTGTGGTCCAAAATTCTGATAAGGTTGCTGGTTCTTAAAGTTGAAATTTTGAGGTTGTTGCCTTTGGTTTTGACTCTAATATCCAGTTGGGTTTTGATTTGGACCTTTTGTTTGGATTTTCCATTGTTGTTGTTGTTGTTGTTGTGGTGGTTGTGGTGGATGATTAAAATCCACTGCGTTGATTGTTGGAGTAAAATTGTTATTTCGCTGATTGTTAATGGGTGGCAAAATATTTACAACGTTTGCTCTTTTAACTTGGTCTGTTACTCCATCTGTTGTAACCCCACGGTTTTTGTTAAGGATTTTGGGTCCTTGATTCATATTCCCAGCATTAGGATAGGTCGTAGTTTTTTGACTGGGAATGATTAATTTCCCGTTTGTTCTATATGTCTTACAACCAATGTCTATTGTTTCTTGATCTATTCGGAGAGCGCTCTCGAGTACTTCATCATAAGTTCTCAGTGGAAACTTCTAGACTTATTCTTTTATCTCTCTATTGAGGGAATGAAGGAATAAATCACATAGTTCCATCTAATCCATGTTTGGAGCACTTGCTAACGAGTAGAGAAATGTACACCATCTTTGGATAAAATGAGCAGAGGATTCATTATGCTCTTGTTTAATATGCAAGAATTCCCCGATTCCTGTTCTTAACAATTTGTTCATTCAAAATCTTTGATAAAATCTGACACGAGTTGTTTAAATGAGTGTATTGAGGCTTCAGGTGTTCTGTAATACCAATCAAGGGCAATACCCTCTAAGGTTTTGGGGAATATATTAGCAAAAACCCCATCCCAAGGGAGTAGTTCTCGAATAGCCATGGCATAGGCCTTAATATGTGTGTTTGGGTCTCCCTCCCCTTTGTATTTGTGTAAATCAGGAAGAGGCCTTAGAAGCATGACATTTTGTATGGTGAAATCTAGAGTATCTTTTAAATATTCTGAGTAAGTCCCTACCACATAGGTTTCGACCATTGATGGTGCTTGCTGAGGGAGTGGAGATGGAATGGGTTGTTGATATGGCATAGCATACGTATTTGCAGGAACATAAGGAAATCCCTATGGTTGAGTGAACATACCAATAGAGGAGAACATGTCTCCCTGTGGTGATTTTGAATAAATGTTTAAGTAGGGAGTTGCATTACTCTGATATGCATTGTTTGGTGCTAAACTGGGAGGTATCATATTTTCAACTAGAGAGGCATTTGAAAATGTGGTCCTAGTTGTTGTTTGATGTGGATAGTTATACGAATGTTAAGGAGGCATGCCTAATATGCCTATTCCTATAAGGAGGTCAACCTGGCTGAGATGATGCAGAGGGTTGGGGATTCCTGCTTACCTGAAATATGAATTTTGATTTGCTTGAGCAAGTTCCAATCCTCTAACTTTTTCAACTAAGGCTGAGATGACCTCAATTGGTGAAGACATAGTGTTTTTCCTTAATGGTGTTTTTTGTACACCTTGAGGCTGTAAAGGGGTATGATACCATGTTATGAATTGATCATTACCCTGCCAAACTTCACCAAGAGTATTTCCCATAGGTAGAGGAACGGGGGTGTTTTCTTGGAGCGGGATATCAGGTTGCGTTTGCAAGCTTCCTATAGGTGGGTACATGTTTTGGAAGTGTTGTTCACTTCTAGTGTAGTGAGATAAATACTCCTCATCCAAAATGGGAGTAGATCTGACTATCTATTGATTTGTGGTCTGAACAAAACCTGAGGAGATGAAATGGATTCTCCAATAAACATCATATTGTTAGAGCCTGAGGGCTCTGGTTGTTATGTTTCTGCAAGCTGATCTAACTCCTCAATTTGGAATGAAGAACTATTGCTAGTTCTTTGAGGGGGAGTCTGTGATGAAAAGTAATTACTTGAATAGTTTTCATCCCATGCAGAGAGTGAGGGTGACAGTTGTCTATTTTTTTTACCATAATTTGCTTCGAGACATGAGATAGGTCTGCCATATGCGTCGTATCCCGACATATTCGAGGGGTATATGAATACCCGTAGAATAATGGAAAAGAGTAGAGGTGGATGAAAATAAAAAGGAAATAATTGTTTGGTTCACATTGGGTTTACCAATTTTGATGGTGAAGTTGATGTGAAGGCTAATGAGGTAGAGAAGATGAAAAGTGAATCATTGGAAGAACAAGTAGGATATGACTCCAGATTGGAAGAGTGTGTATGTGTTTCAAGTCGGGTTCACAAATTTTGTACGATAGAAAAGTGACATGCGAGCATGAGAATCTATAAGTGACTTTTCTTCGTACCCGACTTCCCGAGGTCATGCCGGGACAGCCGGTGAGAATGGAATATGTATAGATACAAAAAAAATAGTTGGGCATATTATATCTTCGACATGCATAATGGAATCTGTGAATCTAAGGCAAAGAAGGCTCTCCTAACCTAAATTGGTGTAATGGATCGTTCAGATATAATAGCTGCGTAGAGACTCCAATCAATGTCAAGCTCTGCCGAGGTCCTTTTTATTGGCTGTTGGATACGTGGAAAAAGACATGTAGGTGTTTTATGTATATTTCTAGACAAGGTCATGGAAAATGGTGATGAGAGGTGTGGTGAATACTCTGGATTTTTTTGGACGATTCTCTAGTTTAGTCCAGAAATCCCTAGCCTGCTTGGTTGCTATATTTAATACAAGGAATTGTGTAATGATATCTGGCGGAAGTGGTGAGGATCTGAATATTAGTGTGCATAAACCAGTGTCAATGTCTGATTGATTGGTAGGCTCGTTGGGTTATGGGACCTATGGATCACAACCGTAAGTTCGTGGTTGTGGCAGACCTCCTATGGTCATATGAGGAGTCAATCTCTTCTCCCAACTATCCAATAGTCATAAGCTTTTTCAGCCTCTATGTTTAGAACCAGAAGTTGTGTAATTTTCTCAGAATACCTTACAGGTTTTCTGGCAACTTGAATACGTAAGCCCATATCTATGTCGATGAGGAGGTCTCCTGCATAGGGCTTTGGAACTAAAGGGTCGCAACCAAATATTTATTCTCTTTCAAGTTCTTGTATGGTTATGTGGATATCCTATTAAGAAAGTTTGTAGTTGGGGTGATTTGACCAGAATATGTATGCCTTTTCATCCTCAATATTTAACTCTCTTAATTGTTCACTAACTGCTCATAGGTTTACTGTTGTTCGAAAAAACTTGAATCCTAAGGTCTTGATCTATATGAGCTAGTGTTGTGGGGGAGATTTGGTTGAAGCACTATCGGTTCAAATACATATTCTCTGGGATCTCTAGGTCCCATGATTGTCATGCAAAGATGATTTAATTTAACTAAAACGAATAATCTCATTATGAAAGATATATCTACATTATGCCATATATTCTTTTATTTTTGTATTTTTGATGAAGTAGTTTAATGAATTTAAAAGAGAAGTTATTCTAATATATTAAGAAAATGGACAATTAATCTAATAACAAAATCAAAACAAGCAACGTAGCCTAGTATAGCTATTTGCCTGTGCAGTTGTGAGTTTATCCTAAATATTTAAATAACTAACTAATTTTAATCAAAAGACTCTCAATCCTACGTCAAGTGAGGAATGAATCATGGTTTCTCAGAAACTATCATTCCCCACAGCTTCCCTAGCATATCAAATGTGAGCTTTAACTGAAATGAAATAATTTACTACTCTATTTGATATATTGTAATTAGAACTTTGATAGCTCAAACCTGGAGTTTACAGAACAGTGGTAAAATCCAGTTGTGTGTGACTTTTTCCCCCTCAGTGTGATCTCCTCATTCCTTTGTGTTCACGTGAATCCAGAAAAAGCATGTATATGATAGCATCAACAAAAGAAGATACTCAAAACAATGGCAGCTTTGGATATAGACCGAATACAATGCAAGTAAAAGAGGGATAGGTGCAAGTGAACAGAGCTCGAGACTATGCAATTCCTAGCAGGATTATTGTGGGAATACACACAAATACGCCGAGAATTCTAGAAACTATCTTTGGCGATAAACAAAACCTGCAACTCTAAGATGGATTTTAATTTAAAATGAAACTATCTAATGTTAATTGATTGTATGGAACAGCAGTGAAGTAAGATGGAAACAAGAAGATCAAATGATCTCTAAATAGCAAGGGAAGACTAATAACTGATGCAAAATATGAAACTTTTAGAACTCTAAGAAAGAACTTCAAAGCAAACTGATAATTAAATAGAGAAGGAGAGGGCCCTTTGTTTGAAAAAATTTGGCTATTTATAGGTATTACATTTACCAGAGGGTAATTCCCAATTGATCTACTTTACTATAAACAAAGGGAAACACTATTTACTGGGCGCCCAAAACATAAATGCAAGCCAAAGTGGTTGAAGAATGTAGGTGAAAGTTGAATTTTACATTTGACGCATTTTTCGGAGCATTCTGGAAAATGCACACAAAAAAAGGGGGCCTGAGGATAGAACAAGCACACAAGCTTAGATAAAGCATTTGGGATGCAAACATACACCTGACAAGCTTTTTCTGGGATTCCGAACACCTTGCAAAGAGACCTGAATCATCATTGGGGTTTCCATAACCTCTTTCTAGTAGTACAGTACCTACATTTGTTGGGTATGTATAGTTCCCTTCATCCTCAAACATGAAGTTTGAAAGATCAAACTCTTCTTCAACATTAGAGCTTGAAGGGGATGAAGTGGGAGGAAGAACTGAATGTTCTTCTGTGGCCTGCTCCACACTTGGAGCCTCTGAAACTGTATGGTCCCTCCTCCTTTAATGAAAACTCAGCCTCAACCCCACTAGTTCCTCAACCATTTTTTGCAATTATTTTTGGTGGGGAGGGAGGTGGAAATTTTTTGTTTGTTTAGAGGGGATGAATTCTTGGGAAGAAAAGGGGAGAAGAACTGAAATGGGGGTAGAAGACTAGGGAATGAAGAAATAGAATCAACACTTGGGGCAATAACTAAGAAGCTTGGAAATTAGAGCTTGGGTTGAGATGGTTCTGCTTGAGAAGAGAAAAAGAAAAGCTATGAGATGGTGGACTTACCCATTGACAAGGTGTCTTGACTCCAACTCATAAGCCTTGATCTCCTCAATCCATTGTGCAAGTTGAGGAAGCATTTCAAACCATGAAGTCTAGCTTCTCATGAGGATGTAATGTCATGGAAAGAGCCCTCCCCATAGACAAGGTGCCATGCACAAACCAATATGTGAATTCCTCATTTGTGTTATGGCCTTGGACTTTATCGCCACCATGCCTAGCCTCCATTTTTTGAATGGAAGAACTATTGCTTAGTTCTTGAGGGGGAGTATGTGTGATTTGAAAAGTAATTACTTGAATAGTTTTCATCCCATGCAGAGAGCGAGGGTGACAGTTTTCTATTTTTTTTACCATAATTTGCTTCGAGACATGAGATAGGTCTGCCATATGCGTCGTATCCCGACATATTCGAGGGGTATATGAATACCCATAGAATAATGGAAAAGAGTGGAGGTGGATGAAAATAAAAAGGAAATAATTGTTTGGTTCACATTGGGTTTACCAATTTTGATGGTGAAGTTGATGTGAAGGCTAATGAGGTAGAGAAGATGAAAAGTGAATCAATTGGAAGAACAAGTAGGAATATGACTCCAGATTGGAAGAGTGTGTATGTGTTTCACGTCAGGTTCACAAATTTTTTACGATAGAAAAGTGACATGTGAGCATGAGAATCTATAAGTGACTTTTCTTCGTACCCGACTTCCCGAGGTCATGCCGGGACAAACCGGTGAGAATGGAATATGTATAGATATAGAAAAAATAGTTGGGCAATATTATATCTTCGACATGCAATAATGGAATCTGTGAATCTAAGGCAAAGAAGGCTCTCCTAACCTAAATTGGTGTAATGGATCGTTCAGATATAATAGCTGCGTAGAGACTCCAATCAATGTCAAGCTCTGCCGAGGTCCTTTTTATTGGCTGTTGGATACGTGGAAAAAGACATGTAGGTGTTTTATGTATATTTCTAGACAAGGTCATGGAAAATGGTGATGAGAGGTGTGGTGAATACTCCAGATTTTTTTGGACGATTCTCTAGTTTAGTCTAGAAATCCCTAGCCTGCTTGGCTGCTATATTTAATACAAGGAATTGTGTAATGATATCTGGCGGAAGTGGTGAGGATCTGAATATTAGTGTGCATAAACCAGTGTCAATGTCTGATTGATTGGTAGGCTCGTTGGGTTATGGACCTATGGATCACAACCGTAAGTTCGTGGTTGTGGCAGACCTCCTATGGTCATATGAGGAGTCAATCTCTTCTCCCAACTATCCAATAGTCATAAGCTTTTTCAGCCTCTATGTTTAGAACCAGAAGTTGTGTAATTTTCTCAGAATACCTTACAGGTTTTCTGGCAACTTGAATACGTAAGCCAATATCTATGTCGATGAGGAGGTCTCCTGCATTGGGCTTTGGAACTAAAGGATCGCAACCAAATATTTGTTCTCTTTCAAGTTCTTGTACGGTTATGTGGATATCCTATTAAGGAAGTTCGTAGTTGGGGTGATTTGACCAGAATATGTATGCCTTTTCGTCCTCAATATTTAACTCTCTTAATTGTTCACTAACTGCTCATAGGTTTACTGTTATTCGAAAAACCTAAATCCTAAGGTCTTGATCTATATGAGTTAGTGTTGTGGGGAGATTTGGTTGAAGCACTATTGGTTCAAATACATATTCTCTGGGATCTCTAGGTCCCATGATTGTCATGCAAAGATGATTTAATTTTAACTAAAACGAATAATCTCATTATGAAAGATATATCTACATTATGCATATATTATTTTATTTTTGTATTTTTGATGAAGTAGTTTAATGAATTTAAAAGAGAAGCTATTCTAATATATTAAGAAAATGGAAAATTAATCTAATAACAGAATCAAAACAAGCAACGTAGCCTTGTATAGCTATTTGCCTGTGCAGTTGTGAGTTTATCCTAAATATTTAAATAACTAACTAATTTTAATCAAAAGACTCTCAATCCTACCTCAAGTGAGGAATGAATCATGGTTTCTCAGAAACTATCATTCCCCACAGCTTCCCTAGCAATATCAAATGTGAGCTTTAACTGAAATGAAATAATTTACTACTCTATTTGATATATTGTAATTAGAACTTTGATAGCTCAAACATGGAGTTTACAGAACAGTGGTAAAATCCAGTTGTGTGTGACTTTTTCCCCTCAGTGTGATCTCCTCATTCCTTTGTGTTCACGTGAATCCAAAAAAGCATGTATATGATAGCATCAACAAAAGAAGATACTCAAACAATGGCAGCTTTGGATATAGACCGAATACAATGCAACTAAAAGAGGGATAGTGCAAGTGAACAGAGCTCGACTATGCAATTCCTAGCAGGATTTATTGTGGGAATACAACACAAATACGCCGAGAATTCTAGAAACTATCTTTTGCGATAAACAAAACCTGCAACTCTAAGATGGATTTTAATTTAAAATGAAACTATCTTATGTTAAATTGATTGTATGGAACAACAGTGAAGTAAGATGGAAACAAGAAGATCAAATGATCTCTAAATAGCAAGGGAAGACTAATAACTGATGTAAAATATGAAACTTTTAGAACTCTAAGAAAGAACTTCAAGCAAACTGAATAATTAAATAGAGAAGGAGAGGGGCCCTTTGTTTGAAAACAAATTGGCTATTTATAGGTATTACATTTACCAGAGGGTAACTCCCAATTGATCTAATTTACTATAAACAAAGGGAAAACACTATTTACTGGGTGCCCAAAACATAAATGCAAGCAAAAGTGGTTGAAGAATGCAGGTGAAAGTTGAATTTTTACATTTGACGCATTTGTCGGAGCATTCTGGAAAATGCGAACAAAAAAGGGGGGGGTTGAGGATAGAACGAAGCACACAAAGCTTAGATAAAGCATTTGGGATGCAAACATACACCTGACAAGCTTTTTCTGGATTCCGAACACCTTGCAAAGAGACCTGAATCATCATTGGGGTTTCCATAACCTCTTTCTAGTAGTACATTACCTACATTTTTGGGTATGTATAGTTCCCTTCATCCTCAAACATGAAGTTTGAAAGATCAAACTCTTCTTCAACATTAGAGCTTGAAGGGGATGAAGTGGGAGGAAGAATTGAATGTTCTTCTGTGGCCTGCTCCACACTTGGAGCCTCTGAAACTGTATGGTCCTCCTCCTTTAATGAAAACTCAGCCTCAACCACCACTAGTTCCTCAACCATCTTTGCAATTATTTTTGGTGGGGAGGGAGGTGGAAATTTTTTGTTTGTTTAGAGGGAATGAATTCTTGGGAAAGAAAAGGGGAGAAGAACTGAAATGGGGTAGAAGACTAGGGAATGAAGAAATAGAATCAACACTTGGGGCAGTAACTAAGAAGCTTGGAAATTGGAGCTTGGGTTGAGATGGTTCTGCTTGAGAAAGAGAAAAAGAAAAGCTATGAGATGGTGGACTTACCCATTGACAAGGTTGTCTTGACTCCAACTCATAAGCCTTGATCTCCTCAATCCATTGTGCAAGTTGAGGAAGCATTTCAACCATGAAGTCTAGCTTCTCATGAGGGATGTAATGTCTTCGAAAAGAGCCTCCCCATAGACAAGGTGCCATGCAACCAATATTGAATTCCTTCATTTGTGTTATGGCCTTGGACTGCACCATGCTAGCCTCCATTTTTTGAATCTTCTCCAGCAGACCTGTGTCCTTTGTGTAGTTGTTACCATTGTATGCGCCACCTTGATCTTGATAACCTCTATGGCCAATTTTTTTTTGACCCTACTCATATGGGTAAGAATAATGGTTCTAGCTCTAATCATAATGCTGATTTGGAGGAGTTGGGAAATGCATTGGAGGTGGATTGCATTGTTGTTGTTGCAAGTATGAGTTCCATGAAGGAAATGAATTCATGATTGCACAACCTCATGGAATGGGAGAAAATGAAAGAGATGGAAGAAGAAAATGGATGAAAATGAGTGGAAATGGATGGAAACGTTTTGCAACTTAGAGAATGGGTGTTTGACTAGATGGAGTTGCCAGATATGCTTGCATGTGCCTCAAAAGGTTGAACCTTAATAAGAACACACCAACCTGCTAAGATGAAGTGGTAAGGTGCTTCAGACCTCTCCCATTGGGCATGTCAAAACTGTTAGTGTGGTCACACATTGGCTTATGATTTGTTGTTTGTAATGAGACACCTTGGAAAGATAGAATATCTAACCTCAGCGTCCCATCGGGAATGCCAAAACTATTAGTGTGGTCACACAGTGACTAATGATTTGTTGTTTATAATGAGACACCTTAGAAATATGCAAGATCTAACCTCAGTGTCCCACCAGGTGTGCCAAAACTGTTACCACAAAATCATAGCACCCCCGAATGGCCTGGATGTGGATTGGAGCATCCGGTGTGATTGTACAACATGGGACCATATCTCAAGCTGTGGGACTTGCAAATCTTGAGATGGACCTCCGGAGAAAGTCGGTTCTTACCTCCTAATCTACCTGCCACAAGCTACTAAAGTGCAGGAAGAACCTATCCTAATCTAACCATTCCAAGGGGAAAGAGAGAGAGAGAGGGTAAAATAGCCTACTCTAAGTGGTGATACACTAGAAAAGGAAGTGGTTGAATCATAGACCCGACCGCCTGAAGTGGAGAGAGGTGAGCAGAGGAGAGGGTGGAAAAGATACACCACAAACCAGAGATAGATTTCACATAGAACACCACTTCAAAACCCATTAAACACAACTCTCATGACCTACCAAAAAACATTAGAATATACACAGTATACCCTACAATGACGAGAGGTGAGGAGAGACAATAAAATAAGCAAAGGATGGACAGATGCCAAAAAACATATTTTATTACTCCAAAAGTTCACATAGTACATCATTAGTGGGAAAGAGGCAAGAGAATGCCATTACAGAGATGTGAAAGGAGGCTTAGACTCTGTGTTCTACCCTAAGGAAGAAAGAGAGAGGGGGCAGAAGAGGGAAGATCAACAACCCACCCTTTGAATATGCCCCTTCATTACAATATATAGGAAGAATAAGAGAGAGAAGAGGGAAGAATTAGAATCCTGCTACAACCACCTAGAGATATGAATTGAATTCTTATTTGAAAGTTTGACCACTATCAATCAATACCTTTCTCAAATCTGCCCCAAATCTGTCATGTCTAGTTCCCCAGTGGATCAAATCAAATCAGATCTGGTAGTTGGAGAAATCGAGCTTTGTATTAATGTGCTAGAATATGTTTTCCCATTTTTCATCCACCAAATCCTGTTAAGAATGATATTTTATATTTCCATGGTGTAGAGGGTGTCAAGACGTTTCCAAAAAGTCTTCTCCCTCCCAAATCTAAGTCTCTAGTCACAAGATATGGCCATTTGAATATTTAGATCGTGAGCGTGCAATATTTTAAAGAGTTTGTCCATAAAGGGTCCACGTGGTGGCCTGGCACTTGTTTGGAAACCTTCCTTTAATTTTTCTCTTGAACTAGTGCCATGTTGACACTTGGTACCCTCCGTTGGCCTGTCTCAATGCTTTGACAATTCAACCCGACCCTGTCCCTTTACGAAACCGGACACATGGAGGCTCTGCGCTCACTAAAAACCCTGCTTAGGATTTTGCCTTTGAAGGAGCATTGGGTTGACACTTGGCACCTTTTTCCTACACTCTATACTTATTTAATTTGGGCCCGCTCTCCTTTTTTACCTCTGTTGATTGTTTTCTATGTGGAGGGCTGGCACAAGTTTGAGTCTCCGACCTGGATCCCATTTTTGAATGTGCGTCGTTAAGACACTTGGCACCCTCCGCTAAGTCGAAGAATTTTCAATGGCCGGTGTAAATTTTTGGGGCTTTGGACGCATGGAAGCTTGACACTCATTTGGGTCTATCACTTTGGATTTAATCTTTGGAGGTGCGCCATTTGGAAACTTGGCTCCATCCGCTGTCTCCTCCATACTTAGTTGTTTTTGGGCCCGTTTTGAACAATTTGCGAAGCCCAAAGACTTTGAATCTTTGTCATTTCTTTTCCTTTGAGCCTCTAGTTATTTTGACACATCTCGGCCTCCTACCCCCGATGCTGCTATTCCATTTCTGAGCTCGCCTGTAATCTATTTTCTGGATTTGAAGCATGGGTTCGCTTGATAGATCCGTTTCTTGAATTTCTTCTTGCACAAGTTTGTTTGATCTTTCATAGGCCTTGCCACTCCATTGTAGAGTTCCTCTATTACCTAATTGTAGGATTTGAACATTAATTCTCTGGCTTCTTCTTGTTCGGGGTCATGGCTGATCAATTTTTCCAGGGGGCAAATATGGATAACAGTTCCCTCAATCACCCTTCATCCCAACATCTAAGGGTTGATGAGAGTCTAACATTATGGAAGTGTGATGTAATAGATAAATGGAACATGAAGTACAAATTTTGAGGGAAGAGATTGATATTTCAAGGGATAATTCCATGTGGTACCTAAAAGAATGAGAATCTTCTCAATATATAATGGATGAGATAGATACTACTAATGACATCAAAAAGGATAACATAAAGTTGAAGTTGAGAGTTAGGGTAGTCAAGCACATGAGCGAATTTCTTAGAAGGAAACTAACATCTATAAAAAGGAAACAATAAGATCCCATTATGTTAGGAAATTAGTGTTTACTCTAGGTAATTATTAATTATGTGAGTTAGTAATTACTGTGTGGTAAATAAATTAGTTGGTTAGTTGTTATCTTTTGTTATATTGTTATGTGAGATTTGGTTGTTAAACCAAACTCACGTATTAAGTCTGTGTGGTTGAGGAGGTTTCCTATTTTATAGGAGACAACCTCCCTATATATTTGCATTCTGTGTATATGATTTCAATCAAGTATTTTGTGTATACACTGAACTATTATCAATTTATTATTGTGTAAATTTCTAGTTCCTATCACATTATTGCTTGGTCCAAGGAACTTCGAGTACATAAAAACACTTACAAAGGAGAACGTGGACATAGAATTTTTTGGAATGGGCGAGTATGTAAAATATAAAGCATTGAATTTTTTTAATTCAATTTATAATGTAATAACTTTGTGAATATATAATATTTGAGTTATAGTAAGTTTGAATGAGAAAAACCAAATTAGTAGTTAGTAAGATTACTACAAAATATTGGCTCTCTCCAAAAATAGATAAGACTCTTTATTGTCAAGACCCAACTATATATTTTCCTATGATGCATATTGTAACTCTACATTTGTGTTAAAAGTCAAATCAAAATTTTGTATCAGTTAGCTCTTTTATGTGGTTGTAAATTATTGTTTGTTACCTACGTTTTTATGGTTTCCTGGTGTAGGCACCTATAGTTCGGCCAATGCACTATTATGACTAATATTGCACTAGTTGTGCTTCTCCCTATAAACCGACAATACACCGCCAGTTCGACCTATCTAAATTTCTTCCTACAACATCTCTTTTGTCGTTTTTCCTCTTGTAAACCATTTAAACAAGCTATAATAGCTTCATTCTAACTACATTAGCTTCTTACTTTCTTCAAGTCCACTTATACCACCTTCCTGGCCTATCAATCCATTCCATTAGATTGATCTGACCCTTCAAAACTCTCTCCAAACCCTAATCACCTCATAAACATGTTTAATTAAGCTTAAACATGATTTGTCACTCCCTAAACCTAGTCAAAGTAAGTTTTGACTTGCTAAAAGTGTTTTTTTGGAGTCTAGTGTTTGTGCCACATGCACTCAAGTTTCCCATTTTCCCAAATGGAAAACTATATAAAGGGCTAGACCCCCTCTCTCATTTTCAAGAATTCCTCCCTTCTTCCTAAGCATAGATTATAGAATTTTACATCTAGGTTCTAGATTTCATTTCTAGTTTAGATATTGAGCTATTTACTCCATTTTTTGTATTGCTAATCCAATTTATAGGGTAAAAGGGAAGAACCATTGGCTCAAAATCCTATAATGGGGAGATATCTTTCTCTTAATCACTGAAATTGATTTCTTAGGGCTTACTAGGTTCATTATTTTAAGCTTTCAAAGAATAGATGTAGTTTTACTTAGCTTAAATTTGAGTGTTTACTTCATAATGTATGCTAGTTAGAAAATCTTACTCATTTCTTATCGGATGGTCCACTGATTTGTTGCTTGAAGCCTTTGGGAATTCTTACCCTAAAATCCATGAATTTTACAACCTTTCTTTGAACACATTTGGCATGCCCAATGGGACACTTATGTCCATCGTCCATTAATGGAGGTCATTTAGGTTTTTCAAAGTTATTTTTAAAAGATTTTTAGTTTAAATCACTTGTTATTTCCTCATTTCTGTTTTAAACCTTGGATTAATGAACTCTATTTACATGCATTTGTGGGTTTAACATAGAAATAGGAAGCTTTGACTAACCAATAACTTGTTTACTCTTAAAATTTTGAAAATCCATGTTTTTTTGAAGGTTTTTCACAGGGCACGCGTAGGTGTTTTAAGGTGATGCGTACACATTGATATACATGGGTCTCTGTCAGAAAGGCCGCGTACCCGTCAGGGTGTCCTCTGTGTTTATAAAAATTTCTCTACAGGGATGCGTCTGCGTCTCCATAGGTCTGTCCACGTCTCTGTCTCTCTGGACGCATCTATGTAGTTAATATCACTGTGTAAAATTTTATAGACTTCTTTTTACTTAGGCTGCGTATTTGTCGATAGGAGCGCACATGCGTTGAAACCCTAGCGTAACTGTTGGATTAGGGCGCATAGGTGTTGGTGACTATTTTGATCTTAATAAACCCGCGTAGGTGTTGGTATAGATGCGCACCCATTGGTTGGGGCACGTACATGTCGGTTTGGGCACGCAGGTGCTACTGTCAAAATTAAAATATTTTACAGTCTATTTTAGCTGTTTCTCTGACATTTTTGATGCAGGTTTCTAAAGGCTAACAAATTTTAAAAAAAGGGCTATCTCTTTAAATTTTCAGTTTGTATGATTAAGTGTTTTTCATTCCTTAGCTTAAAATTAGGATTTGTGAAAGGGGTGTATGCTCTCTCCTCACGCTTTCCAAAGTGATCTTGGAGATCAAAAGCACTTTCACAAAATCTATTTTTACACGTTAAAAAAACACTTGCTTTTTAAAGGATAAAGTAACATTTTTATGTGCTTTTAGTAGGATTTCCACTTTGTGTATGCTCTTCCTTCGCGCATTTGGGTGATCTTAGGAATCAAAAGCAAGTGTGAGATCTCTTTTACCTCAATTGGAAAACGAGAAAACTACTAACCAACTTGTTGTCTAGAGGACCTAACGTTGGTAAAAAAAAAGGTGTTAAGAACAAAGCGAAAACTTCTAATACACATGTGTTTGCAGATTTCCAAATGGTGTGCCACTTTTGAAACCACATTAAGATTAAAAAAGATAAAAACACACCATATTCAACACACTGTATTGCAGGTTTCGGAAAGGGGTAAGTCCCTCTCCACTTAACTGGAACGTAACCCCTTTGGCATAAAGCCTTAAGCTATAACAATGGGGGTGGTTCCAGGAACCCCAAATTAGTCCACCGTTGAGTAACCTCGTGGACGAAATGGGAAGCACATCGCCTACCCACTTGACTAGTATGCCTTGTGAGTTAGAGTTGCAAGTTGTCTGTATCGCAACCTTAGTAAAAGCACATGATGAATGCATTCATTTCCCACTGTACTTGAAGGGGGACAAATCCGAGATAATCCCAAACTAGTCATGGCAAATTTTTGGGTAAATCGCACCTCGCTCTTAGACAACCTTGTAACACCTAGTTGAGAGAACTTATTAAGGAAACCATTTTGTCTGGAGGCCAACTTTACTAGCCCATGCACGTCATTTTTCCATCACAAAGTGATAACTTGTTTGGATTTAGCATCGTGTTTTTTGAACATGGTAACGAACTCATCCCAAGTTTGATCTGAGTGTCTTTCATCACGAATCTAGACAAACGTATTACTTAGCTTATCTTCCTTCATGTTTTTTTGAACGAGGCGAAGCTCTGCCCAAATTGAAACTAAGTCTATTTTCACATATTCTTGATCTACACCCATGCATTCGTACTTTCCACATTGGAAGTTGAACAGAGGCATACTTTACATGTCGTGTCAGAGATAGTGCTAGCTACTTTTTTGTACATTTACACTCATCCATGTTTGCGGCTAAGGTTTTAAACGAATAAATTAGGCAGGTACATTTTTGCGTCTTTGGCAGTCCTGCAATTTTGACTTCAGGATCTTCATCATTGTTACGGGTCGGTTTTGTCATTTTATCTCTCCCCTAGTTTGTCAAATTTTGCTTGCATTTTAGTCATTTAGTATTGGCATTTACATTGTGTCTCCCATTCTTTTGGCACATAGTATGAATCCCTCTATTACGTGGTTACATTGCTTGCATCGTTGCAGACTTCTTGTTATACCTTCTACTTGGTTTTAGTTCTGACGTCATCTAGATTTTTTGACGAGTGTTGATAACGCATTATATATATCTTCATGATGTTGTATTGATATCGATGCCTTGCTTGCTTGGTTGAGATAGCTTGATAGTGTTGTTACACTGTATCTGATTGTGACTTCCACTTTTCAATACACTTGGCTTGTTGTCAGTACTTGAGTCAATTCTAGGTATACCTTGTTGGAGGACTTTTGTCATTATTGTGCTAATATTCAAGCCTTGTTAGATTTCTAACTTCAGCCCACATATCTGGTACAACATTGTCGTTCATCTTGGTCTTTTAAGTATATATTTGACATAACACGACTTAGGTAAGTGATACATTTTCATCTGTCCAAATCGGTATCCTTTGAAAACTAGTAAACATAGTGTTTCATTTGAGTATTGGCTAGTAATGCCTAGAATTTTCAAAATGGAAACAAAATCCAGTTAGCTTGATGCAGAAGCTAATCCTTTCGATGGTTTCCCCTTTAGCAGGAACAATTTAGGACCATCTTCTCTCAAGTCAAAGATACAGAGACGTTAATCGATCATAGTGGAGGAGAGTCAGACTCTTCGGGAGAGAAACAAAGGTTAGACTTAAACAGATTTAATGAGCTCTTATATTATAACAAAGATAAAGTACTCGCAAGAGTCTTAGCGTTAGGAGCTAAACTTACGCACGAGCGTGAAGAAGAAACAAAGGTCATTGACCCTAACTTAGGAGAGAGAAGATTCTTCTTAGACACAGATAATCCTTTCGATGTGGGATATGCATCCACTTCTGGGCAACATAAGGCCACTGTTGAAGGTGAAACATCATGAAAACCTCACTTTAAGGCTTCACGTAAAGTAAAAACTGAGTGGAAGGCCTCCCCTCCTCCAAAATTTGATGAAGAAGAGGATCCCTTAGTTGAGGAGGAGACCCTCCTAAAACAGATCTTGAAGTTGAGTCAGAAGTTATTGAACCTAGGCGCTTCAAAAAGAAACATAGGTAAAGACAAAGACAAAAATAAACTTAACAAGTTTCAATTTGATCCGCATACAAACTATACCTTTAAAGCAACTCAAGCTCAAAGGTCAATATCACCTACTAAGGGGCAACTCATTTAGGATGAATTGAAATCTATGAAAGATACGCTCACAACATTACAATAGGGAAATATAGGGCAAAACAGAAAGTATCTCTATGAAGAACTGTGTCCTTATCCCTTCGATAAAGACATGTTACTGCAGCCCTTTCCTAAACATTTCACTATCCCAAAGCTCAACAAGTACAAAGGCAAAGGTGATCCCCATGATCACATCAAAGGCTTTTACATGGCTTGTCAAGAGGTTGCTTACAATGATAATTTTCTAATACGACTCTTTCCCCGTAGTTTGGGAGCTTTGGTGATTGAATGGTTCTATAGCATACCTAAAGGATCTATAATAACGTGGTCGGCACTAGCAGAAAAATTTGTGTGGCACTATTATTTCGATATTGAAAATGATATCACGATGAATTACATTTGCAATGCAAAGCAAAAATCTAATGAGACCTTCGTGGGTTTCTTACAATGATGGAGAGCATTGGCTAGTCGCTTCCCTTGTGCTTTACCTGAAAAACAATTAGTGAGCATTTTTGTTCCTAATTTAAACTCAAAGATAGCCTTCCATCTTCAAATACATTGTGGATCTAACTTCGAGGAAGTTATAGAGAAAGGTAGCCAAATTGAAAAGGCTCTTATTACCAAAGGAACACTTAAACCCTTTTTTAAAGACAAACATGAGGCCAAATCTGTAGACAAACCTAAGTTCTTTAATAAGAACAAGCACATTGTCGGTGATGGAATTACAGACTCCAAAAGAGTCCAAGATGTGTAGATAGGTCAACTTTTAAAGCTTTTGCAAGGACCTCGTCCCAAGGCACCTACAAAATGTACATTCACAATGTTGAGCGAACCCCTGACTGCTATATTAAAACAATTAGATGATGTTAAAATGGTAGAGTATCCAAGTACCACAGTACCATTCCCAGAAAATGCTCCAAAACCTGGTTGGTATAAAGACCATGAATACTGTGACTTCCATCATCTCAAAGGACACAAAACAGATAGATTTCTATGGCTGAGACACTTCAAAAAAGACCTCATTAAAGAGGGCAAGATTGCCGTAGAATCACCTCCTGATTCAGGATAGGGTCCTAATGAAAAAATGGGAATATATAAAGAACCTTTTCCTAATCACACGGATAAAAAGAAAAGGAAACCAGATCACGAGTAGGCCTCTAATGACTATCGCACTGCTGTGTATGTTTACCTCAGTAATGACAGTCCATTCGACTCCCTTATAGGTTGCATTCGTTCACCTGATGAATGAGTAAACACAATCTGAATTCTCAACGAGTTGTGCAGTTAGAACGTGACGTGCTCACTGAATCATACCTGATCTAATACCAACTACCCAAAGCCAATATAATTTACTAGACCAGCTAGAGAAAACACCAGCTAAAATATCCATTTTAGACCTTCTTAAAATATCTACTGCTCACAAGGATATATTGTACAAAACATTATAGAATTTCAGAGTCTCTACTGAGGTAGATCCCGCGCACTTGCAAGCTATGGTTTCCCACCTTGAACCCGCTGATCATATCAATTTTTATCACAACACTATCCCACGTAACAACCCTGAGCATAATTTTCCTCTCTATTTAGAAGTGTTCGTTACCCATCGTAAGATTAAAAGAGTGCTTGTTGATGTGGGATCTAGTCTAAACATATGCACATTGAAGCTGGTCTGGAAACTAGGCCTTTCAGAAGTGAATCTGGGAGCTAAGACCATCACCATCACAGCGTATGATAATGAGGAGAGAGAATCCGCATGTACTATTATAGTGCCCATGGAAGTAGGTCCAACCTGCCATGATACGACCTTCCATGTCCTGGATTTAGATCTCTCATATAACCTCTTGAGACGTCCATGGATTCATGCCATGCAGGCTATCCCTTCGACATTTCATTAGAGTATCAAGTTGTGCCATGAAGGGCGTATAGTCACTATCTCGGATGATCCTGAGTCATTCACTCACTATCAGGTGTTGCATAGTTTCTCTTGTGCAGCCTATGAGTTCCCTTTTGTGGATGTTGTTATCCCTCTTAAAACGGAAGCTATGAAGAATCGGGTGGACTCAGAATCACTCACACCTTATAATCAGGACTTCCCTTCTTTGGTCAATCATTTTACATCTTGGGAGGCTACATCAGCAAAATATGGCCCGGGAGAGCCATTTACTCTTGAACAAGCATTATTAATTTCAGACTTATTAGTGTCAGCTAGGACACGGAGTAAGCCCTATTTTTAGTTCAAAAGTACACGAGAACCATTGGATAAATTTGTTCATAATGGCCTCCTATCCAAAGAAAAGGTGTTAGAGGATCCCATTAGTAAGGTGCTAGAAGGAACCATGGCCTCATGCCATCAAGCACCTCAGTATATTAAAGGACATTGCATGATGTTTGTCATGGGTTATAAAGGATACGGATGTGGAGCCAACACACAAGGTCGTTTAGAACCTATTCCTACTCACCATTTCAAATCTGACAAGCATGATCTTGGGTTAAAATCCCAAGATGCTCAACCCATCGAGGTTGATGCTACCTTTTCTGAATGCGAGGACGTTTCGTATAATGCAGATAGTGATACAAGTTCCCAATGTAGCCTCTATGAATATTTGGCTTCCATGAACCTATTCCTGGAGTCAGCCATCCTTACCCTATCTAAATCCATCCCTTCAACTGATTATCAAGTCACCCTAGTTTATCCTGAACTTGTAGATTGAGACCAACAACTTTACATACCACTTGACATCTTTGAGAATGATGAAGCATTCATGGAATTCATGGGACTCAGGGATTTTCTTCTTACTGAGGACTACAAGAAAGGATTCCAAATTCGGTTAAACACATGTGCATACTTTGGAGAAGAGGTAGATATGTGTGGCCGCTTGGGTAAGAATGTTTTGAATAAAAGTACAAATACTTCAGAGCAGCCTAGTACAAAGAATAAATGGAAATCTCATAGTGACAAACTCTTTGAAACACTTATAGAAGAACAAAATGAAAAGCACATGGATAAAATAACTTATCCATGTGAAGATGATAAAGAGCTACCTCAGGAGGTTGATCTCACCCTCCCTCCTGATCCTACCAAAATGGAGGACGCAACTAAGATGCTCATTGAGCAAACCATCAGTGTTAACATTGGTTCAAATGATTTACCCATGATGATCAAGTTCGGGGCTTTGATCTCAGCTCATGAACAGAAAACCTTTGTGGAACTCTTAAGAGAGTACGTTGATATTTTCACATGGACATATTCAGATATGCCCAGTTTAGATCCAGCACTAGTTGTGCACAACCTTGTTGTGCACCCAGATGCCAAGCCCATTAAACAAAAATTGTGGAAGATGCATCCTAGAGTTGCACTTCTTGTCAAAGAAGAATTGGAGAAACTCTTGGCTGCAAATTTTATCAAACCTATTGATTACTCAGATTGGATCTCCAATATTGTTCCAGTACAAAAGAAAACCGATGTCATTAGGATCTGTACTGACTTCTGTGACATCAATAAAGCATGTTGTAAAGATGATTTTCCTTTGTCAAACATAGATATGATCGTAGACTCTACCATTGGCTATGAGATGCTATCCTTAATGGATGGCTTCTCAGGGTATAATCAGATAAGGATCACAGAAGAGGATCAGCACAAAACTACCTTCATCACTCCATGGGGAACCTTTTGTTACAAAGTCATGCCATTCAGACTCAAAAATGCTGGGGCTACTTATCAGCGTGTTATGAGTGTCATTTTTCATGATATGATTAATGATATTATGGAGGACTATGTGGATGACATATTAGCTAAATCAAAGAGTAGAGAAGAGCACCCATAAGTTCTTAGAAGTATCTTTCAGCGCCTCAGGGACTACAAGGTTTGTCTTAATCCTAAGAAGTGCGTCTTCGGTGTATTAGCAGGAAAACTCTTGGGATTTATAGTATCACAGAGAGGGATAGAATTGGATCTCGCCATGGTCACTACTATTACGAACATGCCTCCACCAACCACTCTTAAACAACTTAGAAGTCTACAAGGAAAGATCCAGGCTATTCACCGTTTTATTTCTCAACTTGTGGATAAATGTCATCCGTTTACACATCTTTTGAAGAAATATGTTGCTTTCAAGTGGGGGCCTGAATGTCAGAAGGAATTTTCTCTGCTCAAGTAGTACCTTGTAAATCCACATGTGATGATGCCCCCTACTCCTAGAGAGCCTCTCCTTTTATATATTTCTACTACCCAATTGTCTATTGGTGCACTGCTTGCCCAATATGACCTTGGCCATAAGGAGAGAGTTGTTTATTACCTTAGCCGTACATTGATTGCTTATGAATTGAACTATCCACAAATTGAAAAGGCCTACTTGGCAGTCATCTTTACATTTCAGAAACTTCTCCATTACCTCCTTAACAATAAAACTAAACTTATTTCCAAGGTTGACCCTATTAAGTACCTCTTATCCAAACCCACCTTAACAGGCCGAATGACTAATTGGATCATTCTTTTGAGTAAATTTGAGATAGAGTTTGTAAATCAGAAGTCCTTAAAAAGACAAGTATTGGCAAATCAGTTCCAGAAGCACCTTTACCAGGGACAAAGCCTTTGTGTCTGGATCTCCAAGACACATCTATGATGTATATCGAAGAATCCATAGAATGGCAGGTCCATTTCGATGGATCATTTACTTTTCATGGATCAGGAGTAGGAGTGGTGGTTATTACTCCCACAGGAGATATTATACCAAGGGCATTCTAGTTGGGGTTTCCTTGTACCAATAACATTGCAGAGTATGAGGCACTCATTGCTGGCCTCAAGCTAGCTATCACTTAGAGCATCAAATAGCTACGAGTTATTAGAGATTCTCAGCTCATCGTTGAGTAGGTTAATGATGAATACAAGGTTAAAGATGAAAAAATTATTCCCTATAAGAAGATGGTTGAAACCCTGAAGGAATATTTTTCACATTTCATATTTGAACAAAAACCCAGATCTCATAATAGATCTGCAGATGCCATGGCTACCATCGGCTCTCTCTTCTGCATCCCACCTGAAGAGAGTAAGATGCCTTTCTTTGTGGAACACTTACAGATGCCAGCATATGATATGCTTGAATCTTGTTTAGCATGTGAGGTTGTTGGTCCCCTATCCCCATGGTATGACCCTATTTACCAAGACCTACAAGATGGAACCTTCCCACCTGACATTACCCATTCAGAGAAAAAATCCCTTATCCACCGCATTACCCATTATACCCTCCTAGGAGGCACCCTTTATCGTCATGGCTATGATGGGAACTTGTTTCGCTGTCTAAATGTTACTGATTTGGTTCACACGATTAAAGAGGTATATAGTGGTATCTGTGGGGCACACACTAGTGGCATGGTCCTAGCTAAGAAACTGTTGAGAGTAGGCTACTATTGGCCTGACATGGAATCTGATTGTTGAATTTTCGTAAAGAAATGTGAACTTTGTCAAAACTACGGTAATCTCATACATGCACCGGCACAGGCTTTGTAGCCTATTGCAACAACTTGGCCTTTTTCAAAGTGGGGTTTAGATCTCATAGGGAAGATCCACCCTTCTTCATCAGATGGTCATACACACATCATAATTGCCACCGAGTATTTCACTAAATGGGTGGAGGCTATTCCTCTTACCTATGTCAAATATCCAAGTTTATCATGAACCATATTATATGTTGTTATGGTATCCCCTTGGCCATTGTCACTGACAATGGTAAATATTTCAAAAACAAGACGGTAAAAGACTTGTGTCAACATTTTCGTATCCAACTTAAATGGTCCACCCCCTATTACCCTCAAGGTAATGGGCAAGAAGAGGCTACAAACAAAACTATTGTGCACATTATGGAGAATATGGTCAGTAAAATTGGTTGTAATTGGCACTTGCAAATCCATCCCGCCCTTTGGGATTATTGAACCTCCATTTGCACCCCTACTAGTGCGACCTTGTATTCACTTGTCTATGGCACTGAGTCCATCATACCTTTGGAAGTGGAGCTTGCCTCCCTGAGAATATCTCTCAGGTACTACCTTGACAAAGATGAAAACTACAGAGTTTCTCACCTGGCAAAGTTGGAACTGTTAGATGAACGGCGTATCATAGCGCTTAATCACCTTAAAGTATATCAAAATAGAGTATCCAGAGGATACAACAAACGCATCATTCATAGGGAATTTGATGTAGGAGATCTCGTACTGAAATAAAATCAGAAGAATACCACCAAAGATAGGGAAAATAAAAGTAAATTTGAGGCCAATTGGTTCATCCCCTATGTGGTGACTGCTAAATATGGATCAGGGGCATATAGACTTGCCTATTCAGATGGTGAAGAGCTTCCAGAGCCCATGAAAACCATTCACCTCAAGCACTTATATGCTTAGGCATGGCTGGAATATTGAGATAAGAAACTAAAAAGTAGAAAACAAAGAAAAAACAAGCAAAAAATTGAAAAATTGAAAAAAAAAGTAAAGAAAAAATAGGTCGTCCTCATGTGAAAACCACGCAATTGTGGCACAGGGGGCATGTCCTTTTGTGAAAACTGGTTTCCGGTGCTTAAGGAAGGTTTCTCGTACACAAGTCACTCTTGTGACAGGATGGGTAACTCTTGCCACTTGTTAAATTTCGCAATACCTTGGCTAGGTCTAGGGATCCGACCTCAAGCTCCCTTGTAGGACCTGTGATCTGGTTTACTTACGCTATATCTGTGTGAAGGATGTGGCCTATTTTTATATTCCCACATCACACTAGGGGCACATTCACATTCCACTTCATTGTACACTAACACATGGCATTTTACCCTTTGTATATTCCTACATCACGTTGGGGGCATTCCACGTTTCTTTAAAGCTTGTACATTGCTTTCAGAACATGACCTTGGAAAATACAAAAACATTTAGAAAACGATACACAAAAATCTAAACATCTGGAAAATTTCCCTTTTCAAGGATAAAGCTACATTCATCTCACAATCTCATCTTAGGGAAACTTAGACAACAATGACGAACACAACTACGAAAACTTATCTTTTAGATAAACCCCAAAACATTAGAAAATATGTCCATGTTATCCTGCAAAAACAAAGTGGTAGTTAGATTGTTTTTAGTTTTTGTTTTGTGTAGTTTTGGTGTACTTAACTTGTTGTGTTGTTCATTCTTTGAATGATTCTTTGCTTACATTACATTAGATCTTGTTAGGTTTAATTGTGTGTTGCGCTGCATTGATTGTTAGGACTGTTATTCTTATAAAGTAGTTGTTGTATATTTCTTTGATTGCTATGTGCATCTATTGGAACTCATTTTTACTTGCTTGTTTTAAAGTGTTAGATTAATCTTATTTTTTTTGCATTGTGTTGCATGTGTGTTGGTTTATTTTTGTTAACTTTTTCTTGTGTGTTTGTGTAGCACAGTTGTTTGTTATCACATCTATCATATATCATTTCATCACATTTATCACATCATATATACAAAAATGCTAAGTATTACATCTTGCATGTATGCTAAGTGTTATCCCGTAAAATTGGCAAGGGAAATTTTACAAATAACCATACTGAAAGTTTTGTTCTGATCCCTCGTCGGGGATTTCTTGCGTTCGGAACATTGCAAAATCCCTTCCCGGGAAATCTAGTTTTCCGGACTTAGCTGTTTTTGGTCTTTTTTGGGCGGGCACATATAATGATTGTGCAACATCAAATATTCATGCGCCCCCTTTAAAGCCTTTGGCACATGTTTTCTTGTGTCAACCGGTGTTTTGGTGTGCCTCTCTATGTTGAGTCTTTCCTACATGTGCCAAGGCGCGTGTGCTTCCTGGCAACATATATTTTGTTGCACCCCTTTTTGGTGCACAAAGGGTGCACATATTCCTCTGTCGACACCACTTTCGGTGCGCCAAAGGGCGTACATATTATCGTGTTGGCAAGCGTTTTGGTGCGCCAAAGGGTGCATGTTTTCTTGTGTCGACAGCTCTTTTGGTGCGCCACTTAAAAATTTGGTGGCGCATTTATTGCCTCCTTGCCTATATATAGGCACGTCTGCAATGTCATTATCACCAGAGAAAATCACGTGATTATTTTTATTATTTTCTCTGAGCCTGTCAGCGCACCTGCCCTGTCATTTTCAATCACGTCATGGACCCGTTTGCACATTCTTCGCTATTTATCTAGGTAAGAGGTCCTTATCTCTTTTGTGTGTTTTGTGCTCTGTTTCCTTGTTTGCTTGCTGGTTTGGATTGGGTTTAGTTAAAATCTGTCAAAACATGGACTCCCCACCTTCCTTGCTGTCTTTTCCAATCTCCCCCATGTTCTTCCCCCTCTTTCTAGAGCTGTTGGTAGAGGAAGCTCTGTCCTAAAATGACTGCTTAAAACTCTTTGTTTTAAGCCTCTTTATCACCTAAAAACACCCTCAAGAAGAAGTTTGAAAGAATGAAATCCCTCACAGAGAGAATCAAACCTTAAAAATGAACTGTATTTTTGTTCTCCTTTGGCGCATCTGTCACCCCTGTTACATGAAAAACAGTTGTGCCAATGGCACATTTTTGCTGACTGCTGCATAATGAAAAGCTGCGCCCTCATGGCGCACTTCCATCGCTTGTTGCAAACACTTTTCTTGCGTCCTACTTGGCGCACCACACTCGTGTGTTGCATTGATAAAAATCGCGCCATTGGCGCACCCAGCATCCATGCAACAATCCTTTCCTATGCGCTAAGTACAAAGCTATAAACGGCGCAGGTGCGTCCCTCATTGCAACAACATCATGTTATGCATTCCTTCCATGCGCCGCGCCAAGTTCCCTTTAGTGCATAAAAAGCATATGTTACACAAACCTTATATGCGCCTTTGGCACACCAAAGTTCAATGCAACATGAAAGATATATGCGCCACAGGCGCATCCTATTCCCGTGTAACATAAAGAATCCATGCACCCTTCAAAATGCATACATATGGCGCAGGCGCACCTGTGCTTATAGCAACAAAGAATGCACCCTACAGTTTCCATGCGTCGTGTGCCCTTTGGTGCTAATTTCTCCCCTACAGCATCCCTTTCTAGTGCGCCTTACTATTTAGCCCTGTAGCTTGCAGTATTCATGCACCCTGCGCCTTGAGGCCTTTAAATTGCTAACTCTTTCTTCTATCAACATTTCAATGGAAAATCAGACAGTTGACATGGCTTTCTTGCGTTGGGTTTCACTTCTTATTGTTGTAGATCAGCAACTAAGTTCAGAAGAACATATGTCAACATCAAGCAAGAAACCTATCAAATCTAAAGGCAAGGCCAAGCTCACAAAAGAAGAAATGAAGTATAAGTATCAGAGGGTCAGGATGCCCGAGTCCCAAGCAGAGTGTGACTTAGACATCAGAGACTCCGAGCTGGTTCATATTGATATGGAGGAATTCTAGGCCAGAAGCCAAAGGGTCATAAGAAGTCCATGGATGGACAAGCTGATAGGCAGTGCCCTGCACTTTGCTAGTGGGATCCCAGTCAGTGCCGTAAACAATGAATTTATGATGGTGGTAGCCCGATGCTACAACAAAGACACAAGATGTGTCCATGGTGAGAAGGGCAAGGTTATAATTAACCTCACTTCCTGCCACTTTGAGATAATGCTCGGCATTCCTCATCACCGACACTTTGTGGCCGTCAGCCAACAAGATTGCATCAAGGCCTGGGACAACAATGAAGATCAGTGCATGCAGCTGATGAATGAAGTTTATCTGAAGAACAAAAAAGTAGTGACTCGGTGGCCACAAGTCATTCATCGCAGTGACTTTTCAGAGGAACTCAGTGACACAATTACGTTATTGAGCAGAGTCTTCGAGCTTCCTGACGCCCATTATTTTCACAAGTGGATGTTGCGATACCTTGAGATAATGAACAAAAATGTGCCCGATCAACGCTTTGAATGGGCAGAAATTATAAGCAGCACAATCTCTGAGCAGTTACAACTACTCAACACAATGGGGAGGTTCTATATGAACTCCTACGTGGTCTATGCTTTAGCTTCAGAAAGGGACTATCCAACTCTGATGCAGTGCGGGGTTTGGCCCCAAGTTAAAATATATGAATACTATCAAGAGCTGAAGCTGGAAAATAGCATCCCCCAATTCAAAAAGATCAACGATGCATTCTTCTACTTCATCATCTGCCTGTTGAGGTCGAATATGACTCACGGTCGAACGACCAAGAGTATAGTAGCAGCTACTGAGAAGTGGGGGGCCCTGTTCACTCAATTCCCCACATTTACCTATCTAAGGGCAGTTAATTTCTTGGGGGAACCGACTAGACTGCCAAGATATGCCGGGCCCAAGTTGATCCTGTTGGAGATTTCAAGGCAGCTTGTTACCTACCATGAAAAGTGCCTAAAGAGAAAGAAGGGTGGAACTGCTTTCCCCCTCACAGTGGGTAGATATACGTGTCTTACTCACCACAAGGTAAAAGATATGTTTGCAGAACTGGAGCTACTGAATCTGAAACATGACTTCCCAGCAAGGCCTACCTTTGACCCGAGAAATTGTTTGCCTAGAGCCAAGCTCGACCCGATCCATATCCCTCATATCGAAGATATCTACATCAACATATATCATGAGGTTGAGCTCAGAAGGAAGGATCATTCTCGCTTGGCCTTAGCAGAAATCATCCAGTACGGGGTGGCCATCATCCCCAAAGGCTACCAAACTACTGAAGAGGAAGTGGATCAAGTGTATCTTGACACGGGTGGGGACGATTGGCCTTTTGCGTTAATTGATAGAACCAAAGCACCTCAGACAATTGAGGAAAGGGTCAAAGAAACTCTATGTAGAACAGAACATTGGTGCCGAATGAACAGGCTCATCTACCTCGGGGTTGATTTCACAACCTCTCCGTTGGGCAACGCACCTCCTCGGGCTAAACAATAGCCAAAAGGAAAGGGTAAAGGTAAAGAGGGTGAATCCATTTCCACCCAAGAATAATCTCCAGAAAGCCCTCCTTCCACTTCACAAGAACGGGTTGAAGTCTCGAAAAGCACAGAAGAAGAAGTGGTAGAAGATGTTCCAATAGACCCATCCGCTCTGGATGTCGCCACTGCTGTAACAACTGAGGTCCCTTATGTTCCTTCTCCTTCCCCTCCTTCCCCTCCTCAGGTGACCTAAGCGACCATTCCTTTGGTCGTGTCCTCTCCCCCTTCTTCTACTGTTCCTCCTGCTTCTTCATCTATCTTCTCTTCTCTCACGGATTTTTTTCCCCTCCATTTCTTCCCTCATCTCTGAGCTCCCTTCCCTTCTTATGTCTTCCTCTCCTGCAGTATCTCTTCCTCCTATGAGCACTTCCTCGGCCTCCCTCTCGATGCCGCCTCCAAGTGACTACTGTAGCTGCCCCCTTCTCTGTTTCTGGTCCTTCTCCCATAAGTCCAGCTTGGATCTCCCAGCACCTAAGTCAGCAGAAAAGGAAAGTTCCCATCGCTCCGATGGACTTCTCCGTAATCCTGTCAAAAGGGGTAAAGAAGCAAAAGCCCATCACACGCTTCTCTCAGAGTGCTTCGGGAGAGAGGGTAATGGAGATCGCGTACCCCAATCCTCTGAAGGATAAAAAGGATCTATCCTCAACAGATTACACAGTGACTCAAGTCATAATGGGGATGTCTTCTGAAAGCCTTCAGGGAGAGGCCCTATCTGTAGTCGACTCCCTCTGCAAGAAGCTTCAAGAAGGGAAAGAAGAGAAAAGGCTTCTGAAAGAGCAAAATAAACATCTACTCCATGCTTTACAGAAGATGGGCAGTGCGCCTCCCACAACTACCTTTGAGTCAGGATAAAATTGATGAATATGCAAAGATAAGCGAGCAGGGCCTAGCAGTTTCCGCTTAGAGGAGCCAGATCCTCAAGGACAGTGAACACATAATCGCCAAGTTCACCGATTTGTACCTAAACATCAACAAGGCGAACAAAGAACTCCAGGCGTTAGCAGGACCCATATCAGAAGAGCTGGACTATGCTGGGCTGCAGTGTGAGACCTTTCAAAGAATGTTCGACTGTTCAGTCGAAGATCTAGTCAAGTTCGGCATTTTCGGTCATCCCAAGGCCCTCAATAAAATCCTTTCCACTCTGGATTACCAGATGGATCAACTGGAATTCATCCTTGAAAAGATCGATAAGGTAAAGGAAGAAGCCCTAGACACGATGCACCAAATGGAACAAATCATTCTCAACATGTCTCCAGGGTTACTTACTCCTTCTTTCGCCTTAAGGAAAGTTGATGAAACCATTCAAATCTTCAAGGAGATTGTTTCACAAGGGCTGGGGCCAGAGGTCACTTTTGACGCGGAATCCATCAATAACCTGCTGGCCTATCGGGATTTCATCGGATTCCTAATAGAATCAGAGAAAGAATATTCCAAACTCCCAGAGAAGCTCATAGACAAGCGGGAGACTTGTGAGGTGATCAGCGAGTGACACAAGGATCCTTCCCAGGATCAACTAGAGCCCATAATCAGCAAGTTCATGGAATACCGTGCCCAATTCCACATCTCATCACCCGAGCAGCAGCAAGATATCCCCTTTCAGCAGTGGGACGATGACGATGAATGAATTCTTTCTCTTCTTCTCTCTCTCCTTCGACTTTCTTTTTGTAAAATGTCTAAAGTATGTTGGCACAAATGATGACATCATCCATGTTGCACCATGGGATGATGTCATCCATCAAGTTGTCAAAAGTCAACATGACTTTGTGATATTGTTGTAGATATTTTGTATATTTTATGTAAATAGGTGGTTGGTTCCTTTTTTCCTTCCTTCTTCTCCTTCTTCTATAAATACTCAAATACTTGTTGTATTTGAGTAGTGGATATCTTTCAGATGAAAAATACAAGTGAGGAGAAAAGACTTTGAACTTTTTGTAACAGAAAGAAATATTAATACAATATTTAGACTTTGTGCTAAATACATGTGTTATATGTATTAGATTTTTCTTACATCAGATCTGTGTGTTTATTCTATTGGATCTGCTTCTGTTTTATTGTCATTTATTCACCAGTATTGTTTTATTCGTTTATGGAAGTAGGTTTGGCTCTATTTACTACCAATCCCAAAACATAAACCTTTTGACCTTTCTGCTTTGGAATTCATTTCTTTTCTCCCTTCGGACCTAATCTTTCTTCATCCTCTCTTTCATTCCTTTCTTTTCGCAGTTGGAAATAACCCTACTGGGATGAGATCCCAAACCCCCGAAGGTAGAATATTGTGAGACTTGCACAAATTCCTACTGGCAGAATAGCAATAAACCAGTTTCACTTTGCTGACTCAAAGAGGGGCTATGCCCTGCACACTGTTGCCTCATCTATCCATAAATCTGCCCAAGCGACAGATTTTTGAACCAACACTAAGCTAATCATCACATATCGTATCATTAATGGGGGCAAGAGGGGTTGTGCATGATCACTAATCTATCCCCCCCCACACCAATATCATCTAGTATCATCCCAAAATACTAGCCATATGGAATCAAACATCTCATAAAGTGAAAACACATGATATCAAATACACAAGTATATCATCACTAAGAAACAAAAACATGTACATCTCTACATCTGAACGTATGTCACATACATAAAAAGAAAAAAGATACAACATGAACATCGGTGAAGCATTATGACCATGACAACATATCAATGCATGACAAGATATACAAGAAAGTGTCCATATGGTACATGTATAATAAAAATCTCTGTGTCAGAGTCCGTTATATAAAAAATTCTCTATCCATCTGCCATATAAAAGGGGCAGGGATCAGATACTAAGCCTGCATACAGAGGCACAGAGGTACATCAAAAAGTACCTACATCTATCAAAATCAAACCTTCATCTAGAGGCATCCACAAAATAATATATACATAGGCAAAACCCGCCTTCATAAGAGGCATATACATCCAATACATACATATATATCATGGCATGAGTAGGAGACTCATTCGTAACTCTCGCCCTCACTGGGGCTATTGGGACCATGTCCTAGAGGATGGAATAATGGAGGATGTGATGGGCCTACCCCTGAAGATTCTGCCAACAATGAGGGAAGACCATGTGTCCCCTTTGCTATGTACTCGACTGTGTAGCTAGCTGTTGTACTAACCTGGCCGACCTCCATGATCTAAAGCCTGTGCAGTTCACATCAAGATGGGCAAAAGTTGTCACTCACTCTGCTACTAGAACTACCCAGAAGTAGGCTGTCCTGTAATAAAGAGCCTCACCTGTGGCCCTGATAGTGTTACGTATCAAATCATCATCTCCTGTGGTTAAGGCTGCCTATAGGGCAGCATCACACTCACCTATCAATCAACCTCTATCAGCATCATCTTTCCTAGCAGCGGCAGCCTCTCGATCCCTCTCCAGTGTAACACTCTATAACTTGACACAGGACCTGGTCTCTCTCCATTAGATAGGTCTTTCCCTCGGCCTGCACTTGATCATGTTGAACCATGACGCTGTGTAACTGGCTCTGTACCTAGCCTAAGGCACTCGCTAACTGAGAACCCTACTCTACTAACTGTGTAATCTGACCCTACCATACGGCCTTACCACTGTCATATGACTGAGACCTGGCCTAGTCTCTCTTGGCAGTCAACACCTGAACCTGTGTTCTGGCCTGATCTCTCTCTATGGCCACCTGAATCTATACCACTATCGTGGCCTGTAACTGTTGCTGTAGTGCAGCAAGCTGTCCATCATCACCACCCCCTGGGGCCTGAGGAGGTGGACCCTGTCGTGGTAGAACCTATTGTAATGGGACATAAATACTCATTGGAATTCCTACTAGAGGCAACAGACCAGCTAGGGCATGGTGTGCCTGTCTAGGTATAAGCCTAGGACCCTATGCCTGTGGCTGTGGGGCCCTACCTCTAACTTGATGTTGCGCATCGGGGCCACCCTCGTCATCTGAATCGTCATCATCAATATCACCTTTGACACCATCGTCATTGCTAGGCGGCCCCACTGGGGGAGGCCTCATGCCTGCCTCATATGCTACCCTCAAAATAGTTAGCCTATGTGGAATCACACCGTGATACCAGGGCGTGTACTCTGCTATGCACCCTGGATCTCGCACCTGCCTCAAAGGTACCCATGCAATAGGTATCACATGTGTAAAACTGGCCCAAGCTCTGTCAAAAGCTATCTGCGGTCCCATGTCAAAATACTCACGAGCCCTCTGCGCAAACCACATATCAAGCCCCAGAACATCCTGTGTGATGCCAAAATGTCATTTACATATGTCAACCTTGTAAAACTCCTGCATATAGCTGCAGCTACCCATGATAAAGTGCTCTACTCTCACTATGGATAGTTCTCGGGCATCCTCTGGCCACTAGAAATGTCGGTACGACCTCCATACCATGGCCACCTGTTGTAGGTCATCGAGCTCTCGATGATAGGGATAGGGATCGCCCCTATAGGGCCAAACATCGTCCCCAACTGGGACCCAACCCATGGTAGATGGCTCCTCCAGAGCCTGAAATCTTAGAATGCCTAAGGGGCGTCCGATAGCAATGTGATCCCAGGCCCATATCATAAGGAGCCTGGCCGGGCCTACCATCTTCTGACGGTAGTAGGTGATAAGATGCAGATCCCAGTAAAGATGCGCCAGAATGCACTGACCCCAACAATAAGTCTCTCCCTGTATCAATCCGAGAATCACCCCGAGTAATCCAAGTGGAAATGAGGAACCGGTCTTATCAGGGAGTAAAACTCCACTGACAAAGGCCATCATGTAAACTACGACCCGATCTAACTCAGGATCCTCGATGCAGCGCGATAATATCACCGTCATCCCATGACGAGGTATCATCAGGATTCCAAATATTTATGCAATACATCCCTCTAGCACCGCTATATCACTGACATACTAGATCAGCTAGCCAATGATGGGAACGCACATAATGTGTCAAACATTCTCCAAAGTAATGGTGATCTCACCTGTAGGCAGCCGGAAGCACTATCTCTGCCTGTGTCATCTCTCTGTTATGGCCGTAAGAAGGCCGTGGTCCAATGTAGTCTGGGGCATGTCAACCATATAGGCTAACCCTATGACATAAAGGAGGATGTCTAATATACTCCTATCACCATCTGTAAACTGCGCCTCTATCATATCGAGACGGCCGTATCTCTCCCGCGTCTGAAGTGCGGGTAATCTACGCTGCAAGATCAAAACAAGTGTTAGGCACTTATCTAATCTCTAGCTATCTTTCTAAGGAAACATAGTCCGTAGAGTCCTTGAGCTTACTAACTCCCCTTTTTCTTATAATGTTCTTCTAATTATTCTCCTCTGCACTTTGCTATTTTATTGCTATAAGTGTGTTCCATTTTCTTCCAGACACTTGTGCACCCCTTTTGACACACGTGCATCCTCCTCAACACCTACGTGCTCTAACCGATGAGTACACGCCCCATACCTTTTCCATTTTCCTTGTGTATTCCATGTAGGATGCCAATGCACCCAGTGTGATGCATATGCATCCCTCCCAGCACGCACGCGTGCGCGCATTTGATCCCACTAGAAATCAAACTTTTTCCCCCTAGTGCCTACGCATGCTTAGTTTGACACGCGCACGCACGTCCCCATTTTCCCCCCTTTCGACAGACACGCATGTGTGTACCCATTTTCAACGAATGCGCCCACGTGTGCCCATTTTTCTGATGTGTACACGTATGCGTCCCCGCATTTCCGACACCTACGCATGTGCATGTGTCTTTTCCCTGCCTACCTACCCTAGAAATGACCTACAAAGCATTAAATGCGTAATTTAAAAGAGAAAGGATAGACCACTCACGAAGGGTCCATCTGTGGGGTCTTGCTGATACTCTCAGATCTGGTATACTTGCCTCAGCCTCGTCAGTAACCTCTCCATCGCACTCCAGGCTCTCTCACTGACACCTCGGCATAAAAATTTGCAAGGGCTCTGGTACAAATGAATTAGTCGTGATTATTTTTACCCCCCCTGGGTGGGTATATTAACTCGTCGCGATGCCCCTGGGGCATGTTTTCTCTACCGTGATCATTCTAATCTTCTTCTACCCACCATGATAATTATTTTATTATTAAAATAATTATTTTTATTAATTTTCACACGTTGAGGTCACTTTGTGCTACCCTGCGTAGACACTTCCTCTTAACCCTGGAATTGTTTACAAACCTTACAAGCGCTTTCACTCTGTTTTGATTCCTCTTTTTCATATATCTACCTCCCGTTGTGAACAATAATTCTCTACAATAATTATTATGTCACCCTGCCTTTCTTTCCATGGGGATACCCTTTCGGCTCTTTTGCGGCCTCGCCTTCCCCCATTCGCCTCCGCGCGTACTTTTTAGAAGATCTTTGATCTTTTAAATTCTTCTGACCGATCAAAAAATTTAAAAATTATAAAATTGATTTAGAAATATCAAAAACAGTATAAAACTTTGAAAACAACATAAAATCGGTAACCAGCTCATTTTTCAGCTAAAATCTGTGTCTTTTGCATGGCGCTCATCCTGTATCCTGTTGGCATTTTCACATGTTTTGAAACAAATGACTTGTGAATCACCCTGATCTACAATCATTTACAAAATACTACTGCTTACTTCGTCTGTACTCTGGGGCACTATTAGTTTCCTGGTACTGTTTCGTCATGCACGTTGCTTTTTCATCAAACCCTAGTGTCCTCTATCATGTCCCTTGCATGTGCATATTTCTTGGGGCATAGTTCTTACCCTTGTCGTTTATCAGAACATTTGGGACTTCAGCTTGATAACACAATATTTGTGCAACCTCCTTGAATGTTGTTGGTTTAAGTGTGTGTGACTGTACTTATTTCCCTATTACATGAGTTTGTTTACTTCTCGTATTGCGTTACATGTTTGTATGTTGCGCGGAGTTGGCATTTTAGCAATAGACAGCTATTTTTTATCTTTTCTTTTCATGTCACAATACGCTTCTGTTGTATGCTCACATTTTTAATAAGGACCGATGAGGAGGTCTCTAAGCAAAATGATGATTTAAATAGTGGATACAATTGATTTGTGGATAGCTCAATATCTCTTTTCTTGTTTCTCATCTTCTTCTCTTCGCACTTTCCTTTTACCCATAATCTTCCCTCTCATCGGGGCATCCTACCCCTTCCCCATTTATATCTCACCTTTTTCGAGTGTAGATCAACTTCTTTCATCACCCCATCAACCCTCGCGGGGGCATCCTTCATCCTATTAATTTTTCTCCTTTCGCTTCAAATTTTCCTTCTCTTTTATATTTGTCTACTTTCTTCGAAGTGATGTAACTTACATCACCTCAAAGAGGGGAAAATGTAGACACCTATAGCTCGGCCAATGCATTATTATGACTAATATTGTGCTAGTTCCGCTTCTCCCTATAAACCAACGATACACCGCTGGTTCAACCTATCTAACTTTCTTCCTACAACATCCCTTTTGTTGTTTTTCCTCTTGTAAACCATTTAAACAAGCTATAATAGCTTCGTTCTAACTACATTATCTTCTTACTTTCTTCCAGTCCACTTCTACCACCTTCCTAGCCTATCAATCCATTCCATTGGATTGATTTGACCCTTCAAAACTCTCTCCAAACCCTAATCACCTCCTAAACATGTTTAATTAAGCTTAAACATGGTTTGTCACTCCCTAAACCTAGTCAAAGTAAGTTTTGACTTGCTAAAAGTGTTTTTTGGAATTTAGTGTTTATCCCACATGCACTCAAGTTTCCCATTTTCCCAAATGGAAAACTATATATAGGGCTAGACCCCCTCTCTCATTTTCAAGAATTCCTACCTTCTTCATAAGCATAGATTATAGAATTTTACATCTAGGTTCTAGATTTCATTTCCAGATTAGATATTGAGCTATTTATTCCATTTTTTGTATTACTAATCCAATTTATAGGGTAAAAGGGAAGAACCATTGGCTCAAAAGCCTATAATGGGGAGATCTCTTTCTCTTAATCACTAAAACTGATTGCTTAGGGCTTACTAGGTTCATTATTTTAAGCTTTCAAAGAATAGAGGTAGTTTTAATTAGCTTAAATTTAACTGTTTACTTCATAATGTATGCTAGTTAGAAAATCTTGCTCATTTCTTATCGGATGGTCCACTGATTTGTTGCTTGAAACCTTTGGGGGAATTCTTACCCCAAAATCCATGACTTTCACAACCTCTCTTTGAACACACATGGTATAAATATTAATAGTTTTATATTTCTCAAATTATATATATATATATATATTCTTTAGGAATTCTTACCCCCTCAAAATCCATGGTCACTTTAACAGTCACCTTTATGATTTTCTTTGAACACACCTGGTATAAATATTTATAGTTTTATAAGTTTCTCAAATATATATTTATATATTACTTCTTAGCCAAACAAATTCTACTACTATGTAGTTTTCAAAAAATGTATATAGTTTATTATATTAACATCCTATAGCTATGCCTTCACGAGTTCCATTTGCTCCTTATGACGTAAGTGATGCTCCCAAAATTGGAGACTTGGAACTTTACAAAGGAGACAAGTCTCTGAGATCAATTAATTTTTATGACAAGTAATCTTTAAAAAAAGACCCTAATTCTATAATTTCATATGTTCTTGGTCTTGATGCTGAAAAGAATCTTAATTTTCCATCATTTGATATGATTTTTTAACAATCAATTTCCTATACTAATGACCTCTAAATATAATGATGGGGAGAATAATTTTTTTTAATATTGGACAACGATTCGTTAGGGGTCATACAAAAAATAGTTCTTCCTTCAAGCTAATGATATATATCCATTGGGTGATATAGTACCCTAACAAAAAAAAATTCAAGGTTAATACCGGTTGTAATGTTTTGCATATAAGAAATGAAAAATATTGATATTTTTTATGGATTAAATTTCTTATGTGTGTGTCTTTATGTCTATCTATTAAATGGATCCCTAGATATTTTAAGGGTGATTACCATCAAAAACTTTATACAAACACTAAAATACCATAAACATTATTTAAGGAAAAAAGGTCGACTGTTAATTATTTAGACAAGAATCTTCTTGCACCATTATTTCTTATAAGATCTTACTTTCCTATTCAATCCCATTAAAAATCATATGTGATTGTTTGTCATTACTTAGAATGGAATGATCTTCAATGCAACACAGTTTTAGCTTTTAATTCAATATCAATATCAAGAAAATTAAATTTAGTGCAACAAACATTCAATATTATAGAAACCTCTAGCCATCAACATTTCAGGGAAAACTTATAACTTGTTCAAGATATTTTAGTTGTAAAAAAATTATACAAAAGAAAACAACAAAAAATTGAAAAATAAAAATTTGTTAATATCTCTTTATTCCCCATATAAAACCTTATGTTTTTAGGTTTGTTTTTTCACTGAAGGTGGCGTATTACTATCTTCATGTATTCAAAATAAAATTTTATTCTAGTGGCAGGTACATTATAGGATATGACCACGTGTTTTGTTTATGTTACATTATCAATAATTTGAGTGCAACAAGAGAAAGCCCTTGTTGTAAATATATTGTCTGGAGTCTTTCTACATGGTAGTTGGGTTTGAATATATGCTACTACCACCTGGTTATATAAGAGATCTAAGGAATTTTAAACTAGGTGATCACACCTATGCACAAGCTCTAAATGATGTAGATACTGAACAAGATAACTTACTACAAAATGAAGGAGAAGATGTTATGAGGGAAGGCATATACATGAATTTATTGACACTCAATTTCCCTAGAAACCCTATCAACCACAAGATGTTATAGAATACATCACCCCTTCACTATATGAATGTAAAGAACATAAATTGCTCTCCAACACTACCAACTGGAACATAGAAGAAATTATTAGGTACACACAACATTTTATATGAAAGGAATTTCAATAACAACAACCTCATGTCGTAGAAAATTTAGAATCAATTATAAAGGATGTTTGCAAGATACTTTGTAGAAAATAAAATGGTTGCAACTTATGGATGAGGGTGGATTCACAACTATCGAGGGATGTCCAAGAGCATATAAAACAAGAACATGATCAAGAAAGGTAGAGGGAAGTACAGAAGGTTCTAGAGACAATGTTCCTAATATTTCTTCAAAAGTGCATGCCATATAGCCTAATGGTAAATCATTCTAGATGTTGTAAATTCATGTAAATTTTATGAACTAGTAAAAAAGTGTCCATTGGGATTCATAATCATGGAAATAGAGTTTAACTATAAAGCAATGTGTATGGAAAGAGGAGGAGAAGTATGTATGTAGAGAAAATGAGAAACATAAAACAATATTATTTATTGATCTTCAAGTCTCAAAGGGAATTACAAAAGAGATATATACAAAAATGGATTAAAACTTACTAAGTGTAGAATCTGCACTAATTAATTCACTGAAAAATAGAGTTAGTTTACTAATTTTATTGACCCTAACCCTCCTAGAAAAATACAACATAATGGTGTCCAATGCTATTGCCCGTCAATTCCCCTGACTAGCCCAATGAGCTTAGCAATCATGAAAATGTCAAAATGGTTAAGGACACCATATATCAATCTATTAGTGTTGACTTGGGATATGTGATGTGGGAACATATGTGGCAGTGACATGAGAAACCCAACGACGTGCCAAACATCATGAGTCACCACACCTTTCAAGGAGGTAATGTGTGGAGCCAAACGACTTATGCATATCCAAATCTAAAAGCAACCCCTCTCCATGAATCAAGAAGAGATGGTATTTTTTACTTGTTCCACCTATTATAGTAATGTAGGTTGAAGAATGTGAATTTCTCCAGCATAGAGAATAATATTTCTCTCATAGTCATGCTTTCTTTCCCTATTAAATATTGTATACTTTGATGTGCCTTCACTTCCTAAAAAAAGTGTATAAATATAAATGTGATTATTTGAGTACATTATCCAATCCTAGAAGGTCAATGTAGGTACTGTATGTGGTTTCCACCTTGATCTTTAAAAAATTAAGAGATATTCAAATTTGCCCCAAATATTGAATTTTTAGTTTCAAATCAGTTCTCAAATCTCCACATTAAAAAACTAATACTTAACAATCTTAAGGCGTGTATGAAGGTGATTCAACCTTGAGGGGAGAGTAGCCACTAAGTGTAAACCCTAAGCTAAGGGGTGCATGTAACCACTTAAGTATCACATAATTTAAAAAAACTTTACTACATTATGATTTTTTTAATATGTTGATTTTATTTTGAACATTTGCGTTATTTGGAAGGTATATTTTTAAGGGATTAAAATGAGGGACTACCTAGATGTATTGCCATTTTATTTTATAATTGGTTGATGTGACTTTTTTTGTTAGCTACTTTAAATTCAAATTTTAAGGGTGAAAGTGAAACATTGTCAATTTAATTCAGATATGCCTAAAAAATAAAATATGAAGACTAACATCGAGAGGGAAATTGACAATGGTCATTCACGAATATCACATGATCTATCTCAAACACTCCATGATCTATTGGTAAAAATGATTCATCCTTCGAGACTATAACCATGATTAGAAAATGAATCTTAAATAGTCAATATTATACAACATGTAACTATAACAATTACTTTTTTCTAGTCAATGAGTATATTTTTTAATTTTTCTAATGGTGTTGATGTTTATTGATCTATTACCTTCTTCGTAAGGCTTGTTTTGTAAAATTTTCCCACATAAAAAAATTATTCAAATTTTCCACCAATTAGTGTATATTATTTTTTATTTAGAAAAAATTCATGTCATCCAGCCAATTGGTAAATCATTCTAACTTTTGTGAAAAAAAAAATGATCAATATTTGGAATCATGGAAATAGTTTACCTAAAAGGTAGTGTGTCTATAGAGTGGAAGAGAAGTATGTGCGTAGAGATAAATAAGAAACATAAAACAACACTATTTATTAATCTTCAAGCCTCAAATGGCATTACAAATGTGACACAACCTCAGAGGGATTAAAAATTACTATATGAATAATCTACACTAACTAATTTTCTAAATAATATTAGTGCTAACACTCTCCCAAAAATAGAACATGATGTTTCCAAATTGTAGTGCCCCCGATTCCCCTGACTATCTTGATCAAATTTTCAATATTGCAAAGGTGAAAATGGTAGCATCACCATCTATAAGTGTTTATTGAGGTGCTTGAAAAAATCCTTGAGTTGAAGGATAAATGACTCACTATGATCATATTGATGTTGAGTGGGGTCACAGGGTGTGGTAGTGCTTGGAGCTACCCAGTGACATGTTCAATATCATTGAGTCATTACACATTTCAATGAGGTAATGGGTGGAGCCAAATGACCAAGGCCTCTCTACATCTACAAGAAATACCTTTCTATGACTAAAGAAGAACTAACATTTTCCCCTATTCCACCTATTATTGTAATATAGGTCGAAGAATGTGAATTTATTTGAGCCAATGTATAAGATTTATCTCATAGTCATGCTCACTTTCCATATTCAAGATTTTAGACTATTTTATGCCTTCATTGCCTACAAAAAGTGTATAAATAGAAATATGATTATTTGAGTTCCTCATCTAATCCTTATAGGTTGAGGTAGGTGATGTGTGGTTTTTCCCTTGATCTTAACAAAGTGTTAGAGATATTCATATCTACCTCAAATACTTGATATTTACTTTTAAAATGGTTCACAAATATCCACCATTCAAAAACTAACACCTCATAATCTTGAGGCTTGCATGGAGTTGATTAAACCTTGAATTAGGGGAGAGGAACCATTGACCATGAAACCTAAGTTTAAGGGTGCATGCAACCACCTATGTATCATATAATTAAAAAAACCTTTAATAGATTATACTTTTTTTAATATGTTGATTTTTTGAACATTTGAATACATAGAAATTTAAGATGACCCATTACTTGGGAATAAAGTCACTTTTTGGGAACTACCTATGTGTCACAATTTTATTGGCTAATTCGGTGATGTGATTTGTTTTATTGGCTTCTTTTTACTCATTTATATTGGTTATTTTTAGTTTTTACTCATTTATATATTTTGTGATACTTTTTTTGTAGGAGAATATATAAATTTTACTGGTTAATTTATATATTCTCCTCTCCCCTAATTTAGATATGCCTAAAAAATTAAATATGAAGACTGACATGGAGAGGACAATTGACAATAGCCATTTGTCGATTAGTTTATATATTTAGACAAATTAGGTTGAATTCACAACCATTTTTAAGGATTTCAATTGTTGTCCAAAAGGCGGAAGTACATATTGAGTTAGTAAACTCTCTACTTTCTTTTTTATCACCCTTTAAGCACTATTATCATATTTATAATATTTTATATATACCTAACTGATCTACATATTGCAAAAATCATATGATAATATGATTTTTTCCTTACAATAACTCTGGGATAACCTACAAAACTTTGGAATACCCCGTAATACATCGAATAAATATTCCATGCAATCAACGGTGTTTGTTGAGGATAACACACAATGCGTTTAGGAGATCTATTAGTCGATGATAGTACACAAAAAACCTAACATACACAATGATACTTGCAGCTGACTCATGTACTAGTCAAAACTATCCCATGATTATTTTAGACAAACCACTCTCAATTGAAGATATAACCAATGATCATATTCCAACGGGATATATCACATAATATGAATTTATTAGCATTTATATTATTTAATTTTGGGGTTATCACCACCATTTTTAACCAAGGATTTGAAATTTGAGAGACCTTAACTATCGTTACTTGAGACAATGCTTCAAGGTGTGTGAGCTTGCAACTGCCAAGATCACATCTAACTTAACATGAAAATCAAATAAATATTCATTGGTTATGAATTGCATATATAAATGAAAAAAGTCCCTCATATCATTCACGTTCCACTCCTAACTTGAAGGATGAAAAACTAAAAACATTTGTATATGGATAGAGATCATGGAAATGAAGATGAGTGATGCTGAGAGGGAGATGAGTGTCGAGAGGGTGATTACTATTGCTACTAGAAGCATAACCAACATGTTAGATGCAAAGACCACTAAGAGGATATGAAGAGAGATAGAATTGGGGAGAACGACCCAAGAAATGACAATAATGGGGATTGTAATTATGGAAGTGGAAATAGTGGAGGAAAATTATTCTTCTATATCATAGAATCAAAGGCATGACACCATAATTATTGCCCATAAGGAATCTATGTTTGTGACAGGGTGAGAGGAGGGGTCGTAGTTAGCCATTGATTTATTGGAGTGGAGATAAAAAGTGTACCGTGATGGTATACTTTGGTTTTCCTTGTCTTTGAATAAGGCCACTTTCAATATCTAGAGCAAGATAATGAGCTTGCATGAAAAATTGACCATGACTACACAACCTCTCCGCATTTTTTCTGATGATTGTGGTGGTGATGGTAGTGAAGTAAAGGGAAAGGGGAAATGAAGGATAAAAGGGAAATCTTAAAAAGTTAAATGTTATTTCTTTTTCCAATTAGAAAATACTTCCTTATTGAAAGGAATATATTATATATTTTAATGTTTTATTTGATTTTTACTATAACATTATCATGGCATTAAAATAATGTTGGAAGCTTTTTTTTATTATTATTGGTAAATAATTTTTTGAAAGGGACTATACCCTTGTACAAGAAGGCTCAAAATCCAGATGCAACAATTGTACCAGATCAAAAAGGTGATCAAAACCAAGATTTTACAATAAAGACCAAAAGCAGAAAAATGCTCTGCGAATAAAAGTACCAAAGCCACCAATAAACAACAATAGAACAACAAACAAACAAACAAAATTACAATGACTTAATAGTTATTTTTTGTGCAAATAGTTTTCCTCTTGTTACGAAATGTAATCCATTCATCAAAAAATTTATGTAAAGGAATGAAAACTTCAAAATCCAAGATCCGTTGATATGTATTTTTTGAGCAAGGAGATCGAGGAGGAACATTCTTCTTAGCTGCTACAAACGCTTTTGTTTTAGTGTTTCCGGTCCTTTGAGTCTCACCCCTAGATGACTCCTTATTTACATGATATGTGATCTCTCTCAAAGGGGTTTTGGGGACTGTTTCCATCATGTCTTCCTCCTCAGCATCAGAAACAAGGATATTCTTAGGTTCAAATACCAAATGTTTCGGTAGGGCATTTTTCCACCAGTTAGCATTCTCCTTTTTACGTGTTATCATATTGCAATTAACATCACAATGCCCCAAACAGAAACATTTCCTGCATCTAAAGGGTAGACCTTCATAGTCCAGAGGTTGAGTCCAAGTTTTATTTTGCACCTTTAACTCAATGTGAGCTAAAAGATCCTTTGAAGTATCAACCTCAACAATAATTCTTGCATAGGTTGTATGTGTGAAATCAAAGGTTTTGGAGTCAATGTTAATGATGTTGGAAGTTATTTACGTTCATGACACTTTTTTGTTATTTCTCTCATTTTATATTCTTATTATCAAATTATTTATTATAATGATGTCAAAGACATCAAAACTAGTTCCAAAAATATTATTTTGAAATTTTTATGTACATATTGAATATACTATCAAATTTGCATGATATGTGTATGAGTCTATCAGTATCTAGGATTGGGATATGGGTACCCCATATCCATCTATAAGGATATCCCAAGATTAGTCTTGGAGTTCCCAGGACCAATATTTGGATATCCCAGGATCAGTTATAAGTTATCCCAAGATCAGTCATGGGATATCGAAGTTCAGTCATGGGATATCCCAGGATCATTCTTTGAGTATCACAAAGAGAAATGTTCAGAAGAGAGTAGACATTCAATTTTTTGTGATGTTTCCTTGATAAAATATTTAACTTCAATGGATCTATATAAAAATTTTAAAACTTGCTTTACATTTATCTAAAATCTATTATTTTAGGTAGTTTTGAGCTTATTACATTATTACTACCAGTTATAGTGTTCCCCAGATACTTTGTTTGTACCTTTTCTTTATTAAAAAATGAAAGTACTGGGGATTTTTTTTACAATATGTGACCTTCAATGTTTTCTACATTTTATTATTTTTAACTTGATAAAATGTAAACCATGGATTCTACATTGTTATCTACATGTATACGAAAAATGGAAATCGTTGTAGGTAAAATTAGACAAATTGGAGAAAGATATGTTGCAATCTCAAAGAAGATGGATAAATATTGCTGTGGATGAGGGAAAAATAGTAATATTTATATACTTTTGGGTACTTTTGTTGCTATTGAGAAACATTTATGTAACAGAAATATCTATGATGATTTTGACGATAATTGGAATGTAGGTAATGTGGTCGATATGTCAGGTAACCCTACAAGGAGAAACTTTTACAATTTAAAAGGATTACATGATAACTAGTGTACAAACATGGTATGAGAATATGCATAATTTTAGCTTTTGGTTTGATAATATCCATACTTTTATCTTTTTATATGATTGTATAAACTTTTGTAATCAAGGGTGAGGGCCCCCTACATATCCCATCATTTTACATAACAACCAAAAAATGATTGTTATAGCATATTGTAAAAACTAAATACATGTTTTACATATACAATGATTATTTTAATACAATAACGCTTCATCAGTAGGTGTTAGGATATAATACAATCATGGCCTACTAGAAATGAATTGAAATAAAAACATAAATAAATTAAAGTGCAGTTTTTATTGTAAAACTAATTTATACATCATTATTTAATTAAAAATAAATCGAAGTCCTCTTCGTACATATTCTCCCACTTTATATTTTGTTTCTTAATTTTAACAATGTATATACATTTACTAAATTTTATTATAATTGAAAATGTAACACGCAATTAAATTATTTGCATACTAATTCATAGAAATAGAACAATATGTAAGAAAAAACAAATATCAAGATATAATGCTTCACAATTACTGTTATATAAATGTTACATGTACAAAAATATCCTAATCCAATAAGAGGTGTGTGATGGAGGAGAGGAGTGGATGATAAGTGGAAGACAAGAAAGGATGGATTTTCAAACTTTGGTAGGCAAACTAGAACCTCAAAATTTGTAGTAGTGGATGCTGCAATCACACCAACAATGTTCACGTACTGATCTTAAAGATAGGGTTCCACGTGAGAAAAGTAGTGGATGTCACTTTTCAAAATAGGCACTAAGTGGGGAAATGAGTCCCTAAAAGCTACAACAAAAGAATTTGCAGATCTATCAGAAAAATTTTCCACAGTCGACTAGGATGGGGAAGGTTTGTGACAACGAGTTCTGGACTCTGGTTCCAAAAACTTCACTGATGAAAGCACCACATGTGGTCCCCTTAAATATCCTTTAATATGGGCAGAAGAAGTTATAGGTAAGCGAATTTTGAACAAAGATATGGAAGTCCTCTCCCTAATTCCATCAGTGGAAAATTAAGAGGTATGCAAAAACGTCCCAGACTCTATTACTTAAAAGATAAACATAAGATTAGATAATTATGTTTTGGCTAGTTTGAATGGTTCTATACCCAATATCGACTCTTTTAGGAGTTGGGCTGAACGCAAGTGGAAAAGAATTTATTCCTCAGTAGGAATTTCACTAAATCAGAGGACTGCTTCAGGTTGTTGAATGGCTGTCCTTCGTTTATATGTAAATCTTTCCATTCATGAAAAAATCTCCCCACGAACAGAAGAAAGGTTTAAGACTACTCCTATGGAAAATGTAGAATGCTCCTCCATTACGATCAAAGTTCAAGACATAAGGAAATAGGAAAGCTAGTGGAATCGAGTTACCACGTTGAAAGAAAAGCTGACAATAGAAGTAGATGGCCCAATAAAAAAAATAGAAAGAAGAGAACAGAGAAAGAAGAAGCAAAGCGCTCCCAAAGGACTCTCCAAAAGCATTTCCCTATCATTAAAAAATGAAGATCATATCTTGAAATGTTAGGGGGATTAATAGCCTTTAGTAAGCACGGATTAGTTAGGAGTATGAGAAAGAAGTATAACCCATAGAGTATTCTCCAAGGTTGAATTAAGCATTATGAGCGCTCTAGGTAATACTAGAGGTAACACTTTCTATATAAAAAAAATGAATCTTATAGTAGAAAAATTAATTAACCGTACAACCAAATATTGTATTGCTTGTTATGTTGTCTCTAGCATCCAAGAAAAACTTTGTAATAAATTTAGTTGTAGCTGTCACTTCCTAAATTCCTCGGCTAATTCTCTAACATATAGTCTATCATAATCCTCCTTTATTGATATTTGTCCCTACATTTTTTTCTCAATTTCCATACATATTTACCTTTCTTGATATCTCCACTAAAAATAACTTGCAAAACTTCAAAACAATACAAAGTATTAAAATACAAATGTATGAGTTAAATTTAACAACAAAGGCACTTGCCTAGATTTCAGGGCTAGTTAAATATCATAATCTTAATATAATTATTTTAAATTATTTTTACTTTCAATGAAGAGAATCAAATTGGTATGTAAGGGTGGCCACTGGCCAGTAACTCTACTGCATATATGGTTAATAAATTGATCTAGTCTTCATAAAAACTATGATAAAATAAAACAAATTGACGCCCCCTAAATGTCAGTGCTCTAGGAAGTTTCCTAATCTCCCTAGCCCTTAATCCCCCTCTAGTACTATTCTCCTTTAGGAAACTAAAATGTCATAGGATACGATAACTCAAAGTAAAAATAAACTTTGGAATAAGGCTAACTACAATATTGGAAGTAGTTTGAAAGGCACTGCTGGTGGTATTATGGTGTTTTAGAAGACCTTGTTCTTTGAGGGGATGGTCTTGTCAAAGAATAGTAATCACATTGTGATGCTTTTTCAGATATCTTCAAAGAAACATGTAATGGATCTTGTCCAATATTTATGCCCCCAATTCTAGACATGGGAAAATTATTTATGGAGGGAACTAGTTGAATTTAGAAAGAATATTGAGGATTGGAACTATATGATTGTTGGAGACTTCAATATCCCTCTATCTCCTTTGAAAAACATGGTGGGATATAGGACTTCAATGATAGCATGATGGATTTGAATGACTTCACTTCTGAAGTAGGGATTGTGGATATTGATCTCAGAGGAAACCCTTATACTTGGTCTAATAGAATAATGAGAGACAATTTGATTCAAGTCAAGACGGGCATGCTCCTTGTATCCATATACTAAATTGGGATATCATATTCAATAGTATTCTGGATTATCTCTCTAGGCTTGGATCGGATCACAATTTGATTGTGTTCACTAGAGAAAGAATGACTAGAATAAAAATAATTTGATTCATATTTGTCAAGATGTGGAATATTCATTTAAAGTTGTTTGAATCCCTCAAAGGTTGGTGGAATGTGCCTTTCTTAGGAATGGATATGTACATTTTGGACATGAAACTAAATTATAATAAGAAAAATCTCAAAACATGAAATAAAGAAGTGTTTGGTAATATTTTTATCTAGAAGAAAAACATAGAGGAGAATTTTTGGAGGATTGAAGAAGATATTCACAAAGAAAGTTTTAATGAAATCCTCATTAACCAGGAAAAGGAACTCCTTAGCTCTTTCCTTAACCTAGAAACTAAGGAAGAAGTATTCTAGAGACAAAATTTTAGATTTCTATCATTAAAAGAAGGCGAAAAAATACAAAGTTTTTTCATCAATCGACTTCTAGGAATAGAAACACAAATAGAAAATATATGAAATTGTCAAGGAGGATGGGACAATGTGCAAAAGAGGAATTTGAGGTGGAGGAATAATTTATTTTTTACTTTGATAACATCCTCTCATCTAGCTTGTCCTTGAACTTGGCTAAAGAAGAGCTTCTACTTGGGCTTCTCCCAAAGTTAGTTAACAATTCTAAAAAGTGTATTGAATGTCATCCTCAAAGTTCCATCTCTTGAAGAAGTCAAGTTTTCTACTTTCTCCTTGGTTGGGGATAAAGTCCCTAGGCCTAGACGGTTATCCCCATTCTTCTTATAGTAGTATTAGGATATTTTTCATCCCGAGGTGGTGGTGGACGTGTACGAAGGTTTTTTTGTTTGCAATTGTCCTATATGATCTAAAAATACCTTTTTGGTCCTTTCCCTGTAAAAATTTAGCGCCAACCAACCTAAATACTTCGGACCTATCATTTTTAGCACCACTTTCTATAAAATCTGCTATAAAACTCTAGCTCATTGGATTTAACCATTGTTGGAAAACCTTATTGTTGAACAACAAGGGACTTTTTAATTTGGGAGACCAATCATGAATCACGTCATAATATCCCATGAAGAAATTCATTGCATCTAATTCATCTAGATAGGGTATGTTTCTCAAGTTGGAAACAAAAAAATCCTATGACAGGGTCCCCCAGATATTTCTTGATAGAATTATTAATAGGTTTGGCTTTAACTTTGTTGTTAGAGGTTTGATTTGTGCTTGCATTTGTTCTCCCATGTTTTCCATTCTTATTAATGGTGTTCATAGGGGTTATTTCCATTTGGTAGAGGTTTAAGACAAGGTGATCCCCTATACTCATTTTTTATCATGTTGATTGCAATTTTGAGAAGAAGTGTTGTGTATGCAAAAACTCAAAGGGTCTTAAAAGGCGTCAAAATTGCTCTGGACATGGATCTGACCACTCACCAACATTTTGATGATGACACCTTATTTATGGGAGAAGCTTATTTTACTAAAGCTAAGGATCTTAAGAAGATTCTCATGGATTATGAAGAGGTTTCAGATTAGTGTATTAATTTTGCTAAAAACTCTATATTTTTCATCAACACTCCAGATGATTTGCTGAAGAAACTGTCAAAAAAATATGGGTTGTTAGATTAAGAACTTTCCTTGCTACTTATTTTGGTATGCCCCTTTTTAGTAGTAATATGAAAGAGAGCTTTGGAATCCCCTTTTGTATAGAATTCAAAAGGAATTATCTATGGATGGAAAGGTATTTTTTTAATCTCATTTGCGTGCAAGCTTTAACTTGCTCAAAAGTTCTCTTTAAAGCATCCTTAATTATTTCATGTCTTTTTTCAAAATTCTCAACAAAATTGCTTCTAAAATTGAGCAAATTTTAAAAAAATTCTATGTGGAAAGGCTTAGAGGAAAGATTTAGATTCCCTCTTGTTGTCCCACGAAAAAGTACATTTGCCTAAGGAAAAAGGTGGTCTTTGGATTGAGAAGAGTGCAAGAAGATGAATCATGCTTTAATTGCTAAACAAGATTAGAAATTTCTTAAAGAAGGCAATCACTCAGACAAAAATCATAAAGTCCAAATACCTTGAAAATAATAAAGAGGGATATAGTTTTCTTGTTGAGGAAGGTGTTGATAATGGATCTACCTTTTGAGAAAGCTTTCTCCAGGAAAAAAATCCTTCTTAGAAAAAGGATCAAAGGGAGTGTTGGGGATGGGAATAAAGTTGACTTTTGGGATGACCCTTGAATTTTCTAGTATCCCTTAACCGGCTTCTAAAACCCCATTGGATTAGATCTCTGTATTACCATGTCAGGGATAGATTTGGGTATAAGGTTAAAGATTATTGGCTTAACTCTACAAGGGTGTTGGAAATCCTAGAGACTTTTAGAGTTGGAGACCAGAAGTGAAGCTTCCTCTCATCTTTTGCTAGACTTGAACCTAAAACTTCAACAAACCCACATAAGCATCTTCACTAAGAAGGATGGGATTATTTGGACATACTAAAATCTAGTGGAGTCTTCTCGGTAAAATCTATGGGTACATGGCAGACCTAGATCTAGAAGAGGATGGTGCTTTCTCAGAAGGACCTATGGATTATGAATCCTCACCCAAAGATCAACATTTTATTTTGGTTAGAAGCTTCAAAATAGATATCCCCACGTAATTGAAATACTGGATCAAGAGAGGTATACCATTACCCAAACAAATGTATGTGCTAATGCAAAAATTTATGAGGAAATGGTGAAACATCTTGTTTCTAGAATGTCCTTTTGCTTCCAAAACTCTTGGTGCTCATATTGTAGAATTTTAGTATTCATTGGGTTCAACCAAACTCTCTTTTAGACCTAATAGAACAATGGAAGCCACCTTGGAAAATGTTCTCTTTATCTTTCCGATGGAACCTTTCCCTACCTCATTTCCTTTAGAGAATATGGAAAAGCAAGAATAATTACATTTTTGAAGATAAAAAAGCTAACCAGAGATTTATAGCTTAGAAAATTATTTAGGCTATTAAAAAAACTAGAAGATGTTTATTTTGAAAATTAATCTTTCTCCTAACGAATCTTATTCCATAATTTTCAATATTTGGAAATTATCCCCTTTAGTTGATAACCACCCATTTAAGATAGATCGTAATCAAGTCAAGTGGTCTAAACGATTGAGGACTTGGTTTGAAATTGAATTTCAATGGAGCAACAAAAGAAAGTCATAGTATGGTTGGTGGTGGAAGGGTTATTAGGAATTTAGATGGGAAATGTATACTAGCCTATGCGGTCTCTTTTGGAGTCCAAACTAACTATGTGGCTAAAGCCAAAGTGGCTTTCTAAGGAATTTTTATCTAAAATACCCCATCGTAGGGATATTCTGATAACTTATGTTTTCATTTGGGCTTGGACAATATAAACAGATCAAAAGTGGGAGGAAATCAATGTTTGGGACATTCCTTTCCTCCTTGTCAAGCCCCTCATTTCCATACTTGGAATTCCATACTTGGAAAAATTCTGAGATAATTGGGAAAAATGCAAGAGAATCAGCTACATCAGCCTTTGGAGGAACAAGAGAAGCAATACCTTCATTAATCATGTTCTCTGCATTACCACATCATCCACATTGAGGGTTGGGGGAATTGAAATTGGTTAAGTTGGTCCTTTTTGGAATAGGCGGAACAATTCCCATGGTCCTCTTGTTTCCTATTTTACCAATCCAGCCGCATAGGGGGAGTAGGGGCAGTAATGCAGATGAATCAAGTTTTTTAAGCATCAATGGAATAGTTCCTTAGATCCTTGCATTCCCCATATGACCAATTATACCGACACTGAGGAAAAAGGGAAGTGTTGCGGGTGGTGCAGAAAATTCAGGAACATACAAAACAGTTTTATCAGGTCATTGGTTCATCTGAGCGGTCGACACAGCCGACTAAGTGGAAAATGGGAGAAATGTTGAAATGCAAATATGACAGATCCTGTGAGAACATTAGGAATTGTTCTCACATTCCTCTAGTTTTCTAACTGGCCAGTTTGTCCACACTTGGAACAAAGAGCATTAATGTGGATTGTGGATGCTCGCTTGGAACCCTGTCGCAGCCATCCTGAGTCCTTGAACTTTGGAGGGCCATAAATTTTGCCCCATAACTCCAAATTCCACACACTTAGTACCGTTGGAAATCTCTCAGCATGTACTACAACCACAAAAATTGGATTTCTTAAATTAGGTGAGGTTAGGTGGGTGAAAAAGAGGAAATACAATCCCAGCATTAAAAGAACAATTCCAGGTAGCTCACCCACTAAATTTGATAAGGTATGGTGCTCGTTCCTCCTAGAAGCAAAGTATAATAGGGGAACGGCCTTGACAAGGATATATGTGCTTATTTTCATATATTAAATGCATGATGTTGGTAGTTAAAGGTGAAAATCCTTTGAAGTAATAAATTTCATGTTTTGTGGCTATTCTCTACCCTAGCCTGTGTTTATTGCATTATCTTGCCTCTCTATTGCATTTGTGGTGTATTATGCATGTTTATTCTCTTTTGCAGGGATTATTTCTATTGTGCTCCATGGAAATGAGAGTTTAAAAGTTTTTTTGAACTATGTCACTCATGTATACCCTCTCCTCTTTCATTTTCCTCCCATTTTCACTCATATAAGAGTGTATTTCCCCCTCTTCTTAGTGTTAACACCTCTCTTTAGCTTAGGATTTCCATTGAATGCATTTCCCTCTCTCCTTGGTCCCTATGAACGATAAAGTAGGATTAGATAGTCACAATTTATTCCTTAGGAGTAGTTTAGCATTAGGAATAGGTAGAGTAACCAGCCTTCTCCAGAGGTTTGTCTCAAGTAGCAAGTACCACAACTTGGAGACAATCCCATGTTTCCCAAAAACACTAGTTGCTCATCCATCCATTCATGAAAAATCAGAGGGTGTTGTTTTTTTGTGATAAGGTGAATCCAATTGGCTATGAGACTAAAAATTAACAAAATTGACATTGAAGGTGTTTCTATAAATATCCCCAATTGTCTGTCCGGTAAAACTAAACTATCTTGATTTATCCAAAATGAGATGGAGGATGGTAAAGATCTCATATAATAGTTTGAGGAGGATTCTATTACCCACATTTACATGGAAGGTAATAAGGCCGTTGATGATATGACTAATATCAGTTTTGTTAGATCTAGCCTAGAATATTAGTTGAAGGCAACATAATTACCTAGCTATTTCATCCAAATACTTAACAATGGCATGGAAGCTGACATAAGACTCTAGAAGGGTGTGTGTTATAATCATTACACACAATAAATGGAAAGACATGCAACTTTTAAAAACTCGTGTAGAGAGATTTATGTACTCCTATTTACAAGGAGTTAACTTAACCTACATATTTATACTATTTCTCTAAATATATATCCAGTGTGAGTGGTTATCAAAACTTGCGCACATTCATTCCACCACACCATTATGATTTGAGTATAAAAACTCATATACAATATTTATTAATCATTAAGTATTACTCAAGTTGTATAATCTAAGGACTACTACAAAATATTTCCCTGCATCATTCTCCATTGTAAATCTCATTATACCCATTTTTATTTTATTTGTAATCAACCTAAATATGGACATTTTTTCCCATTTTTGCTTTGTCCTCCTCTTCCTCTATATTTCACTTAAAAATATACTCACGGACAAATTTTATTGTTACCCCCTATAGTAATAATACTCATGCATAGACTGTATTGTTATCCCTATAGTAATACGTATGGAGGGTGATGTTGATTGTTTCCTTACCTTATGAAGTGGTGAGCATTGGCAACTTTGGAAGCCTCAATCATTTTTGTCTTTGTTGCATTTTGTTTCCCATAGCAAATGTTGTCTCAAATGGATCATGAAAATAGGGTAGGTTCCCGCCCTACCAAATTAATATGCTTCCTCAAACTCCTTAAATTGAATGTTCTAATGTCCTTCCCATTTTTCTCTTCTTCGGAAATTGGAATCCACCTAAATATGGACAATTTTTAATTTTATTTTTTCTTCTTCATCCTCTTCCTCTATATTTGTAGTAAGAAAAATCCTTGTATTTCATTGAAATGTATGTTTATCCATACTTTATAATACTTGGTTGATTAGCGTTTGCATGTTGATTTGGGTCTGTATTGTTGTTTGTGGAGTAGTAAGATGAGTTTCTAATATAAAAATTACTTTGAACAAATGTGAGTACTCAGTGTGGCCTAGTATCCACTTGACCATCATAAAAGCCAACCACTCATCAATGGAATATTTAGTATAATTCATGGATGGTCTTTCTTGATTGCCACTCCCCTTGACATGATAAAGTCAAATATGGGGTTGTCTTTGTAGTTGTATTGTAGAGAACAAATGTATTATAATTGTGCCAAATACATACCACTATTCACTCTCTCTAAGTTTACCCTCAGTGTCCTTGATTTTTGTGCCTTCATTCTTGTGGATGGCTACAATCTTCCAATCATCATATCTTCCTACAAAGGCTCCATGAAATGCATACATGGATTGCATCAATGATTTAAACTTGAGTTGACCACCTTGTTTTCATGTGAAGAGCAAACATGGGTATGGCATGACTTGTAAGCATGTGTGCTTTGCCTCAATCATGTCCTTGGATCACTCCACAAACTTTTAGAGAAATCAATATACATTTAACCTCACTACTTTTTCACACCTCTCTAAGAATATCTATGCTAGAACTTACAATTAGGGCTATGACAATCCTACCAACCTCGTGCCTACACTAGAGCTTAAACAATTACAATTATGGCAATCCTACGAACCTCATGCCTATGCTAGAGCTTACAATCTCGACTATGCAAATCCTACCAGCTTCATTGCATGCCTTTAGGGTTTAAATAGCCTATCAGCACTACAATCCTACACATTTGAAATGATAGAGATGGATGACACTATAGATATAAATCGTATATCAAAGTTTGTGTACTTGAATATACATTACTCTAATCTTAATATACATTAAGTTGTAATCTTATTATTAGATACATAAAATCAATTGATATGTATTATAGTTGCATTACATTGTAATTAATGTTGATCTAAAGTGTAATTAATATTAATCCAAATAGAGATATTTTACAAGACATATTCATCTAAAATCCTTAGTTATTTGTGGAGCTCATGTAGCTACACATTTTTTTTTTTAATTTTGTTATGTTAAATTTGTGATTTTACATAGTTCGTGCAGGGTTTTATTTTTTTATTTCTCAATAAATAGCTCTACAAAATGGTTGCTAAGTAAACATTGTATTAGAATGTTATTTAAAAGGGTTCCATCACTTATATGATTATATATATTTTAAAATGTATGTCAAATTATTAATATATAACTACCATAGAATAGTCAAGGAAACCCTCATTCAAATGCCCCATTTTTTAACATTTATAAATATATATAAAACCATACAATTGAACCCAAAACATGGGAAAATATGTATTAGCCTCTGCTAGATTGAAAATATGGATTAGCCTCTCCTAGACTGCATATTGACGAGATAAAAATATAGACTACCCTCTCCTTTAGCCATTAAACAAAAATGACTTCCTTGCTCGATAACCTTTCCTTCACTAATCACTGCAATTGAATCTGTATCCTGAATTGTTCCTAGTCGGTGAGCTATAATTACACTGGTTCTTCCCACCATCACTTTGTCAAGGGCATCTTGCACCACCTTCTCAGACTGGCTATCCAATGCACTGGTTGCCTCGTCCAACAACAATATGCTCGGATTCTTTATAATTGCTCTCGCTATTGCAATCCTTTGCTTTTGTCCTCCAGATAATTGCACGCCTCTATCGCCGCTATTGGTATCGTATCCATCCTTCAAACAACTGCACTTACATTTACATTTACAGTTATCAATTATATTACACAAGAGCTTAAACAATCGCCGAGTTAACATTGACCGACTGTTAAACGCATGAACTGTTATGACCATAAGATAAGCTAGTTCACATCGCCTACAACTTATTAACCTTCAATTCAGAAATAATTACCAGAAAGGTAACAACAGAGTTTGTTATTATCCTTGTGATAACACCCGCAGACAGGCTGCATTGTTACCCATACAGTAATACTCACAAACTGAGATTTGTCTGAAAGGGCATAACAATAAGGCTAGTTCACATCCCCTGCAGCATATTTAGGTTCAATTCAGAAGTATTACCAGAAAGGAAACAACAAAGGTTGTTAACACCCTAAGCTAGTTCACATTGCCTACAACTTATTAACTTTCAGTTCAAAAGTATTACCAGAAAGGTAACAACAGTCTGTTATGATAGGCTGCATTGCTACTCCTATAGTAATACTCACAAACTGAGATTTGTTTGAAAGGGAAATAACAATCATGCTAGTTCACATCGCCTGCAGCCTATTAACTTTCAATTCAAAAATATTACCAGAAAGGCAACAACAGAATTTGTTATTACCCTAAACTAGTTCACATCGCCTACAACTTATTAACCCTCAATTCAGAAGTATTACCAGAAAGGTAACAATAGTCTATTATTACCTTTGTGATGATATTCACAGACAGGCTGCATTGTTACCCCTCACAAACTGATATTTGTCTGAAAGGGCATAACAATCACACTAGTTCACATCACCTACAGCGTATTAACTATCAGTTCAGAAGTGTTACCAGAAAGACAACAGAGTTTGTTATTACACTAAGCTAGTTCACATCGCCTACAACCTATTAACCCTCAGTTCAGAATTATTACCAGAAAAGTAACAACAGAATCTGTTATTACCTTTGTGATAATACTCGCGGACAGGCTGCATTGTTACCCCTATAGTAATACTCACAGAAAGGTGATACTGATCCTTACCTTATGAAGTGGTGAGCATTGGCAGCTTTGGCAGCCTCGATCATCTCTGTCTCTGTTGCATTTTGTTTCCCATAGCAAATGTTGTCTCGAATGGTTCCTGCAAACAGGGTGGGTTCCTGCCCTACCAAACCAATATGCTGCCTCAGACTCCTCAAATTGAAAGTTCTAATGTCCTTCCCATCAATTTTTACCACACCTTTTAGAGGGTCGTAAAACCTTTCAATCAGGCCAACAATGGTGGATTTTCCCGAGCCGCTCTCCCCAACCAGAGCCACTCTGTTGCCTGCTTTTATGGTGAGGCTGAACTTGTTGAAGATCATAATGTCCGGTCGAGATGGGTATGCGAAATACACCTTTTTCACTTCTATATTCCCTTCTATTTTGACAGGTTTCTGGCCCTTTTCATCATCAGGGTTTATGCTGCTCTCCCTGTCCAAAATGTTGAACACAGATTCCACCGCAGCAGAGCCTTTGGCAATGTCGCTGGTCATACTCCCCGCTTCTGCAATCACTCGTGCAGTGCTCATCAAAATGAAGAAGGTTTTGAAAAGTTCTGCGGATGTGATGTATCCCTGAGCGAGAATATGTCCTCCATACCAAAAGGTGAGGGCAGAATTGCAGAAATTCAGGCATTGAGATGCTCCCAGAATTGATCCTGCAATCCAAGATTCCTTCATGCTCTCTCTGTGGGGGTCCTCCTGAGTTTTTCCGAATAGTCTCAGAATCCTATCCTGCGAGGAAAAGGCAGAAATAGTCCTATGGTTACCCACAGCTTCGGAGGCCACTTGGCTTCCTTGACCTTGAGCTTTCACAGCCTTTGCGGACATGGTTGTAAGAAGAATCTTTCTTGCGTAGTGGCATCCTATTGCCAGGGGTTGTATGGCTATCATAACAACTGCAAGACGCCATGCTACAATCAAACCCAACGTGAAGGCTATTCCCACTGCAGACACACTCTGTACAAGAAGAGATAAACGATCTCCCACCAGAGATCTCACCTGCAATATATAAACACAGGAGAGATTATTCACATTTTACAAAATATTCATGGACTAATTCTGTTATAGGAAGAGGAAGAGCTTAAACAGCCAATGGGTTGGTGTTGACTGGCTGTTAACATGCAGGCTGTTGAACACCTTTTGGTGTTGTCAACTGTTAGAGTCCCTGTATTCAACACCATTCTAACATCAACCTACAGGCTGTTTATGTGAGAGCTAGATATCCAACATTCTGGATGACACTATGGGGAATGATACGCCCAAACTCAAGAAAATGAGGGAGTTTGCATTTGGTTTATGGATTATTGATCTCCTAGGAATGGTCATTCACTGAAATAAGCATAGTATACTAGATCCAGAATGGATAAAGGACACTACGGAATGGGATTGATCAGCATCCAAAGTGCATATCGGACCAGCCAGAGTTTCACCCCAAGAGGGCTTCCTTCCACTCTGACGCATGTTAATCAGCATTGAAGTGCGATTCAAGGAAGGGGCAGAATTTGATCCAGAATACTGTTTCCAGAATACTGGATCCAGAATACTGGATATCCGGCTCCTGTTCTGTGATTGCCCATGAAGACAGGCTGTACTATGAGCCCAGGGTAGTACCACATGAGCCTGCTTTGGTTGTCATTGCCTGGTGCGATAGACAGCTCCATCGTACCGAATTGCTCCTTTTCTTGCAATTGCAGCCAGAGCGGCGTATGCTCCGTTTTCTCTGCATATGAGATCATGGCGCTCACCAGATTCGATCACCTGACCATTGTTGTACCACTGCTATGATGTCCGCCATTGCGGCATGGTTGAAAGTGCTGGATGCGCACATTAACTGAGTGAAAGAAAATACTGCCGAAACGGAAGCGCGATCGAGTGCATCTTGAACGATTTTGGTTTTCGGAGTCTGCATCGAGAGCGCTCGTGGCCTCGGATCCAACACAAGTATTGCAGGATTTCATGAGCAGCGCTCTTGCAATGGCTATTCGCTGTTTTTGCCCTGCTCCAAAGGCTATCTGCACCTCCACAGCTCTCCCACCTATAGAGCCTATTCTCCTTTATTATATTAATTTGAACATCACCAGTCTCCGGACGTTTTTGTGCTCAGTAACTAGAAACCATTTCATGTATGTAAGGTTTCATATTGTTGATCGTGAAGGTTTATCAAAGTAGAGTCTTAGTTTGAGACTAGCAAGGTTTTCCTTCTGTGAGATTAAATTGATTTATCTGAGACTTCAATTGCAATTACAGATAACAAATATTGAACTTGTATTTATGGATGTCTTTAATCAAATTAAATATAGAGCTTGTTTTTCTAATAAAAGTTATAATTTCTGATAATACAAAGTTATTTTGAGATCCCCTGCCTTAAATAAAAAATACTGTCAAATAATCTTAAACATTAATGCACAAGACTGGCGTAGGATGAATGTTCTCTAGGAACATCAAGATCATCGTGGTAACCATGTTATCGATTTATTTTGGGATAGTTATGATACATATTTCAATATAAATTAACAAGATTGCGGATTGTGGAGAGGCGATGCGCAATTGTGGAGTGATTAGAAAATAGAAAAGCCAAGGGAAGCATTATCAATCAATTAATTAATATGTTAATAGGAAATTTTTTTCCAACTGTGAATATTATTTAAAACTGGTGGCCTCGTAAACTAATAGATATTAGCCGATGATTTTTTTCAGCAACGCTCTTGCAATTGCTAATAGATTGCTATTATGCCCTCCTAACATCTTCAAATCCTAAGATTCTCATTACCTATTATAATTGGATTTATAATCTAAAGATTAAAAAAAAAATGGAATGTTATGTTCAGAATAATTGTAATAAGCATAATAAAAAATATTGAAAAAAAATAGTAACCACAAAGAGCTTACTTGAGTATCATAGCCATTTGGTAATTGAGTGATGAATTTATGAGCATTGGCAGCTTGGGCGGCAGCAATAACTTCATCCATACTACTTTCCTCTTCCTTTCCAAACAAAATATTTTCTTTGATAGAGGTGGCAAATACTGCAGGTTCTTGGCTTACTAATCCCATTTGATAACGTAACCATTTCAAGTTGCAAGTTCTTTGATATTAACTCCATCAAATAAAATCTCTCCAGACGAGAGGATCATAAAATCTCTCCAATAATGCAATTGTAGTCGACTTTCCTGACCCACTCCTTCCCACCAATGCGAGACCGTTTTACTTGCCGGAATAGTGAGAGAGAAATTCTCAAATATGACGGTCTCTGGTCTTGATGGATATGCAAATTTAACATTTATAAATTCAACTTTCACCACAAACCTCTTGTAACGTTTCTCCTTTCCCATACCATCAGAATTTATTATAGGCACCCTATCAATCATCTCAAATACCCGTTGAGCAGCACTACATGCTTCTGAAATGTGTCTCATGTTTGGGAATTGCAGCTCCCCAGAGTTCTGCTCAAACATAATACATCAAATAATCTATCAATACTGTGACTAGTAACACAAAAGACTCAAAGAACAAATAATTGAAGTAATTATTGCCTATAAATTTAGCTTTTGGTGCTTTTCAAAGTATTACTCATTGCATTAGCAATTCTTTTAATAAGGAAAAACACTTACAAGCCACCCATAATTATGGTAATTCCAGTAGCCAAAAATATTTCCTCCACTTGCACCATGATTTATTACCAATATGCTACCATACCATGATACCAATGCCCACATTAAAGAACATCAACTCCAGTGCTTCCCACTGCTATGCCTTTTACTAGACCTTGTTTAATTCCCAATTTTACACGTTCCATTGAGTGCTTTTGTGAATCTACTTAGAGTCCTCTCTTCTCCAACGAATGAGAAAACTGTTCGAATTGATGAAATGAGATTGCTCTACCAATATCACCGGCAATGTTGTAGGCTTCATCGCGTACTTCTTTGCAGCATATCTCAACTCAGAATTCGTCCCATACATTATACCAGGGATTATAGAGAAATATTAGCAGAAGGAAATGTCACTATCGGCAAGTCTCCAATGACAAGAAGAACCCCACAAAGTAAGCACTCAAAAAGACAGGATATATTCATAAGGAAGTATGGGTATCTGCTCCATTCATAGACAATGTCTGGGATCAGAATTAGAATATATAGAGGCTTTATTCTTCATGGGGATCTTTATAAAGACAAGACATTGGCAGATCAATTCAATCGTGCAATGTATTATTAGTTATACTACCTTCTCACTCAAGACGTCTTGAATGACAAGGGTATCATTGGAAACACTTGTGACCACTTGGGATGTGGTGGTACCTTGAGTGTCAAAGAATCCCACATCCTGTCTCAATACTGCCTTCAAGTATTTCCTGCGCATGCGAGATGCCTGCCTCTCGCCCGTCCTTGCCCAACAGAATCCCTCTGTAAATTACTAATTTTTAGAACATTTTTGGTGTTTTTGAGTGTTAAAAATCATGCATTCCACGCCATTCAACTTAAACTCATGTGTTAAAAATGCTATAAGTTATACCAACCTAAAAATGCAGCAAACCCCGTACCGATGGCGATAAAGACGATATATAAAGAATACTGCAATGCATGATAAACAAATGAAATTTTTTAATAACATCTACGAGACCAAGCCGTTTATAAGACCACAAGTAATAACTGAATAGCGCTGCTGGAGGACAGTAGCTTGAAACACTGATCAATGATAGAATATGATGCCTTACCTTGTTGATATTATGAAGAAACAAACTGGGATCTGAAGATGGATCATACTTTCCTAATGTATTCATTACAGTACTGAAGACCAGCATTAAAACAGGAGTGGACATTCCATCTCCCAGACTTCCCAACGAGCCAAAGGCAACAAGCCACCAATCAGTTGTGTCGGCATACTTGAAAAGCTCCCACAATGAAACAGCTTGAGCTGCTGGATTCTTTGAACGCATTTCCATTTGTTTCTGGTTTCTCTTGACTCAAGATTATTATTATTATTGCTGCAGACTGCAAACTGCAAACTATATTTCAATGGTAATGTGTTCTTTCTTTCCTAAATCTGATACCTCTTGGGCTTTTCCATCGGGCTTTAATCAAGTGTTATTGAATGATCGTCACTAGTGATGTCTTTTTCAATTCAAAACTACCTCCACCAATTATTGCCTTCAATTTTGTTTTTGTTGTGAGAGAATAAGTTAAAAGCATATGATTAGTACCGGGGTTCATTAGCTAAGCAATATCCTAGCAGGTGGGTTGATATTGAGGTAATTAAAATTAAAGTCAATATACTGGTGGACATGAGGGGGTAAAAGTGTTTAATATCCTAGCACGTGGGTCGATATTGAGGGAGGTTTAATTTTAATATAAAACTAAAACATTTGAACCCTAATTTTTAAAAGTAAATACTCTCACAACTAAATGTCCGCCACCAAGTATTGATCATTGATTTATTAATAAATTAATGGTGAATATTATGTGGAAAGTTTATTTTTAGTCCATTCATAATGAGTTGGTGATGAATATTACGTGGATGAGATTTTTTTAGGCTATTCATAGAGTGCCTAACTTATAGAAATTTCCGTATCAAGTATAAAGATGTCTAAAAGTAGACAATATAACCATCTTGTTTGAAGAAGTAGACAAAACAACAAACCTTTTTGTTAAGATCCACAATAGAAGATCCAACATCAAAAAGGAATTGAAAATCTTAAAAGATTAATAACGTAGCCTCTATAACAAGTAAATGTGTTAATCTGGATTTATTTTACTTCAACTCACAGTCCTATAAACTGCTTGATCATGTAGACATTGTCAAAATCTTTGGTTCTTTCATCCAATTCATTATTTTTATTGGAAATATATCATCACCATATTTATTATCTAAATCATAGAAATAAAATACATCAATTATTTACGATAATTAATGAATCAAACAATTTATGAGGCAAAAAATTGTAACAAAAAAATATTTCTATTTAAAAACAAAAACAAAAACAAAACTGTTGGAAAATAAAAACTAAAATACTAAATTCAAGAGATATTCATTCTTTTTCTGATATTAAATCTTGATCAGTAAACCACTAAAAAAACACTAATTGATATTCATGCCCATAATAGGCCATTAATATTTAATGCATAATTGACCTCTTTCAATGTATACCAAAATGCCACCCTTTTTTTTTTCTTTTTACAAGATTTCCTAAATATTAGTATATTGTGAAAATATCTTAGAAAGCATAGAATAAATGATTTTACAGAATGGGAATCTGAAGTGTAAGATTCAAAAACGAGTCTACTCGTCTTATTCACATATTGGCATGGTCTTTGATGCTCTTGCCGACTTCATTCGATCACAACATATACGATTTGTTTTTAAGCAAAGTCGTTTATTATGCTTTACATAGAATATATGACCACCTTTTCCTCAACATATTATGATACTAAATTATTTAAAATTCTATTACCGTTTTTGGGGGATTATTCTGATGGATTGGGTTCTGTATCGTCAAAGGATACAAACCTCGACTTTGCATCTCAATCTTCCTCATCCGAATTTGCACTAGACACCTCTGCAGGAGCCTGCAAAAACCTCAAAACCTTGTAATGGAACAAGAGACCAGACACATCCCTCAAGGAAAAGAGAATTAGGAGCACCGCCATATCAACAGATAAAGGATATGAGTCTAAATAACCCTCCGCTGCCATGGCCACTCCTGCAAAGATGAATAATTGTTATCCAATGCTATGATCACCCATTCTACACTTAACATACAAGGCAGGGGATCCTTCGTACTCAAGCTTTAGAACCCAGACACCAAACCTGGACCTAAGACAAATGGAGGTGGAAAGAGGGGAATTTGGGGGAACATTCACACATTATCTTACAGTAGATAGTCTTGAACGCACCATGGTTGAAGGATCAAAGGCCAGCAATTGACCAAGGGCATGGAAAATCCCACACAACACATTCATGTCTCAGAACTCTAGAAATCGAGTATAAAAATTAACCCAAACATGGTAGCAAGGAACATGATCCACATGAAAGACACTTAGACGTCACTTAGTCATAGCAATGACAATCTTGCCATAAAACATTTAAAAATATATATATGATTTAACTACTCATTAATTTTTAAATCATATACTTTTAGTATATTATGAATTTGTTGTTTGTTAATTAAGATTAAATATTATAACACATTTATCAACTTTTGATGGTCCCTGACCCTTTGGAAAATCCTTGTTTATGAGAATTGGGGATTAGATTAAAAAATAATCAATACATATGTCCATAAACATGCAATTAAATCTAATCATATATAAAATAGTAATATTGGAATTAAATATTTGTCTTTTCTAGTGTAATAATTGACAAAAGGGGGTTTAAGAGGAATATTTTCTTTCGCACAAATTTAGAAACAATCATCAAGAACAAACAAAAAATCAAGGTTTTTAAAAACCACGCAATGAGAATCCAAAAACTTGCAATGACTTGAGCACCTCACAAGAACTGTTGTTTGTGCTCTCCCAAGTTCATCACTGCACTCTTCCATGACCATTATATTGTTAGGTTGTGGACCCTGTTTTCATGTGAGAAAGTGTTGAAGACGGTACACTAAGAGTACTGTACACTTTCTACAATTGTCTCGCCGGGGTTCGGGGTCGGGCCTTGAGCAGTGGTCCGGGGGTGCAGCCCCTGAGAAAAAAAATGTTGGCCTTAAAACGTGCTTTTCTCATATGGGCGGGATTTTTGACCCATAGGTTTATGGAACGGTTTTGGCCCATGGTTTTGATACCCATCGTTTTGTAAAACTACTTAAGAAGTTGTCTATTTATATGGTTTTGTGCATATGATAGGTATTATGTATCATTGCAGATGTGTTTTGAATTCGAGTGTGAATTCAGTAGAGTTTGTTGAGCATAGCTCCAAACAGATCCGGGTATTATATTGAGAGAGCGGTGTCTTGTAATAAAATCTGAGCAAGTGATTCTTGGTAGACGTAGCCCAAATTAAGTGAACCACGTTAAATACTGTCTCTTTGTGTTGTGTTATTTTATTCTGCACTTTTACTTGAGACCTGTGATATTTTCTGCATATTAGTTTCTACTGTTGTGATTTTGTGGGGGATTATTCCACATATTTTATCCCTTATTTCCTAACATATATCACATTCCTCGAACTGTCAAGTGACATCTTTAGTAACTATCAAGCATGAAAAATATGATTGGATGAATTTATTAGTTGGGTCTAGGGTTTTCAAAACCTCACGAAAACCTCCCTCTTATTTCTAAAATTCTTAGTAGATTTTTATGAAATTGATCTCCATCCTCACATTCATGGTTATGAGGGCCCAATTAGATTTTACATGCATGGTTCCAAATCACCATAATCATTATTGTATTTTTCTCAGGAAAATGCCATAACATAGAGTAGAATAATTTGAAAAGAGATAAAGAGTGGGGAGAAGAAAATAAGATCACATCAACTAGATAACGGGAACATGCTACAATAAGAATCTAATCTAGACAAATAATTCAAAAAAACACAAGTCCCCTAGAAAAATGAAATTTTAGAGCTAAATTTCTCCTATACTAAAATTAGTTAAGATTCTAAAAAAAAAAAGTAAAAAAATAAATGGATAGAAATTCTATGCTTGGATAAAATCCAATGCACTTCCAAAACCTAAAGAACATATAAATTTGAATAAGGACCCAATCAATCAATAATATGCTAAATCTAGAAAGGAGATATTAGAAAGAATACACATGTTTTTTTATGGAATTTCAATAGTGACCATTGTATGAGTTCCCAGCATTGTTGGATCTATGTAGATGTCCTAATGAAACATTAAACAAAAAATATATGCAGATAAATGGCCACATGGATAATCTATTTAAATATAGGATAGAAATGATGGAAATGGTGCATATGGATTTGCTTAAAAAAATGTGAGGGCTTCCATATATGTATTCCATGCATCTCCAAATATTGACCAAATAAGAAACTCCATGTAGAATTTCAAGTCTTGGAACCTATTCAAATCTCGGATGCAATTTTTATGAGTTGGACTTTTGATGGAAAATTAATGCTAAATATATCTACTACATTCCATACAATATAATCTAGGATAAGAAATATTCTAAATATATCCCATGGTAGGAAAAAGTTTCATGCACTTGGCACATCTAAAAAATCACCATGATGCTCTTGTACATACAAGAACAACATTATTAGTTCCTGCCTTTGGCAAGAATATTATAGGTTTTAATGGTGCACATTAATTTTGCAAAAGTGGCCAATAAGATGCATTTTTTTTTTCAACTTTGCATATTGTAAAGTTATGACTAATTTCAAACATTTTTAAAATTAACATATTTATTTTTCTAGGCATTTGATTGGTGTTTAAGGGTGATGTGACTATTTTCAAGTCTTATTGCCAAAACAATTTTGTTACATTTTAAAGTAAAAAATTTGAAAGTGACAAGTGTCCTTATCTTTTACATCAGATTTTGATAGTATTTTGCCTACTGAATTGAATTAATGAGCATTAAATTTCTAGAAATTTGTGAAGCTTCTCCAAGAAGCTATCGCATGAAAAATTAGTTTGTTTGATTTTTTGCATTGGTTTGGTTTGAGCTCTACTGAATGAGCTATTCGCGAGGTTGGATTAAGATTTTGGCATTCGACATGAAATATGTGTTCAAGATCCTACTTTTATAGGCACAACTAGTTTGGATACGGAAATACTGGCAGGAAGAAAGCATCATAGTTTATGCACGAATCAACATAATCTTTAGGTAGCTGATACTTTGGCAAGAACAATAGCAGTGTAAGGAAGTACAGAGAGTTTCCGTTTTCTAAAGTATAATCTTTCCTTCTGACACTCAGTTCTCGTTTTCTTTTGTAACTCAATTTATATTTGGGTTTAATTTTCAGGTGAATGTTTGGGGTTTTTATCTTCAACACACCAAAACTTAGAGAGGAAGAATGCATGGCCAGTTTCAGAGAACTCTGAAGGGAAGCCCTTGGCTTAAAGCAGCTGAGTGGCAGGTAAGGATATGCTTGCGACCTTGCTTAGGCTATGAACCTCGTCATTCTTAAGACAAATTCATCCTACGTTTTGTACTCATATTGTTAAAGAATCACTTTACGCAGCGAATTATTTTCAGTTCATACTGGATATACTTACATTTTATCAAATAGTTCACGTACCTTCACTATGCTTCCACAGTGGCATACATATCAAGTAGGGAATTCTCAACCACGACATGTAACAAATGTTATTTTTCTGAGTTTTGTTTGTTAATGTCTATGCTCAGAGCTCTGTTCTGAAGTTCCCATTTTGGCACAGGCTGGGAGGATGCTGAAAAATGTCATGGAGTTTGGCTTCAAACCTGCCAATTGCAGTTCCTTAAATGTGTTTGAGGTTGCTTTAGCAAACCCACTTTGACCTTGTCTTGCAACCATGGTAATCAAAATGACATCGTAAAGACCATTAAACCTGCAATCATTTTGCATTTCATGAGGCTATATTTCGTTGAGGCATTTTGTCAAATAGTTAACATGGTGTGAATTTGACGGCCATTTAGACGTTTAATTGGTGATTTTAGCTATAAAATACTTGGAATATTTGATATAATGGGCACATGTGACAGGCATAAGTGACCCTTAAATTTATCCCCAGCACGTGCCTCAAGTATTCTTTCACATTTTTGGCCGATAGGCCTTTCTTAAGTTAAAAATCTTGAGTAAACGCTATTCTTGGTATTAGTCGGTTTGTCATATATTGTTTTCAGTCTATTCATCCCTTCATCCCCAATACTGTCATATATTGTTTTCATTCTATTCATCCCTTCCATCTCCAATACTACATTTTTCCCAATGGGACCAAATAGAACGAAAACAATATATGATAAAACGACTACAACGAAGAGTAGTGGTTACTCAAGAATTTTAACTTAAGAAAGGCCTATTGGCCAATTAAAAATTAGGCTAAGAATAAACAAACAAAGGGTTTCACCAGAGGAAGAGTGAAAGAGACAAATATTTCTCAGAGAAATAAGTGGGATAGCAGGAAAAGGAACTTTGATAGTGTTAATCAATACAATAACTACTCGAAATAAAAGATAAAGAGCAGGAAAAATGAAGTGGTAGCCATCGTCTATTGTGAGAATGGTGCTGCAAAGGTTACAATGTACGTAGCACAGGTGCTCAGAAGCATAATAAACAAAATCAATACAGCTATACATTATTTCCAAATGAAGCCCCTCCTAATCCTCAATCTTTTTCTTCTTTTTCTCTATACAACAAACAAAACGCTGCAGAGGCAGTAGTTTCCTTTCCTCTCAGAGACAATTGAACCCACTTCAGATACAAATACAGATTCAAATCAATCAATTTGTATATACTTCTTTCTTCCAACCCTTGGCCAATATATCACTTATAAAAAATGGCAAAATGTAACTTTTAACTTTTGCAACATGAATGGCTAGGAACAAGTGTATAATGGTTGTAGATACATAATTCCAAGAAAATTAGTGGGTTTGGCTACTACTGTACATGGACAATTTTACTTGTCATTCACATTTGTAGAAACTCATTATCTTTATTCATATTTGTAATAATTACTTTGAGTCCATGTTTGTTGTTAATTGGTTGTAAGACATATTTGCAAATGGCATGAATACCTGGTTTGCGTGTAGTGTATAATTTGCATGTCTGGTTAGGGCATGGATATCTGCTGTAGCATTATGGAGAAGGGGACGTCAGAGCAATCCAGCTCTTCAATCATCTCCTTCAGTGAAGCGCCGTCTTTCTTCCCTTGGAATTTATGATCAAAACCCAAATCTATGAAACCATTCGTCTCCCCCCCTCCTTCCTTTTCCCATCTTGATATCTTAAGAGACAACATCTATGATGCAACAACAGGGGACCTGTTATGCACACTAAGTGTTTCTGCAATGCTAGCTCTAATAGACACCCATTTGATGGAGCTCATTCCTAAAACCTAAATACCCTCAAAAATCAATCCCCTGCACCGCCCAGGAAAAATCCCCGTCATTTGATAGAAAACAAAAAATCTCGAAACTTTGTAGACTGATTTGATGTTTGTTTGCTTGAAAGTTGCTTCTGTTTTCAGTGTAGCAGTGTAGAACTTTTACTTTTCAACTTTACTAACTTTAAAGATTTTAATTAAATTTTTGAATTTATCTTTCTCCCAAATTCCAGAACTTTTACTTCTCCCAAATTCTAAAACTTTCACAAACCTAAAAATTTATATTTCAGAAAACATATTCCTAGCTCTTTGGGATTTCAAGAGGCTAAGTGGACATGAGGCTCTTCTCGCCTGTTTTGTTCTCAAAACAATTGTTATTTATTGCTTCCTTTTTTTCGCCAGGCAAACCCTGTCTTAAAGTATGGCAGAGGATCCTTTCTTGCAGAACTTGCAAGAGAATCCCAATCTAAATATTTCTCATAGAAAGGAAAGGGATGAAAATGACCTGAATTTCGAATTTGTTTTTTTAAATGGTCATCCATCTGGCTAAGGACCTTGTGGGTTTTGAGGAGACACACAAAGTATTAATGAAATGTTTGGAATTAGAATGTCAACTATCGTGTTTATAAAAAGTTTAAGTTGCAAATTTTTAGTGGATTTGACAGGGAACAGCAGGAGACCTTCCCAACCTTGGCGGAAATTATAACTATTGTCTAAGTGTTTGGCATAATGTATGATAAATATTGTATTACACTTATTTTATATTGACATAAATTCTTTTTTCAATCTGTATAATAAGTATTTGTTTTTCTTTATAAATTGTACATATGGAATTTTATAAAATCAAAATTATAACTTTTTTTCCTATTTAAATTTACAATCAAGTGTATTGTCTTTTTCAATCTTAATTGAAAGTGAATCTTATAAAATTCTGTCATTTTTAAATAGCTTATGTTGTCTTATTGTGTTGTCTATGTTGCATGTGTTCACAACTGAGTGTTTTATTACAAACAAAATACTTGCAGACCTTACGCAAAGGAACAAATTCGAAACATTACTTGTTTATTGCTTTCTGCACTCAATGGAGTTTGTAAATCAAAAAACATAAACGAACAATAGATCAATATAGAATGACAACCAATCAAACATGCGACGAACCAATAGTTGTAGAAGACTACAAACGAATGCATAGAGTCCAGTCTGCTTCCATCGATGACACTTTAAGTGCAGAAAACTTATTAAGAGAACCAACATTTTCTTACCATGTGGGAGATTGCATGTTCGACGCATTACAGGTGCTTCTACAATTTAAATATACATCTTTAGAACTAAGTAATGGCATCATCGATCATTTTTTGAATTGTTTAAAAAGAGGCGAGCCTGATGCACTAAAATCTTATCAACTGGAATTAGACCCAATGCAATTGCAGATTATGCATGGAATACATGACATAGAAACATATTTCTACAGAATGTGATTATCTACATTGCCTTCTTCCAAAACAACTGAAACAGGACTATGGGGTGACACTTTTTGCATTAATTGGCTATCTAGATGGTTGAATATACAAATATGTATTTGGCATTTTACAACAAAAATGAATTACCTTCGATTTAATGTAAATAGTCCTCAACTTCTGTACTACATCTTATTCCATGACACAAATCCATTAGTAGGTCACTATGAACCATTATATTGCAAAAAAATGACAACTACAATTTTCCAATGACACATGTGCAACTATCGCGCTCTTGTGGCAAGATCAAATTGAATTGGTCTGCCATTTCAAATCAATTAAATAACTATGGATTGTCTAGACTAGTTACACACTCCTGTGATTGTGGTTGAGAGCTTATTCAGCTCAATTTTCCTCTTAACGAATGGAGAATATGACATACAATGCTTACGCCGTTACATCGCTCAATCATTCTGCAATGCAACACTTTATAGAAATCCTGCAGCATTTTGTCTCTTGGAAAAACACTTAGCAGTCGACTTCATTTGAAAGATACCAAAAATTTTGAATTGGCAAGATTACATTGTGAACTTGGCAACATTGTTCCAACAAGGTCAAATTGAGGGGAAAGAATTCTGCTTGGAATGGGTATCTCTATTACTCAATGTAACAATTAATTTGTGGTCATCGGGTGAAAAATTAATTCTAACCACATATTCCAATTGCACATAACCCAAAGCAACTTTTAATATAATATATTTTCAAACAGAAACAACACACGTCCACTTTGAACCGCTAACTACGAATCGTCAAAAAGACTCAATTACTAAACAAAATACTCAACAATTGTCTTTGACAACACCACCAAGTAAAACATCCATCCTCTACATGAAGTCTATTGCTCGATGTAGTAATTCAACAATAATTAAAGAACAATCACAACAAGAAAATTCAAAACCATATAATCAACTACAATATCTAATTCCAGGGACAATTGAACCATCGCTTCGTCATTTGAAGTCTATTGAAACAAAAAAACTACAATAATAAGCACACGACGCAATGTAAATACACCCATTGCAAAATTTAACAAAAAAATCCAAGACACACCAAAACATGCATGTCCCATCTGCAAGCAATTGCATTTTAGCTATAATATGGTGCAATTTACTCAATTAGAAAAACAAACATACATGACTTTGGCTAAAAAGGACAAAGCTATAATGTGTAAGAAAATATGCAAGAAGTGTAAACAGTCATTGAAAATTGGAAAGATGCCAAAACTTGCATCACCAGACAACATCAAACTGAACAAGTCCTTTTCATGTGTCAAAATTACCGAACTTAAAGAGTGACTTGTTTCACTTCGAATTGCATTTGCACAAATAAGAGAGTTAGGATACAAAAAACTACAGATAGGAATGACTAGCGCAATCATCAATGTCCCTTCCAATACCAATATAATACAAAATGCCTTGCCACGATCCTTAGACGAGACACATACAATTGGAGTGGAACTTAAAAGAAGAATTCAATACAAAAACCCTTTCAAAGAAGGCAAAGTACGAGCATACATTATCATGCGTGCTTTGCAACAATTATGTAAGAGAAACTTATATCAAATGAAAAAAATATGTGTCAAAAAGGATTGGAAGAGATTATTTCATGATATCGACACAAAAAACCACACTCAAGACGAGCTCCAAGACATTGATAGCACAAGCAGTGAAGACGCACCGAATGAAACCATGGTGCATGGATTCATAGAGTCACATTGCATTCGTGATTTGTAAAATAAATTAATACAAGTTGCACCTACCGAAGGACAACATCCACTTGGTATTTTCAAAGACAAATTTCTTGAAGAAATGAATTTCCCAACACTTGTTTATGGTGATCCTCGACCTGACAATATAATGAATTCATTTTCATATCTTCAAATTACACATTGGGAATTACAACATGCAAATCCTGCATTTCCTTATCATACAAAAAACATTTTCTTCAAAGTGCTTAAGATTATGATAGGCCAGGTGTCGACAAGCATGTGGGTGAGGATAAGAAAAGCACAATTGAAAGGTAGAAAGTTACTTGCAAGAGATGTTAAATACAAACCAAACTTGGAAAAATTATTGGAATCAAATATTGGATACATGGACTTCAAACAAATACGCACATCTCCAGATTATTTACAGCAATTACGAAGAAACACATTTGCAATGATACGATAGTTAGGTCCACCAACCTTCTTTTTGACATTTACAAGTGCTGAGCAGAATTGGAAACCACTCACATTAACATTGTCTGAATTGTATCATAGACAAGAAAAGAAATGTAAATCTACTCAAAACCATCACTTTCTCACTATAGACAATGACTTCCTTATAAGAAAGGACCCTGTCACTTGTACACGGTACTACAACTACATATTGAAAGCATTGGTACAAATGATATACAAAGATGAATCATTTTTTGGACCAATACAAGATCACTTCTCCATAACATAATTCCAAAACCAAGGAAATCAACATACACACTTCTTGGTATGGACCAAATATGCACCAATTTATGGACAAAACCAAAATAATGAAATTGAATCTTTTGTAAACAAATACATATCTTGCAACACAGACAACCTGGAAGCTAATATTGCAAGACTACATGAACATCACCACACCAAAAGATGCTATAGAAAGTTGAAATTAAATTGCAGATATAATTTCCCTATACCTCCGATGAGAAGAACCATGATCCTTGAGCCTTCCAACCAACCAACGGAATTGGAAATTCAAAATGCAAAGGACATTGTTACTATGTTAGAGAAAAAACAATATAAAAAAGAAGACACCTTTGACATGTTCCTTGCATAATTAAAAATCAATGAGTTGGAATATATACAAGCAATAAAAAGCACACTAAAACAACCAAGGATTTTTTTGACACGAAAACCTTCACATACATGGACCAATAGCTTTTCTAAAAAAGTTCCTCAACTATGGAGAGCTAACATGGATGCCCAATATGTGCTCAATGCACATGTAGCAACACATTATTGTACATCGTATATGACTAAACTCGACAAGTCAACAACAAAATAATTTCAAAAAATTAGAAAAGACCACCATGAAAAAAATATCGATGCAATTGAAATGGTGTGACAACTATGCAACACACTTCTCAACACCCAACAACTTTCTTCTCAGCAAGCGGTTCACATTGTTCTGTCATTACCATTGCATAGTTTCTCTAGAAAATGTGTCTTCATAGACACGATTCCATCAGATCAACACACACTTTTCCTCAAGCCACCAACGCTTTTGAGTAAAGATCCTGATGAATCAGATAACATAATGTGCCAATCAATTGTACATCACTACATCAAGCGACTAGTTGCATTAACACATATTTGCTTATCTGAATTTGTGTCAGAATACCAAAGAAACAGCAAAAAAAAAAGAAAAGAAAGCAAAACATTATATGATATATCAGATACAGGAAAGAAGTTGATAATGAAAACTACTATCGTGAAATATGTTGCTATATGTTCCCTTCGTCATTGATGAGAGATCATTGCAACAAGGATTTGCAACTTGGAAACAAGCATATGCATATCATGAAAAAATATCAAACACAACGAATCTAAATTCACTTTCCAACTTAATCCTACATGGGGTGACATCGATGATGCGACTAGAGAACAAGAGCTAAACAATGATGTTCCTGACAACATGAGAAAACCTGCAAAAAAATGATTATGTCAACGAACAATATGACTTGAAATCTGATTTTCAATTTACATATCATTTCAACAAAAACACGAAAAAATAAATTCGAAATTGGGAAGCATCCTTTCATATCTTCAACCATTGACTACTACAAAAAGAGAAGAATGCTAAACAGGGAACAAAAAGCAATCATTAAAGACATAGCAACAAAAAAGTGACTCTACCCATCAAATCCATTCTACCTCTTTCTAACAGGAGGTGCAGGTACAGGGAAAACATTTACAGCAAAATTGATGTACGAGACACTTGTACACTTCTACAACAATTTCGTAGACAACGATCCACTCAAACCAAAAGGATTCATACTAGCATACACAGGAAAGGCTGCATACAATGCTGGTGGAGTGACAATACACTTTGCATTCCTACTACCATTCAATCAAACAAACTTGATACCGTTAACTTCTGAATCATTAGACACATTATCAAAGCAATATCAACAAATACGAATCATTCTTATTGATGAAATATCATTGGTGGGTTGTAGATCCTTGTATTTTATAGACAAATGACTATGAGATATAATGTATACTCCCACGGAACACTTTGGCAATATTGATATGCTCTTTTTTGGAGACTTTTACTAAGCACAACCTGTACATGACTCCCTCATATATCATTATCCTACATTCAATGATCAACAAATTCCATATTGTTTTTGGAAAGACAATGTGAAAATCTACCAACTAAACAAAACAATGCATCAAAAAAATGAAAAATTGATTTCTGTCCTAAATTGTATGCGCACAGGAAAACAAATAGAGTCTGACTTATCTTATGTGAACGAATCATGCTTGCGAACACCTCCTATCGATCCAAAATTCCCATATCTCATCTACAAAAATGACGATGTCAAAAAACACAACAATCAAATGTTATCCATTTCTCCTGGACAACAAATTACACTGCATGCTATAGAGAAAGAGGATGATGAGTACAATGTACATCATCCACATCGACACACCACCACTCAACCATCAACTATTGTACTCAAAACTGATATGCTTGTAGAAATATTTGCTGGTAATTATGACATTCAAGACGGGTTAGTCAATGGATCCGATGGAATATTCAAATCGTACACGCTTCTAAACGAAATGGACATAGTATGGATAAAATTTAATGACCCTCATATTAGGCATATGCAGACAAAAAAACTCGCTCACTTGTATGACAATATGATAAACAAGAGTTGGATACCAATCCTATGTATTACTAGACCAGTGCCAAATTCCCAAACTCGAACATGCCTAACAATGTGGAAACAATTTCCAATACAATTAGTGTGTGCACAAACAATACACAGATCCCAAGGCCTCATAATGGAAGGACTTTCCTTCAACCTAGCTGGTGTCACACAACATGGACTAACATACACAGCACTATCCTGAGTTACAAATATTGAATCTTTGTACTTACTAACACTGTTGAAAATGAAGAATTTTAAGGTGAGAGAAGAGATAACAGCAGAGATGATGCGTCTCACAGAAAATTTGACATGGCAATTGCAAAATGATTCGCAAACAATTATATCCCAATCTGAGCTCCTCATTGCATCTTTGAACACAAGAAGCCTCAAAGCACATGTTGAAGACATACTCAACGACTATGATTTAATGCAAGTAGACATACTATGTTTGTAAGAAATGCATACCCCGACCACACAAACACACACACTACAACAACATTTCAATTGCATTTCTATGCGACACGTACATGGAATAATGATTTTCATGAAAAAACATATTTCAAATATTGAAACTATTGAATACTGAGAAAATAAGGTAGAAGCGCTGCTTGTAACCGTTACCATTCATAACAAAGAAATATCCATAGTAAACTTTTATGCAGCGCCAACTGCATCTATTTCAGATATTCTTCGTGCAATTGACAAAGCCTTGGTGGATACACAAGAAATAAACAACGTGCACATAATAGGTGATTTCAATATTTACATCAATAAGAAATCAGCGAACAAGACAATGCTCATTCATCATATGCGAACTCACCAAATGCACTTCATCAAGCAAAACCAAATTTCATCTTCAATGCCAATTATCGACCACATATGGTCTAAAACAAATCCTTAAAGGCATTGCATTGTTAGAACAAATACGTATTGGAGTGACCACGATACATTATACTTTTCACTAACCAATTTCTATTAAATCAAAATCCAAATACTACACAATGTCAACAACACCTTGTACAATGCACTTCTCTCCACTGAAACTATACGCCGCTATAAGGTATGCAATATTAACATCCAAAAGCATAATTATAATCAATTCAATACTATTGTTTCTTCCATAACAAATTTACACTGTTTGGCCAATTATAACAACAAACTAAGTTTTTCTCATATTGCACTATATACCTTGTTATCACAGGAGCCATGAAACGAGCCTTTGACAACATAGAAGGACAAGAAGAAAACAAGAGCCAGCCAAAAAGGTATGTACAAAACAAACTACATTAACTTTATATATGATTTCATTGACATACGCTAAAATATTCTACATTCTTTCTAGGCAAGCAACATCAACTCCATCCCTCACATCAATTGATGATCTTAACACTTTCACAATTGGCAACATTTTCCAAGGTGATGTGCTCGTGGTCTATAAAACTACTGTGTAAAAAGATCAGGGAAAACAGCTCCTACGAGTAGATCTTACTGATGAGAAAGATGAACTAACAGTTACTCTAAATGTTGCCCATAAATTCATCCCAATGTATGAAGACAAAGTTGTGGCTGGAAAAGGGATACAAATCACAAATTTCAGCATTGCACCTAAACCAATTATGACCGTGGAGACTGTGATGTGATCTTACTCCTCAATGAATCCAGCACCATAGAAAGCACTCCGCCGACTTTCAATAGAATATAAATTCATTCCAAACACAACTGTTAAGAAATTGTTAAACAATACAGAGCCATATGCAATTGGAACAATTACTGCAATCGTAACCTCTGCTAAACAGATTGGCCTCCAACTTATCCTAGAAATTAAAGACGGGCCAACAGAAGAAGACACAACAAGGGTAAACTCCTAGTATTCCACAAACTTCATATTCTAGGTGCTCTTCATTGCATAATACTAAACATTTTCTTCTCTAACTGCAGCTATACCTATTTGGAACATTTCAACCTCTATTTACAGCAATAGAGGAACAGCTACAAAAACAAAAACACATATTTTATTTGTTCAAAAATGTTGCAAAGCATGGTGGAAATGATAATGACAAGGCCTTGAAGACTACTCAATCAACATTCATCACGCCATTGAGAATGGAAAAAGCACTACAAGACTTAAAAGAAATGTTAAACACAACTATATAGGTGAGTTCTATATGACCAATAAATAACAATTTGCAACGTCATCTTTTTATATCGTCTTTTCTTTCAAATATTCTACCTCTGCATTTGCTCATTTACAATTTCTCATCATGCAGGTGCAAGGTACATTGAATATCACCAACATCTACTCCATACCATTTGAGATCATTTGCAATAAATGTGGCTCGTCACTGGAAACCTTCCAAACAATAGAAAAACAACTTTTTCAATGCCGCTTCTGCCAACAAAAATGTCCTTATAGCTTCAAACACCGGCTTATTTGCAACCTCAAATCCAGCAAAAACAAAAATATCCAATGCATACTAACTGGGTCAACCGCTGCAAATGTTGCTTCCTACACTGACAAGGGTTTCACATGAGGAATACTTTAAGAATAAGACTGCTGTCATTTATTTGCTATAGGGAATTTCAAGCAACAGGGACATTCACTCTGAACCAGAAAAATGCCATTATGGCACTCCAACTGGAAAACAACTAAGGTGACTCTTTCAACTACTCTTTGCATAACAAGTTTCATGCAATCTCCTCCACTTTCAATTTCTTGTCACTCATACTCTTTTCTTGCTTTTCTGCAGGAATAGAGAAAAGCCACCCATTGTATACAACCATAATATTTTGAACTTGGCACATACCTCTTCTAACTAGAAAACAACTAAGGTGACTCTTTCAACTACTCTTTGCATAACAAGTTTCATGCAATCTCCTCCGCTTTCAATTTCTTGTCACTCATACTCTTTTCTTGCTTTTCGGCAGGAATAGACAAAAGCAGCTGACATATTACAGAAAATCTACTACTCCAACAAACCACCCATTGTATACAACCATAATATTTTGAACTTGGCACATACCTCTTCCAAATGTTGTCACATTTTGAAATCGCAGACTGTTGTATATGCTTTACATCCTAAATATATAATTCGCCTTTCTACATCCCGCATTATAGAACTTGGTACTATTGTATAGAATTTCAAGCTATGTAAAGGCCTCCCATATTCAGGCAAAACATTTACAAAAAAAATATGTACTGATCGCATCTATGTTTTTCCCATCTAAATTTTGGTATATATTTTTTTGTCAAAATTATCCTGTTTACCAAAATATATAGATTAAACGAATATTGTTCTGTGCAGAAATCTGTCGTAAATGCAAAATTTTTTACTATTTACAGATTATGGCTTGTGGGCTGTAATGATTATAGCATATACATGAAATGAATTTGTTAAATCCGAGGCTACTGTCAATGTGTTTTGCCACTTCATCTCTGTTTGGACTGTTTTCAAGATAAAGATAAACATATTAGCTTTAAGTCAGTTATACATGCCTTGTTTTATTCAAAGAAGTTTCTTGATTTCTTGAAGTTTGTTGATTTGTTGATTTCTAGCACCTGTAGATTGATTCTTGGCTAGAAAGAACATATATTTTGGTCTCATGATTCCAACGACCACGTTTTATCTGTTTATGTCTATTGTAGATCTGTTTCTGGACTATTATTCTATGATATGCCCATGGAGAATATGAACAGATTTTTCAACTATTGCCGTATAATTCATTTGTGAAATAATTTAGCCCCCCTTTTAATGGACAATGGTAGCTTGTCAAAGGCCTGCTTCCAAATGTTGATACTTTATTTTCTCTGGAATATAGCTTCCATTGCAACTTACTTCATTATAGCAGAGAAGACTATTTTGCAATGTTCTCGACAAAATTCTATCAAGCAGTATAAAGTACATAATATGAAGCCTGAGTAATCATCCTATGGAGATGCTTGCAGATTTTCTGATCTCCAAGTGGCAGCGATACTTAATTGTTGTGTGATAGCAACGACTTAATGTAGCTTATATACGCCAAGCAATTTGTGTGCCTATATTGGAGGATTTTGCTCCCACAGAGATTTTTAATTATGATGTTTCTAATTTTGTTTTATTTGTTGTTTACAAAAATGAATATTAGTAGCTCTCGTAGTGTATTTGGCAATAAAAGCAATATCCAAATTATTTACAAGAGCCACATACCTTCTGTCTTTTCAACGTGCATATACCGATGACCTTCAGTCAATTCACACATTTTGCTCTGTATCTTACATGAACAACATCTTTGCTTGGATTGAAAGTATGGGCTGGTGTTGATGAAGTATCAAAGTAATGGCAAAGGATCAATTCCTACCACTAAAATTTCTATAATTAATGGAAAATGATGCTACGAGTCTCTACGTTCAGTATTTTTGCAACTTAATTTTGCTTCTGTAAATGATCATTTACGTCATAGCCACAAGATTGGTCTTGGTATTTGAAATCAATTTATTAAATTCAAAAAATAGTACTGATTTATTTCATAGTTTCCAGTAAACAGCAAATCAGCAAAACTTTGAACCTACAACTGCACTTTATTTCTCCAGTAAGCATCAATTTGATCAACATTGGTACTAAAACTTGGGGTTGTCACGATGTGTAGGCTCAGATTATACAATCAGACAATATTATTAGGCAAATACCTGTGCTACATAGTAGTTGTAGTGGCAAGAACTTGCCGCCTTGCGACACTTGTTAAATATATGAAGGCTAATTCTTAGAGCATTTATTCTAGAACATTTGGAGTGAGAAAATTCGGATGGAATATACACCCCTTTTTTAAGACGTGGGATGGGAAGCACATATCTAACAAATGTAGATTACACACATCATCAGGGTTCATTTCAAGAAGCTCCCTCTGAAAAATTATTTTATAATTTTTGGTGAATCTCAAGAAATCAACTTTCGAATTGTTGGTGAATTTCTAAAAAAATGTTTCAAGGAAAGGTGATTTTGCATAGAGCAATTTTCTCGACGTTTCACATAGTTGAACAAGTAGGTTGGTTGGGTAAGTTGGTCGGGAGGTTGGTCGGGTAGGTCGGTCAGGTAGGTTGGTTGGGTTGGTTGGTCGGGAAGGTTAGTCGAGCAAGTTAGGGAAAATTTTAGTGGCGAATATTCGTAATATGGCGAATATTCCATTTTTGAAAATTTTGAAAAGGCGAAGTTTTTAGCACGGGTCAGTGACCTGTTCGCCTAAAAATTACACTTTAATTTTTTTTAGGGTTCGGCTTTGCCTACCCTTGAAAAATATCCCCTATATAATCCTAGATTATTCACCAGGTAGGACACTTCTACTTTAAATTTTGTCAACAATATGATATATCCTGTATTGCAGACGCACGACAAGGGGGTAAGTTATTGACGCGCGATAAGGAGGGTTTACAGATATTGACGCATAGTAGACGCATGACAAAGAGTTTGTTGACGCGCAACAATGGGGTTATTTGTTGACGCACGACAAGGAGGTACTGCAGATATTGACGCTTAGTAGATGCACGACAAACAATTTGTTGACACGTGACAATGCGGTTATTTGTTGATGCACGACACTGACGGATAGTTAACGCGCAATAAGGAGGTACTGTAGATATTGACGCATAGCAGACGCATGACAAAGAGTTTGTTGACGTGCGACACAGAGATTTTTTTGATGTGAAAGTAGAGGGCAGAGGCTGCAGACGCGCGACGGGAGATTTGCTGTCGTGTGTCAAAAAAATGCATTAACGCGCGTCAACAAACCTCATTGACGCACGTCAACAACCTTGTTGACGCACGTCAATGAGGTCTATTGACGCGTGTCAATGCATTTTTTTGACGCGCGACAGCAAATCTCCCGTCGTGCGTTTGTAGCCTTCTGTTACACCACTTGAAAATCAGGTGAAATTTTTTCATACAACCCCCAAAAAATTCACCTTCCTAAACCGGTTCTGGGGATATTCACCAGGTATTTTCCACCTTCGATTTCCAAGAGGTCTCTTAAAATGAACCTTGGGGCAAGTTGGATGGGGCAGCTTGGTCAGCGGATAAGTTGGACAGGAGGGTGTGGGCAGGCAGGTTGGTCAGGTGGTTTGATGGGTGGGTTAGGTGAGTAGATTGGTTTGATGGTCCAACACCTCATCCGTCCTAACCACTTAGCCATCCAACCCCTTAGTCGTCTAACCCTTTAACCATCCTACTCTTTCGTCCAACCCCTTAGCCGTCCAACCCCTTAACCGTCCAACCCCTTAGCTGTCCAACCACTTACCCATCCAACTTCTTAGTTGTCCAACCGTGTAACCATCCAACTCTTCCTTCAAATCCCTTAGCCATCCAACCCCTTAGTCGTCCAACCCTTGGTCGTTTAACCCATTATTTGTCCAACCTAACAATCATCACACCCTCGAGCCATCCAATCAAAGAGCCATCCAACCAGAGAGTCATCTAACAAAAGAAGTGTCCAACCACTAGTCGTCTAACCCAAGAGCTGTCAGGTGGGTTGGTTGCGTGCGTTGGACGCTTGGGTTTGACAGGTTGTATCATTAGGTTGGTCGGTTTGATTGGTCGAGTGGGTTGGTTATATGTCTAACGTGGGTTGGGTGGCTGCCATTCTAGCCAATAGTTTTCCACCATGTCTCACTTAAACCGTTCAAACCCCTATATATACCCATACAAAGTTCATTTCTTCACTTTTCCATGAACATTTCCACTGTTCTGAGCTCTCCATTCTTTGAAGTTCTCCCAAATTTCTATAATGGAAAGCACCACGTCTGCTCCTAAAACCAAATTTCGATACAAAAACCTCATGTGCCCATAGATTATAGATCTAATGAAACTAAAATACACACAAAAGGAATGACTGGAAAAATCACAATTTAACGGGCTTGTCAACATGTCCCAATTCGATACTGATACTTCTGTCCTTGATTACCTTCTCACCTCTTACAACCAAAATGATGGAAAATTTTCTGTTCTCTTTGTGCATCTGAGTCATCATCAAATTTCTTTCACAATTGAGCCCGCAGACGTACATCGGTTAACTAGGTTACCATTCGAAAAGAAGCCACCCGTTACTACAAAGTTTGTCCTTACAGATGAAGACAAAAAAAATTTTTGGAGTCTCATTACAATGTGCAGGTTGATGGTAAGTTTATTATTTTCAAATGCTTTTTTTCTTAACATTACTCGACCACCCAAGCATCTAACATTTCTTGTCTGTTATTGTAGCTCCTCTTAATCATTCAACAAGAGGCCTTCTTCTATAGGGTATTACAAACCAATTCTTTCTTGTTGTTGCATCACTTTTTTTAGGCTATGATTGTATTACAGGGCAGATCTGTAGACATTCCGTATTGGGCAATTCAATATATATTGCGGACACTAACAGATCAACAATTCAATTGGTGCACATATTTTTCCAACCGAATAAAAAAAATGTGTCCCACGCCCGCAATGTATCTAATAAATCCAAGATTGTATTCTCTTATTGAAATTATATTCTTGCTTTCTATCAACAAGTGTTCTTCGAATTGCAGCAAGAAAAAATTCCAACTACAATTAATGATAAAATGATTGGTCTCACTCTTGAAGAACAACAAGGGAACAGTTACTTTTACAATTTTCTTGTTATAACGATTTCTTATTCAATATTTTTCAATAAAATAATAATTGTACGATTTTATTTTGTAGAGAATAATTATAGCTGCAACATCTCATAAGGAGGAAATTGCTCAAGGTAAAGCCCCTCTAGAGGTCTCTATGGATTCTGACATGGATTCAACATAATCAACACCAATACAAGTTCCTCATCAAAAATGACCTAGGGGGTTGGTATGTGCATCATGTCTACCATCACATTTAACTACAAGTATGATTTTTTCTTTTTATATAATTAACTAATTCAAACAACAAGTATAGATTATGTAAGTAGTACTATTTTTAATAATTTATACTCTTTTTTTCTACATTTATTGTATTCAGAAACTACTGAAACTAGTGATGAAGATCAAACTCATTCCGACGGTCAAGATCGAAATGTCACGTTTGCGTCTCCGAATATGCAAGGTAAATTGTAATATATAATATTTAGCATGTTTTGTTTAGTTACAATTTTTTAGCATTTACAAGGCCTAACCGTATAATGATAATTTTCTAACAATTTGTTGTTTGCTTCTTGCAGGTAATATGGCTTCTGAGCACATTCCACTTGCAAGGAGGCCACCAATACTGCCAAAACATACAATCCAAACAAAAATAAGATCTTCAGGAAAGAATATAAGGTTTCCTGTTGACTCAGCTGGAACAGTTCATCCTACAACCACATAATTTGTTGGACTCTCACTAGGTGGTGTTTTAAGTGTAACGACCACATAGCTTTTCAACAACATTGCCCTTGACGAGGAGTATTTGGGCTTTGATAGTGGCGATGCAGACAAGGGTAACTATTTTGACACCCATGATATGATTTAATCTACTTTTCCTCCACCACAACCACAACAAAATGTGCATGAAGTACATGAAAATGACTCTCCTCCTCCAAGAAAATCTCCACAAACAAGATGATGAAAAAACACATTTTATATTATAAAATCTGATATCAGATAGTATGGGGGCAACAATTCAAGAAGTTGTAATGTCTGATGTGGATTTGGTGTAGTCTTGGGAGAGGAGAGCTAACATTTTGATAAAAGAAATAAATACATGATACCATAATCACGCTCAAAGGCATTCATTGTTCACTGTCGTAGAGAGCCAACCGACAAGGCAGGATGTTTTGCTAAACAAAGCTCAAACAGGGACAATTTCATATACTAATGATTATAATGATGATACTTATAGACATAATGTTAAACAGGTTGGATAATCTGAATGTTGAAGCACAAGCTTACTACAAAAAATGGGCTAAAGATAAGACAAATGTTTTAATAACAAATGCAGAAAAAGAAAAAGTTGTGGTGAGTCATCTTTGACATGCAAAATCCTAATATTATAAGTGCTTCTATATATTTTTTCAACTTATCTAATAGACTAAAAATTTAATATTTTTGTTTTGCAGGAAAAATATGAAAATTTAAAGAAAGAAGTAGTTATATTTGAAGCACATTTGAAGAATGCCCGCAAAAGCATGAATTCATTTGTACAGTTGAAGGAAAATCTCATAGTATTAAATAAACAAAATAATACATTGACAAGGATAATCAAGGAGCATAAGATGGATCCAAAAGTCTTACTGAAGGAAAATAAAGGCATAGATGCAACACTTTTTTCAGCAAGAGATGTAGTGAGGGAGGAGTAGAATATTCTTGAAAATATCAATACCGCAACATGAGATTTGCAGGCATTAGGAGTTATAGTAGATAGCTATGTATAGACAGAGCAAATTCCTCCACCTCTTATGCAAAGAAAAAGATCAAGCTTCCCCTATAACATAAAAAATTCAATATGTTAGTTAAGTTCACCATGTGATAGGTGTGTTGTCACAATTCTGACACTGGCACAGGAATCAAAAGATAGTGGTCAACCCTTTTTTCTTTTTTATTCTGTGTGGCAAACGTAAGGACAACTATGATTCAGAATCATAGGTAGAAAAGAGGATTCCCTTGTAATGTGTCCTTATATGAAAAAAAGTTTTCTGGAAGCTTTGAAATGCTATTTACAACCCCCTTTTTGGAATTGTATTAGTCGACAATGCTTTATGAATTGATACTTTTCTTCATAAAGCAATCCACCACATGAGAGAACAATTTCAAGAGTACTTTGGAATTGTAACTATATTTATTGTTAATGGATTTCTACATAATACAAATGATGTTTTTGTTTCTTTGTTTACGTAAATGGTGCTTAAATTTTCATGATTTTGTTTGTTTAAAATATTTACTATTTATGATTTCATGCAGATGTAAAAAAATCAATTAACAGATATAAAAGACAAATATGTCCTTATTTCAATCTGAAAACCAAATATAAAAAACAAATGGGATACAAGAAAATGATAGTGACAATGTTCCAATGGCAATGGATCAAATAAAGACAAATAGAATATTGCATTTATTGAAAGTTGTAATCTCTGTATGAAATACATCAATACACATTACATCAAATTATTGTAAATAGTCTCAATAATGCATAGAAGAAATGAAATCTATGTGAATTCAAACAGTCCTGGAGCAACACTTTCATTCGTGTCTTGGAAATCAACAATAGCATGATATGTGGATGTGTCTCGATCCCCAGGGTTAGGTAGAATATTACTAACTCATCTTCTTTCTACTAGTGAATTCCATAATGTGAGTGCTCTATCATAAGGAAAAGACTCCACTGAGTAACATGATACATACAACCTTAGACAAATTTCTAGATTCCTATCCAATATGTTTCAAACTTTTGACTTTAAAAAGGATAGTGCACTGAAACCCCTCTCATCTTCCATAGAACCCATAATCATTATTTGACAAAGTTCATACAACTTAATATACTCACTCAAATCTTCACACAGAATACTACTAGAATAAATATCCTTCCAAATCCTTTTGATGGCACCATATTCTTGTGGGTTTTGTAGAAGTTGAACTTGTCGTATCATAGTATTAGCATAATCTATTGACTAGGAACTAAGTATTTTTATTTGTAAAATACCTTCTACAGAAACTCCGTTTATCTCTTCACTCTTAGAGAAATGGTCAGTTAGATCACTCATGTTTTTTTCCAAATAAATTTTTGATAGATGTATAACTTTTTTCACCAGACAAATTCCAAAAATGCTGATTTACAACTCCCATTACTTCAAGTATTTTATCATTTTTGAATATTTTTCGGATCTCTTTAGATAAAGATTCAGAGATCTTTCTCAATTTATTCCTAGTTTCCAATAATATTACATCATATAAATTTCATGTCACTCTTACTTCTTCCATTTCTGAGATAACCATATCAACTCTTTTTTGGAATGTATGAGGTGGAATCTCTTTCCCATGTGTTGTTATACATAGATGATCATGTATATTGTATTTTAAGAAGTGCCTAGGATTTTTCAAGTCTGTCAATGCATTCCAGTTTTCAAAAGCAGTACCCTAAAAACTCCCATTTGAAATATATAAACTTTCAAGACTCCAACACACACGTCTTCTGAGTCTTATGAAGTCTGTTATGTAGAAAGAACGATCTTGTACATGCTTTGTTAAAATATTAAGCTCCCTCAACATGGGAAAAATACCACACAGTGTGAGTAAAGTTTCTATGTCTGTTAGATGACACAACATATCTTTAGCTTTATCTACATCCCTGTGGTATTTATACATAAATCCTGTCAATGAAGGATATTCATCAAATATTCTACAGGCAGGTTCATACATAGATATCCAATTGGTATCTACATCTTTGAGAAGCTTTTTTTCCTCTGCCAGTCCAATTGCAAATTTATGAAATTCTAAAAATCTCTTTGGACTGCTAGAATAATAAGCATGCAAATCACGTATCAGTTCCTCCACTTTAGCTACATTTTCAAATGTGCTCACAATTTTGTAGGTCAGATTCATTATGTGAGCCATGTAATGGATAATAATCATATAAGGAGCAACATTTGTCTGAAGTCAAATGCAGAGACCATTTCTGGCTCCCTGCATTACAACTGCACCATCGGTTCCGACACAAACTAATTTTTTTGCAATGGAAAAGTCATCCATTCTAGCAATATCCTTCATATTTGAGACCACTAATTTATAAATATTTTCATAATTACAATTCTCTAGTCATTTTATGAATTGTTAAGAGGTGAGGAGTTCTTATTTCATTAGTAAATGTGTAAACATGAATACAAATCCATGAAATATTATCCACTACAGTAACCTCATCTATTGAAAGGGAAATATACTTTTCCTTTTGAACACACTATTTCAGATCCTCCTTTTCTACCAGAGATAGACATTTTGCAATTTCCTAGCCACTGGTATCTGACCAATGAGATTGAGGAATGTTCTGTAGACCAATAACCTGATAGAGAATTTTATTTTCTTTGAAATCTGACATGGGTCTTCCCCTTTTCAATATATGGAATACGGTAGTAAACTGAATATTTTTTGCATGCATTTCTACCTCCATATATTTTCTCAATCTTGCTACTATGGTGCCACCTTTTTCATTTATATTTTTCATACATTTTTGTTCATTTTCATATTCATCTGCATATTTTACATGTAGACACTCTTTTGCATCTTTCCATTTATGTGTTTTGACTATGTTGCCATCCTTTTGCTTTTGGGAAATGTATATTTTCCCACAATGATTTTCAATTGTGTCCAGTTTGAGCTGCATCATGTGATCCTTCCCCTATTTCCAACCACATATTTTACATCGACATTGTGTTGGAACATCATTACCATTTTTAATGTACACAGGTTCAATAAACGAATATTTTGCAGCCTATTCGAACTAGAAAGTCCTTCCAATTGTCCATTTTTCCTCTTTCTTCTGACATTTTTTCTTTTTTTTCTTGGGGTTCAACTTCTACATCTGGGCTCTTAGCAAGAATATCTTGATTCTCATGTCTCCTTTTTCTGGAAATAGACCTTGGAGTAGAAGCTTCCTCTGTTGGTGTATCATGAGAATTCGATGAATTTTCTTGTACTTCTATGTCATCAAGGGACGAAATATTTTCCTCAACATATAATGGATCACTGATATCTTTAAATTTATTATTTTGTGAAGGAATTTCTGAAACATTTGCATATAATTCTATAAAATTGTTACATATATAGTATTAATTTTAGATATAGTTAAATGTTTACACAGTGTACAAAGAGTTTGAAGAAAATTATGAAAAACATAATTATCAAATTCTGTAAGACTAAATAACCTGTAAATAGCACATACCGATATTTTCAGCTGATGCAGAAACCCCCTTCATTTTTTGTGATTTTCCAAAATAGCCAAGCAAAGTCTTTGCACCCTTTTTTTGAACTGGCTAAATTTGTAACCTTCTTACCTTGATTTCCAAAATCCATGACTGCTTAGGGATGATTCTTATGTTTGAAGGCTCTGAGATTGGATGGGTTAGGGTTAGAAGGATCTAGGTTGGACGACTCTGGGTTTAGATGGTTCTTGGGTTAGATGGCTCTTGGGTTAGACAACTAGTGGTTGGATGGTTCTTTGGTTAGATGGACTATGTGGTTGGATGGCCAAGGGTTAGATGGCTAAGGGGTTGGATGATAGAGTTGGATGATTAAAGGGTTGGACGACTAGAGGTTGGACTAAGGGTTAAACTAAGGTTGGATGGCTAAGGGGTTGGACAAGCTGAGGGGTTGGACCGCTAACGGGTTGAATGGCTAAGGGGTTGGATGACTAAGGGTTTGGACGGATCTTAGAGTATGAGGTTGGATGGACTTGGGGTTGGACAACTTGCAGTTGCAGTTTGACATCATATGTTGTACAGTGCTGGTTTTTTATGTTTACTTCGGTGAATATGCACATGAAAATTCGAAATGGTGGCAAATTACATTCATAAGCTCTTATATATGTGTAAAATATAGGTGAAATGAATAGTACAAGGGACATGTCAGTCAAATTTTATGGTGAATAAGTCAGCTGCGAATCACAGAAAATTCACCAATTCAAATTTCCATAAAACTCTTTTTTCGTGAGTTTATGAAAATTCACCACTAAAATTTTCTCTACATGTCATGCATAAGTTAGGAAATAAAGTAATTGATGTCTAACATAGAATGATATCATAATGGAAACATGTGTGTTATAAGAAACATGTCCCAAGAAAGCCTCAAGGATGTAATCTATATGAGCACAAGTTTAATATCTTTTTCATGGTAAAACAAATATAAGCACTATAAGCATGACAGTAATATGCCCCAAGTAGGAAACATGTAGGCATTATAGATGGAAGCTTCCTCTTCTACCACTATGTAGGAGGATCATGGGGGGTTCATTAGCTACTCAATATCCTAACACGTTCAATCATATTGAGGTAATTAAAATTGATAAAAGTAAATTCAATATACCAGTAGACATTAGGAGGTGAAAGGGTTTAATTATTAATATTTTGAATTAGGTGTTGGGGGTAGGTTAGAGAGGTGGGATACAAGAGATGTAGGGTTAATTTTAATATAAAACTAAAATATTTGAACCCTAGTTTTTAAAACTAAATACCCTAAAATCACATGACTGTGGTTATAAAGTTAAATTATAATCTTTTTTTGAATAAGGAAATCATAATTAGAATATTCTTAAGAAAGAAATACTAAGATGGTAGTAAACTAGGTCTAAGTATGATTTTCAAGACAAATGATATTATTTCACCATCTTAATTATTTCAACAACTATTCATAAATGATTAAAGCTTAATATTAAGGTAATTGATAATAGGTCTTGGATGGCTTCAAACTCTCTTTCTAGAGCAAAGGTGTATTAAGAAAATAGTAATTGAGTGGGAAACATGATATATTTTCTATTTGATATATTAGAGTAGAAACAAAAAGGGGGCAAATAAATTTGCAATGGAAAAATGGGTAAGTAACGTACATGAGAAAATGAGGGGTTATTTTCATTCTAATAATATAACGGGAGGGGGTATTATCAATTGAAAAAACAGAGGTAAAAACTAACATTAAGGATATTTTTTAATACCCTTCAAATAAATGTGCTATTTTATACTTTTACTACGTGAACACCCTATGAGGAGGAGTCAAGAAAGTGATCATTAACCATCTTCTTTTGAGAATTCAAGATCTTGATATGTCTAACTAGCCCTTTAGCAATGTGGTCCTTCAATAAATATTTCAAACCCTTAAAATAAAAAACATATAACAAGGGAGAAAAAGGACACCCTCAGCAAATGGGAACATCATTAATGGTGATACAATAACCAACATCTTGAAAAGGAATTTTAATAGAATTAACAAACTTAGGACCAAAACCAAGAGAATGTATAGTATAACCAAGAGAAACAACCACTCAAACATGTCATAATTCTTTTAAAATTGAACCTTAGATAATGATATTGCTAAGCCCACTCCATGTGTCACGCCTTGTTTTAGCTATTGGACTAATTAGATGTTTTTGTGATAATTAGTGGCATTATGCAGACTTAATTATTCATGACATTAATGCCTTAGACATTGCTTGTTTAGTTATAGTTTTGAATGGTTGAACAAATGGAATATTTAGATAAACATGTTTTATTATATTATTAATTTTGGCTACTTGGAATAACCTTAAAATACAAGTTTTTTACACATGGAGCGAGTTTGGCATGTGTTAAATATCAAATATTTCATTTATTGAATTAGTTAGTTAGAGTTGACATGGTTATTTGAACATAACAAATTGCTTTTATTTTGTAACATCAAATTTTGTTTGTTTTTTCTAAATTGCATGTAGTGAAAATGATATGGCCACAAGGCTTAACGTCAAATGAATTGATGCAATTGCATTGTTATATTGTACAAATTTAATAGACATGTATATTGATTGGGATGAATTATTATTCCTTTAACCGCTTAATGGGTTTTTGTTGAATGTGCCATGGTAGCACAAGTCTTTCCCTTTTATGAGAGGGATGGTATCATCTCAAGGAGAGATGGATAGATGAGTTTTCAAAGGAGAATAAAAAATAATTGGTATACATGTCCTGAGAGGCAAGTGATAGCGAATCCACTTCGACTCTAATACCAATGGGAATGGGAAATCAACCCATGATTTTGTTGGGACTAGTCCATTTTTCCCGCGCTTGTATTCTAGCAATTTTATGTTAAAGGTTTAACTCCTCATTTTATTACGCCGAAGGCGTTCTTCCTATGGGAAGGGCCTTTGCGGACGTTTCTGCAACTGTGTTAATTTTGACGGTTTGACGACCGTCAAACCGTCTGGACGTTTTCGTCATTTTTCAAGCTATTTTTAACAGTTTTATCAATATATCCGATCCATTTCGATTTCAATCAAAAGAAATCCAAACTGGGCCGAGTATTGGTGTGTTTCAACGTATGATACACAAAGCATCATTAAAGATGTGATCCACGTTGAATGCAATCATTGTATGTGTTGTAGTTCTCAGTCATTCTAATCTGAAAGGGGAAATACTACGCGGTTCCTCTTCCTCCTAACGGCATGATAGAGACCCAGGTCACATTGGGAAAATGGATAGTTACCATCGTACTTACAGGTCAAGAAGCCATAAAAAAAGGCACAGCAAGATATCTCTGTGTGAATTCCAAGGGTTTCCTTGCGCACTGAATTAGAGCGTTGGGTATATAGTTACCGTCAAAAAAGGGGAAGAAGGGAAAGCCCTGGATATATTACAAAAAATCACTGCTTGCCTATATAGATGATAAAAACTCCATATCCTTCATTCAAAATTCTTGGCGGTAATCGAAGATACACTTGTATTTGTGAATGTTATATATATATATATATTAATATATATATATATATATATATATATATATATATATATATATATATTAGCAATCACACGAGTTGCAAAGTATGCGGGAAGGGATATTAATATTTAATTATCTTCTAATGAAAGCGTGGTTAATGATTAAATTTCTTTGACCTTTAGGGGGGATAAAATTTTGAGGATTTCAATTTTGTAATTGAGTTGTCATAGGGATAATATTAAAAGGTTGAGGATGCCAACCACATAAATCAAATATGGAGTGCTATACCTGAAAGAAGGCTCCCCATACTCCAAGCGAAACCCTAGCGGCCTTGAGAGCCTCGTCTTTTACTGTGAAATGAATAAGCTTTACATAGCCTTGGTGTGTAGTGGCATAATAGAATTTAGTGGTGTCTAACATGTCAGAACAGACTAATCACATTTACTACTACCACCACCTTTTGTACACCTCTACGCAAACCACAACGACATTCACATAGAGGAGACACCAATGGAGGTGAAAGAAAATTAAAAATAAAAATCATGAAACAAGGCTTCATTTTTTTATTTGGCAAATGGGCTTTGTTTCCAATATTTTATCATTTCATTCTTTGCCAAAAACCATCATATATGACTATTGATACAGAACTGTGTTGGATTACAATACCCATAATCCAAAACGAAATTGGAAAAGAATGCAATACCTTTTCTATTTGGTAGCAATTTTCAATAAATCCAAGGTTTAAATATCTGCTTTGTTTAGATCATCAAAGTTTGCTAAAAGAATGGATGATCCATTTATGAAACTCGTTAGAAGAAAAAAAATTGAGCAGAAGTTGGCTTTCATAGATGCAACTCTCAATATTCATAATCTACATGCGTCTGCACAATGATGACAATCAAATGGTCCTATTTTCTAACGATGTTGTCGACAGCCCATTTCAGTACATTTTTGCTGCAAACTGAAAATTTTAGTGCCACATCCACTCTTTTCTCAGTCATCTTTACAAACTTAGAGATTACTCTCTTGCTTGCTACTAGGCTCAGTGATAAAAAATCCCCCATGTTATCCTTCATCATTAGATAAAACAAATACAAAACTTTAAAAACACCCATAAAGCCACAAAAGTTTCATTTTATTTTCCAATAAAATACTCCAAGAAGCAAGAAGCACATGATTTTCACATAGTTTTATCTTGAGTTCAGCAAATGCAACTCATTAACTCATGATAAATCATAAATGACCTGAAAAAACAAATCTGACCAATTTCAATAATAACAAATCCATTCACAATTTTTCTTTACATTATCCTCAATGTACAATGCAACTCTAAGAAAACAAGACTTTTACATTATCATATCCTAAATGCTAATCAAGGAATGTGTCCTGTAAAACTCGTAATGAACTCTACCATCAACAAAATAAATCTGGTCAAATTCAATAAACACAAATTGAAGCACAATGCCCTCCTTGAGATGGAACCTATTTTCTCTATGTCTATTTCAGCTCTTACAATTAGGATTTTTACACATGTTATATCATCTGAAAAAAAAAAAACTTTTTCAGATCAAATCCCATTCAGCCCACACCATCTAAATCAGAGTGTTCCAAGCAGATATATGGATTAAATAAAACCCAACGGTTAGTTGCTTAATACTAAATCCCCAAAAAAGAAACACATTATGTGAAAAAAAGGATCAACCTACCTCGTGAATAAATTAATCCACTGTAGGGAAATGGCCCCATCTCTTATGAACTCCTCCCTGTTATCCGAAATCATCATATACTAAGATTAAAAAAAATACAAATGCCTATCAAATCTAAAAAAGGCCAGAATAATTCCTCATGATTTTCCAATAAAATTCTCAAAGGGTGACTTCAATTAGTGACTCACAATGTAGGGTGTCGAGAAGGATCTATGGGAGCCACATTGGTGCTAAAGGGCGTGATAGGTTGGCAATGGTCTTGATCCATATCACTCAGATCAATTCAAGCTTGGTGTGTAGACAAGCTAGGGGCTGAGATAATTGGATTTGATGTCCACCCTTATTCATCACCGCATGCATTCAAGGACTTTTTCTTAAAAGGGTTATAATAGACAACATATTTGGTCTCAACATAACTACAATACACAACAATTTATTTATTAGATCTCTACTGCCTTTTTATGGTGAAGATTCTGTTTGTTCATGTTTGGTTGTTTGGAAAAGCTTCATGATGCTAACTTTGGAGTCTTGTTTTTATGTAGTTTTAAAAATAAAACCAGTAGAACAAATGTGGATTAGAGACTAGTGATTAAAATCTTTATATCTGTTAGGAACAAGAGCCTTCTCAGAAAAGTGAGCCTGAAATACATATTTCATGTAGCATCAGACTGTAACCTAAGTGATGGAGGTCCATCTAAGTGAATATTCTAGCATTCCTGGACTGTATGAGTATATGTCAATGATGTAGAGCTTCAGTGTAGAGAATAATGGTGATAATCTCCAAGGAGATCAATTTGTTGTTGCTTATTAGATCTTAGATTGTATTCTGAAGCTATTCAAATCAGCTATTTTTTTACTTTGAAAATTTTAGAGTTATTTGATTTTAGTGATTTTTTGCACAAAAATATGGTGATTATAGATATATATACATGTACATATACACATATGTAACCATTCCATATTGTATCCTACAGTTCCTGAAAAATTGTTGGATTTCTATCTAAGTCCTGGAACTTATGGTAGGACATTTTTGCTTATCAATTAATGTATATGCAAACCCTGCTATCTATTTCAAGCTTGTATGATAAAAATGATTATGAGTTGTACGTAGTTCTTTTTCTTCAACATCGTCTAAGCCTAATATGTAACTTGAGGAGTCTTCTTCTTTATGATGCAAGCTCAATGATATCTTTACTTGTATCCTCTTTGGAGAAGGATATCTAAGGGAATTGGAGAGTTTATATTATTTCACTAACTTGGAACCTGTGACAGTATATTTTAAGGAAAACAATGTTGCACAATGATATTAGGGGTTATAGAGAAATTTTGAAGGAAAACAATTTGTATCTTCCCTAGATCAAACGTATCTTCCCCAGATCAGATGGTCCAAATAATTAAAGTTCACGAGTAACTTTATCAAAAAACTTGTGTGCCTTATGAATGCATCCACATTTTTCATACATATCGATCAACACATTTGAAACTACAACATCTTATAGAGATCCAATCTTGATTATTTTTTGATTGATCTCCATGCCCTGTTCCAAAGCTTTGATTTTGCCAAATGCTAGAAGGATGTTAGATAAGTTTGTGGGGTTTGTATTTTTACGTTCATGTTGCATTTGCTTAAACAACTCCAAGGCTTTTTCAGCCAACCCATTTTGTACATACCTCGCAATCATCGCAGCCCTTCACCAACAACTTTCCGTAAAATTAAATCTAGAAATGTTTGCACTGTAGTACACGATGCATGAATAAAATGGTATAAAAAAAGATAAGATACATGTTGCAATTGTAAATTTTGAAATGGTATTTTTGTTACACATTATTTTCACTTCGCATTCCCCCTTTACATTTATTAAATTGTAACATAATTCAAATTTAAAGAGACTTCACCAACACATCACCTTTACTTGTTGGGTAATGTTTGATTTTCTTGATGCCATACTTAGATTAGTTAGGCATTTCTTGTTTTGTGTCATGAGATGTTTGGAATTTGTGAGTATTATTTATTTAGCATGAATATTTACATTCATACATGAAATCCTTATGGGAATTGAATTTTGAAAATAGAATATATAAGCTTGTGTCCTGCTCGGTTGTATCGAATGTCTTTCATCTAAATGGTTCAGGCTTATTTGAATTATTTAAGGATGATATTACATGGATAATATGCTAAAATACCTTCTATTTTTTTCGAGTGTTTGTCATATTTTTTTATTATTTGAAGTGGTCTCTCTCTCTATATCTCTCTCTCTCTCTCTCTCTCTCTGTATATATGGTATATATATATATATGGTATATATATATATATATGTGTGTGTGTGTGTGTGGAATTCTCTAGCAAAAGGTTCTTAGCTCAAAACTGTAGAGGTTGGCATATGTTCTAATGATTTGGATGCCTGATTTATTTGTTATGCTCTAAAAATCACCCAATTGATTGTATTGTCTTCATAAAGTGATTAAGAAAAACATCAATATCCTTGGGAAATGTAGTGGAATTGACCATACTCCTTGATTTGTCTAGTTTGAGTTCTATTACTGCTAATGGTACAAAAAAACATGGTGAAGTAGATAATCTGTCAAGTTTAGGATCTTCATGCTTTAAGAAGATAATATTATGAAAAGTGAATAGAGATAGAGGGTAGAACTTCAATTTATGTTTGTGCTTGTTTTTAGAAAACTAATTATAAACACATATTGCAACTCTATCAAAGAGGTTGACATGTAATTACACTCATGCATTGCTTTACTCCCATACAAAGTCTAACAAGAGTCATTGTTTGGTAGGTGTCCACTATCTAGTAGAAGACATAAGCTTCAACAATCCATCCACCACCTCCAAATCCCTTCAATTTCATTTCACTTTCAAATTCGGGTACGTTTCCTGTCATCTTTTTCTCCTCTCTCACCACCTCCTTTGACTATTTTTATCTTCAAGTACAAATTATTTATAGCCATTTTTCATGCTTTTATTCATCAAAATCTTATACCCATTTGGCCAATTCATTGCAAGACAAAATTTGCAGCAACCTACAGGGATCTTGGGATTGTAAGAAAAATCTTCCAGTAGGCATTTCTTTACTCTAACAAACGGTCCTCTAATCAACACCCCTTATCAACATCAACTATAAAAATAATTACTAACCTTCTAAATCAAATAACATATTCCATTCGGCGTTCACATTGCATTGTGCACATGCGATTGCTAGTACTAGTCAAATAGGAAAATTACATTAAAAAGTTATGTGAAACCTTCTCAAACTCAACATTTTTTAATAGTAATATAATTGAAAATTTAATTTTAATTTGTAAACAATTATCTAATATAAAAATGATTCAAATAATAATATCTCCATAGATATAAGAGAAATTTACACACATCTTTTGAAAAATAATATTGAAGTTGGCCACGACCAATAATATTGAAGTTGGCCAAGACCACGTAATTGTCTCCAATATATGAACTTTGCGTGGGAGACAAACTGAATTGACAAGGCATCGCCCTCTTCTTGCAATTAATGTGAATTCTCCCTATTTTAAAAATAAATTTCCCATTTAATTATACCATCGAGGAACGAAGAGGTACAGTTCTCTTTTGATAACTCCGACTCATTTACTACCCATTTCTTGTAAAATCCAATTTCTTTTTATATTCTCTTGATTTAAATTACGTCTTTATGATTGTCTTTGGTATTTTTTTATTTGTTTAAATATTTAATCTTGGTGTGAGATTGATGTGGCATTGTTGTTTTACATGTTATATATTGATGCATGATATTGTTGTTTTATATGTTATACATTGTTGTTTTCATGTGTACAAGGGAATCATCTTATGTCTCTCTATGTGTACAATGTATTTGTGTGTTACATCAAAAGCAAGATTATTACACATAGAAATACAATAACTTAATATAATTATAGATCATCTTATATTTCTCTATGAAATACTCATGTATTTGTACAATATATTTGTAAAGCTTGTTGGTGTAGCCTTTGACCAACTAATCCTAACATTGTTACAACCATTGAAACCCCCTATACATATCTTCATAATATTTGAGAAGATAGAAGTCCTTTTACATATTACTAACAAAATCATTCTAAGTATGAATGGGCTCATATTATTTCATGCACTATTCACAAGCCTAACCATCTAGAGTTTCTTTAATTCCTCCCAATTTCATCATAGACATCCCTTTATTTTCACAATTAGGAATGATATTTTAATTTATAAAGTTAAAAATCTGAATTACACTTAGATATATGATTATTTTAGTTTGATTTATAACAATAAGAGATAATCATTTCTTGATTATCAATAATTTAAAGATTAGATTAATTAGGTATGCAATTGGAAATAATTGAACTCCACAAATCTATTTATAATTAATTAGTGTGAGAGAACCATTCCCATTGAATATAACACATTTAAGCGTGGTATAGTGTTAATCCCATGTCAATCAATAAAAATATTCAGGCAATTTATTTTCAACGATTAATGTGAGTTACCTTATTGATATTATGAAGAAACAAACTGGAATCTGTAGAATCCTTTGAACACATATCCATTTGAATATGTTTCCTCAAGATTATAATTACTACATACTATGCTTCAAAGGTAATGTAACCTCTCTCTTACTATTACTATCTCGAGTGTGATTGAGTGAACATAACTTGTGATGCCTTTGCCAAATCAATGTAATGTCCCCTTTTCCTGCGCCAAAGGCCTAAGGGCCAAGTTGAGTCCAAGCCGTGGTCAGACCCAAGGAGCTGTGGATGCTGGGAGCTATGGGGAGGGGGCCACGTGGTTCTAATAGTCTAATTTTGCATTGAGGGTCACTTTTGGACCATGGGGACTCAAAAAGGCAAAAGTAACTTTAGTTACTTTTATTTTACTGGCCCCTCCATTGAATGAAATGCGTCTAGGGTCTATTGGGGCTTTTTTGCCGTGGAGAAGTATATAAGGAGTTAGGAGAGAAAGGAAAGGGACTTTTCGCATACATTTTATTTACCTTCACGTGTAATTGTTGTTTGCGCTTCTACAGCTTGTGGAGTGAAATCCCACAGGGACCCTAGCTTCGGTGGTGAGAGACCCGTCCTTAGCTAGCAGGACATTCTTCGGTAGTGAGAGATCTACCCTAGTTTGTCATTTTGGAGCCGCTTTCAGGGCTGTGTTACAAAGATATTATCAAAGGATTTCAGAGGAAAGATTTTGAGGGTTTTGAGGGCATTTGGGAAAGATAATTAGAGAGTTTTCAGATCAGAGTTACGGCAGCCGTTAGGGCAGGGCTCAGCATCACTTTGGAGGCATCTTCATCAATTTCCAACCCCTTTCCAAGCTAGGCGACTTGCAACCTTTATTTGGAGGGTTTCCAGTTGGCCCCTTTGAGATCTAAAGGTTGAAATGTCATTTCCTATATTTGTTAAGGTTATTTCCAAAGACTCTTAATTTTTGCTCTTGTATTTGGTGAGTTACGAATTTTAGAAGTTTTCCAGCTGTCTAGGGCACGCTGTAATTTTTCTGGCAGCAATATATTATTCCAAAAATTCCAAAAATGTTTTTCTAGTGTTTATTATTATTATTGCAAGTTTCCCTCAAAATTTCATGCACTTTGGACAAATATTTTGTGAGATACCAATTAAATACCATTCGCTGCCCTAGCTGGTCATTTTTTGTAAAAATCAGAAATTTCACTTTGCTGCATTTTTCATATAATTTGTGCATTTTCAAGTGATATCCTGTAAGGGATATTTCAATGTACATGATACATCAACCAATCAATCAAATCAGAAATAACATAAAGCAAAATGAGGTTAGAGATACTTACCTTTATGAAGACACCATTGGTGCATTAACTTCCCCCTAGGGTTAGCATTGCCTTATGAGAGAGTTGATGTGGGGGACACAGGACCGAAAGGAAGAAGACCTAAGTAGATCATAGTTGGGGACTCCAAAGACTTGATGTACCTCATTGGTGCAACTCGTTTTCTTGAGTGTCTTAGACTTCATGTTCCAAAGACCTCCAAAGACAAGCAAGACTTACTCCAAAACCTTTAAGCACTTAAAAGCAGCCTGGCGAGCGCAAGCAAACCGCATGACGAATGATGTGGTGATTATAAATGCTCTCAAATGCCTCCTATAAATAGGGAACATAATTAATTATTACAATTTCCTATAGTCAACGACATTGACCATGGTTGATCTAGTCGGCCATGTGGAATAACAACATGACAATATCGACCATGGTTGATCCAGTTGGCCATATGGAATAACATCCTAATGGTATCGACCATGGTCGATGCCATTGGCTTTAGGTAATAAAAAATCATGGGTCTTAAAAGGAACACTCAAGAGGTGGAGGAAGACTTTGGAGCTGATAAAGAGCGATTTGACGAAAGTATAAGGGTGTTGTAAGTGGATATGTAGGTGATCGTCAGGGGGTAGTAAAGTGATGCCATAGGAGGCTGTAAAAGGATGACTGGGAAATGTAAAGGATAAGATATCTAAGGTAACATTAACTGCACATCAAATCTCTCTCACAACTTCGCTCCCGATGATATGCTATAGGATATCACTTAGGGGAGTTCAATGTGCCAATGGTGCTTGCGAGGAGAAAAAGTTAGTAAGAGTGAAAAATAAGGTGTATGCAACCTTGTCATCCAATTTAGTTTGTATTCATCCATTTTATTCGAGTGATTTTTCTTCTTTAGGTGTCTTTCAACACCATCACATATCTATGTTTACTTGATCGAGTAGGGATTCGCGTGACTGATCTTATGGGGTATCATATCTTAGGGTTGTTAGTATGTAAAACCACCTAGGTTGTGGTCAGTTGTTGCAAGCTTGCGTGGAGGAGTGGAGATATCTCACAAGGTGTTTAGTTGCATTGTTTTAATCTTCTATAAAGTTTTTTTTGTGAAAAAAGGGAGATCCAATGATTTTTTTGGGAAAAGGAATGTTTCGGTTCCAGATCTAAATTTCTTGTAGAAGCCTTTGAAGGTAGTAGGAATTTGTTTGAAGATATTTATGTCCACATACCCCTCCCAATGCAAAAATATTTATGTCCACATACCCCTCCCAATGCAATATTTTTTGGTATAGGAAAAAGTTGGTTTCCTAAATAATTCCCCATCAAGTGCAACATTTTGTACATCTGATCACATTTTTGGATTCCTCAAAAAAACATAACAAGGCTCCATTTATTAGTTATATTTTTGCAAGGCCTTTGTTTTAGGCCCAAAAGATTGTGGCTCTCTAGTTTCTAGGTCTAAGCAACATCAACATGTCACATGAGGGCTTGGCATGTGATCAACACCGGATTGAAGCACACATGATAGTAGTGAAGTGCCATCAACACATCAACTCGTGGCTTAACATGAGACCAATAGAGGATCAAAGCACATACGATAGCAATGGTCATATGTGTTTTGGATCATGCGATTGGGAGCTAATAAAGCAACGCGGACAAGAGGATTTGGGTGTTGTAGTTTTTTCCATGTGGCAATATTTGTATAAGCATGCATGCATATCTCACTTGCATGATCCGAAGGCACTTGAGGTTTGCAGGTCTATCGTCAACCCCCCCCGACCTCTTTCTCTTCCTTTTGTTGTGTGGCAGCTTAGCTGATAATAGTGTGGCGGTTAAGTTGTGACTATTATCGGTATGTGTGGTAATTAGGTTGTGACTTCTAGTGGTCCATGTGGCAACTATTGTGACTTGGCATTCTAACTTGGATTTGTGTCATGAAAGTGTAAGATGGTACATTGTTATTGGATCAATACAGCCATATGATCAGCAACAAATTCAGGAAATTTAAAAAATTCTATATAATCCTGAAATCCATTCTATGAATAAGCACACTTATTTAATGTCCAATTAAACTTTGTACAATTTGTGATGCGAAGATGCATTACATAAAAGAGTGTCCATTTAAATTGAAGACAAAAGCAAATGAAGGAGAATACATGTTTGGACAACAAGTACCGATCAACAGTGGATCATCATTGAAATTAGAGATCCAATAGAAATGGAAACAACAGTAGTCGGGGCATAAACAATCCAGCTAAATAAGAATAAACAATCCAGCTAAATAAGAAAGGACAACCAATTCAATGTCACTAAAAAGACAAATGGACACACTTTGCAAGCGATTTCCCCAAATAAAAGTAGAAAAATTATGTACTAAATTTGGTCCAGGATATTGTAGGGATGTGAGGTGCCCAATACTAAGAGTAGCCAATATGGTTGAGATAGAGGACGATGAAGAAGGTGACAACTTGTTGGTAGTCACAATGACTGCAAAGTAGAAGATATTGAACATCATGGAGGAGAAGCATGTTAATATAGGTAAAAACCAATATAATATATTTCATTAATTTTAAAACTTAGACTACAAGACAAGGCAAATATATAGCAATGGCAAGCCCATTGCCATATGGGAATAAACCAACTTGAACCCAATTAACTACCAACAAACTTTATTTACCTACCAAGGAATTAATGAAAATAGAAGATATTGAACATCACTGGGGAGAAGCAATGGATGAAAGATATTATCTAAGCCGTACAAGATATAAACAAGCAATCTAATAATATTTGTTAGTTAAGAGAAGTAACATCACCAATACCAATTGTTAAAGAAAACTGAAGATAAGTAGGCCTCAAGACAAAAGTCTTCCAAATAAAAGAAAAATGGAAGAAAATTTGGTAAACCCGCTAGAATAGAGCAATAATGGGAAGTAAGAAGGACAATTGCCCTATTACGAAATTTGATGTCTTTTAACATGGCATGACAATGCAATCATTATTGGATTGTAATAGTAACACGTTTGGTGATGGCGGTGTCAAGGTTTTGATGGATCTAAGCAGAGCCCTTTTGCTTAGTTCATTCCAAGTTGTTTTAGCAGATCTATTTTCTCTCTATCTTTTGGAGTGACGGGTTTTATGGTAATGGAAGAAGGTTTCTTCATAGACATCAATGACAGCCTAATGAAGGAGTTAGGTCATGAGCAAATGGTTGACTCTGGTCTTGCCACTCCAAAGAAAATGCTTTCTTCTACTCCCCGTATCGTCTCTCTCTATCTCTCTCTCTCTCCTGCCAATGGGCCCTCCACTCTTCTTGGCCTAGGGGCCTACTATCCTCTTTCTTGGCTACCTTTTAACGTTGGAGTGCTTTGAGGTATCTTCTATAGAAGGATTCATTCAATCTAGATGATGTGCAACGGTGTTAAGGGGCCTTTTGCAAGTTATATGTGTGGAGAGCCTCTGCTCTCTTGCTTCTAGGATGTTGTGGGTGTGAGGTTCTAACCCTGTTAAAATCTATTAAAAGCTCTTTGGAAACCTAGCGACCCTTCTGGGCTTTTATTCGAACGTGTTATTTAAGATCCCTGGGTTGTATATGGGGTCTACTCTTTTCTATGGCTAGGGCCTGGTTTAAAATTTCATGGTGCTCTCCAGTTGTAATGGTCACCCCAAAGAGTTCTTTCCATCCCACTATTCAAACCCTTACCCTGGGAGATTCTTTCTAAACAACCAAGGCTCATTTTTGTTCTCAAGGTTAATCACTTCTTTGACCAAGGTTATGCTTCAAATGCTTTCATTTTATGTGGTCTGTATAGCTCACCCTATGGTAAGGGTAATAACAAGGTTAGCAATCTGGATCCTCTCTCCCCTTCATCTCTTTTAGGGTATTTGGTTGTGTCAGATCGTTGATCTTATGTAGGTGATGTATCCAGGTTTCCTCTTCTTTCGGAAGCTTCTCCCTTCTTCTGTGAAGCTTTCATCGCAGTCAAAATTGTGTAAATTGGAAGATGGAGTGGTATTTGTGTATATACTTCTCTTTGGTAGGTTCTTGCCAACTCATCTGTAATGTTTGGCCTTATCTTTTCCCCTAACTCGTTATGGTGGGATGAAGCAGTAGTGGGGAAGATTTCCCCTTCTTTTCTTGTAATATCCCCTTCCCAATCGAAGACCCTTAGCCTATTTTGTCTGCCCGACGGCTAAGGGAAGAAAATAAGGGTGACTTAAGTTATAATATTTTATTATAAAGTGCGAAATAAAACTAAAATAAAAAGAAAACATTATATGCACTTATAATAATTTATTAGTAACTAATTAAAATAGAAAAAAACAACACAGTGAAAAACACTTGATCCAAATTGTTTATTTCGAGGAAAGTGCAACTTGCACTAGGGAACAAAAAGGAAATAGAAAAAGGCAAAACCATATGGGCCAAAATTATCCACTTTAGAAAAGTACAACTTGCACTAGGAAACAAAGTAAATGGGAGCAAAAGATAGTGGGGAAAAAGGGTAATGATAGAATAAAACATGGAGTAGTGTGTCATGATAGAATAAGACAAAGGTGGTCACTTTAATTTAATAAAGTGCACCCACCACATGGAGTAGTGGTCACTTTAATTTAATATTAGTAGTGGTCACTTTAATTTAATATTGGGGGGAAAAATTGGTGGAATTTTTTTTTCGTAAAGAGGAAAATCTGATTGGTTGAGTGGAGGTAGCCATTGGGCCCAACTCTTTTATTTAAGCAATGAAATCTGCTTGAAGAAAACACTTGATTATTTTCTCTCATATCTGAATTTTGTCTGAAGCTTTGAGCTTTGTCAAAATTAATCTTCTAAGGACGAAAACCCTTAGAGATTCACTCTTGAGGACGAAAACTCTCTAAGAGCCCTAGTTGAAGGACGAAAACCTTTATACTAGTTAAGAGGATTTTTCATCCAGGGGTTTCCATTGGGATCAAGGAGTTAGCTGTGTTTTCTATTATTTTTCCAGTAGTGTGAAGGCTGTAATATTGCAGATTTCTACAAGGGTTTCAAAGGAGAAGAATTGTTGCTGAGTCTTCCCTTTATTTACAGCCATTTCTATATGGAGCGACCTGCCTAAGGAGCTAGTTTGAGGGTTTCTGGAGCTGTTTATAATCAAATCTTGATTGTTGTTCGTATTCCAGATTTTTAGAAGTCCAATTAGTTATTTTATATCATTTTTGGAGCTGAGGAAGTTGTATTTTCAGTTGGGTGTCTAAGAAGTATTCTGCAGATTTTAAATAAATCAATCAACCCTCTATTTTGACCCAAATTGGTATTTTTCTCACATTCTTGTCTTTATAAAAATCATCAATCAATTTGGGAAAGGAAGTGAGTTGAATTACTTCAGTTTTAGTGGATTTCATTCCTTCATGCAAGTCGCCATTATCTAGAAAAATTCAGATCTGCACTTATTTAATTTTGTATAATTGTTACTACTTGCTATTTAGATTGGGATTTGCCTAAAATCCTTTTATGTCCATTTGGGGGACATTACAGTGGTATCAAAGTCAACTTTCCTCCAGCCTTTTGGGTAGTGAATGAAGGTCAAAATATGGCAGATCGAGAAAATCTCAGTGTGGTTTTACGAAAAAAATGTTCATCAACATGGTGAAACAACTGGAAACCACTAACCTTTATTTGAGCCATCTCACTCAGAATTTAAATCAAACCAGATCTGGGGATAATAAGGAAAAATATGGGAGCAATAATTCAGGGTAGCGATCTCCCCATTCATCTAACAAGTCTTTTAGTCTTCATGAGCCCTCTTTCTTGAAAGATTCTGAAGCGTCACATGTAGGGACGCCAACTGAGGTGATGGATGAGGATTCTTGTTGGAGGAAATACCAATCTTTGAGCAAGGGTTTCGGAGATAATATGTCATTTCTAGATTATTGCATGATGAAGATTGGTAGCAAGCCCAAGCAAGGTCATCATATGCCGGTACCTGAATTACAAAAGAACTCATTTGGAGAAGAAGAAGCTTATAGAGAAAAAGGTATGATTTCCATTGAGAAAAATAATTGCATTAATAAAACTTTGTTTGTTAGAGAAATTATTCCAGCTCAAGAGAAGAAATTTGTATATGCAAGTAAGGAGGATGTAATGGAAAATCTAAAAAGGTGTGAGGAGTGGAATAGCAGAGCTAGAGCTGCTAAATTGATAGCCGCTCAAGCAAGACAACACCTACAAGAGTTCAAGGAAAAGATGTCTTCACTTAGTGGGCAGCAGGGTATGAGGAATGTCATTTCTCAAGAGAGGGCAGCTGGGAGCATGGAAATACCTTTCAAAGGAGGGCTGATTACACAGATTAAAGATAGTGTGGAAGAAAGTATGCCATCTCATTTATCGCAGCAGCTGATTTATGAAGAATTTCAGCCCATTGTAGACATGAATACTCAGATTTTGGGGCAGCAAAGTCAAGACATTTTGAAGACCAAGATTTGCGAGGATGTTGGTGATATTCCAAGGTATAAAGAGCATACTAATGTGTCTTATTTATTGTTGCCTATTTATTTTCATCATGAGATGCATGCCAAAGTTTACATTATGGAGTTTGACGAACCATTGCTCCAAGTATATGTATGTGAGCATCCTGTGGATGATATATGGTGGCAAGTTTTAGTTCACTTGACAGGAACGGGTGCCAGGCTTGCGGATCACTTCAACATGTTTTGTCTCTTGTGCATGACACTTGGACAAAACAATATCATAATTGCTTGAGGGCAAGCAATTTTGGGAAGGGAGGATTGTAATATCCCCTTCCCATTCGAAGACCTTTGGCCTATTTTGTCAACCCAACGGCCAAAGGAAAAATATAAGGGTGACTTAAGTTATATTTAATTATTATAAAGTGCCATTAATAAAAGAAAAAAATATATAGAGCACTTATAATAATTTATATGACTTAATAATTATTAAATCTAGGATGGAAAAGGCCCAAATATAAATTGTTATCCATCCTAGGTGAAAAGGTGACTTGCCTCAGAAAGGGGAATGGGAACAAAGAAATGATAAATGCCCATTTTACTATGTATTTACCCTAGAAAAATGCGACTTGCATTAAGAGGAAAAAAGTTGTTGGGAAAAAAAACATTTAATATGGGAAAATATTAAATACTTGCATAGGGAAAATTCTTGTGAACTAATTGGATATTGTAGAGGTTGTTTTGGGTCTCTTCTTCCTTTATAAGGAGAAGTCGACTTGAGGGGAAGGCATTCCATAACCATTTGATATTTTCTGATTTGTGTCTTAAGCTTGTAGCTTTTGCATACACACTTAACTTTTCTTTAGCTTGTGGAGTAAGATCCCACAAGGACCCTAGCTTCGGTGGTAAGAGATCCATTCCTAGCTAGTAGGGCACTCTTCGGTGGTGAAAGATCCACCCTAATTTGTCATTATTGGAGTTGATTCAGGGTTGATTTGTAGAGATTAATTTCAGAGGAGTTTTTGGCATATTTTTGTAGCAAGGATTTAAAAAAATATTGCAACGGTTGTTCTTTTATTAATCTCTAGTGGAGCAACCCACTTGTTGGCTGATTTGTGTGCTTTGGAGGTACTTAAAAATCTGATTTGTATTGTTATTTCTTGAGGTGAATGTTGGGAATCAAAGTAGCTTGTTTTCTTAATTTTTGGAGCTGATTTGATGCCCTAAACGTGTTGGGCGACCTACTTTTTAGGGCAAAATTAGGGTTTTGTGTTCGTTGTGCGAAAACTAATTTTGGAATATTAAATTAGGGTTTTGTGTTCGTTGTGCGAAAACTAATTTTGGAATATTATTCTTCATTTTTTGTGGCCCAAGATCCAAAGTTTCAGCTCATTTGGACTTCTCTAGCAAAAGATATGAATTTTTGAAGTTATGTTGTAGACAGGGTTTTTAAATAATTTATTGCAGCCTTGTTTACATCTGAAATCTGCAATTTTATACATATTTGGACTTCATAAATTAGTGGTACTAGATTTGAGTGGAATGATATAGATTTAAGGGCTGATTTGTGGTGGTATTTAACCCTACCCTAGTCGCAATTTCCTTTAAAAATTCAGATCTGCAAAAGTAAATTTAATCTTTGTGTTATAAGTTGTGACATGAGGATTGGGGATTGCCTGAAATCTGTCCAGGAGAAAAAATATGCCCATTGGGGACATTACAAGGTCAAGATATATATATATATATATATATATATATATATATATATATATATATATATATATATATATATATTCTACAATTTACTTAACTTCTAGTATGTTGTCCCCATTACAGCTCCCCTCCCTAGGGGAAGGGTTATGAATAATTATGATGGAGTGTCCATGGGAAATCCCAAGAAGGCTTGTATGGATGAAATGTTGTGCCCATTACAGCTCCCCTCCCTAGGGGAAGGGTTATGCATAATTATGATGGAGTGTCCATGGGAAATCCCAAGAAGGCTTGTATGGATGAAATTTGTGCATCTCAATTGCATGCTTCGAATTTAGGTAATCTAGGTAAACAACATGGCAGAAACTATGGGCATTAGATTTAGGCAGGCCTTTGAAGACAGATTCAATTGCTTTTTGGGCCATTATTTTTAAGGATGAGATTCTGATTCTCCTTAAGTACCAGTGGAGAATTAAAGTCCCTTTATGGATATAAGAATACTCAAGCATGGTCTTTGGTTTGTTTTCGATAACAGGTCAAGATCAAAAAACAAGGTGCTTCCTGGTATTAACAAGTCAGAAAAAGTGTGAATAGCTACAATAAACTCATTTTCACTGTTGCATAACCTGCCTGTTCATAAACCAGAGAAACAATGACCCGACATAAATAGGAGTGCTAAAAACTAAATAAAAGTATGTTCTTGTATGATTCCTTCCAGTATAGTCATTCCCTAACAACCCTCCCACAGAAACCTACAGTTCTTTTTCATCTAAAAGTTTACCATTGCCCCAGATAAAAGTAGGATGTTCTTGTATGATTCCTTCCAGGTATAAAGAGCATCCTAATTTGTCTTACACATTGTTGCCTATTCTATTTTCATCATGAGATGCATGCCAAAGTTTACCATTGCCCCACAGGGGTACAGACGAGATCCTGTTGCTTTAAGTATGATTTATGATGGAGCCTCCATGTGTGCCAGATTACTGCCTTGCTCCATAGTTTCCTGAGCCCAAGTGGGACTGGGCTGTCTAGGCCGGGACTTGTAAATGGTCTCAGCTCTTTCTTTTCCTTGCACAGTGTCCATGACAGAGCTCTCTGCCTGAATAGCTTTCATTTTACGGCTCTGAAATTGAATCCCTTGTTCCTGGTTACCTCCAGCACTCTCTTCTTTGTCCCGACGGCCAAAGGAAAAATATAAGGGTGGCTTAAGATATATTTAATTATTAGCTAAAGTGCCATTAATAAAAGAAAAAAAAATTGTATAGAGCACTTATAATAATTTATATGACTTTATAATTATTAAATCAAGGATGGAAAATGCCCAAATATAAATTGTTATCCATCCTAGGTGAAAAGGCGACTTGCCTTAAAAAGGGGAATGGGAACATAGAAAGGATAAATGCCCATTTTACTATGTATTTCCCCTAGAAAAATGTGACTTGCATTAGGAGGGAAAAAAGTTGTTGGAAAAACATTTAATATGGGAAAATATTAAATGCTTGCATAGGGAAAATCCCTTGGGTTGCTAATTGGATATTTAGAGGTTGGTTTTAGGAGTCTCTTCTTCATTTATAAGGAGAAGTATGATTTGAAGAGAAAGATATTCCATACCATTTGATATTTTCTAATTTGTGTCTTAAGCTTGTAGTTTATGCATATTCTTTCATGTGCAACTGCTGTTTGCAAATATCCAGCTTGTGGAGTAAGATACTCACAGGAACCCTAGTTTAGGTGTTGAGAGATCCATCCCTAACTAGCAGGGCATTCTTTGGTAGTGAGAGATCTACCCTAGCTTGTCAAGTTTGGAAAAACAATGAATTGATGCCCTAAATGTGTTGGGCGACCTAATTTTTAGGGCAAAATTAGGGTTTCGTGTTTGCTGTGCGAAAACTATTTTTAGAATATTATTCTTCATATTTTTGTGGCCCAAGATCCAAAATTTCAGCTCATGTGGACTTCTCTAGCAAAAGATATTAATTTTAGAAGTTTTCAGTTGTTTAGGGCACGCTGTAAATTTCTGGCAGCATTCTTAGTTATTCAAAAAATTCTAAAAAAAGTTCTATAATATCTGTTATTGTATTAGCAAGCTCCATTTAAAATTTCAAGAGACTTGAGCAAGTATTTTTGGAGTTATCCATCTATTTTCTGTTCAAGCTGCCCTAGATTTAATTTTCTGCAAAAATCAAATTTCTGTTTGGCTGCAATTAGTCTGTATTTTGCATACTTCCTACAAGTTGGTTACATTTCAACGGATAAATAAACTCAGGGGTAACAATAATGATTAAACCTTCACTTGAAAAACAATATACTCTTAAGATAAACTTTTCGCTTTGATAGCTATTCATCAAATAATGGTGACTGCCAACAAGTTTATCAGCTGTTTTATTATGCTTGACAACACAACATTTAAGTTTTCTTTTTATTTAAAGACTCTTATGTATTGCTTAGAGAATAATGAAGAATAGAATTGGTTCTTTCACTGCTCAATAATCTTGTTCAGTATTAGTTTACGATGATATGCAATTCCTTTTTGCTGATTAAGATTGCACTTTTGGTTTTATTAGATTAACTACTACTTTCTATGTATCCCTACTATGGAAACCTACATAGGACTTTATTGGTTTGCATAGGTCAGGATCATTTGCAACACAGAAGAGTCCTTGTTACATACCTAATCCAATCGAAATTAGTTATCAGGAGAGAGAATGATGTAACGCATGTGTCCCTTAGCTTGTGCCATATACTGGGTCACTCACCCCTACCTGTCATAGTCATCTATGAGTGTATATGGTACATATATTATAGGTCATTCAATGACGTACATTAGTAAATGTCGTCATGGCCCCAACAGAATACATGTCCTCATACCAGATATTTAATCGGCTATGATTTGCACTCACTGCTCACCTATTCACAATTATTGCATTATATTTATGCTGTTATATATACCCACCAAGATTTGAAATTTGATGAAGAGCATGCCCTTGCTTTACTTATGATAGGTCAAGAAGATTTGCACTTTGGTCTTGACTTGTATTGCTGCTAGACATGTTAGATTGAGGAGATCATTTGACGAGTTTTGATACATCCCTAGTGCATGGCTCCATAAGTAAGCATTTATGATGATTCGGTTGATAAATCGCATCTTATGGGAAAGGGCAGCAAATGTTCTTCTACTGTGATGTAAATCGCATGGAGATTTGAAGGGTTCCTGCAGTTACACCAACTTCACTCCCAATATCAAAGTGAAAACCATGGTCACAAATCTATAGCTACATTTTCATGATTTCTAGGAAATTATCCCCCTTGCATAGTGAAATACCCTTGATGTTGACATGGAAATCTTGGTCGATCCAAGCTTCAGAACATGACTCTGATAAGTACCTCAATCTAATTTGATGGACCCGATGATAAACAGGTTCGCTTTGATGACTATTAGAGTATGCATGTAGTCATTAAGACTTCTATAACTTCTTCACTCATGATACAGTTGGCTAGATATATTCTGATACATTTCTAGAATATGCCTTGACACAGTTATGAACACAATAGTTACCTCTTGAAGGTTTGATATGTCCAACACTAGAGAGGATTGCCTGCATATCAAGTCATAACACCCCAGGGACTTGCATCTTACCAGCATGGGAGTGCTCTGCTGTAAGACAATCTCCAAAGGTATAGCCTGGTTTGTAGTGCTAATCTACCTAAACTAATGCATAAATGAAAGCTTTCTGGGGGAAAGGACCCACAGATTATTAAGAATGAAAATTTGGTGATATTCCAAGATGGGAATGGCAGGCATTGAGCTCCTCCTTAGCTTGAATATAACAGCAATATTTTGAATATGCAAGATAGATCATTAGTTAGACATGCGTGTGAGCATGTTTTTCCTCCAAGGGGTAAGAATCAGCCAAATGTCAGAGAATGGAGCTGTTATAGCAAGAAGAAAGCCAGTGGGGTACCCAAATAAATCATGCATAAGCTTCCATCAATTGAACAGCTTTGAAGTGGCACAGTAACTGATCACAATCTAGTCATGTTTCCAAGGCTTGTCTTCTCGACCTACATAAACTTGAATTGACAGGCTCTGATCACTCATTAATCGGCACATTATGAGGCCTTGAGCAGGTCAGAGCCTAAAGAAGGAATGCCAACAATTCACACTTTACAATAATTGTAGAGAACTTTTCAATCTTTATAGCACGAGAAGTGAGAAGCAAAGAAATGGATCCTGTGCTAGACACTGCTAGGTTTTATTTCCTATAGACCTCCTACAAAGAATTCTTAATATAAAAGGAAGGGGTGTGATAGATTGTGACATGGAGAAACATGCAAACTATTCACCCATGCATGCCCTTGCTGCTCATAAGCAGTGTAATGAGTTGCTTCGCTAGTAGACATACGATCTCTTGAAATGCTAAAAAGATAATTGAAGATCAGCTACTGAGCTGTTTTTAGTCTCTCCTTATACAAACCATTACAGCAATCTGAATCGTTCCTCGCGAATCTTGAAGCATGAGCTCGATATTCTGATGTAGCATCAAGCCATCATGAAAATAATATGGACTGCGAATAAATGGAAAATGAGCTTCAAATGTCTTCTACAGGAGAGACGGCTCCAAGGAGGTTTCAAAAATTATTTGTAGGTGAAAAGCTCATCCAGTTGCTTTAATATGAATATAACTGGAAAAATGTCATTCAGAGCTTTCGAATAATCTATAGCTTGATGAAAATGGGTGTACATTACAAAAGATAGAGCTATCAAAATATTTGGAGGCCGTTCTTTGTCTTTTCCTTAGCTTCTTCCAAGTCTGGGAGTACTAAAGCTTTGATCCAATGGTAGGTAGGGGGCTTTCCCTTGTTTATGTCACCTAGCAGCTCCCAAAACAACTCCTCCCATTGGATTGAATGACAATCAGATGGGCAGGAGGGGGGTCCTTATAGCTTTAGAATTAGCTCATAGCTGCCATGTGGCCATTTCACTTATCACTACTTGTGGGACCGACCTTGCGTTTTAATAACTTATTGTCAAAGATCAAAGGTAGGAGGGGCTTGCTTTAATCCGTAGGTAGGAGGGGTTTCTGCTTAATGACATCAGATAGCATTGTGAAAAGCAGCTCTCATCATCGATCCTTTTTCTACATTGCCAATGGGATTGTGCCACATGTCCAGCTTGTTTTATGCTTAAGAAAATTATACTTTGTAGGACCTCTCAAGATTTGTTTCCCCTTCAGCTGACATGTGGCCATTTCACTTGTCGCTACTTCCTGCCGGGCCCACCTGGCATTTTAAGCTTACTGTCAAAGATCAATGAGTAGGAGGGGCTCGCTTTAAGCCGAAGTTAGGAGGGGTTTCCGCTTAATGACATCGAATAGCCTTGTGAAAAGTAGTACCCATCGTCGAGCTTTTTTCTACTTTGCCGATGGGATTGTGCCACATGTCTAATTTGTTTTATGCTTAAGAAAATTATACTTTGCAGGACCTTTCGAGATTTGTTTCCCCTTCCTTCCCAAAACGGAGTTTATATAGCCTATTTTTATAGGAAACACCTTTCTATACTAGCACTTGTTCTTTGATATATCACCACTGTGGAATCTAGCTTTGTGAGCAGTAGGACCACCATTAAAGATTAGCTTGAGCTATTTTGAAATTTTCACCATGTCTGCTGAATGCTAAGAAATCTTTTTCTCGTAGGTGGAGATTGTTGGAGCTAGAAACTGATGTGGTTGGGCACTTAGAAGCCTGTCGAAGTCGTTTAGCTGCCATGGAAGGTATGCTGAAGTTTGAAGCATATGGGCAAAGATTAAAGAGAAGCTTGAAGCTTTGCAATTCTGATGAAGCGGCCATAAAGCATGAAGTAGATGTAGGCAGATGAAATCTAGCCGGGGAGGGTAGATTTTTCCTCAACAATTATCTTACAAGAAATGTTAGAGCATACCCCATTGGATATATCTACAATTTGCTAAGTGGTTGAGAACCCGTACAGGGTTGAGGTGTGTTTCTTTATCATGCGCACATAAGGTAGTGATTTAGTTAAGGCACTTGTTAATCCAATTAATGATACTGCAAGTGTGCAAATAACATAGTGATACTGTATCACATAAGATAAGGATACCCACAACTGTGTTATTTGACTTAAAGCTTTTTTATTTAGTGCAAAAGCAGGGCAATAATAACTAAGATGATTATATAATGATTGTTTTATGAAAGTGGTGTGGGTTACACGCTATAGCCCTCAAATTCGGTGGGAGTCGAGCTTAAATACCCATGCCCTAGGATGGTTTGAGGGCACTAGATTTGAAAGTAATATAATATTGATGAATCTTGGCATTTCCTGGATGTAGAAAGGTATGCTAAGCTGAATGTCAATATTGTCCATGTCCTCTGCAAACACCATGCCTGTCGTTTTTATCCTAATTGCTTGTTCTCAGGATACATTTAGTAGCAATGCCTCTTTTCCTTTTTGCAAGTTAGTGGATTTGTATTGATCAAAATAGCTATGTTGTAGCTTTAAGATTTATCATTTTTCTATTAGTGAAGTCGTTACAGATTTACAATTGGAGTTCAGGAAATACCCCGGTTATGTGTATCTTGGTCATACTCTCTAAAATCAATGGTCGTAATTGTAGCAATGATTCTCTGTAATTTATTCAATCTGATATGTTACCCCTGATACATTTTGGGACTTAGAAGATCAATTGAATAGGTTGATAGTAGTTATCCTTCTAGTGGCTAATGTTGTAAGCATTTATTTCTGAGCATGTGCATGAGGGTGCAGTCCAGTTCTATTTCCAGCTGCATATTAGCCACTGGATTCAAAAGGATGAAATCCCATGGATATTCTAATTTCTGACCATGTGCATGAGGGTACAATCTAATTCAATCTCCAGCTTTACATTAGCCTCTAGATTTGAAAGGGTGAAATCCCATAAATAGTATGTATGTTAGTTTTTAAATGAGTTTTTGCGGGCATGAAACCCGAACACCTCCTTGTCTTGTTCTTGGCCATATAACTTTATCCAAGCAAGGAGTATTGAACGAAATTATACACTTACCAGCCTTTATTGAACCAGCTTCTGTATGGACAATTGACCTGTTTGAAATCCATTGTGCTGGCTGTAAGCATTTTTATCTAAGTTGCTGATATGTTTTGGATACAGGTACAGGTACGGACTATCCAATCCCCGAATATGTAAAAAAAAGTTTTTTGGTCCCGGATATGGCCTTACAAAAATAATAAAAATTCCCAAAAAAATAAGAATAGAAAATCAAATACTTTTTTCCTTTAATTATACTCACCTCTACTAGATACACTAGCAACATTAGAAAAAAATACATTAACCTTTTTGTAGAAGTTAGAACAAATTACACACCTACATAATCTGGAGCTACATCAGAGAATGGGTAACAATACCAAAAAAAATCATATGTGCTTATAAATATGTGATATTTTCTTTTACTTGCAAAAATATTACAAAACTTTTTTTATGTGTATGCATGAAATTTATGTTACTATACAATAATATCTATAAATGAGTTGATCAATATTAAGTCTTCAGAAAATTTATTTTAAAGTTAAGTAAATTTTTAGATTGAGGCGCCCCCTGACTGCTGGCGCCCTAGGCAACTACCTAGTTTTCCTAAGGCTTAATCCCCCTCTGCCGGTGACATACAACCTATGCAAAAATTCTTGTTGAAGTTGATACTTCAAAGGATCTTCTAGCTCACATTGAGCTAAAGGTGTAAAATCGAACTTAGACTCGGCCTTTGGACTATGAGGATTTGCCTTTTAGATGCAGGAGATCTGTCTCTTTGGGACATTTTGCCGGTAATTGCGAGATGGTAGAATGTAAAATGAGAATTCTAACTGGTGAAAAAACACCCTCCCGGAACATCCGATATTTGAACCTAAGGATATTCATGTTTTTGATGCTGAGGAGGAAGACATGATTGAAACGGTCCCTGAAACTCCTTTGAGAGAGATCAAAAATCATGCAAACAAGGAGTCATCTGAGGGTGAAACTCAGAGGACCGGAAACACTGAACCAAAAGCGTCTATGGCGGTTAAGAAGAATGTCCCTCCTCGATCTCCTTGTTCAAACAATACATATCATTCGATCGCAGATTTTGAAGTTTTTATTCCTTTACAGAAAGCTTTTGATGAATGGATTATGGTTCGTAACAAGAAGAAAAATGTTCGCATAGAAACCAATTGCTAAGTTACTGTATTATTGTTGTTTGTTTGTTGTTTGTTGGTGGCTTTGGTACTTTTCTTAGCATAATACTTTTCTACTTTTGGGTTTTATTGTAAAATCTTGATTATGATCACTTTTTTGTTTTGATACAAATGTAACATCTAGCTATTGAATCATTTTGTACAAGGGTATAGTCTCTTTCAAAAAACTATTTACCAATAATAATAATAAAAAAACCCTTGGAATAAATAATTTGTATTAATTTAGATTTCTTTTACTTAAACTCGTGGTCCTATAAAATGTTTGGCGGTGTGAACATTGGTTAAAAAAACTATGCATTTATCTAAACCACTATTTCTATTAGAAACATATTACCATATTTATTAATCTAAAACATAGAAATGAAGTAAAAATAATTTACAATTGAACATTGGTAAAAAAAACTATGCATTTATCTAAACCACTATTTTTATTAGAAACATATTACCATATTTATTAATCCAAAACATAGAAATGAAGTAAAAATAATTTACAATAATTAATGAACCAAACAATATATGAGACCAAAAATTGTGACAAGAACATTCTATATAAATAAAACTGTTTAAAAGTAAAAATTAGACAACACTAAATTTAAAACATATTCATTCCTTTTTATAGCAATGCGCATAATAAACTATTACATGATTTATAATTGAGATGTTTCACTACATAACAAAAATCCACCCTTTTCCTTTGGTTCTGAATTTCCTACTCCTATTTTACTTATAATAAATGTTTGAACGGAATGGGAATCTGAAGCTTAAGATTCATTACCGAGTCTACTCGTCCTATCCACATTTAGCCAATGGTGCCATTGTCAATTTTTGGTCACATATTCACATATTTAAGCAAATCCTCTTATATGGCCACTTTTTTTTACAATATTATAAATATTAAATTATGTAAAATTTTATTTTTAAGGGGATTAAGCTTTAGACAAATTAGATAGTTGTTTAGGGCATCAATAGTTAGGGGTGTGTGAATTCAAATGTTTTTCTTATTATCAATTATTTTAAGAACTTAGTATTAAAACAATTTAAACAAAGATTTGATAGTATTTGATCCATTTATTGATATTATTATATATTAACATAAATTTCATGCATACACATAAAAAAATACTATTATTTTTTTGTAAATAAAAACAAATAAAACATATTTATAAGCTCATATGATTTTGTTTGTATTGTTAACCATTCTCCGATGTAGCTCTACAATATGTAGGTTTGTAATTTTATGTAGAAAAAGATTCATGTATTTTTTATGGTGTCATTTGTGTAGCCACTTAAGGTGGGCATAATTGAAAGAGAGAAGTACAAGTAATTTTCTATTCTTATTTTTTTGGCGTAATTTTTTATTAATTTTTATTGAGGAATTGGTAGGTATTGTTCAAAAACCACTCTTCACAAAACCATGGGAGCTACAAAAGCTTTTTTTTTGTTTTACAGAAAAATGGTCCTTTATTCAAGTTTGAGTCACACCACCTACATGATATTGGTACATCAGACTTGTAAGAAGCGTTGTATAAAATATTGTATTTTTTGCATTCTAAGCACCTTATGCGATTAATTTTCTCCATCCATGAAATATTTCTCATCCTTTTGTGATACTTTTATAGGATACTTTTATTCCTTTTATACAAAAGTTTCTCTAAATTTGTAATTTATTATGATCATGATACAAATTTGAAAATACGAGAATGTAAGCAGCTTTTATTTATCTATTTGATGAGAAAATTTACCAAACAAAATTGTGAGAAGGACATCCACTCCAATTATTACCTCGGGCGATCCTTACCTTTAATCTGACTTTGATTATTTTGATGGATTGGATTAATCTATCTGGATATGGCAGTGTAGCTAAGGAGGCTCTAATTTAAATGTACACATATACAATTTGTTGATCTCTTTTTAATCTGTAAATATGGAATTAGATGTTGATATCTTATTTGTCTTCAATCAAATGATATTTTTTTTATTATTCTAATTTTAGGTATACATAGTATAAACAGTTGAAAGAGCACTCACATCGAAGAATAAAGATCATATTCTCATCATAACTATTTATTAGTTGTTAAATTGCATGATTTTAATATATTTGTGTATTTGTTGTTTGTTAGTATAAATCAAACATTATTCCCACATGTATCAATTCTTGATGACCCGAGACCCTTCGACAAACCCTTATTTTATGAGAAAGTGGATTTACATAAAAACTATAAATACATATATTTGTTTAAACACGCAACTAAATCTAATCAGATGTAAAATAGTAATTACATGTTTATATTTTCCCCATGTAAATATTGAGAAAAAAGAGTTTTTGAGAAAAAATTTCTTCTAACAAATTTTGAAACAATCAGAATTTTTTAAAACTATATAATGAAAACTCAGAAAAGTAATAATGACTTGAACACCTTACATACTTTATTAAGGTGATCTCTTAGGACCGTCAATCACTCTTCCCAGACCATGACATCACTCTTTTAGAACCGTCATTTTTTAACTTGTTCATAGAGTGCATAACTTACAGAGATATCTGTATCAAGTATAAAAATAACCTAAACGTAAACAATCTAACCATCTTGTTTCAAGAAGTAGGTTAAAAAAAACACACTTTATAATTAAGATCCACAATCACATGAATAAAAATACCGTCTTTGGAACAAATAAATGTGTTATTTCTTTTAATTTATTTTTCTCTAAATCTTATAAATTGCTTAGTCTTATGAACATTGTTAAAATCTTTGCTCTGCTCATCCAACCGACTATTTTTATAGAAAATATATCCTCATATTTATTAATTCAAAACATAGACATATATCATAAATGTTGACCAAAAAATTTACTGCACCGCTAAAAAAAGGGAAAATTGAAATTTGATATTCATACCCAATATTTAATGCGTAATTAAGACGTTTTAATGCATACCAAAATGTTACATATATAATGAATTTCTCTTAAAATAAATGTTTATACAGAATAAGAATCTGAAGTATAAGATTCAATACCGAGTCTCCTTGTCTTATTCACATTTTGACATATAGCTTTGATGCTGTTGCCGATTTCATTCAGTCGCAATATATACGATTTGTTTTTAAGCAAAGCCATTTATTATGCTTTACATGGAATATATGGCCACCTTTATCTGAACATATTTTGATACTAAATTATTTAAAATTCTATTACGGTTTTTTGGGGGATTATTCTGATGGATTGGATTCTGTCTGGTCTAGGCGGTTTAATTAAGGAGACTCTAATTCAAATGTGCACATATTTTATTTGTTTATCTGTTTTCAATCTGTAAATATGTGTTAAAAATTGGTAGGAAAATGTCAGTGATTATATACTTTATTTGTTTTTAACTAAATGATAATTTTTTTATTCTAGTTTTAATTTTAATTATATTGACACTTGAAATAGCATGCACAATGAAGAACAAAAGATTGTATTTACGTCGTAACTATTCATTAATAATTAAATCTTACAATTTTAGTATATTTATGAATTTTGTTGTTCATTACTCTAAATTAAATATTATTAGCACATTTATTAACATTTTACGTTGAAGACATTCTCCCTATGGGAAAGGGCTTTGCGGACATTCACGGGACTATGTCAAATTTGACGACCTAAATGACGGTTTTGTTATTTTTAACAATTTTAGGACAATAATGAGAAATATAAGATGGTAGCAAATATCACTAGAGGACAGAAGATATTCATAGAAGGATATATGGTGATGGTCTATTTGAGCAAGGAGATATTTCCGAAAGGAACATACAACAAGCTTGAGTACACGAAGATTGGTCCTTGTAAGATTATGTGAAAGATAAATGAAAATGTATATGAGGTAAATTTAGTGCATAATTTTGCTATTTATCAAGTATTTAACCTTTCAGATTTATATGCATTTCATGAAGGGGGTGATATGATGGGAAATAATGAAGAAGTGGATTAGAAGGAATAGATTCTAAGGAAAAAGAAAGCGAAGGTGGTACAGGTTCTTGACAAGAACATAATCAACACAAGATAATGTAGTTTCAGAAAGTATTTGGTAGAATGGGAAGGTTTGCATTAAGAGGACGACACATGGATCTCATAATGGAAGCTAAGAAAACTTGACATATAAAATCTACAACAAATTAATCACATGAACTCAGAGGAGCTGAGTTCTTTTCAACCAGGGGAGAATGACGCGAAATGGGTAGCATGTCTTGTGGAGGACATAACTTTTGATCCGGGAACTGAAACAAATATGTTTTTTAATGGGAATATATCAAAAACTTCAACATTGTGTTAAGATGTTCTAGTTACTTATAGTCCATTTCGACAATTTTCAGAGGTTGAAATCATCCATCTAGGGCCCGATAATTGGGTTTGAAGGTTTTTTTTTTTTTTTAATTTCAAAATATCATATCATAAGTTAGTTTAGGAACATAATTAATGTGTGCAAATTTGTAGGATCTAGGAAGCTACATTTAAAACTTACTAAAACAACTATTGTTAAAAAAAATTTAAAAAATCTAAAGTAAGTTTAGTCATGTATGGTTTATAAGTCAAGTTTAATTAGGACTCTCTTTTGGAATTATAATAAGATGACATCTAATGTAATCAAAATGACAGAGAATAAGAAGGATTATTGGAGTTTATTGAAGTATTTTTGTCTTGCTTAATATTATTGTTGTTGTTCATTTGGCCCCATCATATGACCGTCTAGCTTGTTCATAGAGTGTGTAATTTATAGAGATATCCATATCAAGTATAAAGATAACCTAAAAGTAAACAATCTAACCATATTGTTTGAGGAAGCAAACAAAAGAACACACTTTTTGGTTAAGATCCACAATAAAATATTCAACATAAAAAGGATTTGAAAATCTCATATGAATAAAAGTTGCAGGCTTTGGAACAAATAAATGTGTTAGTCGAGATTTATTTTACTTTTACTCTCCGTCCTATAGATTGCATAGTCTTGTGGACATTATTAAAAAATGCATCCCTTCATCCAACTCACTATTTTTATAAAAAAATATATCACCATATTTATTAATCCAAAATATAAACCTATATCATAAATGTTGACCAGAAAGGCCAATATTCATGCCCATAATATGCCAAAATTTAATGCATAATTAAGACGTTTTAATGCATACCAATATGCAGCCTATATTCTGAAATTCTCTTAGAAAGCTTAAAATAAATGTTTATACAGAATAGGAATCTGAAGTAGAAGATTCAATACGACTCTCCTCGTCTTATTGGCATTTAGTCTTTGGCGCTGTTCTCAACTTCATTCAGTCGTAATATATACCATTTGTTTTTAAGCAAAACCGTTCATTATGCCTTACATAGAATATATCGCCACCTTTTCCTCAACATATTATAATATTAAATTATTTAAAATCTATTTACTGTTTTTGAGGGATTATTCTGATGCATTCGATTTTCTGGTCAAGGCAGTTTAGTTAAGGGGACTCTAAGTTAAAGGTACACATATTTAATTTGTTTATCCATTTTTAATATGTAAATATGGGTTTAAAATGGGTAGGAATGTCAATATTTATATAATCCAGTTGTCATATATATATATATATATATATATATATATAATTATAATTTTTTATTGTCTCATACCATTTCAAACATTATTGTTTATAAGAAACTGGATAAAAAATTAAAAAAATGTAAAGACATATGTCCATAAACATGCAATTAAAACTAATCAAATGTAAAATAGTGAAATTAGAATTAAATACTTTTTTTTTTTTAATGTAATAATTGACAAAAGCGGGTTTAAGAGGATTATTTTCTTTCACACAAATTTAGAAACAATCATCAAGAACAAACAAAAAAAATCAAGTTTTTTAAAAACCCCATAATGAGAACCCAAGACTTTAAATGACTTGAGCACCTCATAAGAATTATTGTTTGTGTTATTCCAGGACCATCATTGCACTTTTCAATGACCATTATATCACATTCCTAGAACTGTAAAGTGACATTTTACTAACCATCGAGCATGCCAAAATTAATTGGACAACTTTTTTAGTAGGGTCTAGGGTCTGAAAACCTCCCTCACATTGTTAAAATACTTAGTAGATGTTTGTGAAATTGATCTCCATCCTCACATTCATGGTTAAGAGGGCCCAATTAGCTTATACAAGCATGATTTCAAGTTAATGTAATCATGATTGTATTGTTATCAGGAAATGCCATAACACGTAGGGGATCAGTGTGAAGATAGATAAAGAGTAGGGACAAGAAAATAAGGAGATCAAATCAACTAGAAAATGTTCCAACAAGAACCTAATCTAGACCAATAATTCAAAAACACACAAGTATCCTAGAAGAATGAAATTTTACAATTGAATTTCTCATATACCAAAACTTGTTAGGATTCTATGCAAAATAAAACAAACAAGTAGATACAATATTTTATGCTCGGATCAAATCCAAGGTACCTTCGAAACCTACAAAAAACATATGAATTTGGATTAGGGCCCAATAAATCAATAATATGCTAAATCTAGAAAGGAGAAGTTAGAAAGCATACACACGTTTTCTATAGAATTTGGGTAGTGAACATCGTATGAGTTCCCAACTAATTTGGATCTATGTGGATGTTGTGATGAAACGTTTAACAACAAATATATGTAGATAAATGCCCAAACAGATAATCTATTTACATATATGATAGAAAAAATGGAAATGGTGTAGATGGGTTTTTTTTTCTAAATGTGAGGGCTCCCATATATGTGCTCCATGTATGGGATCCAAATATGCACCAAATAAGAATGTCCACTTAGAAAATCAAGTCTTGGAACATATTCCAAACCTTGTATGCAATTTTTATGGGTTCAAATTTTCATGGAAAAAGCAATGCTAAATAAATCTACTGCATTGTATACATTGTAATATAGGTTAAGAAATATCCTAAATACATCTTATGGTAGGGAAAAGTCTCATGCACTTGGTATATCTAAACAAAAAAAATTGATTTCCCTTGTACACTTAGAGGAAATTGTTATTAAATATATGAAGCTTAAATCTTAGAGCATGCATTTTGGAATGTTTGGAGGAAGAAAATTGGGTGGAATATATAACCCTCTTTTGAGACGCGCGTTGAAATTTTGAAGCACATATCTCAAAAGAAATAAATTACATTCATCATGAATAAGTTAGGAAATAAGGTCATTGATGTATAGAAATAAGAATGATATCATCATGGAAGACTTATATGTGTTATAAGAAAAAATTCCCAAACAGGCCTAGGATGTCATCTATATAAGCACAAGTGTAAGATCTCTCTATCATGATAAAACAAAAATAAGCATTGTAAGCACGAGAGTAATATGCCCTAGGTACAAAAAATGTAAGCATTGGAGATGGAAGCTTCCTCTTCTACCACTAAATGGAAGGATTCATCAACAAAGTGATTATTAACCATCTACTTCTAAGAATTCAAGATCATGATATCTATAAATAGCCCTTTAACAATGTAGTCCTCCGAGAGATATTTGAAACCCTCAACAACCAAAACATATAACAAGGGAGCAAGAGTAAACTCTCGGTGAATGGAAACACCATTAATGGTGATACAATCACCAATATCTTGAAAAATAATTTTAATATAGTTAACAACTTAGGACCAAAACTAAAAGCCTATAGTATAGCTAAAGAGATACGGCTAATCAAACATGTCATAAACCTTTTAAAATTTAACCTTCTACTGATATTGCTAAAGCCACTCCATGTGTCACACCCCATTTTTACTGTTGGGTTAATTACATGTTTTATCATAATTAGTGGTATTGTGTTCCTTATAGACTTAATTAGTCATGACATTAATTCCTTATACGTTGCTCATTTAACTAGTTTTTCATGGTTGAACAAATGAAATATTTAAATAAACATGTTTTGTTATTTTTTTTAATTTTTGGCTATTTGGAGTAACTTAGAAATACAAGCATTTTAAATATTAAGTGAGTTTAATGTGTGTAAAATATCAAATACTCCATTTATTTAATGGCTAATAATAGCTAGAGTTGACATGGTTTATTGAACATAACATGAAATTGATTTCATTACATATTATTGATTTTTTATCTTGTCTAAATAGCACCAAATGAAAATTATATGGTTATAAGGCTCAACATTGAATGGATTGATGCAATTTCATTTCTACATTGTACAATTTTAATAGACATATGTATATTGATTAGGATGAATTATTATTCATTTTACTACTTAATGAGTTTCTTCTAAGTGTGCATTGTAGCACAAGTCTTTCCCCTTTATGAGGGGGAGGGTGCCATCTCAAGGAGAGAAAAGAGAGTAGTTGGTATACAAGCCTTGAGTGGCAAGTGATAGCGAATCAACTTCGAGCTCTCTAGTACCATGTGGGAATGGGTAGTCGACCCATGATTTTACTAGGGTTAGTTCCTTATTCTCACACTTGTATTCTAGTAATGTTGAATGTTAAAGATTGAGCTCCTCATTTTATATTAGTCAAATAGGAAGATTGAATAAGAAACTCACATAAAACCGTCTCAAACTCAACATTTTTAAAATAATTATATCAACAATATTTTTTTTTAATATTGAATTAAAATTGATAATTTATTTTTAATTTGTAAAAAAAAATTCAAATATAAAAAATATTTAAATAATAATATTTCTATAGTTAAAGGAGAGAGAAATTTATACACACCTTTATTTTAAAACATACTTGTGAAGTTGGCCAAGTTGTTCTCTCGAATCAACAAGCTTTGTGTAAAAGTCAAATTGAGGAACAAATAATTAAAATTCTTGCTTTAATAAGTTGTTTGGGGTCATCCAACTGAGAATATCATTTAAAAAGACATTAAATGGGGTAGAGGGTGGGAAAACTTAGGGATTCTCTTTTTGATAAATCCGACTCATATAGTGCTTTTGTTAGAGTTTTAACTTTTTTTTGTAAAATCTCATTTCTTGTTATTTGTTTAAGTATTTTATCTTTGGTTCTCTTCTATGTAATATTAATGTGGCATTGTTGCTTTAAAAGTTATATATTTTATCCTAACATCCAAGTTAAATATATGGACAAGTCCCTAATTCAATGAAGTGTTGTGTGGAATTTAAATTAGGTTTATCTTGTAAAAAAATATTTAATTATTCTTAAGACAATAAAATTTATTTGTGTGTGTGAGAGCCCGTGTGCATTATCTCAAAAACAAGATTATTGCATGTAGAAATACAATAATTTAATGTAGTTAGGGATCATATATTGTTTCATTACGAGGTACTCATGCATGTATGCAATGTATTCATGGAGCTTGTTGGTGTACTCTTCGACAAACTAATCTTTACATTGTTACAACCATTGAAATCTTATATACTCATCTTCATAATGTTTGAGAAGACATAATTCCTTTTACATATCACTAACAAATCTTCCCAAGTGTGAATGGGCTCATATATGCTTTTATACACTATTGGCAAGCCCAACCATCTAGAGTTTCTCTAGTTTTTCACAATTAAAAATGTATTTTAATTTATAAAGTTTAGATGTAAATTACACTTAGCTACATGATTAGTTTGATTTATAACAATAGGAAATAATTATCTCTCTATTTACACTAATTAATTGTGAATAGGTAGAGAAGGCTTGATTATCCCAAAAAAATTATATAATTGAATCAATAAATTAAAGATTAAATTATCTAAATATGCAATTAGTGTGGCAGAATGTAAACTTTCAACACAATCCATATCAACCAATAAAAACATTCTAGAACGTGTTACCAATAATTTACTTTCAACAATTAATGTGAGTTACCTTGTTCATATTATGAAGAAATAAAGTAGGATTTGTAGATGGATCATACTTTCTTAATTTATTCAGTACAGTACTGAAGACGAGCATTAAAACAGGAGTGGAAATTCCATCTCACAGAGTTCCCAACGTGCCAAAAGGAATGTTAGATATGTGATAACAAAGTTAAATGTTGGATCCCTTCGTGGCATGGTTTGTAGCTCACTTCCCAAAGGGGGAGTGTGGGTGGGCTTCCCCCTATTTGTAGGGGGTCCAGGTGGGCAGTGAAATGTTATGGAGCCCCCCCTAATGGGGGTTTGGGGGAGGATCCCTCGAAGAAAAAAGAACGAATCAATCCCTTGTTTATTGTAAAGAAGAACTCGATCGAATTCTATATTTAAGAAGGAAAATCCTAATGGCATTTTTCCACTCTATTTTTAGGAGGAGGAATCCTAACTAAACTTTTCCAATTAGGTGTATTTATTTTTGTGGAGATCAATAATAGTTCATAACAAGTTCACATGTAATCTATTCATCTTGATTTAATAAAAGATTGATATCTTTCACCGTGGATGTTTCCCTATGTACTCAGCTAGGATTTTACCACATAAATATGGTGTTCATGATTCATCGCTTGCATGTTTGGTATGTTACATATTTATTTTATCTCTATGTCTGAAATTTTAGTTTTTTGAATTCAATTCTCTACTTATTCATTGCTACAAAGTTTGTGGTATCCTAATAAGACAACAAGCCATCAATCAATTGAGTTGAAATACTTGAAAAGTTCTCATATTGAAACAAAGTGAGTTGTTGAATCCCTTAAATGTATGTTTTATCAATATTATAATTACTACATGTTATGCTTCAAAGGTAATGCAAACTCTCTCTTAAATCTGATACGTCTCGAGATTTTCCATTAGACTTAATCAAGTGTGATTGAGTGAATGTCACTAGTGATACCTTTGGCAAATCAAAACTACCTTCCCCAAATATTGCCTTCATTTTTTTATTTTTTTGAGTTAGAATTTAAGTAAAAAATATGATTATATGATTTTTGATGTTAATTTCAATATTCTAATCATATTTTATTTTTTTATTCTCCCACAATTAAAAGACACAAATTATATGTTTTTCACTTATTCTCTGGTAATAAAGGATTCTTCACTAAGTATTTATCATTAATTTATGAAAATTATATTATGTGGATGGTATTATATTTAGTGATTAATATTACGTGAATGACATTCTTTTAGTTTGTTCATGGAGAGCATAATTTATAGAAATATCCGTATTAAGTATGAAGATAACCTAAAAACAGAAAAATTTAAACATCTTGTTTGATGAAGCAAGGATTAAAAAAACAAAAAAATATATCAATCAAGATCCACTATAAAAAAATCCAACATTAAATAAAAATAAATTCTCAATAAACTAATAAGGCAGTCCATGTAACAAATAGATATGTTATAATGTTAATCCAGATTTCTTTTATTTTAAAGTTTTTGGTCCTATAAATTACTTAGTCTTGTGGACATGTTAAAGTTTTTGGTATGTTCATTCAAGTCACTATCTTTATTAAAATTATATCATCATATTGTTAGATATGTGACAACGAAGTTAAATGTTGGATCCCTTTGTGGTGCGGATTGTAGCTCACTTTTTGAAGTGGTTGAGGGAGGTGTCAGAGGGTTTCCCCCCACTACTATGATGGGGGTTCCAAGGGGCAATGATATGCCATGGAGTATTTGAGGGTTGAGTCCCCAAAACAAAAATTAAGGAGTCAATCCCTTGTTTCTAGAAAGAAAAATTCTATTTTTATGAAGGAAAATCCTAATTGTGTTTTTCCACTCATTTTTAGGATGAAGATTCTGAATTGTACTTCTCCAATTAGGTGTATTTATCTTTGTGGTGAGCCAACGTAGTTCATATTGAGTTTGTATGTAATATTTTCATCTTGAGTTAATAAAAGTTTGATATCTTACACCATGGATGTTTTCCTAAGCACTCAGCTGGAATTTTACCACGTAAATTTGGTGTTCGTCTCTTGCATGTTTGATATTTGGTATATTTCTTTTATCTCTATCTCTGTAAACTGTCGTTTTATTATTCAATTTTCTACATAGTCATTACTGTGAAGTATGCAATTTCCCAACACAATATTAATCTCAAACATAATAATAAAGAATAAAACAAACAATTTATGGGACTAAAAATTATAACAAGAGCATTCTGTACAAATAAAACTGCTTGAACATTTATGAAATCTTCTATCATAAATGTTGCTTTCAAGTTTTACTGCGCCACCAAGACCAATATTTAATGCATAATTAAGTTGTTTCAATGCATACAAAATGCCACCTATATATGGAGTAAGTCCCTTTCTTGTTCTTTATTTCGTGCTATATTATGAAAAATTCTAAAGTAGAAAGCTTAAAATAAATATTTAGACAGAATGGGGATCATACCGATTACCGAGTCCGTCTTGTCTCATTCACATTTATACATATATACTTTGATGTCATTGCCGATTTGATTCAGGTCTCAATATATACAACATTTTAAAGCAAAGCCACTTATTATGGTTTACATAGAATTTATGGCCACCTTTTCTTTATCATGTTATAATACTAAATTAATTTAAAATTCTCCATTATTTTGGTGGATTGGGTTCTATCTGATCATGGCAGTGTAGTGACTTAAATGTACACATTCAAATTATTGATTTGTAAATACCTATGTGCAGGGTTGTTGATATCTAAATTGTCTTCAATTACATCATCATTTTTATGATTTTAATTTTAGCTTTAGAGACTTTATACCACATGCACGATGCACAATGCATGATGAAGAAGAAAAGATCATATCTTTATCTTAATTACTGATTAATTGTTAAACTAGCAATTTGTCATGGGTCGCAAGTTACGCTGGAGAGGATTGATATTCTGTACATACCCGTGCATCATAAAAATCCATGAAAACCACATTTTTAAGGCATTTTGTCAAACATTTCACATGCTTTGTATATACTTCAACATTTATATTCATATAAACGAAAGGAATAGGCATCTGCAACATCTAACAAAAACCAATTTCTATTATGCTTTGATCGATGTCCACGCCCTATTCCAAAGTTCTTATTTTTCTACAGGCTGGGATAATGTTGGAAAATATAGGGTCATCTGTGGACGTCATATTGCAAAAAACAGCAAAATCTCAACTTGTAGGGATTATTAGCTATAACGCACTCTAAATTAGAAAAAATTATATAAATATGAATCGTAGCATTCGGAATCTAGTTTCTAAAATACTAATTTTTGTAAAAAACGGACAAGTTTAGCTATATTAAACACTTAAAATTATATGACTTTTTTTTTTTTTTTTTTTTGAAAAAACTTATAAGATTGTAGTCCGTTTGCCCGCATTTTGGATGACCAAATCTTGTTATTTTTTTTTTCCTTTGGTGAAACGTTAGATGTAGTTGTCTATCTTGGGATGGATTTTATTTTGTATTTTTTTTAGCAATATTTTTTTTTTTATGATTTTTTTCCGTGAAAGTGGTCTGAAAATATTTAGAAAATGGAGCGCTTTCCGTTTGCCCACCATAACTATATCAAAAAATATCGAAATCAATTTTTTTTTTTTTTAAGGTGTATAGAATTTGTCCACGCTTGGGATGGTATAAGTTTTATCATATTTTGATAAGCGAAACAAAAGTTACAGTCTTAAACGTAGACATGAACATTCACGGGAAAAAATGTCTTAAAGACCTATTGTTAGTAAGAAATTATAAAATGATATTTATCTTATTCTATTCACTTTAAAAACAATATTTCTACAAAGCTAAGAGTCTACCCTACGTGATGGCACCATTTTTGTGAAATGTTTTTCAGTTTTTTAGCATGGTTCAAGTCTTTGGAAGAGCAGATTTGAGGTTTTTTGACCTTTTGCACTTCATAATGACCTTCCATAGCTTTGGTTGGGGAAAAACAAAGATTTTCCAAGGCTTAGGTTCGGCAGATAGATCCGCGATCGTGGTTTTTTTAACAATACCATTAGCGCGCTTTATAAACCATGAGCGCTCGCAGGTTCATAAAGCGCGCTCGCGGTTTATAAAGCACGCTCGCGGTTCATAAATCATATTTACACACATCCCAATGTCTGAATTACCATGTGATTTTTACTCTCTGACCTTACCATATGAATTACTGTGAAATTCTGTCTTTTTCTAGGCACGTTTTTCTTATCACCGGAAGTAAAACATCATGGGAGACAAAAAACGAAGTCAAAAAAGGAAGTCATTAAGTAAAAAAACACCAAACGAATTAGAGGCCAACAAAATTCAAAATGCTGAGCGAATGCGGAAACTTCGTGAATCTAGAAGAGGTTCATCTTCAATCCCAACTATTGTAAGCAATGAAGAACTAGGTAATGTTTCTACTGTCAATGTTGAAGTTGAATTAAATACTCGTGATGAAGAAGTTTTTACTGTCAATGTTGAAGAAGAATTAAATACTCATGATGTAGCAAATGTTGAAATTGAAGGAGACAATGAAAATGTGAATAAGGAAATTCATGTTGAAACTGTAGACAAGCAAAATTTGACAAAAACACCTCCTAGGATTTTACATAAGAAACCTAATTTTTTTATTGAAATTGATGAAAACATTTTGAAACCAATGTCTGACAAACTTTCTGAACGACAAATCAGAAGAAAAGCCACTGAAATTTGGGATAATCATTTTGAAATTTTAAATGATTCCCAAAGATGTCAGTTGTTGGTTAGTTTGATGAAATTGATTAAAATGAGACCTACATTAAACACCTTAGGATTGACAACATCTAACATACGTGGTCAAACCTCTACAATTGTTGAAAACCTTCATGATGCATATCACACTGTTGGTGTCAAGAGACGCACTAGGGATAGTAATATTGTGCGTCGTGTACTTGCTACTAGTGTTGTAAGTGAATCAATAAAAAAACAACGTTTGATTACGCAAACAAGTCGAATGTTGCAAGTTAATCGAAAAACTCTAATGAAAGCAATTGAAAGACGTAATATCCTTCAATCACTCAATAATGTCGATTTTTGGGCATTTTCTGCTAGAGCACCGTGTAAGGACAAAAATAATTCTGATGCTATAAGAGAAGTTGTTATTAAATTTTGGCATGATAACACTAGAGTTTCACCTAATACAAGAGATGTTATAAAACAGAGAGTTGGTTCTACTAATCGTGAACCACATCCAAAGCATTTCTTAGATATGACTCAAACTCAATTTTTTCGTAAGTTTGAACAAGAGAATCTGGAAATTAAAATTAGTCAACGTTTTTTTGAAATGTTGAAACCATTCTATGTGAAAATCAACCATGCTCGCACCACTTGTTGTTGTAGGCAACATGTTGAATTTGCGATGCATTATGCTAAATTTTTACGTATTCGTTCTATTTTTCATTCTGAAACTATGTTATCTGAATGTGGTGTTCAAGTTCCACCAATATCTTCCAGGGATTTCATTCCTACTATATTTTGTGAAAAAGAAGTTGGACAATTTTTTTATAGTCAGGATTGTTTAGATGGAAGTTGTAGTACATGCGGCGGATTACCTAAATTGGAAAGTTGCATCCATGAGCAAATTGAAGGTACAATAGGACATAATTTAGTTGAATTTGATAAATATAAATCAGTTGCATACCAGTTGAAAGATGGAAAAGAGTCGAAACGGTGTGAGCTAGTTACAGAACAAATGCCCATTTTTCAATTTATGAGAAAATTTAAGGATGAAATTGTTTATGAGTATGCGAGGCATACACATAGAGCTCGATGGTTGGATGAACAATTCAAGCTATGCAAAGACACATTTCCTATTGGTACTATTGTTTCAGTGGTCGATTTTGCAGAGAATTACACATTGCAACCACAAATGGAGGTTCAATCGCAATATTACAACTCAGTACAAGTTGCCATTTTTGTGCATATAGCATTTCTACATTCTCCTGACAGTACAGAGAATGATCAATTTTTTTTAAGAGAGTACCACTTTTATATCAGTGATGATCGTACTCATTCTACTGAATTTGTGCAAGGGTGTTTCCAGTTATTTTATGGAAACTTGTCTGATAGGGACATCCACTTCAAACAACATTATATATGGTCAGATAATTACACGTCTCAGTTTAAGAATGCACGAATGTTTTATTGGATGAGCAGAATGCATGTCAAGATGGGTGTGCAACATATTTGGAGTTTCACTGAGGCTGGACATGGAAAAGGAGAGCATGACGGTGCAGGGGCATGTGTGAAAAGAGCTCTTGCAAGAGAAGAGTTGAAGTACAAAGATGGTGCTAAATTAAAAGATGCAAAGAGCATAGTGGAATGGTGTACTGACAACATGGCCCGAGGTTCTCAAGAAAATTCCACAGTTTGCAGATATTTTTGGTTGATAGAGGAAAAACATATTGCTAACTACGAGGATTGTATGACACTCACTGGGTCCAGTGATATGCACTCATTTTGTAGCTCAGACGCTACTTCGTGGGCCGTATGGACAAGAAAGTTGACATGTTTTTGTGCATCTTGTATCGAATTTGTCACTGCTGAGTGTGATTCACAAGAATGGGTGGAAGGATGGATTTGTAGGCCTCTAACTCCGCTTCCTAGTTATCAACCTCCACAAGCATTACAACTTGTTTCTGCAGATGAAGTTACAACATCCAAGGACTTTGACGAAATTTCGATTTTGGTGCGACAAGGTATTTATGGTTATTTATTTAATTTTTGTATTGAGTTATGTCCATTGAAATTTTAATATGTAATTTAAATTTGAGTTGTTCAACCTTGGTTATTTTTTTGTAGGACATGTGTTTGCAGTAATTGCGACAGAAGACAATGAAGAAGGAACAGACTATTTCTTATGTCGTTGCATCGAGGAAAGAAAGAAGTTGACTTCTCCTATTATAGATGGCGAAGAGATTGAGTATCCTACAGGGTCAGTGGTAGTTACTGGAACTTGGCTTCGACGGTATCCATTAAAAAACTCCTCTGTTTGGGTGTTTGAAGACTTTGAGACACACAGGAAAATACTCTTATATTCACATCTAGTTCTAGCGACAAATATTCAGTTGTATAGATATCGAGGAAGACCTAATAACAAGATTCTTTGGAAGGTTCGAGAGTCAGATCATGAAGCAATCTTGTCTGCTATTCAGAGTAGATCCGATCCTGATGGTTCATTGGAATGAATTTACAATGCTCATGTCTGGTATATATTTAATTTCAAGTTTCAATTTATATATATATATATATATATATATATATATATATTAGTTTAAAGATCTAGATTTAAGTTTGAATATATTTTATTTTAAATTTGTGTATTTTGTGTGTCATGTATATAGATAGTATATGGTTTTGATTTGAAACTTAAATTTCTTTGACTAACAATTTTATGTTTAGGTTAGTGGTGCCAGAAAAGCTTCCACCTTCACGTGGTTGGCATTGTTAGTAGAGAATTTTAAATTCTCGAAGCTAAGAGAAGCTTGAACATTGTTTGAAAAAGTTGTAAATTTTGAAAAAGTCAAGTAAATTTTGAAAATATTGTAAATTTTGAAAATGTTGTAAATTTTGTTGTAAATTTTGAAAAAGTTGTAAATTTTGAAAACGACTCCTCTAGGTGCCACGGAGTCCGAGTAGTCACCCATCGAAGTTGAACGATATTTTGGTCTCAGGGCTCTTAAGGGACTAAGCCCGAACGAAGTAGCCCGGAAGCAACGACCCTTTCGCGCACCGAAACACCACCTCCTCTAGCGTTCACCTGGCCACCCAGACGTGCCGGTGCAGTCGGTTTGGTGCCACGACCCACCGTTTGCAAAATATAGTGTTTGACAACCTTACATTGGCTCCAACTGCACTATTTCGTGTGTTTGCAAACAGTAGGACATCGAGAGCACCAAAATGAGAAGGAAAAAAATGAGAGAGGCTATTGTAGAGGGTCCATACGCCAAGGTTTCGGATCAGACGAGGCCTCTCTAGGTGCCACGGAGTCCGAGTAGTCACCCGTCGAAGTTGAACGATATTTTGGTCTCAGGGCTCTTAAGGGACTACGCCCGAACGAAAGTAGCCCGGAAGCAACGACCCTTTCGCGCACCAAAACACCACCTCCTCTAGCACACCTGGCCACCCAGACTGTGCCGGCACAGTCAGTTCGGTGCCACGACCCACCGTTTGTAAAATATAGCATTTGACAACCTTACACTGGCTCCAACTGCACTATTTCACGCGTTTGCAAACAGTAGGACAGCGAGAGCACCGAAATGAGAAGGAAAAAAATGAGAGAGGCTATTGTAGAGGGTCTGTACACCGAGGTTCCAGATCAGACGAGGCCTCTCTAGGTGCCACGGAGTCTGAGTAGTCACCCGTCAAAGTTGAACGATATTTTGGTCTCAGGGCTCTTAAGGGACTACGCCCGAACGAAGTAGCCCGGAAGCAACGACCCTTTCGCACACCAAAACACCACCTCCTCTAGCGTTCACCTGGCCACTTGGATGTGCCACGCAGGTGGTTTGGTGCCACGACCCACCGTTTGCAAAATATAGCATTTGACAACCTTACACTGGCTCCAACTGCACTATTTCGTGCGTTTGCAAACAGTAGGACAACGAGAGCACCGAAATGAGAAGGAAAAAACCTGAGAGAGGCTATTGTAGAGGGTCCGTACGCCAAGGTTTTGGATCAGACGAGGCCTCTCTAGGTGCCACGAGTCTGAGTAGTCACCCGTCAAAGTTGAACGATATTTTGGTCTCAGGGCTCTTAAGGGACTATGCCCGAACGAAGTAGCCCGGAAGCAACGACCCTTTCACGCACCAAAACACCACCTCCTCTAGCATTCACCTGGCCACCCAGACGTGCCGGTGTAGTCATTTCGGTGCCACGACCCACCGTTTGCAAAATATAGCATTTGACAACCTTACACTGGCTCCAACTGCACTATTTCGCACGTTTGCAAACAGTAGGACAGCGAGAGCACCGAAATGAGAAGGAAAAAAATGAGAGAGGCTATTGTAGAGGGTCCATATGCCGAAGGTTTTGGATCAGACGAGGCCTCTCTAGGTGCCACGGAGTCCGAGTAGTCACCCGTCAAAGTTGAACGATATTTTGGTCTCAGGGCTCTTAAGGGACTACGCCCGAACGAAGTAGCCTAGAAGCAACGACCCTTTCGCGCACCAAAACACCACCTCCTCTAGTGTTCACCTGCCACTCAGATGTGCCGTGCAGTCGGTTCGGTGCCACGACCCACCGTTTGCAAAATATAGCATTTGACAACCTTACACTGGCTCCAACTGCACTATTTCACGCGTTTGCAAACAGTAGGACAGCGAGAGCACCGAAATGAGAAGGAAAAAACTGAGAGAGGCTATTGTAGAGGGTCCGTACACCAAGGTTTCGGATCAGACAAGGCCTCTCTAGGTGCCACAGAGTCTGAGTAGTCACCCGTCAAAGTTGAACGATATTTTGGTCTCAGGGCTCTTAAGGGACTACACCCGAACGAAGTAGCCCGGAAGCAATGACCCTTTCGCGCACCAAAACACCACCTCCTCTAGCATTCACCTAGCCACCTAGACGTGCCAGCATAGGCGGTTCGGTGCCACGACCCACCGTTTGCAAAATATAGCATTTGACAACCTTACACTGGCTCCAACTGCACTATTTCGCGCGTTTGCAAATAGTAGGACAGCGAGAGCACCGAAATGAGAAGGAAAAAACTGAGAGAGGCTATTGTAGAGGGTCTCATACACCAAGGTTTTGGATCAGACGAGGCCTCTCTAGGTGCCACGGAGTCTGAGTAGTCACCCGTCAAAGTTGAACGATATTTTGGTCTCAGGGCTCTTAAGGGACTACGCCCGAACGAAGTAGCCCGGAAGCAACGACCCTTTCATGCGCACCAAAACACCACCTCCTCTAGCATTCACCTAGCCACCCGGACGTGCCGGTGTAGTCGGTTCGGTGCCACGACCCACCGTTTGCAAAATATAGCATTTGACAACCTTACACTGGCTCCAACTGCACTATTTCGCGCGTTTGCAAACAGTAGGACAGCGAGAGCACCGAAATGAGAAGGAAAAAAACTGAGAGAGGCTATTGTAGAGGGTCCGTACGCCGAGGTTTTAGATCAGACGAGGCCTCTCTAGGTGCCACGGAGTCCGAGTAGTCACCCGTCAAAGTTGAACGATATTTTGGTCTCAGGGCTCTTAAGGGACTACGCCCGAACGGAGTAGCCCGAAGCAACGACCCTTTCGCGCACCGAAACACCACCTCCTCTAGCATTCACCTGGCCACTTGGATGTGCCAGCATATTCGGTTCGGTGCCACGACCCACCGTTTGCAAAATATAGCATTTGACAACCTTACACTGGCTCCAACTGCACTATTTCGCGCGTTTGCAAACAGTAGGACAACGAGAGCACCGAAATGAGAAGGAAAAAACTAAGAGAGGCTATTATATAGGGTCTATACGCCGAGGTGTTGGATCAGACGAGGCCTCTCTAGGTGCCACGGAGTCTGAGTAGTCACCCGTCAAAGTTGAACGATATTTTGGTCTCAGGGCTCTTAAGGGACTACGCCCGAACGAAGTAGCCCGGAAGCAACGACCCTTTCGCGCACCAAAACACCACCTCCTCTAGCATTCACCTGGCCACCCGGACGTGCCAGTGCATAGGTCGGTTCGGTGCCACGACCCACCGTTTGCAAAATATAGCATTTGACAACCTTACACTGGCTCCAACTGCACTATTTCACGCGTTTGCAAACAGTAGGACAGCGAGAGCACCGAAATGAGAAGGAAAAAAATGAGAGAGGCTATTGTAGAGGGTCCGTACGCTGAGGTTTTAGATCAGACGAGGCCTCTCTAGGTGCCACGGAGTCCAAGTAGTCACCCGTCAAAGTTGAACGATATTTTGGTCTCAGGGCTCTTAAGGGACTACGCCCGAACGAAGTATCCCGGAAGCAACGACCCTTTCGCGCACCGAAACACCACCTCCTCTAGCATTCACCTAGCCACCCGACATGTGTCGGCGTAGTCGGTTCGGTGCCACGACCCACCGTTTGCAAAATATAGCATTTGACAACCTTACACTGGCTCCAACTGCACTATTTCGTGCGTTTGCAAATAGTAGGACAGCGAGAGCACCGAAATGAGAAGGAAAAAACCTGAGAGAGGCTATTGTAGAGGGTCCGTATGCTCGAGGTGCTAGATCAGACGAGGCCTCTCTAGGTGCCACGGAGTCTGAGTAGTCACCCGTCAAAGTTGAACGATATTTTGGTCTCAGGGCTCTTAAGGGACTACGCCCGAACGAAGTAGCCCGGAAGCAACGACCCTTTCGCGCACCAAAACACCACCTCCTCTAGCATTCACCTGGCCACCCAGACGTGCCGGCATAGTCGGTTCGGTGCCACGACCCACCGTTTGCAAAATATAGCGTTTGACAACCTTACACTGGCTCCAACTGCACTATTTCACGCATTTGCAAACAGTAGGACAACGAGAGCACCAAAATGAGAAGGAAAAAAATGAGAGAGGCTATTGTAGAGGGTCCATACGCCAAGGTGCCGGATCAGATGAGGCCTCTCTAGGTGCCACGGAGTCCGAGTAGTCACCCGTCAAAGTTGAACGATATTTTGGTCTCAGGGCTCTTAAGGGACTATGCCCGAACGAAGTAGCCCGAAGCAACGACCCTTTCAGCACCAAAACAACACCTCCTCTAGCGTTCACCTGGCCACCCAGACAGTCGGTTTGGTGCCACGACCCACCGTTTGCAAAATATAGCATTTGACAACCTTACACTGGCTCCAACTGCACTATTTCGCACGTTTGCAAACAGTAGGACAGCGAGAGCACCGAAATGAGAAGGAAAAAAATGAGAGAGGCTATTGTAGAGGGTCCATACGCTAGGTTTTGGATTAGATGAGGCCTCTCTAGGTGCCACGGAGTCTGAGTAGTCACTGTCAAAGTTGAACGATATTTTGGTCTCAGGGCTCTTAAGGGACTATTCCCGAACGAAGTAGCCAGGAAGCAACGACCATGCACCAAAACACCACCTCCTCTATACTGCGTTCACCTAACTGATGTTCCGACGTAGTCGGTTCGGTGCCACGACCCACCGTTTGCAAAATATAGCATTTGACAACCTTACACTGGCTCCAACTGCACTATTTCACACGTTTGCAAACAGTAGGACAGCGAGAGCACCGAAATGAGAAGGAAAAAAATGAGAGAGGCTATTGTAGAGGGTCCGTATGCCAAGGTTTCCAGATCAGACGAGGCCTCTCTAGGTGCCATGGAGTCCGAGTAGTCACCCGTCAAAGTTGAACGATATTTTGGTCTCAGGGCTCTTAAGGGACTACCCGAACGAAGTAGCCCGGAAGCAACGACCCTTTCGCGCACCAAAACACCACCTCCTCTAGCATTCACCTGGCCACCCAGACGTGCCGGCACAGTCGGTTCGGTGCCACGACCCACCGTTTGCAAAATATAGTGTTTCCTTATTTATTTAAATTAAATTACAATGACTTGGTTGTTATGTTATCTCTTGTTGTCATCTTGTCCTTGGTAGGATGATATACATGGGGCTCATGAATCTTATTTTCTGCCTTATCCTTAACACTTGGTTTTGTTATAATATTATGGGTGATAAATTGTTCTACCGGTTTTCTTTTCCTTTCTCTGCTTTCTCTCTTTCTATGAAGACCATCAGTTGTGCTACCTCTTGATTCAACTCTCTGACCTCCTGTGAAACCATAATTATCTTCTCTTTCTCCTTTCTTCTTTCTCTCTCTCTCTCTCTCTCTCTCTCTCTTCTCTCTCTTCCTCTCTCTCTCTCTCTCTCTCTTCTTGTACCTCATTAAAGCTCTATCAACCTTTGAATCACATCTCCTGCTAGTTCTTCTTCTTCTTCACCATATATATCAAGTCTGATTCATGAGGCCTAATAACCTTCAAAATTATCTTTCTCTACGTTTCTTCCTTGTTTCCATCATCTTTTCTATTTTTCACATATGTTCTTGTTCTCTTATCCTTTCTTGTAATTTCTTTAGTCTAGCATCTTATCTCTCTGATACTAACTTCTCCATCCAATGTGGCATTTTGTAACCATGGTCACTCTTTACTTCACCCATCATTTTCATCTATCTCTTTGTCTCTCTTCTTGTCACTGTATCAACCTTATCTCAAATCCTTTTAGCTAATCTTCCTTGATCTTCAAGCTATGATACCACATGTTGCAGTTCAAAAAATTTATAACATACATGAACAATGGTTTCTATGTTTCCCTAAAAACTCAACTCTGTCTTTTGATCACTCAAATAGCTCCTTTTCACTAGTTAACATACTCCAAATTTAATATTATCCCTTATCCTCTATATGACCTTTCTTACTGATATTATTTATCTAACTCTAATGTCTACTATGAGCGTAATCAAAATGATCAACTTCTAAAATAACTTCTAGGTTGTAGAGCAATTGAAAGAATGTAGTTTCATGGTATTAGTTTCATATGGAAGAAGAAGATTGCAACTATAATGGCATGTTTCAGTAATGCACATCTAACAGTACAAGCTTATGATGCAAATAAAAATAATATAAAGATACAGCTCCACATATCATTCAGATTTAACAATATTTCAGGATTATTATGAGTTACAAAAGAACAGGATTGGAAAATCAATACAGTTACTTCAAGGATTAACTCATATGTACACACAAAAGTTACAAACAATGCAGACCCAATTTTGGGTATACCTGTAATATTATCAAGATACAGTCAAATACACCAGAGTTTCAAGCACACTTTTCCAAATACAACAGGATGATATTGATGAATTCCATTAAATCCATAGGTTATGGAATTATTATTTTGGGAGTTGTTAAAAGATGGAGGGATGTGAACCATAACTCAAATAAGCTTTAGTTACTAATACTTAAGTTGGCAATAGAGCTAACAATATTGTTTTAGTTTGAAAAATAAAAATTCAAAATGCCCATGGTGAAATATACCACAAATAATAATCCTGAAAGATACTAGAAAATATATAACTAGAAGTAATACACTAAATCCACCGAACAGAGATCAAAACCCACTTTCTCAGAGTTAGCAATAATACCAAAATAACCAAAATAAATATGATTTAACCAACACACATGGATATATATATATATATATATATATATATATATATATATATATAAGAATCAAACAAAGTGTGCTCCAGACGTGCACACGTCTCTGAAAATATATATGTACATAAGTTCATAATGTATGTATACATCTCGAACTAAGCACGTGTCATAATGTACATATGGGACCACATGCGGTCGCAAAAGGCTATATATATACAATGGACTGTGAATCTACTCATGACCACATATGTGTCATCCAGGTGGACTATAAATCTACTCATGAAACATCTTCCCTCTCTTCACCCTGCTAGAAGTAGCACGTCCACGACCTGGGGATGTAGTGGAGGGAGATGCCACTACGGATTTCATCCGTGTGGTCCTAGGTGTCTCTAAGCATGCCTGCAACCTAACCTGCACATTCATAAACAACAAGTTTTTAACACCCAAAATTTTAAAATACATTCAAAATTTAGAAACTTGTACAATTTAGTTAAAATGCATGTGAAATCTTACCGCAATGTCATGATCCCTATCAATTTGTTGTTGACACGTCGCAGGGACAACAATAGACTCACGAGGGGTAAGCTACATACAAATAATTAATTTTCAAATTAAATATTTCACATATATACCTACAAAATTTGATATTGTAGATTTAAGTTTAATAAGAAATAATGAACCTCCAAAATTTAACAAATTTAAAAAATTGTGTACCTCAGTTAGTGGATTTGCAGATGCTATGGCAGTATCTACAACAGCCTCCACAGTCTGCATATATGGAGGAGTCTCTCTAGCAGTCATAAGCTATACAAAAAACATGTACAAATCAATATTAAAATCTACTTAAGAGCTTAGCAATCCTATCGAAACCTATTGAAAAAGATAATAGTAAAGGAACTCAAAGGTCCCTACACTCTAAACATATCTTTTCACGTTCATCAAGGAAACACCATCTATATATAGGTATGAAACTTCCCACTACGTCTAGGGAATTGCTTCCCACATTTACAAGCACTCAAATTTGTCCACTGAACTTGTATATTACATAAGATAAAAAAATCAAGTCAAGAATTTTCAAATATAATATATGTCAAATATGATTACACTAAAATTGGATAACACATGTTAGGTGGAGAATAACATGTGGTTTGAGGCATCTTTGGATAAGTTCTCATGTAGGAAATGTATAAGGGTTCCCACAAGCCAGCTAATGTTTATTTTATAGGACGACATCATCCATGGTTATGGTTTTCAAGAGGTTTGATAAATGTATCTAGATACATCACATTGTGATAAAGATTGATTGAAAAATAGTGGCGAAGGGAATTAAATAAGCTAAAAATACAAAAATCCACATGTTGAGATTTTAAGAAGGTAAAAAAACTATACAAAGGAGGGAAACTATACATTCATTCCCATCCCTACTATACAATCTTACCCCAGGTGGTACTTTCAAGTCATTTTCTAGTTCATAATCCCTGTCAGGTCAAGAAATCCATGTTTTAGTATTTAGAAAATCTAGATTAATCTAGAAAATCACTTTATGTTCATAACATAGGTCCTCTTTATGTTACAATTTCTTGCTAGGTTCTGGCTTATTTAGTTAGTCAAGAAAGAATAAAAATGTTATTATTTTATCTTCTATTTAGGCTAAATACATAGGATCTATAAATGTTAGCAAGAAGGCCATCTATCTTCATAAGATTTTGACAAAGTTTTGTATTTAATCAAGGTAACCCATAGTCATCTTCTATGACAATTAGAGAATCATTCAAACAGCACCAGACCAAACACATTTGAAGGACTTTTATCTAACATCACCAGACCAAACATTCACATATAGATTCACAGAATTTCATCAAGGAGTTGATCCATGGATAGGTCATTTTTACCAACCTAAGCTACACTTCAGGGTGTTTTCGTGTAGGTATAGATTTTCCTTGTAATTATTTATTTCTTAGAATATTTCGTGTAGATATATGGTGACTCATCTTGCTTATATGTTCTTTGTTTCATAGGAGTTACTTGACTTTTTAGGAGTTATTTGTGTGGTGGTACTTCGAGACATGTAAAACCAATATATGATTACATACATGGCTAGTTATATCAAATGAATTGGCATTTCCTACTAGAAATAATATATAGGTTGAGTATAAGAAAGTGAAACTCATGTACAGAGGTCCAAGAATTAGAAACAAAGTGTAAAGAGATTTGTAACTAACTTGCGTAAAACTCATGTGAGGTGTGCCAGTAGCCTCAGTTCCCTGAGCAGATGATGACCCGCCAGGCTCCTGTGTATAAAAGAGAAAAATATTAATACATGTACAACATACACGTGAAACAAATTATAATAATAATCTAGTGCAATTAAATGATTTATTAAAAATGTAAGTTTGTACAACTTGAAACTTACGTTTGAAACACGCCCAGCCGTAGTAGCTAGCATGTCGACACCGGATGTTTCCTTCACCGAATCTTGCTATTTAAAATAAAATAAAAAATTAGTTTTTTACATGTATGTACATATATATATATATATATAATATATATATATATATATATATATATCAAACATGTGAATTAAACTATTGTACATATATATATATTTAAATTTATTTAAAATTTACCTATGAAAGACCAATATCAGTGGCTCCAGTTCCAAAAACATTCCCCAGCATCTCATCTATAGAAAAGAAATCCTGTGAACCAGAAAATGATGTCTTGCCTGCAGTGCATACGGCACCACATGATCCACAGTGGTGTGGTGCACTAGAACTGGCGCCTCCACCAACATCACCAGATGCAATCTGGGTGCTATGCTAGGTGAGAGTGTCAGTGAGCTCCCTCAATGCATGCAATGTATCAATCTCCACAACCTCCTTCACTATAGGAGGGATAACTAAAGGCAGTGGGGGTTTTGGGGCATGGGGGATCCTAGGCTGACCTACGCGTGCACCAGGTCTGCTCTGTGCAGAGCCACCTCCTCGACCAAAAAAGTCTGAAAAGTCAAAATAATTCGGGACCTCATTGAGCACGAACTCACAATATAATTTCTTCAAAAAATAAAGAGGAACCTCATTGTTGTTGCATGGTGGATAATCAAAAACCATCCACCATCGGTCCCAAAAATTGTTTTTGATTCTATCATCATGGCACCAATGGATTGGGAACCGTTTGCAAGTAACTGCAGGGGGGGCATTGGTTCTAGGGTTGGTAAATAATGCACAAATGAGGTCTTTTCCAAAAAAATTTATCTTTGACGGCCGCATGGGATAGTTTATCCGCATACCACCACCTACAGTCACTTCTAAAGGTGTTCCATCTATGTATTTGGTTGGTTGCAGACTCGACTTCACCAATCAATGTTTGCAATGTATTGGCTAAAGTCATGCGGGATGGATTTGTAGCATGATTTTGTCTTATAGTTTGAATTAGGTTCTCAATGACAATTTTATTTTCTTGGATTCTTCCAATGATATTATCTTGCGTTCCTGCTGGCTCAGTGGGGAAAGAAGGAGCCACAGGAGGCGGATCTATGTTTGGAGGAGGGTTTTGAGGAATGTTCAGAGGGTTTTGAGGAATGTTCAGTGGGTTTTGAGGAATGTTTTGACGGTTTGCATGATTTCGAGCTTGCCGACCAACTGATAAAACAAGAAAATTGTATACATAAACAAACATTTCAAAAAACCCATGAAAATGCAAAAAAAAACCTAAAATGCAAAAAAATGATTACAATCGGGGACTTACCTCCTCGTCTTGGCGGCATGGTTGAATCTATCGCTATCCAGAAGTCTGATGAGCAATTTTGAGATAGTATTGAAAGCGCGAGTGAAAAACGTTTAGGAAAAGTCGCGGTTCGAAATGAAAAATGAGGAAAATAACGAGTCGCAGGACTGTTAAATTTTGTCTCAGAGTTCTGTGATCGCGGTTTATAACCGTGCTTGCGGTTCTAAACCACGATCGCAGTTTTAGGTTCGGTAATTACCGAACCTAGAATTCAAGAACCGCGCGGTTTTATCGCGGTACCTTTATTTCAGGTTTTTATGTCCACGGAATTGTCCACCAACTTCGGTGCACTTACCCCCATGACATCTTAAATTGTTAAGTTTTTGAGATAGGGAGGAGTGAACATGTAGTGTAACTAAAACAAACGTTAAAAAAACTTCCTATTATACCTTGATGGATGTCCATACCCTGGTTCAAAACTTTTATTTGAGTGAGTACACTAACAAAGATGAGTTGATTGGGTTGAATATATGTTTATTGTATGTGATAAAATAATCTCAATGACTCTAACTAACATCCATATGAAAAATCTCCCATCTTGGCATTTAAACGTTTGGTGAGAATTTTCAATAAACCCATTTTGGGAATACCCATCACTACATGACATGAAATGACATCTTTATGGAGCATTTTTTCAAACAATTCATATGCCTTATGTATGCATCCACATTTTACATACAAATGAAACAGGGCACTACAACTACAACATCCAACAAATCTCTGACACATTTTTGTAAAGTCTGGGTTTACACTTTACTGTTGCATTTGACTCAAAATTTCTAAGGCTTTTTTAACAAATCCATCGTATGCATATCCCTGAAATAATTGCATTGATCTATGAGACCACATCCATTTATGCGCATTTTGTAAAATTGTCCACATCCCTTATGTAGGCTTACACATTTTTCATACACGTCTGTGAGGGAACTTGCAATTATATATACAAAAAAAACAAGCTTTCCATTTTACTTTCGAAGATCTCAATGCCTTGTTCTGAAGCTCCAAGTTTCACACAGGTTGGGAGGTTGCTAGAAAAGGGTGTGGAGTCTGGTTTTACACCTGCCAGTTGTATTTTATTGAAAGTTTCTAAGGCCTCTGCTAAAACCCCATTTGTGCATATCCTACATTCATTTCTCTCTAGAAAACCATGTTTCTTTGAAGAATTTTAATTCACAGTGCATATGCTTCCACATTTTGCAGACAAATCTACAGTACTTCACCGCTGCAGTCCATTTCCTTGTAACAATCCCTTATTTGGCACTTCAAACTTGTAATCTCATCGACCACACAGAGGAAGTTCTTTCCTATAAAACTTTCTGAATGTTTCGTGTTGGGAAATCACCCCAGAGAATATTGCAAGGCAGAAGCTGCCAGAAACGTAGACACCTCACAAAGTAGTAACGGGTTTCACCGGAATTGCATCACCGAAAATTACCATGTCGGAATTTGACGTTTTCCAGCAAGGCTCTCCTCAAAGGTGGAAGCCTCCGACTAATTATATGATTTTAATATAGTTGTATATTTGTTGTTTGTAAGTCTAATTTAAATATTATTAATACATTTATCAACTTGGAAAATTCTTGTTTATGAGAAAATGGGTCTAGATAAAAAAAGGTAACATTTAATGCTCGTAAATATGTAACTAAATCTAATCATATATAAACTAGTAAATAGTATAACAATTGACAAAAGGAAGTTTTAGAGGAATATTTTCTTTCACACAAATTGTAAACTATCATTTAGAATAGACAATAGAATAGAACTTTTAAAAACAACACAATGAGAACTGAAAAACTTGCAACGACCTGAGCAACTCATAAGAATTTGTGTTTGTGCCTCTTCCAAGACCATTACATTAGTCTCCTAGAACCGTCAAGTGACATTTTTTAGTAACTATCGAGCATAAAAAATGTGAATGGAAAAATTTGTTAGTGGGGTCTAAGGTTGTGGAAACCTCCTTCACATTGCTAAAATTGTTAGTAATTTTTTTGTGTAATTGAACTCCATTCTCGCATTTATGGTTATGAGGGCCCAAGATTAAACATGCATGGTTCTAGATCTTGATAATCATAATTTTATTGTTCTCACTAAAATACCATAACTCATAGGAAAACAATGGAAAGAGAGATAAAAGAGAAGGGAGAATAAAATAAAGAGATCACATAAACTAAAAAATGGGAAAATGCTCCAGCAAAAACATAATCTAGACCAATAACTAACAAACACACATGCACCCTATAAAGATGAATTTTTCTAACTAATAATTAACCTATACCAACATTAGTTAGGAGTTTGCACAAAGTTTTAAAAAAAGTGGATACAAAATTATATGCCTGGATCAAATCCAACATACCGCCAAAACCTGGAAATAACATATGAATTTGGATAAGTGCTTAATCAATTAATGATATACTAAATATAGAAAGGAGAAATAAAAAATAATACACATGTTTTCAATGAAAGTTTGATATTGACCATCATCTGAGTTCCCAACATTATTGGATGTATGTGGGTGTCACGATGAAACATTTAACAAAAAAATATAAGAAGATAAGATATATAATTTATTTAAATATAAGAAAGAAAAATGGAAATGGTGCATATGGGGTCAAATCATGGTAATGCGTCCCACTTGGTGGGAAAAAATCCCTAGGCAAAATGAATCATGAAGGTGAATTCATAGGGGTTCAGGCAAACACCCATTTTGCTCGAATTACCTTCATGCAAACTACCATATATGCAATCAAAGGTGTTTGTGCAAACCCCATCTATATATAATAGTGGTGGCTCCAAATCTGTCACTTTTCCCTCTGCCTAATACCTTCACCCGAACCCCTATTCATTCGAACCCACCTTGGAAGTGACCAAACATGTATTTCTTTTTGTTTTTTTCTTTTTCCTAAATTGAAAAGGGGGGTGGGGGAGGTTTTTTTTTTTTTTTGAAATTAAGGTTAACAACATGAAATTATAACATTTTTGAATTATGATATTTAAAAATGTATTCTAAATTAATTTTCAATTTTATTCTTTACATTTATGGTTGCTTCTTCCATAAATTTACATGAACGGACTTAAATAGAAATTTCTAAACTTGTGTCGATACTTAAATAATTAACTACAATTGGCCAATATAAAGTACATTGTGAAAACACATTAAAAGACCTTCAAAAGATAGAATTAAACCTACAAAATTTTCAATCCTTTCTGTCTTGAGTCACTACACAAATTTATGGATGAGGTAGAATCTAATCTAACATGTTATGTGGGATATAATGATGTGATGACTAGACTTTCAAATAAGGAAGTTGTTAGGAGCTCATGTTGGATGATCTATGCAGAAAACACAAAATCAATGGATATTATGTTAACAAATGTACATGTCACTTTTGTGCACCATTGATTTATCCTAGATTTTTGGCCTCCCAAGGATAATTTCATAACAATAATTAGTTACCTTTATACTTCATTATAATTATATAGTTGAGGTTCACCTAAACCTAAAGGTGAATTTTTTATATATCCTTGGTTATCTCAGGCAGGGACATGAGCATATCAGTACCATGCCTGCATATTGGCATAAAGGATATCCTCCTGTTATTGATGTGAGACAACTTGTGGAGAGGCCATGAAATTTCTTTAGAATCTTTCAAGATGTTGGTGTACCTCTTATACATAGTGCCCATAAGGGGGCAATAGGGGTTCTTGGGAGCATTTCTCATGAGAACCAACTTATATATTCAAACCATGTCGGGAACTTTTTTTATAGATGGGATATTGATGACCTTGTTAGTAGTGGAAGCCAGACATGTAGTGAGTTACACATTCATGCACATTTGATATCACACGATGAGGTGGATGAAGTTACAAATGTTACGTAATTGCATCAACTAGCACGCATCATGTCCATCAACACATTGCAGTTATATGAGGTGGTTATAGAGGACCACAATATTCCATTATCAGGGGTGTTAGGTATTTTGGAGCATAAGAATGCTAAGGGAAGAACATCATTTGTTCAGTCTCAAGAGCAACGTACAATAAAACAATACCACATGTTTCTGCTACTTTGACACCAAATATTTAGTATTATTTTTCTCCGATGTGTGTAAATTAAAAAAGAATTTTAATTAATATTGTGTTTCATTTTCACTTCACAATACACCAATTTAAATAGATATTTAATTAATTGCTGACACGAAATATTACATGTACCTCTGGCACATGTTTACATTGGTGATCATCTTGGTTCTTTACAACTCACTGACATTCCATATATGACATTTTCAGAACTTCTGAATGTGTTGGGTCATAACCTTGATACCTCAATTGATGTTTTGTCCACACCTTTTGGTTCGTTAAACCCATCATCTGTATTTCTTAGTGTAGAGGTCGTGTATGGTGATATCATCAAAGGTGGCATCCATGCGGATCTTGAGACACATTCAATATAGGTATAAATTGACAAATAAATTGAAAACATGAAAACACGAGGATCTGCAAGATAACGCAAAAATCAATTGAGTTTCACTCTGGCAGGGTGATGAGGTTCCATGGGGGAGCAAGCATCAACCATGAAAATGCGCATGTAAGATTGGAGAGGGTAAATCTCATTGTACTCTCTAATAGATATGAAAAAGGGAAGGGGTACAAATAGGGGGTGTTATATAACCCCCAGTGAGAGTAATCATACCTCCTCAAGTGGAGAAGGGGAGTTACATTCCCGAAATGGAAAGTAACTCCCATATGATGCACTGACGCTCAATGATGCGTAAGGAATCAGTCATAACCCATGTGACACCTAGACCTATGACCTCAACTAAGTGAGATGACTCACCACGTGATGTGGAAAATGACTCACATCAACACCCCCCCATTCATTGTAAATTGGGATGAGGTGGAAAGTCAGAAATGAGAAGTGGGTCCCGACAACTAAACCTAATGACGCACCCATGAACAACAAGGATATCAAGCAATGGAGGAAAACTCAGTGGGAAAAACATCCACAATAAGAGATGAAAAACAATCTCTAACAATCTAAGAAATATTCCACAAATGGCTCCTAATAACTAAGGAGCCTGACGTAGACACTAAATCATGCACTTTGGGTACATTTCTAGGTCCTACTCACATACCACTATTCATATGATTCCTAAACAAGAAAAGTACTAATTGACCACTATTTTTGGCCTCTTTTCTTTCTTTATGGTTTACTTCTTAGCCTAACACACCCTATTTCTGAGTCTGAATTTCAATACTTCCACTTTTTTGAGTCTGGACACCAGCACCCAGCCAGGACGCCAATGCCCAAGCATCCTCGTCCCCTTTGGGTGCCCCTAATCTCTTTGTATCTTGCTTGCATATTTTGAGTATTTTCTATCCACTGGGCATCTTGTTTTTTGGTTGGTTGGCCTTTTAGTGTTTAATTACGAAGTTCAAACAAGGGAATCATATAAATACAAAAATATGTGACCATAATAAAGGACCAAGCTCTAAGCATCTACTACTATCACCTAAGGTTGCATCCAAAGGCATTTCAAGAGCATCAAAGAATCCATCTAGCTTCATTCAAGGGATAAAGGATTGCATTCTTATGCATACAATTCATAGGAGGGGAAGTTCATTTTTTCATCCATGCATCTATTACATTGCTACATCTAGTTATTGCTCATTATTTAGCGCATCCTGCACAAGAACCACCTAGGGCACGATTCTACACACACCTACATGTAGAACTACATGGAGTCGGAAATGTAGTGCAACACCTAGATCATAAGTTCACTCATTTGGGTGACCATTGAGGTCATTCTAAATCCCCATTTACATCTTTTTCTTTTTAAGATTTGATGTTTTTGGGGTTTTGTAGGTGTTCTTTCTATTTGAAGGTTTCAGGCAAATTACGTGATTGACTAGTGACATATAGGATACTAAAAGTGACGTTCAGCGAACACCTTGCGATGCCTAAGAAATCACTTTCTAATATTTTTTGCAGTCACAGGTGCCCAGAGAAGGTTTCTGGCGCCCTTGACCCAGTCTAGGCACCCTAGTCCAGGAAGATCCAATAGACACACAATTTTTTGGGCATTATAATGACATTTTCCTCCTCTTGTGTATTAGTTTTCTAGTTCAGCACAGTCGAGGATTAATTAGAAAATTAGATAAGTACTTTATCCCTTCTCTTGCACTTAGGGTTTCAAATTTGATTTCTTATTGCTTAGGTCATAGTCATACTTTATTGCTTTATCATTTCATTGGGACTCTACAATATCTATTTTTTAATAAATCTATTTTTGTTAAAACATTTGGTGAACCCAAACGCTCGACTCCAACCCTCTTTCTAGGCATTTCTTCTTATATATCTTTCACCTGTAGTGGTTGTTTTAGGTCTTTTGAGCATATAGAGCTCCCTCTATCTTCCCGAAGGGTTTCTAAGTCAATGGTTGAAACTGATAATCCCTTTGCTAACACTCAACAAGTGCATCTCAAAAAAATTAAAACATCTGATAGTGAGCACTCATATGATGAAGACACCAACGTTGATCAAGAGTAATTAAAAAATATTAAAAAAAAATTCAAGCTTTGTGTGATAATCCTACCCATCTTTCACATATTCTTCATGCTTTGGTTGCTGCTAAAAACTCTGGCAATGCTGCTTTAGCACCCCTTATTGGTTCTTCCTTGGCTTTCATGGCCTCCACCTGACCCCTTCATATTCTTGCTTCCATTCCCACTACTACCGCTCCCATCATTGAACGTAATGCTTTTAAAGAACAACACGACGCTTCTTCAAATTCTCCTTATTTAACTTCTTTATATCAAGATTTGCAAACTCAAATTCTTCAAATTTAATTGGCCACTTCTCACACATTCCCATAATTGGATTCGACATTAATTCTTCATACCCATTTCACACCCGCCATCTTCGGCTCCCAACTTCCTCCAAATTTTGTCACTTCTAAGCTTCCCATTTTACAAGGCCATGACGACCCACAAGAGCATCTTTAATAATTTCATGTAGCATGTCTAGATTATGCAGATGATCACACTTTACTCATAAAGCTCTTTCCTATAATTCTTCAAGATTATGCAATGTGTTGGTTTTATGATCTACCTATCTACTCGGTAACATATTTTCGGCATTAAGCCGGCAATTTTCTTGCTCATTTCTCTATCAATATTGGTTCTAAGATATCATAAAATTAAACAAGGATCTAACAAGCATCTATTAGATTATGTCATGCGATATAAGAACAACTTAGGTAAAATTTCTAATGTTCTTGTGGACTCTGAGCTTCAAGATCTATTTGTCCAAATTCTATTACTACCTCTCTAGGAGATTTTTATCTTCGAGATATTTCCATCATTCGATCATTTATGTCATACTCTTAAGCTCCACAAAAAATATTATATATGGGTAAGCTTAAGTATCATGAGAAGGCTTCATCTTCTACATGCTTTCAAATTAAATCCACTTTTAAGCCATCTATACAACTTATGGAAGCTAAAACTATTGTCAATGTTGTCTATAATCTGGAAAAGCTTCAATGGAAACCACCTAAGTGCATGTTTACTAAATTTCCTTGTGCTCTGCATATTCTATTGCCATAACTTGTCGAATAAAATATTCTTACACTTCCTCCTCCATTCAATTTAGAGCCATCTTGTCCTAAAGTTTGTAATTACAATTAACATTTATGATGCAACTATCATCAATGCATTAGGCATTCTATAGATCGATGTTTCAAACTTCACAATATTATTCAAGATCTTATTGATAATAATGCAATTGAACTTCTCAATCCTATGACATATATGTCGTTCAATGAAAATCAAAAGCTCAAGATCTTCAGGAATCCTCTTCCTAAACATGACAAGCAAGCGGCCGACTCTTTAGCCAATAATGTACACATGGCCAATCATATACACATGTGTGTTCACTCACCTTCTAGTTGTGAATGCATAATTTCTAAAGATTTTTACACACTGCACGGATGATTGGAACTATACCTCTTACCAGTCCCATAGAGGCTCCTGGAGGCATCTAATTTTATACACACTATAGGTGTTATTGTTTTTTTTATGCTACTTCCTCTTCTTATTAGCACACTTTTTTATATCCGATCATACACGCCTTGATATACTCTTTATCTTTCTAACATGCTAGCAGGTGCTTCATGTGCAACATTTTCTTCGCATGAACTATTTTCCACCATGGTTTTCTAAAATGTTGCTTGCTATTGTTTTCCATTGTATGTCATTGTTTGCGGGGTTTGTCCTATGTCTTTTGTGTTCATTGTTTGTATTCTTTTGACTGCTTCGTCCCTGATTGTCTTGTGAAATTGTGAGCAATGTTCCAAGTTTGAAACCCAATTTTCATAGTCTACATTGTATTCTTACTTGCTATATTACACATTGTCTTCTATTTTTGTATTTGTCTTGATTGCACTAACACATGTTTACAACCACTTTGTTTATGTGTGCCTTAAGTTCTACCAACCATATTCCCTCCTGCTATAGACATCAGTTTCAGATCATCATCTGGTCCTCTCATTAGGTTGCATGCTCCTAACGACGCAGCATGCACCATAAATAAGAGGGGGCATACATTGGATGAATCAGTCACCCCATTCAGCAATACACAGTCACAGTTTAAGGCTGCATAGTATATAAACATCACAGTATTCAATTACAGAAAGGGCCAAAATTATGTCTTAGGTCCTCAGCACAACACAAACGTCAGCACCTAGATATATACATGAGCACCTAGGCACTCCTTACCCTTCCTGGGTGCCTCTAACTAGGGCCAGTTACCATGATTTTGTCATATTGACACATTATAAAATAGTTTACACAACGTTTCTCATAGAACATGCACAGTCCTCCACCAATCAACATGCATATTATCTCCTTTTTCTACTTTACGTTGGATCGAACTGGATTAAACTTGATCTAACTTGAAAAAATAAGGATCACACCATCTGCAGTGATGTATAAAGCTTCGGGAAGCAATCAAAGGATGGAGAATAACACTAGACCTTTCTCCCTACACTTCTTCTGTCGTGGCGTAGATCACCCAAAAAACTTATTATTGGTATGAGATCGCCAAAAAAACTTGTTCTTCTATAGCATTATTAGGATCCTTTATATCCTTTCACTCATCACGTGTTAGGTGTACATGTTCCTTTTTTAAATTTTTACATACTTTTTACATGTTTGGATTAAATTTTTCACATACACATATTTGACTGCTCCTTTTCTCTTCTCTGTTGTAGGTTCATCCTTATGGGAAGTAGCAGTCACATCATCAAGAATCAATCAACATAAAAAAATAGGTACAACGTGCCATATATATGCACATACGTTCTTCACCCCTAGGGTCACTTTCTATTCTCTACCTTCCATACTTTATTTTTTGTCACTCCACACTTTTTCTTTTCTCCTCGACACACTTTCACCATTGATCTACATGGTTATCAGGTACACATCTATTATCTATTTTATGTTATCAATAATACTCTCAAAAACATAAAGTGGGGGAAAATCTAAACACTAAATCACACACTTTGGGTACATTTCTAGGTCATAGTCACATACCACTATTCATATGATTCCTAAGTGAGAAAAGTAATAATTGACCACTGTCTTTGGCATCTTTGCTTTATTTCTAGCTTTCTTCTTGGCCTTACACACCCTATTGCATAATCTGACTTTTGATACTTCAAATTTTCTAAGTCTGGACACCAGCACCTAGCCAGGACGTCAGCGCCCAGGCATCCTCATCCCCTCTGGGTTCCCTCAACCTCTTTGTATCTTGCTCATATATTTTGGGTCTTTTTTAGTCATTGGGCATCTTGTTTTCTTGGTGGTGGTCCTTTTAGTGGTTAATTACAAAATTAAAACAAGGGAATCATAAAATAAAGCTATGTGACCATAATAAAGGACCAATCTCTAAGCATCTACTACTATCACCTAAGGTTACATCCAAAGGAATTTCAAGAGCATCAAAGCATCCATATAGCTTCATTCAAGGGACAAGGTATTGCATTCTTCTACATACACTTCACATGAGGGGAAGATCATTTTTCCATCCACACATCTATTACATTGCTACATCTAGCTATGGTTTGTTATTTAATGCATCTTGCACAAGATCCACCTACGGCATGATTCTACACATACACACACATGCAGAAATGCATGGAGTTTGAAATGTAGTGCAAAACCTAAATCGTAAGTTCACTCCATTGGGTGACCGTTGGGGTCATTCTGACTCCCTATTTGCATCTTTTTCCTTTTGGGATTTGATGTGTTTTGGGTTTTTACAAGTTCTCTTTCTCTTTGCAAGTTTCAGGTGAATTTAGAATTCAACTAGCAACATACATGTGACTAAATAAAACATTCATTGAACACCTTGTGACATAGAATAAATCACTTTATGATAGTTTTGATAGTCACAAGCACCTAGCGAAGGTCTCTGGTGCCTAGGCACCCTTGACCCATTCCAGGTACCCCAGTCCAGAAAGATCCAATGATCACACAATTTTATGGGCACAGTAACGACATTTTCCTCCTCGTGTTTATCATTTTTCCAGTTCGGCACAGTCCAGGATTAATTACGAAATTAGCTAAGTACTTTATCCTTTGTCAAGTGTACTTAGGGTTTTTAATTTAATTTCTTATTTCTTAGGTCATATCTGTACTTTATTGCTATATCATTTTGTTATGATACTGTAATATCTTGGGTTTAATAAATATATTTTTGTTAAATCACTTGATAATGTACCCATGTATAAAATGGAAATCTCTCTGAAAGAAGAAGAAGAGAGGAGAAGAAGGAGAAAAGAGGAAGGCATAAGAAACCATAGACGGATATGAACTCTGTAACTCTAGGAAGTATCCAAGAAGAGTGTCTATGATGTGATCCTCAGCGAATGGAATGAAGAATAACCACCTGCATCGAACTATTTTCCTTCCCTTAAGAAGGACAAAAATGGAGTACTAGAAGTCCACCCACTCCGTGAAGGAAACCAAAGGCAGCAGTATAAATAACTTTAAATTTGGTCCATGGAAGTGTGACATAGGTCTACTAAATGAGTGCACAATAACTAAAGGTAATGCCACGAGTGTAGAACTATCAAAGTGAGAGATAGGAACATCAGTCGAAAGGATTTCCTAGTGAAGTGAAAGAAACGCAACAACCCTCACAACATAAAAATGATCCACAAGAAAGGGTGGATCAATAAGGATCTCCTGAAAAGTGGAAGTGATAAGAGTCCCAAAAGGGTAACTCCCAAAAAAGGAGATGAATAGAATCATTCCGAAACACTTGTATAATGATGAGGAACTCCATGTACTACATCACAAGTAGGCACTATGAAAATATGACAAAGGTCTGGCAGATACTCATCCCAAGAAGAGGGGTCTTGACAAAAAAATAGCAATATCTAACATATAGGAATCATCATGCATAAAGGAAGAGGAGTAGAAAGGGCCTCACACACTAGAAGTGGAAAGGAGGTAAAATGCAATGATAGTATGAGGCTGGGAATAAGACTACTCTAATGTCTGATGAGAAGGGAGGAGTGTTCGACATACTCTATAACAGGGAAGAGAGAAGGAGGATTCCTCATTAGCACTCTCACCTCATTAGAACTAGAAGCACAATCCTCATCATTAGGGATAGAAAAAAGTCAATTCTATGTTAGCATAATAATCATCACATGAAGTAAGAAGAGGAGACAACTAAATCAAGCAGAAATAACAATGGAAGTATGTGAAGGGTCTCTAAACAAGTACTGAAAGATGACATCTAGATGGTGTGGGGAGGATATGAGTCAGCCACATGAAGGTGGAGATGTCTGTAGACATGCAACATCAAGCTGACCAACAACATGGTCACATGTGTCGAGATAGTCCTCAAGATGATAATAATCAATGGGTGTATGAACTAGCACATGTAGAAAGGGAGCAAGGCCCTCATGAGGAAAAGTAGCATTCCATAGAAGCATGCAATGATGTGTAGTTATCTCTACCAAGAAGAAGTGGTGGAGGATTTAAAGTATATCCTGTGATGCTCAAGTTCTGGAAAGAGAATTCTCCATGATGCAGAAGAAAGAAGTGCAAGGTGCATGAGAAGAGGGTGTGCAGATGCAAACTAGGTGAAAAGATGTTAGACTCAACTCGAGAATGCATCTTACGTGTAATAAAACACCCAAGAATAATGATAACCACCCATATTTACAACACTTTATAAGTATTGCATGATTACAATAGGGTGTGTTCATGTGACATGTGGATAGTTGACCACTCACCTTACAGTAGGCGACGAATCCTGCAAGAGTGGAGGCCATAATAGTGTCCTAGTCAGAAGCAGAGGAATGACACACAATAAAGCACAAAAGGGCATAAGCACAACAAGGGTACAACACTTCTAAGTGTGAGAGAAGGTGCATCTCACATTGACAAAAAATAAGGCTATCTTTCCCGCAAGGTTATGGCAAATGTGCTCACTAGCCGTAGGTTAAGAGGATCACTACAACAACAAAGCTAGAAAAGTAAGGCCTGAAAAAGCCAATAACCCTATACATGGAGCCTGAAAAAAATAATCCCCCTCATTACAATGATGAATTTTAATTTATTCCCCTTTAATTGATCTAGAATAATTTGAAAATGGGAGAAAAAGAGAAAAAAATCAAAAGGAGAGGGACGAGGTCCTAGGGCCCGAAGGGTGAGCTAGCTAGGACAGCTCAAGTTCAGCTACTCAGTGAATTAGAAGTGGGGAGAGCTGGCTCGGGGAGCTCATGGCGAGATACAGAGGGTCGAGCGAAGTTGGCTGAATCATGAGATCGATCATGTTCGCAGTGCAAAGGGTGAGCCTAGATGGGTGGGTCTCAAAGTCTGCAAGTTGGACGGGACAAGATACATGTTGGAGTTGCAGCCGTAGAAGGAGTGTTACATCAAGTTAGGGGTAGGTCCCAACGATGTAGGTGTCCTAGCATGTCAAGAAGTGAGACATGAGGAGGAATCCATGATCCTTTGCAAGTAGGTGAGCACGGTCCACATGTGTCAGGTGAGTTAGTAGTCTAACAGCTGATCGTGAACCAGAGGGATGGTCCACGCGTGGAAGATATTGAGTTGATCATTGAGTTAAAGTTGATGTAGATGCAAGGGGTAGGAGCGCTAGAGTCAACTTCTGGGTAATGTCACTGTTGGAGTGCCGAGGTGAGTTACACACTAAAAAGGTTGGTGATCCATACATCGGGGAGCTGAGAGCTAAAATGGACTCGACTGGATAAGGCAAGAGGTAGATTAGGATGTTGAATGGGACGAAGTCCAAAATCATTGCACAGGGAAAGGATGCTGAATGCAGAATGAACTAGTAAAGACCAAGGGAGGAAAAGAAATGCAGGGGCTGAAGACCAATGCAAGGGTTTAATGCAAAGCAATGAATATAAGAGCTTAAGCATGGTGGGTTGAATGTAAGGGCAAAACGCAAGTTAGCCAGAGATTTGGTTCAAGCAGTAGGGCTCATGACAGTAAGAGCTCAACAGGGATGTGGTTGAAAAATGAACAAGGAAATGCAAGAGCACGAACAAGCTCTGAAAAGTGAAAATGCATGCATCATTTGGAATGCATGACACAAGGTCATGCAAGCAATGTTCGAGTAAGGAATGATGAAACCAAACAGATAGAGACAAATGGATTTAAGGTAACACAGAGATGTAGGGAAGAAATGTAAGTGCACGCTTAGACCTTAATAAAAAATGCATGAGTGAACAAGTATACCATGGCAAGACTTAGTTCCCATAGAGATCAATGTTGGGGATCGAGTTGGGCCCAAAAACCAACACTTCCAAAACCTTTAAAAACGCACAAAAAAACTCTGACTATGAAACCTCAAACATTGTAACTTCCATTAAAATACCTGCAAAACAACTCTAGAACTACATGCAAACCCTTACAAACCCATGAACACCAAAAAACATGATCATAAGCACCATGAACAAAACCTGAACAAGATAACAAAAACTCGTAAATCAATGCATTGAATGCATAAATGGAATATCCATTACAACGCTTGCACAGGAAACTATGAGAACACAAACCGAGAGCAAGTAGGGCAATTAAAAATTAGAGAGTCAGTGTAGATCCCAACAATGTGCACTCTGATACCATGACAAATAAAGTGAAAACGTGACAACACAAGGATATGCTATGATAACACAAACATCAACTGAGTTGCACTCCAGCAAGTGTGATGAGGTTCTATGGGGAGTGAGCATCAACCATTAAAATATGCATGCAAAGATTTGAAAGGGTAAACATCTCATTGTCCTCTCTCATAGATCTGAAAAAGGGAAGGGGTATAAATATGGGGTGACTTTGTAACCCCCAGTGCAAGTAATCATACCTCCTCAAGTGGAGAAGGGGAGTTACATTCACATAAATGGAAATTAATCCCATATGACCCACTGATGCACACTAATGTGTAATGACGCTTAAGGAATATTTTGATAACATGTCATAATCCCTGTGACATACCTAGACCTATGACCTCACCTAAGTGAGATGACTCGCCATGTGATGTGGAAAATGACTCACACCAACATATATATATTATATTATTGTTTTAAGTAATAAAATCTAAATTTTAATTTGATTATCATTTAATTAAAATTGTAATAAGATCTCTTGGAACATTTTTTCAAACAAAATTCTTACTCCTTCCATCCAAGCATTCCATCAAACTGAACTTGCTTCCTTGAGAAATATTCCACATGTGCACGTATGATTACCAGGGGTAATTGCAACTACAACACTGATAATATTCCATATCTCGTATGATTTTACAGCCGTCAAAACCATGGTAAAAATCTCCTTTGTTGGCACATGCTAGCACGATGCTTACAAGAGTTGTGGAGTACATCTTTACAACATCCAGTCATATTTGCTTAAAATTTCCAAGAATTTATTTTAACCATTTCATCTAGTGCAAGGTGTGTCCTTGTTTCCTCTTTGCGCATCCACCAATAAACACTGCCCCATGACCACCATTTTATCTTTATGCATTTCCATAAAATATCATTGGCTTGAGAGGGCACATTTCATTTAGGTAATTTGTCAAACAATTTATAGGCCCAACACATGCTTTAAACGCTTGCAAAATATAGTTTTTGAGAAGTTTCCAAAGTTTTTTTAACAGCCAATTTTTATATATTGAGCACCCAATTACACCCCAACTCCAGCAAAAGAGGTTGTCACAGCCTTTTCATCACACCCACTATGGAAAGAATCCTGCAACATCCTAGTCCACGTGGCCTTATCATTTTTTGGGCATTTTAACAGCTTATCAAATGTCTAGTGTCTCCTAAGCCTACAAAGTGCTCCCACATTTACAAGCATTCCTACCAAGGCAATTACAATTACATCTTGACAAAATTTCACTACCTTTTTCTTTGATTGAAGTCCACGGCCTACTCTAATTTTCCCATGGGCATATGTTAGGAAAAATTGGTGAAGAGGATGGTGGAAGGGTTTGTGGAAACTGGATTCACACCTGGAAATTTCTTTTTCTAAATTTGCTTGAAAATTTCCAAGTTTTTTCAATAGATCTATTTTGTGCCTTTCCAACAATGATCACATTACATGAAACCACACTTTTTGACGTATTTTTCTCAACATCTCGTGCCCTTTGCATGCTTCCACATTCTGCATATGTGTCTAAGAATTCATTCACAACCATGACCAGACAAAAAAACCAATTTCAGTTATGATTTGCTTGATGTCACTCCCTGCTAAAAAAAGAAGCTCCCGCATTGAAACATGTTGGGGAGAATGTTGGGAAAGTTTTGGAGTTCAAATTAGCTCTGAATAAATATTTCAACAAAGCTCCACCACAAGCAAAGATCAAACAACTAACAAAAACCCAACCCAAGAAACCATGACAATCCACCATCTTGTGGATTCATGGAGGTATTCCCAACCACCATATGCATGCCCAGAAATTACATTCTTTGACCAGAATTTTCTATAAAATCCTCCCATGGCAGGTAACTTACAAAATCGAGAAGATTTTTCGTAAAAATCCTTCTCGCAAGTGAATCTCACATTACCCAAAATAATTTCCATTAATTCTTTCTTGGTAAGTACTTTGGCACAAGCCTCAATAAATTGGGGAAAATTAACAATAATCAACATACATGTAAATTGAACTCTACAATATCTAAATTGAACTCTAATTTTCTGTACACCCTACAATTAAATCCTATTTTTCGATAAACTTTATAATATCCTTAAATTTTGATATTTGGGTTAAACCCTAAATTGATCTTACTTATAAATTTTCTATAATTTTATATTATGTACGCCCTTAATAACTTTAGACACCTTCATTTTTCAAAATATTGCATAAAGTTACAAATTTAAATTATTTTCAACATCTTCTTAAACCGTAAATCTTTAGTTTATAAGTAGGTGTCTACAATATTATTAATGTTGGAATCCTTAACAAAAGTCCACGTGTGGGGTCTAAGCATATATTAGAGTTCATAATTCACTATATAATTTATTAAATTTAAGGAGGAATATTATAGAGATAAAACTATAAATTTATAAAACTGAACTATACACTTCCACAATGAACTACAATATTAAATAAAAGTGAACCATGTACTTGATCAACATATTTTCATTAACTAGATAATTTACTTTAAACCCTATAATTTCGTTAATATCTATATTGAACCCTAATTTTCTATACACCTTACGATTGAATCCTATTTTTCTATAAACCCAAGAATATCCTTAACTATTTAATATTAATGTACCTAACTTTAAACGCACACTCAATATACAGCAAATATCTTGAACTCAATGAAAATAAATCTTCTTCTTTGTTATTCAATCATGAATTTTACAATGCTTATTTAATAAGAAAAAAACTCCCAACTTGAGTTTGCAAGTAAACTCTAACTAACTTTGACTAAATCTCCTCTAGGTGGTGAAATTTACTATTTTTAGAAGTTTAATAAAACCTGCTATTCTTAGTAAGTTCGCATGTTTATTCGTACAGGCACGAAAATTTCCAGGCATCTTCTACATACCTAAATTAGAAGAATTTCCAACTTTCTAACCTACTATGCATACAAGAGACTAAAACTAACTAATGCCCTAAAATAGGGGGAAAAAAAATATGAATTCAAACTTAAATCCTAACTTTTGGCCCCCATATGGCATATTTTGGTCCCAAAAATGTGCCAAAAGGGCTCCGAGTAGAAAGACAGTTGACTAGTGCGTTTGTCTCATCGAAACAAGTGGTTTAAAAAATGGACTCCTGGATCAAAAGTTATGACTATTTCAAGTTTTTACTAAAAATAATGCTTCAAATATTTGGGTTAAACACTAAACTAATCTTATTTTTGGATCTAGGTATTCTATAATTTTATATTATAGGTCCTCTAACTCTTGTATAAAAGTTAAGAATTTTACTCTTTCTCTACATATTCTTAAACCCTAAATATTTTGTTTATATGTAAGAACCATAGATGGACATACACACATTATTTTAATATAGAATTTTATCCTAGATTTTGTTATAATTTGAATAGATTAAGCTTAAATTGAGGATTTACAAATGTATCAAAAATAAATTACAATTTCAAGAGTTTTATAATTTATTTTAAAATATTGTATTAAAGTACATATCAATATTTGATTGTTCATCAATATTTTTCATTGCCTCTTGTGTTGCCTTCTCTGCCTCTTTCTTCCTTCTCTTACAAATTGATCTTCTAACACGTTACTCTTGTAGTTCTTCCTTGTTATATTTTCACTTGTTTTTCTTCTTATTTTCATAATTCATTTGCTTCGTCAATTTTCACCTGCATAAAAATTGTTTTCTCAAACTAAGAATAATTTTAAAACAACATTATACACAAGCTCTTATTATATAGAAATCTTACTAGATTATTTGTATTTAATTATTGGTTTTTCTAATTTTAAAACTACTTTTTTCTAGTTTTAAGTAAATTTAATTCTATATAGTTATAAAATATTTATAGTCTCTTTTTATAAATTTAGATATATAGTGATTTATAACTAGACATTGTTATAAAACTTATTTAATAATATACATATTTTAATATCATGACAAAGATTATTTATTAATATTTTCAGAAAAATATTGTTTTTGTTTTCAATATATTAAAACATAATTTAAATAATTAATTATATACATTAAAATCTATTAAAAAAAACTAATTATAAAATATATTAGAACTTTCTAGCTTTAGAACTTTGATCTAAAAAATATATACTTGGTGGTGTTTGGGTAGTAGACATGGCCATTGGACACACAATAAGGGTGTTCGCCTGAAGCAGGTTTGCATGAAACCCCTTCGAGTGAACTCCCCTTTGGGAGAACACCCCTTCGCGTTAACACCCTTATGTGGGGCATTTGTGGAATTTGTGTGACATGTTTTCAACCTCAATCCATTTGGAGGATATTTATAAGTTTAAAGGTCCTACAAAGATGCCACTTATTTACGTCTAATTGAATAATGAAATTACAATTTTTTTTATTAAATTCAATTTTTTATTAGCTTCCTAAAAATATAATTTTTATTTATTGAAAATAAGTTTTACTATTTTTTTTTAAATGTTGTAAATGTATGGTATTCTAAGAAAAGCGTAACTACACATTCAACGCAATATGAAAAATAGTAATTTTTAAAACATTTTCAAAAAATGGAAAAAATAATTTTACTATGTTTTGATGTCTTCTTTGCACTTATGGAGAAAAAAATTGATATAAATGTGGATTTATATTTCAATCAACATACGTACAATCCTAAATCAGGAAATATCTTCACTATAAAATTAATTTAAAAATATAAGTCAAAAAATACAAAAACAAGCCACACACTCAATATTAATTTGAGTCTAGAACATATACCTAAAATTTCATGGTGGGAAAATTTTTTTGGAATACTTTACAGGATGCCAAACGTTTTTCACTCTACTATTAAATAAGAAACAACCTTTGAAAAAAATTAAGAAAAAAGGAAAAAAATTAACTTTTTAAAAATAAAAAATAGCATGCATTCTACACTCAAAACACAACATTTTAGTTCATGTCATTTCATGAATGTATGCTATTTTGTGGCAATCGCCTCTACAATTTTAGTGAAGCCAAAATTGCATGTCTTTAAAGGTACAAAAAATGCAAAAATGTGGGACACTCTTACAAAAAATGCAAAAATGTGGGACACACTTATGTGCTTTGACCCATTTTTTAAAAAAATGTATGTGAGGGCTTATTTATATGAGTTCCATGCATCTCCAAATATGCTCCAAATAATAATGTCCATCCATAAGTTCAAGTCCATAAACCTATTCCAAATCTTGTATGTGATTTTTACTTGTACAATTTTTAATGGAAAAAATCAATGCTAAATAAATCTATTGCAATGCATAAAATATAGTCTAGGTTAAGAAATGTCCTGAATATTTCATGGTGGGAATACTTGACTATCATGCACTTAGTACATCTCAAAAATATACCTTGTGCTTTCCCTCATATGTACAAGAGAAACATTATTAAATATATGGAAGCTAAACCTTAGAGCATGGATTTCGGAAGGTTTGGGGAAAGAATAAATGGGTGCAATATGTTCCTCTCTTTTGAGACGTGAGATGAAATGTGAAACACATATCTCAAAAGAAATAAATTACACGCATCATTCATAAGTTCGGAAATATTTTCATTGATGTCTAACATAATACTAAGATATCATCATGGAAGCATGTGTGTTATAATTAAATTGTCCCAAATAGGCCTTGGATGTAATTTATATAAGCACACATGTAATATCTCTATCATGGTATGAATAATATAAAAAACGTAAAAACAAGAATAATATGCCCCTAGTAGGCAACAAGTAGGTACTGGAGATGGAAGTTTTCTCTTTTACTAATGTGAGGAAGGAACCATCAAAAAAGTGATGATTAACCATCCACTTTTGAGAATGCAAGATTAGGATATCTTTAACTAGCCCTTTAATAACGGAGTTTTCTAAGAGATAGTTGAAACCATTAACAACAACAAAATATATAATAAGGAAGCGAGATGACACCTTCAGTGAATGCACTAAACTAACCCAAAATTCTCAAATTGAATACCATTAATGGTTATACAATCACCAAAATCTTCAAAAGGAATATTCTTAGAGTTAACAAATTTAAGACCAAAATTAAGAGCCTAAAATATAGCCAAGATAAACAACCACTCAATCATGTCATAAGCCTCTTGAAATTCAACCTTTTAATGGTATTTCTTATCCCATCCACGTGTCACACCTCATTTTTACTATTGGAAAAACTAGACAATTTTTTTCATAATTAGTTGTATTGTGTTCAATTTAGACTTAATTAGTCTTGACATTAATGCCTTATACATTTCTCATTTAAGTAGCTTTGCATGGTTGAGTAAATTTAACATTAAGATAAACATTTTTTTATATTATTGATTTTGATTAATTGGACTAACCTCAAAATGTAAATGTTTTTAAACATCGAGTGAGTTTGGTTTGTGCCAAATGTAAAATACTTCATTTATTGAATGACTAATACTGACCATAATTGACATTGACGTTTGAACATAAAAAATTGTTTTAATTATGCAGCATTAAATTTTGAATGATTTGTCCAAATTGAATCAAATGAACATGTTATGATTATAAGGATTAACGTCGAATGGAGTTAATGCTCTTTTATAGATATATTTTATAAATTTAATAGAGATATGTATATTGATTGGGATGAATTAGTATTCATTAAACCACTTAATGGATTTCTACTGTGTGTGAATGTAGTGCAAGTTGTTCCCTTATAAGAGAGGGAGGGTGTCATTAAGGAGATATGGATAGATGAATTTTCACAGGTGGAGTGAATAGTTGGTATACATGCCTCAAGTTACAAGTGACAGTGATTCCACTTTGAGCTCTCGAATACCCTTTGGAAATGGGTAGGTATTCGACCCATGATCGTATTAGGATTAGTTCCTCGTTTCCAAACTTTTGTTCTAGTAATTCATTGTTAAATGTTTAACTCCTCATTTTATATTAGTCAATTAGGAGGATTACATAAGAAATTCATGTGAAACCTCGACAAACTCAACATTTTCTGATAGATGCATTAGTGAGAATAAAGAAAGGATTGAAAGTTGATAGTTTAATTTCAGTTTATAAACATTTAACTAATGTATTTATGCTCTTTAAATAATAGTAACATTTCTATAATTCTGAGAGATATTTTTATACATACATACATAGATGTTGATGTACATAGCCCAAACCTCTTGGACTAAACACCATTAATGGTGATACAATTGCCAACATCTTGAAAAGGAATTTTAATAGATTTAACAAACTTAAGAGCAGAACCAAGATTCTATAGTATATCCAAGATAAATGACAGTTTAATCATGTCATAATTCTTTCAAAAGTCAATTTTAATGAACATTGGGCCTTCTACTGATATTGCTTAACCTACTCCATGTATCACACCCCATTTTTACTACTAGACTAAGTATCTATCTTTTTGTTGTAATTAGTGGCATTGTGTTCCATGTAGACTTAATTAATCGTAACATTAATGCCATAGACATTGCTCATTTAACTATGTTTACACATGCGAACAAATGGAACATTTAGATAAACATGTTTTATTATATTATTGATTTGGTAATTTGGAATAACCTCGAATAAAAGTGTTTTTTAAACATCACATGAATTTGGTATGTATCAAATATTATATGCACTTCATTTATTGAATTACTAATTTGTTGGTTGAATTTGACATGGTTATTTGAACAAACAAATTGCTTTCGTTTCGTAGCATTATTAAAATAATAATAATAATAATAATTTGATCTGTCCAAATCGCATCAATATATGAAAGATTATTGGATGTATCTCTAGTGGAGAGATATGCAATAACTTAATGTAATTGTGGATGATGGATCATATTATGTTTCTCCATGAAGTACTCATGCACGTGTGTAATGTATTCATGGAGCTTTATTGTGTAGTTTTCAATTGACTAATCCTTACACTATTGCAATGGTTGAAACCTTGTGTAATCATTTTCATAATATTTGAAAGGATGGAATTCCTTGCACATATCACTAGTGAAATCATCCCAAGTTTGAATGGGCTCATATGCTTTCTTGCACTATTTGCAAGCCCAATATCTAGTTTCTCATATTTCATATATTCCTGATATCCTCTTATTTTCACAATTAGGAATGATATTTTTATTTCTATAGTTTACATTTAAATTACACATAGCCACATGTTTAGTTTGATTTATTACAATTGGATATAATAAGTCTCGATTTACGCCTGTCCATTTGAATATGTTTTTTCAAGGTTTTACTATGTTTAAAAGGTAATGCAACCTCTCTTAATCAAATGTAATTGAGTGAACGTCAGTAGTGATGTCTTTGCCGAATCAAAATTACCTCCACCAGATATTGCCCTTCATTTCTGTTTTTGTTGTGGGAGAAAAATGAAAGAAGCTAATCATACGTTTTTGTTGTGGGAGGATTAGAGAAATAGATATGATTACACTTTTCTTTTTTAAATTTTAGTATTATAAAGAAATTAATTATACGTTTTTTCTTTATTCTTCCACTATCAAAAGAGTCGAATTATATGTATTTCCCTCATTCTTCCACAGTCCCACCCACCATCGCTAAGTATTCATCATTGAATAAAAGAAATTATATTTAGGGTGTTTTATTTAGTCTATTTATAATAAATTGAAGATAACGTTATCTTATGAGTATATTCGTACAAAGATAATTTGAAAGGAAAGTCGACAATTACGACTTGACAAGGGTCGCAACATTTTAAAGCAAAGGCACTTATTATACTTTACATATAATTTATGGCCACCTTTTCTTTATCATATTATAATACTAAATTAATTTAAAGTTCTATAACGGTTTGGAGCAATTATTTTGATGGATTCGATTCTATGTGATCATGGCAGTGTAGTGAAAGAGGCTCTGACTTAAATGTACACATATTCAGATTATTGATCTGTAAATATGGGCAGGGCTGCTGATATCTAAGTTGTCAACAATCAAATGATAATATTTTAATTATGATTCTAATTTTAGGTACCCATATTATAGACACTTAATACCACATATACATCAAATAAAACAATATCATATTTTCATCATAACTATTCACTAATTGTTAAATTATAATATGATTTTAGTGTATTCATGTATTTGTTGTTAGTAGATAAATTAAATATTATTAGCACATTAATCAACTTTTGATGGTCCCCACCTTTTACAAATCCTTGTTTATGAGAAAGTGGGTCTACATTAACAAAATGTAACTACATGTGTCTGTAAACATGCAACTGAATCTAATTGGATATAAAAATAGTAAAATGAGACTTAATTGTTTATCTTTTTCTAGTGTAATAATTGACAAAAAGGAGTTTAAGAAGAATATTTTCTTCTGCACAAATTTAGAAACAATCATCAAGAACAAACAATAAAATTAGAGCTTTTAAAAACCACACAATGAGAACCCAAAACCTTGCAACGTGTAGCGCCCACCAATGTGGGACCAAACATAAGACCAAAATATACCTATCGTGCCTAAACAAATACACCCAATAAATCTAAGACCAAATAAACCAGGATATATTTTTTTACTTTCATTATTTGTTACAAGACAACACATGGCTTACTCATAACATTCCACATCGCATGAGATTATTTTACAAACATGAACCCACTTATACAACATGATAACACAAGGTGCACATCTATGTCTTACATTCTCAAATGACGTTTATCCAAAACAATGACCCAACTACAGTATGACTCCATAGACATATTACAACATGGGCATTTTCATGGTTTACATATTTATTATATTTAGGTTCCCATTATATAGCCTTATAGGTTTCAAGAAAATTAAACATGTAAGAGCGTAAATTCCCTTTCCTCAAACTTCATATAGTTTATTTCACATAGCATTTGTTACATGACAAATTCCCCACATTGAAAAAATATTAAAGTTCTAAAGATAAAATAAATTAATTATTATCTTATTTAATCACATAAAATTTAAGTCCTAAAGTTATTCAAACTAATAGAGTACAAATAAAAGAAGAGCCCCTTTAAAATAGGGTGGGAGATATGTACATAAAAACCCCCTTTAAAATTGGTGGAAATAAAAGAGTTAAAAGCGTTCTTGAACTCCTCTTATAAGGAGGGATTAATTTTTATAATTATGGACCATTATGGGTGTATGTAATTAATTATTTACACCTGTGGTGAGGGGATTTAATGGGGGATAGGAAACGTGTGCTCAAGTAATTTTTATTTGATTCCGAGTGAAGGCAAGTGGTGGGCATTGGAGAGGGTCAATTTAGAGGGTGTCCTAACTAGGGTATGTGATAACCCAAGATGGTTTTTGCCCAAGGCAAGAAGATTATTTAATAAATTATTTCCTCCTGATAATGTGGCCACAGCTTGATGTGCCGAATCTCGAGCATCACCTAGGACTTACTTGAGCAACATATAGTCCTCACCACCCCTTGAGAGACATGTATTTGTAACTATTGTTTTTGTTTCATATACAACATGATGGTTTTGTATGGTAAGGTATTTCATTAACTTTAGCATTATTAAATGGGAAAAAGTCACATCACAACATTAATCTTAAAAGGAGAATGCGCTTCTTCATTCTTTTCTCAATTATTTTTTGACACCTTCTAAACACATACAAAACCCCATATGCTCGTTCTTATGCTAAGGTTTTGTTTCTCAAAAATAGGTTTATCTGATGTTAAAATTTTACCATCATTATACAAGGGAATTAACATGAAGTCAAGGGGGAAGAAGTCTTAAGATTTAAAGGAGCTTAAGGTTCAACTTCCCTCTTCCTATAAACTTCCCTTCATTAAAGAACATATATTCTCCTGCTTTAGTTGTTATAGTTCAATTGTTAGTTTTGTTCAACTTAACATTTAGACGACGTGACTTTCTTTTTATATATATAAGAGTTTAAGTTGGCTCAAATGTTCGATCTCACCAAGAATAATTTGTATTTATTCTCAACAACAAGAGAATGCCTAAATCAATTATAAAGACTTGAAGTATAACCATATTCCTAAACCAATATCTTGTTTCCTATTGTTCTTATTACACTTACATTGTTACTTTGGTATCTTATTTGTGTTCCTATAAAACAAAATGAGTTACAAGAGTATTTTCTTACAAATCTTGAATAAATACATGATTAGAAGCATTTTAAACTACACATGAATCACAAATGACTTGTGTTCAAGGTAAGAGCTCATGTATCTGTATTTCATGATCCCACATGGGGCATGTATTTTATTCTTGATGTCATGAAAGGACTTAGCTAGGGGTTAAGGGATCAATTAATTCATTTCTCCATTTCTCTTGAGTCGTCATCTTCCAAAAATAATTTTGTTTGCTAAGATTTAGTTACATTTGTTTCCTGAAATTTAACCTCTTAATGGGCCTAAGCTTAGTTTAATTCCAAATGCCATCATGGGATCTACGCCAACTACAAAAAAACTTGAAGAGTTTAAACATATTTAACCCGTAAAACTTCCATAAAATCCCAAGGTTCTTAGTACTTACTAGCCAAGGTAACACTTTGATCTGCAAGGAATTAATGGGATCACTGACAAGGGTTTAATGCATAAGAAAACTAGTACATTGACTCCACTTTCATCATATGGATCCTCGTGAAGGGATCAATCAATGATGAAATTAATCCACACCATCCTCAAAATAATTTTATTTGACCACCAGGATAGTGTAGACATAAAATAATGCACTTTGGGTATCTATCTAGTCCTAATCACATATTACTATTCATATGATTCATAAGTAAGAAAAGTACTAATTAACTCATGTCTTTGGCCTCTTTGCTTGCTTTCAGTTCTCCTTTTTAGGCTTGCACACCTTATTTCCCAGTCTGACATTCGATCCTTTAGTTTCTATAAGTCTGGAGACCAGTGCCCAACTAGGATGCCAATGCTAGGCACCCCCGTCCCCTCTGGGCATCCCCAACCTCTTTGTATTTTTCTCACATATTTTGAGTCCTTTCTATCCATTTGGGCATCTTATCTTTTTGGTATTCAACCTTTTCGGGGTTAATTGCAAAATTCAAGCAAGGGACTCATATAAATATAAAGTTATGTGACCATAATAAATGCCTAAGTACTAAGCATTAGCTATCATCACCTAAGGTTGCATTCAAAGGCTATTCTATAGTATTCAAGCATACATTCTAGCTCCATACAAGGGACAAGAGACTGCATCCTTCTGCATTCACTTCATAGGAGGGGAAGTTCATTCTTTCATGCACACATCTATCTACATTTTCTACATCTAGCTATTTTCTCGCTATCAAGTGCGACACGCACAAGAGCCACCTCGGGCATAGTCTCTTCACATACACATAGAACTACATTGGGTCTGAAATCTAGTGCAATGGTCAATTGTAAGATCACTTGTTTGACAACTAAGGAAATTATGACGCCTCAAATTTACATTATTTTACTTTTGGGATTTGATGCAATCCTGAGGGTTTTGTAGGTCACTTCTTTATTGCAGGTTATTAGTGACATCGATGATCATTGTGTGACACACTAGTGATAGGAAATGAAGGACAGTGAGCATGTTGCGATCCTCCGAAGTTGGTTTTCTAAGGTTCTAAGTAGTCACAGGTACCCATAGTATGTTTGCAGTGCCTGCAAGGACTCTTGAACCCTTCCTGGTTCCCCAATCTAGGAAGATCATGCGGTCGCACAATTTTATAAGGCTCGCTAGGACACTTCACTCCTTCTATTTATCAGATCTTTACTTCGGCATAGCCTAGGATTATTTTTGAATTATCTAAGTCTTTCTATCTCCTCTTTGAAACTAGGGTTTCATAATTTCTAACTTATTTTTCTTGGGTCAATTTATGTAGTTCATTTTTTATTCATTTACTGCTACATTGTAATCAGATTTAGGAATTTATAAATCTTATGTTTTCTTAATCATTTGGTGAACCCATTGCTCAAACATTCCTAGGGTCCTCATACTTTTATTTTTTATCATTCTCCTAGGATCCTCTCAGCATGGATATATTTATTCATGATTTATTGCTCATCCACCCTGAATTAAGAGATACAATCATTACTCCCTTGGTTACTACTTGTGTTCCTTGTGATATTCAACCGGATGTAGTCTATAACAAATTTGTAGATGCATTTTCTCAGCACATAGCTTTTCCATTTAATCCTATTACTGAACTTTTTTGTTTTGAAAATGATCCACGTTTATACATCATAATTCACATCCAAAATTTTGGTGTCAAACAAACTATTTTCGATAATGACTCTAAGATTAATTTGTTCCCTTTATCCTTCATTGAATCCATCAATCATTTTACTTCTAATGTTATTCCTTCATTCATTTCTCTTCGCGCATATGATGGTTCCATTCATCCATGCATAGGCCATATCACTTTACCTATCACTATTGGGCCAAAAACCCTTCCTACGGTTTTCTTTGTCACTAACTTCCTAGTTCAATACAGTTGTTTACTTGGTAGGTCATGACTTCATGTCATATAAGCAGTACCTTCTATAGTGCATCGATGTGTTAAATTCTTACATGAGGTGTTGGGATTAGCACACCGGTTATACAGACAATATATCAGATCTAAGCATACATGCAAATAAAAGTGGATATTATACTAGAAGAAATATACAAAACAAAAGACATAAATCAACACCATATTTAATGTGGTTCACCCAATGTGGGCTACATCCACCAAGAAACAAGCCACTCTATTATCCAAAGCTTTGACAAGATATACAATGAAGATTTACAATCTTCCACACCTCTCAGATGTTCAGTACTTTCTTTCCTCAAGCTTTTTCTTCATCACCAAGAATTCTCTTTCTCACCAACTTTTGCAAGTTCTTTCTAATTCTTGTTAATCATTCATCTTTTTCACTTCTAAACCCTAGATTTTATGCTTATATAGTCATTTATAGACTTAGGGCACTTAGCCATGCAATTATAATCAATAGAAATACTTTAATGCTAAAAATGGATCTAATTCCTGAGATTTAATTAAAACATCCTCACACAGGTAACCGATGCAGGTTAGACCTAACCGTTGCCGATTCCTCCCTTGCCTAACCGATGTTAGTCATATCTGACCGATGTCGGTCCTGGGTGACCCATGCCAGTTCCCCCTAACTGATGATGGTTACTGTATTTTCCAACAATTTTCCATTACATGCTAAACTGACGTAATTGAGTTCCACAACTCAACAATCTCCCACTTGGAGATTAATTACTGCACCATACCTATACAACATCATTCTTGGATCCTTCATTAGATTTTTTTCTTCCTCTTCAAGTCTCAAACTCGAAGACCAACAGAAGTGGAGTGCAGCCCCAACTTCTCCTTTGCTAATGGCTTTGTTAGCATATCCGCAGGGTTCTTGCTCGTATGAATCTTTTCTAGATTCAATTGTCCATACCCCAATACATGTCATATGAAGTGATACCTCAACTAAATGTGTTTCGTTCTGGAATGAAACGCTGAGTACTTTTCAAAATGAATTGCACTCTGACTGTCACTGAACAGTTTACAATTAGTTTGCTCATTTCCCAACTCTTCCATGAACCTACTCATCCATATTATATTATTTCTAGCCTCTGTAGCTGCAACATACTATACCTCTGTATTAGAAAAAGCCACAACCTTATGCAATCTTGAAATCCAGCTAACTGGCATTCCACCTACTGTGAAAATATATCCAGCAGTGCTCCTTCTACCATCTAGATCTCCAGCGATATCAGAATAAACATAGCCACATAATGAAATATCCGAACCTCCATAGCATAATTGCATGTTAGATGTCCCTTTCAAATACCTGAGTATCTATTGGACTACTCCCCAATGCTCTTTACTTGGATTAGCCATATATCTACTCACAACTCCCACTACCTGTGTAATGTCTCGTCTAGTACAAACCATAACATACATGAGACTCCCAGCTAATGAAGCATATGGCACTCATGTCATGTATTTGACCTCCTCATGTGATGATGGACACTGATCTTTTCTCAATTTGAAGTGTCCAGCCATAGGTGTACTAACAAGTTTTACATTTTGCATATAGAACATTTTTAACACCTTGTAGATATAATCCTCCTGAGACAAATACAATATCTTTTTTTTCCTGTCTCTATGTATTTGCATGTCAAGGATGATTTTTGCAGCTCCTAAATCCTTCATAGCAAATGTGTGAGCTAGGTTTCCCTTAAGCTCATCAATGTCCTGCATACTAGATCCTGCAATAAGCATATCATCCACATACAATAACAAAATAATATAGCTCCCATTTTCAAGCTTCTTGAAATAAACACAATGGCTAGATTCACATCTCAAGTAACCATGCTCATGCATAAAACTATCAAACCTCATGTACCATTTCCTTGGAGCTTTCTTGAGCCCATATAAGCTCTTTTTCAACCTGCACACTAGTTTTTCCTTACCCTTGACTTTATACCCAAGCGGCTACTGCATATAAATATCTTCATCCAAATCACCATGAAGGAAATCCATCTTCACATCTAGTTTCTCTAAATGCAAATCTTCTACTACAACTAAACTCAATACAGTATCAATAGAATTTATATTAACAATAGGAGAAAATACTTCACCAAAGTCAATACCTACTTTCTGTGTAACCTTTACTACAAGCCTTGCCTTGTATCTTTTCGGTTCACCCTCTTCTTCATTAATCATGTAAACCCACTTGTTCTACAATGTTCTCTTACCTGTTGGAAACTTAACTAAATCCCAAGTCTGGTTTTGTTCCCAAGAGTCCATCTCCTCATCCATACCATGCTCCCACTGGATGTGAGTTTTATCTTGCACTGCTTCTTCAAAGTTCTTTGGTTCACCATTATCAGTAAATAATAAATAAAATAGAGAAGGTGTAAATCTTTCTGGAAGTTTACTTACCCTTTGTGACCTTCTTACAGGATTTTGGGGTACCAGAGGCTCAATTTGGACCTCATGGACATTCCTATCCAAATCTAACAGTGACCGATGCCGTTCACCTGTAATTGACATCGATTCTGCTAACCGATGTCAGGTTGGATCCTTTCTAACCAATACTGATTCTTTTGACCGGTGCTGATCAGGGGTTAACCGACATCGATTACTGTCTAACCCTGTCAGTAATTCTTTTAAATCGGAGAGTTCATTTTCATTCACAAACTTCTCAACCAATTCATCCTTAGGTACTAAAATTTGATTCCTATACATTCTCTTTTCATTCCATTCAACATCACAACTCCTAATAATTTTTAGAATTATCTAAATCCCAAAAACGAAAACTGAAATCACCATATCCATAACCAATGAAAGTGCATCTCTTGGATTTTGCATCCAATTTTTTTCTATTTTCCTTATCAACATGCACAAAATCTTCTGAACCAAAAAATTTAAGAAAAAAAAGATCTACCTCTTTTCCATTCCAAGCTTCCTCTGGTATTCCTCCATCTAGTGAACTTGAAGGCCCACAATTAATCAAATAAACTGTTGTATCAACTGCTTCTACCCAAAAATGTAAGGGCGATCTAGAATGTATCCTCATACTTCTAGCACGTTCCATGATTATCATTGTTCATTCTTTCTGCAACACTATTATCCTATGGTGTTCTTGGAACTGTTCTTTCTCTATGTATTCCATTCACTAATAAAAATCTTTGAAAGCCTTGCTACAGTATTCACCACCATTGTCAGATTGAAGGCACTTTAACTTAGAATTTGATTCATTCTCAACAAGGGCTTTCCATCTTTTAAAAGTATCAAAAACATCATATTTACGTTTAATACGATAAACCCATACCTTTCTTGTAGCATCATCAATGAAAGTAACATAATACTGGGATTCTCCATGAGAAGCTACCTGAGCTAGTCCCCACACATCTGAGTGTACAAGCTCCAATTTTTGCTCCTTCTTTGCTACCCCAACTTTGAGAAATCTCAATCTCTTTTACTTTCCAAAGATACAATGCTCACAGAAATCAAGATCTAAATCTTTCAAATCTGATAAATTACCCTTAGCCTTTAAGATCTACATTCCTTTTTTACTCATATGACCCAATTGATTATGCCACATGTATGCATCTAAATCTGAAGTAGATAATGTTAAAAACAAATCAGTAATACAGGTAGATAAATATAACGTTCCTACCTTCTTACCTCTTGACACAACAAAATTACCCTTGGTGACTTTCCAAGAGTCTCCTGTAAAAGTAACCATGCAACTAGATTCACCTAGATGCCCTGCAAAAATAAGATTCCTCCTGAGGCTTGGCACATTCCTCACATCTTTCAATACCCATGTATTTCCATTCTACAATTTTAGATGAACTTCCCCTTTACCAGTAATACTGCAAGGTTCATCATCACCCAAATAAACATACCCAAAATTTCCCTGGACATAATTTCTAAAATAACCTTTATTAGGGGTTATATGGAATGAAGCTCCTGAATCTAAAACCCATGATTCAATTCTACTATCTAAAGAAAGAATAAGAGCATCTTGCATTACCTCTGATGCAATAAGATTTGCTTCTTTACCTTTTTCTAGTTGTTGGTTCTCTCTATACTTTGACCAACAATCTTTCTTTGCATCTCCTTTCTTTCCACATTTCTAACAAGTAATTCCCTTACTTTTAGATTTAGATCTGTTATCCCTTGAATTTTATTTCTCATTACTCTTACTCTTGGATCTCTCCTTCTGCCTTCCCCTACTTTCTACATTCAAAGCATTTCCAGATGATGATTCCTCTGTACTCTTCCTACAAATTTCTTCATTCAAGATTATACTAACCACATCATCAAACTTCAAAATATTATTAGCAGATGTTGTATTACTAACAACCATTACCAAGTTATCCCAACTATCAGGTAAAGAACATAAGAATAAAAGTGATTTTACGTCACCATCAAATGGTATAGCAACCGATTTTAAATTATTTACAATAGATCAGAAATCATTCAAGTGACTAGATGCAGTTCCACCTTCATGCATCTTAGAACTAAATAGTTTCTTCATCAAATAAACTTTATTTGAAGCACTAGGTTTTTCATATAAATTAGCAAGAGATTTTGTTGAGTCTACCGTAGAAGTCGCTTCTGTAATATTGAAAGCCACGAATGCTGTCAAGCTCAATCTTATAGATCCCAAAGCCTTTCTATCAAGAATCTTCCATTCTTCATCATTCATTTTTGTAGGTCTAGGCTTCTCATCCAATGGTAAATATAAATCTCTTTGATACAAATACTCTTCAATCTGCATCTTCCATAATTGATAATTTCGGCTGTCAAATTTCTCTACCTTGTATTTGTTTTCTTCTACCATTTTTGTAGCTCCCACTAAATCATAAAACCCTCTATGAGTAAATTTTTCAACACAAAAAACCTTCAAACAAAGCTCTGATACCAGTTGTTGGGGTTAGCACACTGGTTGTACAGATAATATATCAAATCTAAGCATACATGTAAATAAAAGTGGATATTCTACCATAAGAAATATACAAAACAAGAGACATAAATCAACACCAGATTTAACGTGGTTCACCCAGTGTGAGCTACGTCCACTAACAAACAATCCAATCTATTAGTCAAAGCTTTGACAAGATATACAATGAAGATTTACAATCTTCCACACCTCTCAGATGTTCAGTACTTTCCTTCCTCAAGCTTTTGCTTCATCAGCAAGAATTCTCTCTCTCACCAACTTTTGCAAGTTCTTTCTAATTCTTGTTAATCATTCATAGTTTTCACTTCTAAACCCTAACTTTTATGCTTATATAGTTGTTTATAGACTTAGGGAACTTAGCCATGAAATTACAATCAATAGAAATACTTTAATGCTAAAAATATATCTAATTACCGAGAGTTAATTAAAACATCCTCACATAGGTAACCGATGCCGGTTAGACCTAACTGCTATCGGTTCCTCCCTTGCCTGACCTCATGCCGGTCATACCTAACCAATGCCAGTCCTAGGTGATTGATGTCGGTTCCCCCCTAACCGATGACAGTTACTGTATTTTCCAACAAGTTTCCATTACATGCTAAATTGAAGTAATTGAGCTCCACAACTCAACATGAGGCTGTAGACTATATAGTCCCTGGTGATCTTGATCCATTCAAATATTGCAACTACGATTCAACCACTACACTCCCTACTCCCACATCAGTTACTACTAAAGACCGACAACCCATGGATTCTCTGTCTCACTTTCCACCACTTGAAGGTATTATTTACATGTTGGACATTATCCCATTTGTATCATTTCCCCCTCCTACTTCTACAAATGTTATGGTCCTTTATCAGGGGCCTGCCCAAACATTAGATGGCGTTCCACCTACTTCATCGTCTCATTAACATTCACCATTAGCACCTCCTTCTTTCACATGTACACTCTTCACGAATGACTCTTATTGGGAACACATTTTATTTGGTCAAACTTTCTCTTATACTATATGTACACATGTTGGCTTGACTCGGCTAGGATTCACAGTAGACAATATTTTCCCTCCACCTCATGATCCTCATCTTTATCATAGATTTATCTGTATTACTGCTACTTATGGTCTTTGCATCTTTTATCTCACAGTAATTCTTGTACGAGATCCTCGTGCTGCTCCATTTACACTAAGAAAATATTGTTTTAACTATATTGGGAGCACCTTAGACCCTGATCATATCGACATCTCATTTCATATTCCTTTCCACCGTGTTTTCATTTGCAATGATTCCTTTCTCGTATATTCACAAAATATTACATGGTAGTATACACATGGTTGTCCACTACCTCCTTTCGTTGATGAATAATACATAATAGGCATGTACAACATTTTCCGTAATGGATCATTACATGATCAACAAGATACTATTACTTATCAAGTCTCTGAGGCTTCTCCATTTTTCTTTGACCATGACCATGATGACCTCCTCAATGATATTACATGACCTTATTCATACTCATACACTTAGGGGACATCATGCTTATTCTCCCCCTCCTTTAGCACTATACTATATGTCTAGTCTCTCACACACATCATTGACATTGTGAATACACTCTTGTACCGTCATTTCCCGATGACGCACTCTTATGCTACGGTTCACATTGGACTGTTGAGAGCATCCTATATACATGGGTCTCACACACAATACAGTTTTGGCATACTCGACATCCTATTATCGCGACATCTATCACACACTACACACATTATTCATTTTACACAATCACGTTATATCTTTCTCATCTAATTTTACGTGTTACACTCATTATCCTATGACGCACTCTAGTTATACGGTTCATAATCAACTGTAGAGGGTCTACATATCAAATGGACCTCACCAGAATCATGCATTCACTCACACTCACACACTCTCTCTCTACACTCTATGCTTTATCGATCACATCTTTCTAGCACACTTTCAAACCATTTCCCAATTATGCACTCTTGTTCTAAAGTTCATTCTCGACTGCTGAGGGGCATGTATAAATGAACCTTATCACATGAATACACATCCACTTAGGGGGAACGTGGATCCTATCATTCACTATGCATTCCATTCCATCTCATACACAACATACTACATATCTTGGTCGCATTTACTCTTGCTTACATATACACTTTATTACACATGATAGTCAAATGTTGTGTATGTCATTACCTTTCTATATAGACATGCGCATTCACTTTCCTTTCTAGTTGTGATCACGGGCTTTAAACATATATCTACACACAACATGAATTCTTGGCACAATACCTATTACCAGTCCTATAGTGGCTCTTGGGGGCATCCACTTTTGTACAACTACAGGTGTCTATTATTTCATTTTTCATAGAAAACTACTTGTATTGATATTATACACATCTTTGACATACTTTCTATCTTTCTGACATGATAATGGGTTCTTCATGTGCAACATTTACTATTGGAGGAACCCTATGTTCTACTATGATTTTCTATCACATTGTTCTTGTTATTGTCTACCTCTACGTGTCATTGTATGCCATTGTACTTGCAGGCTTTGCCCTATGTATTGTACTGTGCATTCTCTAATTTTTTACCATCCACCACATCCTTGATTGTCTTGTGACATGTTGTGAGTTGATGTCCCATGTTTGAAACCCACTTTTTACGGCTATATATTTGTCTTTTTACACATTGTCTTCTTACATTGTAGCTTCCAAATTGTCTACCTAGCTTACACATTATCTTCTACATACATGTGTTTCTCTTGTACTTGTACTAACACATTTGTTTTTTCTAGCCACTTTGTTTGCATACACCTTGGTTTTTGCCAAACACACTCACTCCCCCCTGCAGGGCATCGATTACAACACAACAGTGATCGGTCCTCATTTGGGTTGCATACTCCTCAGTGACAGTCATATGTACCACAAAAGAGGGGGCATGTCATTTGGGTGAACCAATCACCCCACACAGTAGTCTACACAAATCAGTTCACACATAGCACAATTCCAGTACTGGTATAACCTAGTCATCATTCACAGACAAGGCCCAAAATCCTGACTTGGGTCCTCAGCACATAGCACATACACCAGTGCCCAAACCCAGATAGTAGCACTTGAGCACTCTTGACCCTTCTGAGATGCCTATGACCGGGGGTAGTCACACAAAAGTTTTCAATTCAACACATTTTTGAACACTTCACACAACAAATTTTACAGGATAACAATCCTCTAACACTCGACATGCATGCACTACACAACATTTTCTACTTTCGCATTGCATCAGAACTATTCGAACTAGATCATATTTTTACACAACATATACAATGGTGTTCTAAATTTTAGGAAGAAGCTAAAGGTTTTAGGATGAAAAAAGAATTCTCCCTACACTTCTTCCATTCTTGACCTAAGATCATCCAAAAAACTCGCAGTCAGCAAAACTAGGGTAATATCGGCCAAAAAACTCGTTCTTCTGCATCATCTTCAAGATCCTTTCTACACTCTTTTTCTCATCACATAATCAGGTGCACATGTTCCTTTTTCACATTTTTGCATTTTACATATTTTCTTACATAATTTTTACAAATTTGATCATATACATGCGTATTTGACTACTTGATCATTCTTCTCTTTTATAGGTTCTTCCTTATGGGAAGCAGTAGTCACACAATGTCAATCACAATCAACAATCAAGCTAAGAGTCACACAAGGAATTAAGTAGAAAGGAATGATATTTGATGGCTCAATGAAAGGGATAACGTGATAAATCTTAACATAGTGACCTTAAGAGTTTCCATTCACATATTCTCCAAGCTTCCATGCTAAGCCAAAACCTACTTTAAGATCTTCATGATAGTATACATCAGAGAAGACTGGGTTGTATGGTAACATAAGGAATTTCCAAGACTAGAAGGTTGATCACTTTACAAGAAGGGTGAATATTGGATTACTTAATTAACATCATAGTGAACTGTTAAAGGTGACTCAGTACCTTTAAGGAGATACAATGAAGAAATTTGTCAAATCCTAGAATGATCTACCTTCATCAAACAAAATGATTGAGAGACCTAGTCCATAGAACTGAATCAAGAAGTCTTAGGGAAAATTGTTCACTAAGGGGAGAATTGGAATCAAGGAGAAAGTCAGGGTAGGTCAAGTGTGAGGAAGTCAAAAGGAGGTACATTATAAGTTCTGAATTTACCATAATGCTTGGTTTTGACAACTTTTAGTAGAGTGTGATCTTTTGAAGCTCTTGTAGCATTTTAATGATGATTCTAATAGTGGAATGAAGTGATAAAGAGGGAAAAATATCTTAATGGTGACTAAGAAACCAAAAATCTAGAATTTGTATGATTAGGCCAAGAGAAATAGTGAAGGTATAAGCAAGAACAGAGGTAAGGTAATCTGAGTTTCTTGAGTTGCATTCATTTCATTGATTGATTTGTCATTTTTTAGCATCAAAACAGAGTAGAGAAAATGAAAAGGTATTTAAGGAATGGTAAAACAAGTTTTGCATGTTTAGAGCATCTAGATCAACAAGAAAAATTGTAGGATCAGGAAATGGATAAAAAATACTCTATTGTGATGTATGCTTGAATGTACATTGAAGGTGATTGGGCTGCTACATCAATCTCCTACCATTGGAATATCACGGTCTTGTGTATCCTTTCTTAGGTTCTTGATCTAGCTTGGATTTATCTTTCTCAGATATCACACTGACACCCAAGTATCTGCTGTCTTGGCCACATTTCCACCTATTTTGGCTTCGATTCACCTTGGCCTTTCCTATAGGATCACCATGGTCTTGTGCATCCTCTCGTAGGCTCGTGGTCTTGCTTGGATTTATCTACCTATATTATTCTTAAAGCATCTACCTCATGGGTTTTTATGATGTTCAACATTTCTATTCCCCCTTTTGGGCTAATCATCCATGTTATCTTTATGTACACCTTTGGGTTTATTTCAGTACTTCTTTGTATCTTCTACCATACGGTTTTTAGCTCTTTTCAACATTGTTACCAACCATTTGGCTTTAACACTATGATAATTTACCTCCAAATTCCAAATTCAAGACATCCATCCCATGGGCCCCTAGCTAGAGGTGATTTATATCTTATTTTACTGATGATCTTCTAATGTTTATTTTCAATTTTTCTTCTCCAGGGTTCTAGCAGCATGGATTGCGCATGTATGTAATAAGATGACTGACACTAGTAGGTATGCATTGGTGGGTATATTTCATTTTAGTTGGTCCTTTCTTTATTTCAACATGTACTTTCAGTTTCAGTGTTATATATCATTCTTTCCACTAACTACCCCATGTTTTATTATTGTGACATGTCATAATCAACGACTTCGGCATATGTATAAACCTAATTTTTTGCGTTTTTTATTTTCATACATGTTGCTAACAATTCTCTTTTCAGATTAGAGGTCATTAATGCATCTATCTATGGAATGGGTGCCTTAAGGGGATCGTTCCAGGATAGGGGTGTGGTTATTCACATAAATATTGGGTTAGGGATCATACATGGAGAGAGAAGCTTTTTCTCCCATTTATTTATTTCTTTTTCTCATATTCATCTTATTTTTCCTCTTATCTTCTTGTTTTCCTCCTCATTCTTTTAACATCTGGCGTGTTCATGACCCCATTTCTTACATTTTACATCATCCTTACTTCTCATGTCTCCTTATACATCCCCTTTTCATTTTCCTCCTTTTCCAATGACATCTCCTGTGGGTGATTATGTCATTACAAATTTAAAATCCTCACCGATGCCTTCACCCATAGGAAACGGTGTCACTATCAATACCCCAACTCTCATCTTCAAATCATAAGAATTCATATCATAAGCTTTGACAACTACACAAAGGAACTCATCATTAGCTTAGCTCTCTTGCACCAACTTACACCTACTCACTTAGCTTTTAAATTTCTTACATCTTAACTCTTGGCTTGGAGATTCTACTTGCTTAGATTGGTTTGCTTGCAATTTTTAGTAAACTCTAATGAACTAGGACTGGATTGTTTCCCCTTCTCCACCTGAAATTTTTCCTCCTTGGTGTATGGTCCTGTGGAAAATAGATGGATGAACAACTGCGCCCCCCGCCACAGCCCGCCCCCCCCCCCCCCCCAACATCTAAGTGCTCTAACTCACTTTTTCATTTTGTATAGAGAAATTTCCTATATTCTATGCATTATATATTTTATCTTAGTATTTTATGGACATGTTAGGTTAGCATAATACATTTCAATTCTCTATTTCATGCTACATGCTTTCCTTAACAAAAAAAATACAAAAAAGAGATATAAATCAACACTAGATTTAACATGGTTCACCTAGTGGGCTACATCCACCAAGAAACAAGTCAATCTATTATCCAAAGCTTTTAGAAGAGATACAATGAATATTTAAAATCTTCCACACCTCTCACAATGTACAGTACTTTCTTTCTCTCAAGCTTCTTCTTCTTCTCCAAGAAATCTCTCTCTCACAATTATTTTCACAGTAATCATTAACTCTCTCTTCTAACCCTAACTTTCTAGCTTATAAATACCTTATACAAACTTAGGACACTTACCCATGAAATTACAATCAATAGATCTTCTTTAATACTAAAATTAGATCTAATTCCCATGAGTTAAATAAAACACTCACACACAAGTAACCGACGTTGGTTAGCCCTAACTGATGTTGGTTCCTACTTGCCTGACCGATGTCAGTCATAGGTGACTGATGTCAGTCCCTTCATAACTGATGCCAGTTACTGTACTTTCCAACAAGTTTTATATAGCATGCTAAACTGAAGTAATTGAGCTCCACATCTCAACAATATTCTTTCAGCCATCTCAGACTCAATTGTCTTGTGACATCATGACTGATGTCCTATGTTTGCAACCAACTTTTCATGGTCTATATTGTCTTCTTGCTCATTGTCTTCTTGCGTTGTAGATTACACATTGTCTCCTTATCTTACATATTATCTTCGGCATGTGTGTTTATCTTTAATTTCACTAACACATGTTTCCTAGCCACTTTTGTTTGCATTTGACTTGGTTTCTACCAAGCACACTCACTCCCCCATGGAGGGCACAATTTTAGCATAGTGACCGGTCCTCCTTTGGGCCACATACTCTTCAGCGATGTCATATGCACCCTAAATGAGGGGGGCATCATTTTGGTGAATCAATCACGCCATACAACAATCTATACACATAGTTCAACATAGCACAATACTGGTACATCACAATTATCAATCTCATATAGGGCTCAAAATCTTACTTGGGTCCTTAGCATAACACAAAAACTAGTGCTCAGACTAGGACCATTACACATGGGCACCCCTGACCCTTCCTAGATTCATGTGATTGTTGGTGTGTGGGATCCTATATGTCCTCCACACACATATGGATGGTCATCTCACATGGGTTAGGTTTAGAGTTAGGTTGAGGGTTTATTTTGTTTCATGCACTAGGGTTACTTCGGCAACCTATATGTATCCCTTCATTTGACATTTATGAGTATGCCAAGGCACTCGGCTATCTTTTCTCTATGTCCAAGATTTGTTCTTCTTTGGAAGATCTTCCATTGATTGATCGATTCCTCCTTGTGATTACGGTGGAGCTATTACATTTCCTTCAGAGTGTAACTTTATCGTGGTGCATGGTTTTTGATATGATTATCACCAACTCTTTCATGGTATTAGAGATAAGATAGGGTAAATGTGCATTCATCATTTGAGTTGCGATTACTCTTGGTTTCATTTTTTTTACTCCTCGTGCAAGCTTTTTTTTATCATTAGATTCTTGATTTCCTTGCTAACATATGCAACAAGTTATTCTTGGAAATTTGTTTCGGTTTGTTGTGTTCTTTGTGCATGTGCAAGTATTCCTGAAGGTATCAGGGGTTTTGCAACTACATTTAGCTAGCCGCAACTAAATCTAGCAGATCAACCAAAAATCGAGTATTTTCTAGTTTTTTAATTTTTTTATTAAACTAAAAATTTTTAGATCTCTATTTTTTTGGCTCTCTGTGTATTTATGGTGTTTTGCAGAAATTCAAATTCAAAATTTCAAGTTTACAGTCCTTGGTGTTCTGGTGTTCTTCTCCATCGATGTCCCAACCGAGCTACACCCTCTACAACTGAGCTCATTCCATTAGTTTGCCACGAGCTCCTTCAACAACCTGACTTCGTGCTCCTTCACGTTTTGTGGTGTGTAAGTGCATTTTTTTAGTGGCTGAGTCGACCTGACCTCGTGTGTTGGTTGAAACCTTCTCTGTCGTGCATGCCACCTGTGCCTGCTGGTGCTATTTGCACCAAGGGTTTCCAACGGTCTGCCGAGCCCATCCACCTGCAGCTCTTCTCCCCTCCATGACAATCTCCAACATCTAGCAGGCTGGAGCCATTCCACGTAAAAAGCATACCAAACCGTGTTTTTTGCATAGCAAACTCTTAAAAAAAAAAAAAAAAAAACTCGCGTTTTGGTAAATCGATTGTTTTTTCCATTAAAAGCGGCCTGTTTTAATTTTAGTAAGTGGGGTTGCATATTTCAAGGTGAGCCCATTTTTTTAAAAAAAAAGGTAAAGTGCTTTTTTTTGGTAATTTTCTTTAAATTTCCAAACGGTGGCCCTTTTTTTCTATATAACCATAAATTTCTTTTTTTGGTAAGTTTTTACAATTTATTCATTTCAAAAATTTTAAGTACTCATTTTTCATTTAAGATATTTAATTAGATCTTAATTTTTTTATCAGTTGAAATTAATTATATTTAATTTAATTAAATATAGTTTTATTAATTTCAATATTAACCTTCTTTTTTATTAGTCAATATTTCTTAAAATCACCTTTATATTAACATTTTTTATCATTTTTTGAACTCCAGTTGCTTTAAAATTAGGCAAACTGGACATTTCAAAATGGTAATTTTTTTAAAGCGTTATTGTCGTTTTTTTTACTAATCGTACGCTCAAGTGTGCAATATCACTCTGAGCACCTCTTTGTCTTCCTCGTTTCCTTCCAGCATTCTAAAGATTATCCAGAATCATCTTGAGTTCATATAAAACATTGTACTTTACCCTTATTATTGCGTGCGACTAGTGAGCGCATCCACCACAATTTGCAGCAAGGGGGTATCCTTTGCGATGTGAGACACTTTTTCTCACAACAAGGATTTGATTTCACCTCCTTCCTAGTTTTTTGCAATTGTGCTTGTGTAAGGCCTCACTTTATTGTGCTCCATGAAACATGATTGTAGTCTCCTCTCTTGCGCGTTATTACACTAATTACAAGGTGAGTTACTAAGTGTTTCTAGACGCACGCTCGGACCTGATTGTATTCAACACACTAAACTATAAAGTGCCGAAAGCAAGGGGGTTATTATATTTTCCTGGGTGGTTGTGATTTTTGTGTTTCTTTTCTACACACTCTCTCTCTCTTATCTATGGATGCACTTTCAATTCCTTTGCTTATGCCATTCAAATTCTTCGAATGGAGATAGAAAATAATTATGAAACTAAGGGGTAAAGGGTTATCTTGCATCACCACGGGAACTAAGACTGAACCAGACGACAACCCTGAAAAATCTAAGTGGTTAAACCATAGTGATGAAGCTTTAGGTCTTCTTTGCATGTCCATTTCTCCTGAATTTCTCTTCCACATTGAGTCATCTGAAACACCTAATTCTACGTGAAAAATGTTAGATAGAATTTTTGGACAACAAGATGACATGAGAGCACATGAGTTGAAAAACGAACTACTAGGGTTAAATCCTAGTGATTTTGAAAACCTGCAAGCATTCTTCTCTAAATTTTTCCATACTAGATTGTTGTTAAAGGAATGCCAAGTAGAGAAGAAAGATTCTCAACTGATCTTATCGATTCTCTCTAAATTAGGTTCTGAATATTTTGTCTTTGTGTCAACTTTTTACGCTATAAAATCTTCCTTGGGCAAGGATTGGAATATGCCCTCCTTTGACTATTTTTCATCCCAAATCATTCGAGAACAGGACAAACTCATTCAAATGGGGTCTCTCAATTCCAAGTCTCATGCCCTTGTATCAAGTTCTAGTAAGGAAAAGAAGACTGAAAAGAAGAAATAAATAAAAGATCAACCTAAGAAGGAAACCAAGACCAAAACTAAAATTAACACGAACACTTCGACTTCTAAGCCTAAAGCACAGAAAGACGGGTATTTGTGTTCCTATTACAAGAAGCCTGGTCATAAAGAGCATACGTGTATGAGAAAACAAATTGATCACCTTACTCATTTATCCTGATTCTATCAAACAAAATGCTCCGAAGGCCGAGTCTTCTACTGCAAAAGGTTATAAATCTGATAAAAAGAAAGGAAAGGCCCTTGTAGCCAAATTTGGTCCTTCATCGATGTGGATTATAGATTCTGGTGCCTCGTACCACATGGCTTCTTTACATGTTGAGTTCTCCAACATCGAGCCTTTTGGTATGTCCCAAATCACGATGGGTAATGACACAACAATGTTAGTTTCTGGTAGTGGATCGGTAGAGATGGATGGGGGAACATTCAACCAAGTGTTGAGTGTTCCTGATCTCTCTACCAATCTCCTATCGGTTTACCAAATCACCCACCTTGGTGAAGGAATGTGAGTGGAATTTGGTCCTAACTCAGTGATCATTCATGATATTAACTCTGACACTGTATTAGTGGCAAAGGGAAATGTGCGAATCACCATTCACAGTTATATACCTTTTCCCACTTTTCCTTCTGATTCTGAAGCCCAATGCCTTACTCACACATGCAAATAAAGTTAGAAAGTTATGGCATGAGCATTTTGGGCATCTAAATTATTGTTACCTTGAACAATTAAGCCAAAATTAAATGGTCAATGGGTTACCCCGAATTTAATTTTTCTAAGAGGTCTTTATGATGGTTGTACGCTTAGAAAGCAACATGAAAAAAAACTTTGATAAGGGAAAAGCCTGGAGAGCTACCCGTCCTTTGGATCTTATTCACAGTCAATGTTTGTAGCCCCTTTCTGTCTCCTTCTTTTACTAGAGCTCTATATATACTAACCCTTAATTAATGAATTTTCATGTTATACTTGGGTATATTTTCTTAACCTTAAGTCTAAAGTATTTGAGCATTTTTGAGAACTTTAAGGCTCTTGCTGAGAAACAAGAGAAATGGTCTATCAAGGTTCTTCGAACCGAATAATGGAGGCGAGCACATGTGAGCAATATGTTTGATGGATTTCTACACTTTTGAAGGAGATTTCTTTGTAGCATACAGTTTCTTTCATAGCCCTTCCCAAAATGGAGTTGCAAAAAGAAAGAACCGACACTCTAAAGGATATGGCCACTTGTATGATTCACTCGAAGTATCCCTTCCTCTGCAGTATTGGACTAAAGCAGTGAATTATGCTTAATTACATTAAGAACCATGTTCCACACAAGGTAGTAAGAGGGATGACACCCTTTGAAGCCTGGTTTGGACACAACCCTGATTTTGAGCACTTTTGACTCTTTGGATCCAAGGCTATGGCTTGAATTTCCAAGAAGAAACGCAAGGCATTGGATCCACAATCCAAACCTTGTATATTTTTTAGAGTATCTTAATGGTGTGAATGGATGTCAATTATTGAACCCTACTTCTCATGTGAGCTCTATATTGAGAGGAGTGTGAATTTTGATGAGTCGTCCTTGACTTTTGCTTCTCTACCTATTGAGGTTCTTCAGCTTGCCCACTGATTCAGATTCTGACTCATCAGATGATGATTTTGTTGAGTGAGTTCCTCCTCTCCCTAATCCTCCCAATCATCAAACTTTTGAGTATTCTGATTCTAACAATAGCGATGATGAGTACTATGTCTCTTCTCACTTGATTGAAGAATATTCCGACTCTGATGCTTGATCCTTCTAGTACCTCTTTGGGAGAGGAAACATTTACAAAGTGTTAGAGATTTAGTTAAAGATACTATCTGGATGATGAGACGTACTCACTCATAGTTTCGTTCGACCCCACTCCTTCTTCTTCCTGTTCTTCTGATCCACTGTCTTTCCAATAATCTTTTGGGATTCCTGAGTGGGATTTTGCCATGGATGAGGATTATTCCTCACTCATAAAGAATGAAACTTGTGATCTTAACCCTCTTTCAAAAGGAAGAAAAATCATTCATTGTAGGTGGATATATCAGAACAAACTATGGAGCCAGATGGAGAATGTCAGGAGGTATAAAGCATGACTTGTAGCTAAGGGTTTCTCTCTAGATAGCTTGGGGTTGATTACTACTGAAACCTTTGCTCTTGTTGTGAAGATGACTTCCATTCAATTAACCCTTTCCATTGCTTCCGCTAACAGACTAATGGAAAGTCCACCAGATGGACATTAAGAGTGTCTTCCTTCATGGTGTACCTACAGGAAGAGATCTACATGGAACTAACCTCCAGGTTATGTCCATGATCCATCCCTCGTTTGTCAAGTTGAAGAAGTCTCTCTATAGCCTTAAATAAGCCCCTCGGGTTTGGTATGCCAAGATGTACTCCTTTTTACTTACATCAGGGTTCACTCGGTGTCACTCTGACCCAAATGTGTATATTTTGTGATAGGATGAACTCCATGCTTAATCTTGTTCTCTATGTTGATGACTTTTTGATCACAGGCAGCTCTTTCTCTATCATTGATTTTATGAAGATTTCCTTGGCCAACAAGTTCTCCATGTCTAACTTAGGATCTACTTCATTACTTTTTTGGGATCCATATTTCACAATCTGACTTAGGAATTATGATCTCGTAGCCTAAGTACTGCTCTTGATTTTCTTGCTCATGGTTTCAAATATCAGATTGTAAGTCCTCTCCTACTCCTTTTCTTTCTGTGGGTCAAGTTTGGTTTATGATTGCTCTTCCCCCTTGGTTGACGGTGCCCTTTATCGACAGTTGGTGGGGAGCTTGATTTACCTTAACTTACACTCAACTCAAATCTATCTTATGCTGTTGTCAGGATCATGTCTATATTTATGCAAGAGCCTCGTGAGATGAATTAGAAATGCAACAAAATGGATCCTTCACTATGTTCGTGGAACCTCACATTGATGGTATTCATTACTTATGGAGGGGTTTGAGATTGATCTGATTGAATTTATAGACTCAAATTGGGCCTGGTGACTCTAGATCATTGGAAGTATAGCTCTAGGATACAGTTTCACTCTTGGCTCAGGTCATGTTAGTTGGTCTAGCAAGAAGTAGAATGCCATTTCCATATCATCGATAGAAGCAGAGTACAAAGGAGAAGTTAACACTGTCACAGACAGTTGTTTAGTTATAGGGTATTCTTGACCAGATTTTGGCATCCACTTTCGATGCAGCCTACCATTATCTACTATGACAACATGAGAACTATCTCAATTTGTAGAAATCTATTTTAGCATCAACGGATGAAACTCATTGAGATTCACATGCACTTCATATGGGAGCTGATACATGAAAGTATCATCAACTTACAGTATGTTCAGACTAGCTGATCAGGTTGCAGACATATTCACCAAACCCTTCACTGAGGTGAAATTTCTTCACTTACGGTCTCTTCTAGGGGTGAATTCTACTATAGACAGCTGCTCATCTTCTTTGAGATATATAGCTTTTTCTAATCCTCTTCTTCCTTCTAAGAAATATTTTGTTTGTATAAGGACACCTTATCAAGCCTTTAGTCGTCGAGCCCCATTGGCACATCTTTCTTAGTTGTCTAAGGAATGTCTTATTTTCTGTTCTATCTTATCATAGACCTCTACCTCAGCTTCAATTAATGGGGGGGTGGTTCGTGTGTGTGATCCTACCTATGTCATCATCCACATCACATGTGTGAGGGTCATCTTTCACTTACGAGCTAGGCATAGGGTTTCTTAGTGAAGTCAAATGAACTAGTGTCATATTCTGCACCCTATATGTATCCATGTCATTGGAAATTTGTGTCAGTGCATGCATAAGAGTTACATTCCTTATTTATAATTATAAGTCCTCCTTTAGTGGCAAACATATGCATCAGTCATGTCATAGCGCGTCCAGTGGTGTCATTGGGGTTCTTTCCTTGTGATTACCCTGGAGCTATGGGGGTTACTTCGACACCCCTATTTTATACTGGTGCAAAGTTTTTTATATGATCTATGACTAACTCTTTCAGTGACCTATTTTCTTATTTGCATATTATTTACCATTGTTAAAATAATTTCTTATTGCACTTCACACATCTATGACGTTACCAGGGCGGAGTGTAATCCCTTAGCATTCGGTGGTGCATTGCACTACACGATATTGGTTCTCACATATCCCTCTTGGATCAGAGACTAGGTGTAACTACATCATAGTTTTAGTCTCCATGTGTGTAAAGGAATTCTACATATTAGCATGAAGCTAAATGTTGGATGGATGACACTAGAAATATTTCTACCTATGATTTCATCAGGAATTTCTAGGATATTGTGTTTTCTTATCACAAACTTGCAGTCAGCAAAACTAAGGTTAAGATACGGCCAAATAACTCGTTCTTCTAGCAGTCATCTTCAAGATCGTTGAAACACAGTTTTCAAGAATTGACGAGGATCAGGTGCACTAAATATCCAGTGTTAGACTTACCTACATTTTACGATATGTTTCTTACATACTTTTTACAAATTGTGATGTTATACACGTGTATCCATGTGAATTTTACTTGATCCAATAATTAAGGCCAATAGATGTATCGTCCTTAGTGAGAAATTGAATGATAACACAACGTCAATCACAATTTTAGTGTATGTAATCGCAGAACATTTCTAAGTACATTATATAAGAAGTACAATCACGACATGGACAGCATTATTTTCTGACCCTAGGGTCATCATATTCATCACTTTTTACACTTACTCATCTTTAGTGTTGTACGCTTCAAAATTTTATCACTCCAAGTTTTTTTCTCTCTCTCAAATGCATCATGCATGTGGGTCACCATCGTACCTATAAGGATATCATATTATGTGTTGAAGTTATCTAGAATAGGAAATTGAATAAATTCCCTTGATGCATTGAGTAGGAAAAATATTTTCTACACTAAAATGACGCACCTTAGGAATTTATGGGTATTCCTGAATCACATGATTAGGATTCTGTATGAGAAATCCTAAATACTTAAATGAATTACTAATTAATCCATGTATATTGGCCTCTTGTAAGAGCTTGATAGTTCTCCTTTTTTGTCTAGACTATTTCATTCAAATTGCCTATTATTCAGAGGTAGACCCTGTATACTTTCCCATGGGTCTGGACACCATGCGCCTAGCCAAGATTCCAGCGACCAGATAAGCCCCCATAACCTCTAGGTGCCCCCGACCTCTTTGTACATTTCTAACATCTTTAGAGTGGATAATAGCCATTTGGTTATCAAATGGTTTTGGAGATTTAATTCATTCCTAAGAATGATTATGGAATGTCAAGCAAGGGATTTTTGTATAATAGTGTAAGTTATGTTACCATGGATAAGGGACCATACACTTAGTGCATAATGTTATCACTATCCTAAGGTTCCCATTCTTGAGAGGCTATTCTTAGGAAGCATATCAAGTATATATTTTATCTTGAGTTTTCCTAGGACACCAAGGTGATTTAATTCCATGTGTGCACACACTTCATAGTTATGTGTATTTCATTAAATCATTGCACACATCTATCTACATTTTCTACATATAAATATTTTCTAGTTATAAAGTGTGACTTATATCACAACAGACGCTTAGGGCATAATCTCTTAACATACACATTTTAAGGTTGCATTGGGTCTACCGTGTAGTATTGTGTTCAGACATATAAAAATCAATTTTCCATTGACAAATGACGTTATGAAATAATTTTGACCCCTAATGTGCATGTAATTTATTTTGTTGTATCATCCATAGCACTCTGATGGATAGTTTTAGAGGAAGTAAATATAAGTCTTGGAAAGGTTATCAATAAACTTTTTGGAGGAGATAAGTAAAAAACACTGGGACTTGGTAACTTGGGAACATCTGGAATTTAACCTACCGAAGTCTTGGTAAATTAGATAATATGAAAGAAGTCATTCCATATTATCTATGAGCAGGTACTTGGGAGAAGTGCACTAGAAAATGTGTCAACAAATTGATTCAGATCAATATTTAATAATAAAAGAATTTGAATTTCAAGATTAGTGTGACACTTCTCTCCTTTTGATTATTAGTTCCATATACTATCGGCATATATCCCAAGGGTTATATATGAATAAGCTGAAATGGAATAATATGGGATCTCCTGTAAAGTATTGAAACTAAGGTTTACAAAGAATGATTATGAGCTTGAATTTCCTGATGGTGTTGATATTTATAAACATATTCAATATGGTGGATTCATGTACTGCTACATTACCATGAAGGATATAGGCATAATGTAAATCTAATATGGTTTGGAAGATAAAGGGCTGATTGGAGACATTGAACACTAACTTATGCCACGAAGGTGTGTAGACCTATGAAGCCAAGTTTTGGTGAGTAATACCATACCCGGAAAAAATGTTCAATATGGACTCATCCAATTTGTTGTATCTAGTGAAATGGAAAGGTAGAGGTGAATATGCAGCTTGGATGAGTGAACTAGATACAACTAGGCATGGTGTTTGAAAGGATAATATATCATATGAGTAAGAGCTCTACAGTCGTGTCTCCAAATCTGCATAAGGTGTATGATGCAAACTAGTCATGACTAGGTCTACTAAGTGAAGAGATACATGTATTAACCATTAAAATAATTAGAGTAGATTGTTGGGTTTTTTTATTTTTTATTGAGCTTCTCTAATACATTGCAAGCGTTATAAGAGGACTACGATAATTCTATTGGGGTCACATAGATTTCTTACATAGAATCTACACAACATCAGCTTATGGATTTAGTATAACTGATTTCACTTCAATAATTTATTTGGGCCATAGTAGATTCTAATGGATTTTACAATCCACACAAGTTAGTTGGGGCCACATAAGAATATCTGGATTCTGTAATACAAATTTTTATTCTATAAGAATTGCCATGAAAGACTATAGAGGTCATTAACAATACTACAATTTATGTCACGAGTAACCACATAGTACACACCTATAATCACAGCATATGAAAGACTAAAGGAGGTTCATGAAATACTATCCAGGGTCACGAGTAACCATAACATGGTACACACAAAAAATTTAAATGGCATTAGTTAATCTACCATGGCTATGCTTTGATTCAATGTGATGCATCCTTCAGGATTTTCTTTGTAATGTTGATAACACACCTTAGGACATATAATGGTAGTGTGTAGTATTTTAGTGACTTATATATAGCCAAATCCAATTTTCCTTAGGTTGGAACTATAAATATAGAGAGAGAGAGAGAGAAAACACAAATATATCACTAGTCTCAGAATCATGTTTTTGGTTTGTTATTCTTTGAATAGCATCAAAGTGAGGTTGTATCATTGGTGATCAATCTATGCATGTTAGTGTTTCCATAGTGATAATTCCTGATCAATATTGTGACCATATTTCCATTTTTCAAATCTAAATTATGTTCATATAGTATGCAAGTTTCAAATAAATTTTCATGTCAAACTCTTAGCCAGGTTGTGGTCTAAGAATCTACATTCAAAAACATTAACTGAGCTCCTTAACTACATCAAGCATCATTTGATTCTATACCTGAAGTTCCTAGGGATAAATGTTTTATAACACTCAGAGCTGGACATTTATCTCAAGTTTTCTGAAATCTTAGGGTTCAATTGGCACCCATGACATCATCATAGTACCTGATAGATTATAATTAACAGCCGAATTGGGAACTTTGCCCAACGATTATAAGGCCTATAAATGTGATTCCCCTACCTTTTTTGAAAACTAGCATTGTGGGATTATTCTGGTACTTCTACACTAGAGTTCTTGGTAAAGTTATTGTTTCAAATCGGATGATAATTTTTTCACTTGAAGATTTTCGTATAGCCTTAACTACCACTTTTGGACACCCAAGTCCTGAAATTGTATCTCCTCCGATCATCCAGAAATAAACTGGCCAAATTCCACCAGGCTTATTAAATCGTTACGAACAGGGTCAATAGGGATCCTAATGCACTGTATGTCGCGGATCAAGAAAATCAAATGGAAGGATCACCTCCATTTGAAGTTGATTTTGGCATATAATAACACATATCATTCAACTATTAACAATGACGCCATTTAAGGCCTTGATATTGTATAAAATTGGGGTACACCCTTAGAGATATGGGGGGTCTTATTAGAAAAATAGGTTGTCATTATCATTTCACAAGGTCGCAAAGAGGTATTGTTTACTAAGTTTCGAGTTTTACGTGTCACCCGTGTGGATTCAGTAAGCTCGATACTATTAGGAGAGTTTTACAAACATGTACATAAGGAAATAAGTTTATGTTTAAAGTAACCATTCAAGTTTTGTAAAAACAAGAGGTAAATTGTTATATAGTTTTTTGTCTTATCTAATTCATCGAAATATTAATCTTCTATGGTTTACTTTTCAATTCCATCAAAATAGGAAAAACTTAAAACGTTAAAATCGTGCAAGAAAGGAATAAGATGACCATGCCTAGTAATAGATGAAACGGGGTAAACATGGCTCTAGGAGGTCTGCGCGCTCTTCAATCACATTTTCTTGAAAACTATAAATCCTTCGGCAACCCGTTTCTAGCATACCCAAACATATTATTTTCAAGGAAACCATAATAGCCTTATTAGAAGTAACATGCCTTATCCAATAAGTCACAGACACCAAGCTCTACATTATTCTCTAGCTCACCATGCTCAAACGTCAATCAAACCATGTCAACACACATTGTTAATTTAGAGAAATCAACATGGGGCTTTCCATGATGATTTTTCACTAGTGACTTGCATTCACTTGCAAGCTTCTTACACCTTTTCCATGAATCCATTTTGTGCATATCCAACAATCATGACATTCCATGAAAATAAAGCTCTTCACACATTCTGTCAATTGTGTGTGTGTGTGTGTGTGTGTGTGTGTGTGTGGTGTGTGTGTGTGTGTGTGTGTACATATATGTATATGTATTACACACAAACACACACACACATATATATACATATACATATACATATATGTATATCTATAGACACATACATACATACATACATACATATATATATATACATACATACATATATGTATATCTATAGATATACATATATCTAACATATACATATATGTATATCTATAGATATGCATATATGTCTATAGATATATGTATATCTATAGACATGTGTGTGTGTGTGTGTGTGTGTGTGCATATATATATATATATATATATATATATATATATATGATTTTTCACTAGTGACTTGCATTCACTTGCAAGCTTCTTACACCTTTTCCACGAATCCATTTTGTGCATATCCAACAATCATGACATTCCATGAAAATAAAGCTCTTCACACATTCTGTCTATTGTGTGTGTGTGTACACACACACACACACACACACACACACACACACACATACATATATATAAATATATATACATATTTGTATATGTATATATATGTATATGTATACATATACATATACATATATATACATATATGTATATGTACACACACACACACACACACACACACACGTATGTATATGTATATGTAGATGTAGATGTACATATATACATATACATATACATATGTATATGTATACGTGTGTGTGTGTGTGTGTATATACATATATATACATACATATATACATATGTATATGTATATGCATATATGTGTGTGTGTGTGTGTGTGTGTGTGTGTGTGTGTGTGTACATATATACATATATATATACATACATATATGCATATACATATACATATGTATATGTATATATGTATGTATATATATACTACTAAGTGAAGAGATACAGCAAAGGATTAAAATTTACATAACTTTCATTAGTTTAAGTGTAATGAATTTCTCTTATACATTGTGATCGTTATGAGAGGACTATGAAAATTATAATGGTCAATAATTGCTTACATAGAAACAACACAACATGAGCTTATGGATCTAGTACAACTGATTTCAATTCAATAATTTATCCAAAGTAGATAAGGTTATCATTTTAGGAAGAGGGCGGTAATATTTCTCATTCTTGATACAAATTTGTATTCTATAAAATTGCTCCAAATACAGACAATATTAACAATTACATTTTATTCAATTAAGAAAGTACAAACTATCATCACAACATATTAAGCATGATTTTCAATCCTCCTATCCAGGGTACCTGCAACCACAACATGATCAACATAAAGTTGGCATGGCATCTTCCTACCATCTAGCACAATTGACGATTTCATAATTTTCTATTCATGATGATAACACACATAACACACAACAAGGGAGTGTAAGAGACATATTAAATTAATTTCATTTTAAGATTGGAGAGAGAGAGAGAGAGAGAAAAAGAAAGACATCATTTTCCACAATCAGTTTATTTACAAGAAAAGCATCAAAGGAAGTTTCCTACAGTCATGTGTTAGTGTTTACAGTGTTTCCTGATCAATATTATGATTGGATAAGGTCATATGACAATTTTGAACATTATAGTTGCAAGTTTCCAAAAGCATCAAATTTAGCCAAGTTGTTCAAGAATCTACATTCAAAAACAATAACTGAGACCTAAACACACAAGAATTTGAATCTGTACCTACGAGCCCTATATAAAGGGAAACAATCAGAGCTGACATAACCCAAAACCAGCTAACTGGGTTCAATTAGCACCCATCTTTCTAGACTTGCCGATTATAATAGCGAGCCGAATGGCCCCGTTGCCCAACAATTAGAGACCTACAAAACCCACCTAGAAAACTAGCTTGTGGGATTATTTTATCCAAATTGGAGGTTGGTAAAGATTTTTCGTGGAGAAATACTAGACGTATGCGGGAGCCAACTTCCATTTTTACACCCAAGTCCTAAATTGTGGGTTAATACCAAACCAAACTTTTCACTTCCACCAACTACCCAATGTTACGAACAGGGTCAATAGGGATCCTAATGCCACTACATTAAATGATCAAACAATCAAATAAGGGCGTCGTAGAAGTTGTTATGGCATCTTATTTTAACAAGGAACAAGGTCAAAACCTTGATTTTCTCATTTTGGGGTCAATAGAGATATTTTGTCTCACTAAAAAAATAGGTTTTATTATCATTTCACAAGGTCGCAAAGAGGTATTGTTTACTAAGTTTCGAGTTTTACGTGTCACCCGTGTGGATTCGGTAAGCTCGATACTATTAGGAGAGTTTTACAAACATGTACATAAGGAAATAAGTTTATGTTTAAAGTAACCATTCAAGTTTTGTAAAAACAAGAGGTAAATTGTTATATAGTTTTTTGTCTTATCTAATTCATCGAAATATTAATCTTCTATGGTTTACTTTTCAATTCCATTCAAAATAGGAAAAACTTAAAACGTTAAAATCGTGCAAGAAAGGAATAAGATGACCATGCCTAGTAATAGATGAAACGGGGTAAACATGGCTCTAGGAGGTCTGCGCGCTCTTCAATCACATTTTCTTGAAAACTATAAATCCTTCGGCAACCCGTTTCTAGCATACCCAAACATATTATTTTCAAGGAAACCATAATAGCCTTATTAGAAGTAACATGCCTATCCAATAAGTCACAGACACCAAGCTCTACATTATTCTCTAGCTCACCATGCTCAAACGTCAATCAAACCATGTCAACACACATTGTTAATTTAGAGAAATCAACATGGGGCTTTCCATGATGATTTTTCACTAGTGACTTGCATTCACTTGCAAGCTTCTTACACCTTTTCCATGAATCCATTTTGTGCATATCCAACAATCATGACATTCCATGAAAATAAAGCTCTTCACACATTCTGTCAATTGTGTGTGTGTGTGTGTGTGTGTGTGTGTGTGTGTGTGTGTGTGTGTGTGTGTGTGTACATATATGTATATGTATTACACACAAACACACACACACATATATATACATATACATATATACATATATGTATATCTATAGACACATACATACATACATACATACATATATATATATACATACATACATATATGTATATCTATAGATATACATATATCTAACATATACATATATGTATATCTATAGATATGCATATATGTCTATAGATATATGTATATCTATAGACATGTGTGTGTGTGTGTGTGTGTGTGTGCATATATATATATATATATATATATATATATATATATATGATTTTTCACTAGTGACTTGCATTCACTTGCAAGCTTCTTACACCTTTTCCACGAATCCATTTTGTGCATATCCAACAATCATGACATTCCATGAAATAAAGCTCTTCACACATTCTGTCTATTGTGTGTGTGTGTACACACACACACACACACACACACACACACACACACACATACATATATATAAATATATATACATATTTGTATATGTATATATATGTATATGTATACATATACATATACATATATATACATATATGTATATGTACACACACACACACACACACACACACACGTATGTATATGTATATGTAGATGTAGATGTACATATATACATATACATATACATATGTATATGTATACGTGTGTGTGTGTGTGTGTATATACATATATATACATACATATATACATATGTATATGTATATGCATATATGTGTGTGTGTGTGTGTGTGTGTGTGTGTGTGTGTGTGTACATATATACATATATATATACATACATATATGCATATACATATACATATGTATATGTATATATGTATGTATATATATACTACTAAGTGAAGAGATACAGCAAAGGATTAAAATTTACATAACTTTCATTAGTTTAAGTGTAATGAATTTCTCTTATACATTGTGATCGTTATGAGAGGACTATGAAAATTATAATGGTCAATAATTGCTTACATAGAAACAACACAACATGAGCTTATGGATCTAGTACAACTGATTTCAATTCAATAATTTATCCAAAGTAGATAAGGTTATCATTTTAGGAAGAGGGCGGTAATATTTCTCATTCTTGATACAAATTTGTATTCTATAAAATTGCTCCAAATACAGACAATATTAACAATTACATTTTATTCAATTAAGAAAGTACAAACTATCATCACAACATATTAAGCATGATTTTCAATCCTCCTATCCAGGGTACCTGCAACCACAACATGATCAACATAAAGTTGGCATGGCATCTTCCTACCATCTAGCACAATTGACGATTTCATAATTTTCTATTCATGATGATAACACACATAACACACAACAAGGGAGTGTAAGAGACATATTAAATTAATTTCATTTTTAAGATTGGAGAGAGAGAGAGAGAGAGAAAAAGAAAGACATCATTTTTCCACAATCAGTTTATTTACAAGAAAAGCATCAAAGGAAGTTTCCTACAGTCATGTGTTAGTGTTTACAGTGTTTCCTGATCAATATTATGATTGGATAAGGTCATATGACAATTTTGAACTTATAGTTGCAAGTTTCCAAAAGCATCAAATTTAGCCAAGTTGTTCAAGAATCTACATTCAAAAACAATAACTGAGACCTAAACACACAAGAATTTGAATCTGTACCTACGAGCCCTATATAAAGGGAAACAATCAGAGCTGACATAACCCAAAACCAGCTAACTGGGTTCAATTGGCACCCATCTTTCTAGAGTTGCCGATTATAATAGCAGCCGAATGGCCCCGTTGCCCAACGATTAGAGACCTACAAAACCCACCTGGAAAACTAGCTTGTGGGATTATTTTATCCAAATTGGAGGTTGGTAAAGATTTTTCGTGGAGAAATACTAGACGTATGCGGGAGCCAACTTCCATTTTTACACCCAAGTCCTAAATTGTGGGTTAATACCAAACCAAACTTTTCACTTCCACCAACTACCCAATGTTACGAACAAGGTCAATAGGGATCCTAATCCACTACATTAAATGATCAAACAATCAAATAAGGGCGTCGTAGAAGTTGTTATGGCATCTTATGTTAACAAGGAACAAGGTCAAACCTTGATTTTCTCATTTTGGGGTCAATAGAGATATTTTGTCTCACTAAAAAAATAGGTTTTATTATCATTTCACAAGGTCGCAAAGAGGTATTGTTTACTAAGTTTCGAGTTTTATGTGTCACCCGTGTGGATTCGGTAAGCTCGATACTATTAGGAGAGTTTTACAAACATGTACATAAGGAAATAAGTTTATGTTTAAAGTAACCATTCAAGTTTTGTAAAAACAAGAGGTAAATTGTTATACAGTTTTTTGTCTTATCTAATTCATCGAAATATTAATCTTCTATGGTTTACTTTTCAATTCCATTAAAATAGGAAAAACTTAAAACGTTAAAATCGTGCAAGAAAGGAATAAGATGACCATGCCTAGTAATAGATGAAACGGGGTAAACATGGCTCTAGGAGGTTCGCATACCCAAACATATTATTTTCAAGGAAACCATAATAGCATTATTAGAAGTAACATGCCTTATCCGATAAGTCACATACACCAAGCTCTACATTATTTTCTAGCTCACCATGCTCAAACGTCAATCAAACCATGTCAACACACATTGTTAATTTAGAGAAATCAACATGGGACTTTCCATCATGATTTTTCACTAGTGACTTGCATTCACTTGCAAGCTTCTTACACCTTTTCCACGAATCCATTTTGTGCATATCCAACAATCATGACATTCCATGAAAATAAAACTCTTCACACATTCTGTCAAATATATATATATATACAATAATAAATAATACAATACCAATGCCATCCACTATTAATCTCAATCTCACAGCATCATGTAAGGTAACCCTGCTGAAGGTGTTGCTACCAAATCTGACAAAAGTTTCCACAAAGCATTAAAAATGTTGTACCAAATGCAAATAACCCACACAGCCAAGGACATTTTCATAAAACAACCCTCTGCAAATGTTCTAACTGCCACACTGCAACCAGGATTTTGTGCAGAGAAAGGAGGATGCTAGCGAATGTTGTGGAGTTTTGCTTTATTCCTATTAATTGCATTTGCTTTGAAGCTTCAAGAACCATCCCTTGCATATACTGCAATCATTGCATTCTATAAGACACATTTTTTTCACGAATTCTGTCAAACATTTCACATGATTTTCAATGCTTCTACATTTTGTACAAATATGGGAATGCTGGCAACAGTTGATATGTTTTTACTTTACACCTACCAAATGCATTAGTTGGAAACTCCCAGCGCATTTTCCTCATCCCAAGGAGTGTGTTTCCTGCAACCATGGAATTTTATGGAACCCATTTCATCATGACATTTTATCAAACAATCAATGTGACTCCAGGCTGCATAGACATATCTTTCAGAGCACATGCAACAAGGCTATCTGTCAACAATTACTTCCTCTAATGCTTGGAAAGTGTCCATGTCGTGTTTTGGAAGTTCCATGTTGGTACAGGAAGATAGGATGGTGGAAAAGTTTATTGAATCTGACTTTACACCTGTCGACTGTCTTTACCTGAAGTATTCCACACCACCTTAAAAATCCATTTTGTCTATAACGTGTAACCAATGCGTCTCCCCCTTTCTTATCATTAATTTTTATTTTATTTTTTAGAAAATACCTTTGAGGCATTCAAACTAACAGTTCATGTGTTAACTGTATGTCGACTGAGGTAGAGGGAATGCCCATACAGAGCCCACATAATACCCAAAATATTCACAAAAAATAACCGGTGATAATTTCAAGCTCCCAACAACACATCCACGCGGCCACAACGGATTGATTTGGGTACAAATGACATTAAAGTTCATAATTTCCTTAAGATCACCATCACAGACAGGGGAGAAGGGCCAGTATGCGAACACCCTAAGTTCGCAGGCCCATGGAGCCAATTCCTTGCCACGTAGGATCACCAATTTGACAGCTAGTTATAAATAAACATTTTTTTATCCTAAGCCTTTAATTTTGAAACATATTGTAATATTATTTGCTTACATATGATCGATCAAATAAAATATCTCAAAAAAAACACATTTACTGGTGGAGACCCGAAGTGGTTCACACAACGGGACAGGTGTTGTGCATTTAATTCGAAATAAAAGAGGGAAACAGTATCTGTCCTCCTCATCTTGACGCGCGTAATAGATAAGTCCCAATTAAATGCTCAACCACCCTTTACCAGCGGTTGTTTTACCCGCCTTCCAAACTGGTTTGCTCAACCCACATTTACCAGACTGTTCCATGGCGCGTTTTGGAGTCGTTTCAGACTGTTTTGCTCAACCGCCATTTACCATACTGTTCCATGGCGCGTTTTGGAGTCGTTCCACACTGTTTTGCTGGTTCGCGTTACCCACTGTCTCCTCCTCTGGACAGTCAGATTGCAAGAGTCGAGAAAGAAGACGGAAAGGTTTTAGGTACCTATCAGGAGGAGAAGCGTCCATGGAAATGGTTGACCTACCGCGCCCCTGCACAGTGGAATGCTCGGTTCTATACGAAGGCCAGGGATTCGAAACCGAGTCGTGGTCGTGGAAAGGGAGTTTCTGTGCTTGCGACTCGGCTTCTTCGTCGACTGTTAGCTCCTCCAAGCAGACTGATTTTTTGGCCTCCCTCGCCGCCGATGTACATTTCGAGCGGAACGATGTTTTGATGGCTTCTCAGTGCGAGGTTTGCGTGAAGGGTGGCTTCTCAGTGCCTTGCTCGAGGTGTTCATATTGCCCACAACATTATTCAGTGAACAATACGACCTTACAGGTACGCATTTTTTTCTTTCTTTTTCTCTGTAGTTTGGAAACTCTTTATCTTATCCAACTCGTTTTCTCGTTTTTTTATGAAATAATCCAACTCGTTTTTTTAGCCATTTTGTAAGCCATTTTTTTCTTTCTTTTTCTCTGTAGTTGCAAATGGTGGTTGTTTGTGAGTGGGCTTACAGCCTGTGCGAGGTTTGCGTGAAGGGTGGCTTCTCAGTGCCTTGCTCGAGGTGTTCATATTGCCCACAACATTATACAGTGAACAATACGACCTTACAGGTACGCATTTTTTTCTTTCTTTTTCTCTGTAGTTTGGAAACTCTTTATCTTATCCAACTCGTATTCTCGTTTTTTTATGAAATAATCCAACTCGTTTTTTTAGCCATTTTGTTAGCCATTTTTTTCTTTCATTTTCTCTGAAGCTCTGACTGCATTTTGATAGCCATTTTTTTCTTTCATTTTCTCTGAAGCTCTGACTGCATTTTGTTTTCCAGTTTGTTAGCTCAGACGTACTGCCAGCTGCACATCCAGGACCGAAGTGCTTGGACCCGAGAGTAATCTCAGACCCTTTTCAGACAGGTTTTGAGCCAAATTTTCTAAGCCTTTCTACATGTGCCATTTTTTTTTATCTATTTGATCCTTATGCTTTTTTCATTCTCTGTGTTCAAACAAATTCAGTTTTTTAATAAATGGCTAAACATGCATGTGCAGATTGCATGGAAAACTTTGGAACGACAGTTTTATGCGTCGAGATCGGTTGAAGCAGGGTGGAAACAGTGTGTATTCACACTACTAATACTCAAGGAAAATGTTACCTACAATTCTATGTTTTTAATCCATATAGAGGTGAGGTTTCTACCTCACCAAGATTCAAATAAATCCTTGTCTTTCAGTTTTTATTTCACGGTGTTCATTTTAAGTTGCAACAATTTAACGTAAACCTTTAACAAATTCCGAGCTGATTTGGTTTCCACATCTGAAACAACGATTACATTTCGAGCAAAATGTATTAATATAAAATGCATGTCTTTATATTTCTTACATTTGGAGCAAAACATATAAACTTATACTGTATGTGTCCATATTCATTACATTCGGAGCAAAACATAAAAACTTATACTGTATGCGTCCATATTCATTACATTCGGAGCAAAATATACCAACTATAAACTATAAACTACATACCAACTATAAACTATTACTATAAGTTTGTTAGTCAATTTCCATGTCACACCTTCAAAAAGGCCCTGAGTTTGGACTATCAGGAACGATTGTATCATTCACGGATGTTGTTGGAGTCATTAAGAGGTTCACTGGATGAACCCATGGTGGAATAGGAAAACCAGATATGGTATGAAAGGTTGTATGTGAAGTAGGAGGTTGTGGGATAATGGGGTGTGTAGTTGGAGTTGAAGTTATTTGCATTCTGTTGGTGTCAAGGAAGTAAGGGTGGTAATCTGGGATAGGAACTTTCAACATATCTTGTAACATGGAGTTCTGTATGGGCATGGAATGATGCATGGGAAACAAAACCTGCGGATTGTTGAACTTGTTATCTCTTTCTTGTTTCTCTTTCTCCCTTTGATGCCGAGTGGCTTCCTTCTGTTGTAATTCCAATTCCTTTTTTTGGCGAGCTACTTCCCGTTGTTTCTCGCGCTCCTGTCTTTCAACAAACTTTTGTAGATCCCTTTCTTGCCTCTCTTTAATGCGTTGCAATCTCTCTTCCTTTTTTTGCTCCTTTGCTGCCAACCTTTCTTGCTTTTTTGCCTCAATATGCTCCTTTTTACGTTGTTTCCCTTCACATATTTCTTGTTTTTTTTGTTGTGTATCTTTTAACATCTGAACATAAGCATCAGATGTTAACAATTGTGAAGCACGACTTATCCGGAGTGCAGCATCACTCTTACCTTTGGAAGGATCCCGTACAAATTGTGTCGGTAACCTTAAAAATTTACCCAATTTCTTCTCATTTGCAGCAACACCATCATTTGATATACCACTTTCAACATCATGGCCAGTTGTCTCTTCCTCGTTTTTATCTTTATCAATGACCTCAATTTCCTCTGTGTCAGCATAATAATGAGTAAAGTTTGCTGGTTCAAAGTCTGCTGGCTCAAGGTTGGTTGGCATCGAAGGTAAAGATATACTTTCATCCTCAATGTTTCCAATCTGATCAAGTCCCAACTCTGCAATATGCTCTTGCAGCCAAGTAGGTTGTTCTGGTGCACTTGGCAATGAGAGATCGTCCTCTCCAAATCCCTGGGCCTCAGTGTTGCAGCTGGATGTGCCTTGGTCACGAGTATTCACAATGTGGTTCACTTCATAATCTTTGGTCTGCATTATACTTTGTCTTTCTCCCTGTACACTTGGTTCCTCCGTCTCTGTATTAGCAACAACCATTGTTTCAATGGTTGGATGGAATTCTTTTGCTGTTGACAGATTCTCAACTGATTCCATTAAGTAATTTTCTCCTATTTTGTCACCAACTGGTGGAGCTACATCTCTTGACAAACTTAGTATGTTTTCAGCAGCATCAACATCTATTATGTTTTCAGTACCATCAACATTCATAATGTTTTCAGTAGTATCATCATCTGTGACATTTTCAGCAGCTTCTTCGTTGGCATCTTCTTCAATGATATATAGTTTACTACATTCCATGTCATTCTGTAATGCATTTGGATCAAGTGGCCATATACCTGTGCGTCTAAAACCAGCACGAATATTTGCAGGTGTCAAGGCCTTGGCGAGAGCTCTACTACCTATTTCTGCCAAGTCTGAACGTTTGACTTCTTGGTACTTATTATTACACATCCACTGCATCCTCTCAGATCTGAAATATGCTTTAAAAGGACCAAAGACACTAACATCCAGTGGTTGCAACCTGTGTGTAGTATGTGCTGGCAATGTCAATAAATCAATCCCCAATCGCCTGGCCTCTTCTATAGTTGACAATGCCACATGGCTTCCATGACCATCAAATATAAGTAAATGCCTATTTTCAGGGCACACCCCTCCAGGTACAGACTTACTGAAATGATACAACCAGCTTATAAAGAGCTCTCTAGTCATCCAAGCACTTGGATGAGCAGCCATGCAAGCACCTGGTTCACATCCCTTGATGTAATTTTGTGAAACTTTCTGACCTTTAAATAAGTAAAAGTTAGGGATACATTGCCCTGCAGCATTTACACAACATAGAATTGTCATCCATTCTCTGCTACGAGGAATGATTTTGGGAACATTCCTGCAACCCTTGGTGGCAAGCACCCTCATGCCACAATTTCTCCCTGCCTGGATTCCTGTCTCATCACAATTCCATATTTTGCCTGCACCATAGGAATTGATATAAATGTTAGCTAGTTTTTCATAAAACTTGCTAACCACCTCTGGACGTAAACCAATTGCACGATCTCTTTCTAGACCTTCAGCAGTCCGAAGGACTATGTCTGGGTGTCTTTTTCTAAATCCTTCACACCAAGATTTTCCAGGTAATCCTTCTCGAAATGGAGTCTCTCTAGTTTCACAAATTTGTGCAACACATGCCCTCAGTTGCATAAATCCCACTCCATGCCCTAAATCTGCCATTTGCTTACACCATTCAACTATCTCTTTCTCCTCTCCTTCACTCAAAACAGGTGCAGGGCCCTTCCTTTTTGTATGGGTCAGACCATTCAGCCAATAATGAACAGATGTAGGAGGTAAATTATATTTCAGTGCAGCAGCTCTAATAGAATAATTGTTGAATTCAATATCATCTATGGCCTTTAACATATCTTCTTTTGACCAACTAGACAAAATTCTAACCTTCTTGGTCGAAGTGTTGCCTCTAACAACCACAGTCTCCTGTAGTTCATGCCTATTTAGTTCACATCCAGCAGGTTCTGGCTGATGATCATCATTTGTGTTTGTATCTCCTTGATTTGTTGTTGCACCATCCTCTTCACTTATTATTGTAGCATCCTGTTCATCTGTTTCATGGTTAGATGGTTCAATTTCAAATTGTACACCTCGTTTTTTGGGCATACGTTGTGCTCGATGTAAACTCCTCTTTCTCTTCATCTTCTCTAAACGCTGCAGTATGAAACAATATAAAATTAGTAAAATATGTATTAATATATCAATAAGATCATCTACAATGGGAAAATTTTAGCAAGCTTATGATACATGACAGTATGAATTATGAACTTGTAGGTGAACTTGTGATTACCCCGTTGGGCGCCATTAACGATGATCGAATACATGTTTTATTAATTTCATATTATTTGATAAAGACAGAATTTATAAGCTGGGTTGTTGATTACATAGGGGAGAAGGGCCAGTATGTGAACACGTCCCAATACTTGAACACTATTTTTCATTTAAAATATCCAATACCTGATGGAATAAAAACCCAAATTTTGATTATTGAAGTTAAAAAATTTGTTTTTTATAAACCATATGTGAATAGGGTCAACATCTCGAGCAAGGCACTGAGAAAGACCCCTTCACGCAAACCTCGCACAGGCTGTAAGCCCACTCACAAACAACCAGCATTTGCATTACAACTCGGCATGAGGAAATGCAACGCGTCCAAAGGAAACAATGTGTAACAATCCAGAGGAAACAGTGTGTAACGCGTCCAAAACAAGCCATGGTAAATGGTGGTTGAGCATTTATTTGTGTCTTATCTATCAGGCTTAGGATAAAAAAATGCTTATTTATAAATAGCTGTCAAATTGGCGCTCCTACGTGGCAAGGAATTGGCTCCCTGGACCTGCGAACTTAGGGTGTTCGCATACTGGCCCTATATAAATTTCAATAATCAAAATTTTGGTTTTTTTTTTCCATCAAGTATTGGATATTTTAAATGCAGAATAGTGTTCAAGTGAAATATCATGTCACGGATGACATGATATTTCAGTGCAGCAGCTCTAATTGAATAATGCGAGTAACTCAATATCATCTATGGCCTTTAACATATCTTCTTTTGACCAACTAGACAAAATTCTAACCTTCTTGGTCGAAGTGTTGCCTCTAACAACCACAGTCTCCTGTAGTTCATGCCTATTTAGTTCACATCCAGCAGGTTCTCGCTGATGATCATCAGTTGTGTTTGTATCTCCTTGATTTGTTGTTGCACCATCCTCTTCGCTTATTATTGTAGCATCATGTTCATCTGTTTCATGGTTAGATGGTTCAATTTCAAATTGTACACCTCGTTTTTTGGGCATACGTTGTGCTCGATGTAAACTCCTCTTTCTCTTCATCTTCTCTAAATGCTGCAGTATGAAACAATATAAAATTAGTAAAATATGTATTAATATATCAATAAGATCATCTATAAACACTTCTAAAGATGAGGTGTTATCAAATAACACTACATTCATCAGCTTGTTTGTAATTGATCAATATTAATTAGAATGTTTCACGCGAACATGCAGTCGCCCCTTTCGACATTGTAATTCATATCGATCAATTGACGCAGGTCTTGTTAATGTAATGTTTTTTGACATCAAATCATCTTCAGAATTGAATGCATGTAAGAATCGTAATTGTAATAGCTTGACTACATATGCTGTTACGGTGGCAGCAAATCTGTTGTACTACTGTAGGTCTTGGTATGGACCACTTCGGATCTCCACCAGTAAATGTGTTTTTTTTTTAGATATTTTACCTGATCGATCAGATGGGAGCAAATAATATTAATATATGATTCGAAATTAAAGATATAGGATTAAAAAATGTTTATTTATACCTAGCTGGCATACTGTCACTCCTACGTGGCAAGGATTTGGTGAAGTTGGTGAAGCAGTCGGCGGTCCAAGAATTATTCTTAAGGAGATTATTCTTAAGAACAATTCTTGGAGAAAATTTGTTGGGGAAGCAACAAGCGGTGTTGCTCAACTGTATTATCTTTTTGATTGAAATACAAAATGTGCTATATAACTGTATTATTTGGACTGATTATTTCATCCATTTTTTCTTTTTCCCACTCCTCTAAGACAAGAGGTTTCATCTTCTTTTAATATGATCTCTGCCAGAGAGATTCAATGCACCATGGTTGTATTTACTACCATTAATACTCCCTGCAACTTATCATCTCATGCTCTCTCCCTCTCTACAAAACAACAGCGGTCTAAAGCATGCATCAATGGAGGATATTGAAGATGCAAAGGGCCCCTATTAGGCACAGAAAATTAATGACAATGGCTTCCTCATCATCATCATCTACTTTGTCTTCACCCACCACGACTTTATACGATGTATTGTGTGTTTCTCAGAGGGCAGAAATGGATGATCTGAAGAAAGCGTACAGGAAGAAGGCGAGAGTTTATCATCCAGATGTTTGCCAACCTGGTGAGAGAGAGGAATCTTGCAAGATGTTTCTTCTGGTGCAGGAAGCCTACGAGACTCTCTCCGATCCAATACTGAGGGCAGATTATGATCTTAACCTTCATTTTAATCCCCATATGATGCTCTTGCAAATGAGAGATGAGAAGGAGATGTTGAAACAGGAATGGGCAGAACAACTTGAAAGTCTTAAACAATTAAACAAATCTGATAACCTACTCTCGAGTTTTGTAAGCTTCGTTATTTTTTTCAGAATTTATTACAAGTCTTTGATATTGTTAATGTTTATTTATACCTAGCTGGATACTGTCACTCCTACGTGGCAAGGATTTGGTTCACTTAACCTGCGAACTTAGGGTGTTCGCATACTGGCCCTTCTCCCCTAAACTCTTCTAAATAAATGGCGGTTGAGCAAAACAGTCTGAAACGACTCCAAAACGCGCCATGAAACAGTCTGGTAAATGGTGGTTGAGCAGACCAGTTTGGAAGGCGGGTAAAACAACCGCTGGTAAATGGTGGTTGAGCATTTCATTGTGGCTTATCTATTACGCGCGTCAAGATGAGGAGGACAGATACTGTTTCCCTCTTTTATTTCGAATTAAATGCTCAACACCTGTCCCGTTGTGTGAACCACTTCGGGTCTCCACCAGTAAATGTGTTTTTTTTGAGAGATTTTATTTCATCGATCATATGTAAGCAAATAATATTACAATTGGTGATCCTACGTGGCAAGGAATTGGCTCCATGGGCCTGCGAACTTAGGGTGTTCGCATACTGGCCCTTCTCCCCTATAAATAAACATTTTTCTTTCCTATATCTTTAATTTCTGGGAGTAGTGCCATTATGTCAACACCCTGAGTTCACGGGTCCATCGGGCCAATTCCTTGTCATGTAGGTTTATCAATTTTACAGCTAGCTATAAATAAACATTTCTTTATCTTATCCCTGTAGTTTGGAAACTCTTTATCTTATCTCTTTAGTATTGGGCAGTGTTCACATAGAGTTACAGATTTCTGTTTTGTATTAAATGGTACAGATTTTATATCTTACAGAGTTAGCGAGAGATATATAAAGAATGTGCTGGACATATGTTTGAGCTGTTGCATTCTTTACCTACACTGTACTACGATTTATATTCACTACCATTAATCCTTGTGGATATTGATAATGGTTTGAATTTCAGTTTTTCAATTTTATAGGATGCAGTGGATGTTGTTTGTGAGAAAATTCAGTTCTCATTATTTGGCAGATGTTATGGGTTGAGGATGATACCAATTGATATGTCCAGCACATTCTTCATATATCTGTAGATGACTTATTTTTAGATAACAAGAGACTCCAGCCATATGATCGCAGGTCCATGGAGCCAATTCCTTGCCATGTAGGATCACCAATTTGACAGCTAGTTATAATTAAACAATTTTTTATCCTAAGCCTTTAATTTCGAATCATATTGTAATATTATTTGCTTACATATGATCGATCAAATAAAATATCTCAAAATAAACTCATTTACATTCCGAAGTTACTAATTCTATTGTGAAGTTAATATTATTTGCTTTTAAGGTACTTTAAGGGAGAAAACATAAAGCCATTATCTAATAGATGTTCACAGAATTAATTAGCAGGATGCTATGATCAAGAATCACTCAATTCCAATCTTAATATTTTTTTAATGTGCTCTGCTGTATGGGCCAATTTTTGATAAATTAAATAGAAATCAGTCCATAAACTTGCAGTTCTGCTCAGCAATCTGTTATGTCTAATTCTAACTTAATTGAACAGATCTTTGGTCAAACAAAAAGTAGATCACAACATGCTTTCAGCAGAAGTGCAAGGTATACGTTAGCTTATATCAGAGAAAACAGGCAGTTGAGGTTATATATGAATACATTCCAGTGGAAAAGGGCCTTAAGTAATAAATTTGACTATTTTTTACATATTTAAGTGTCCTCTTGAAGCAGTAGGTATGAAAACTAACCTGCAATTTTTGCTTTGCTGGACCTTTCCTTTCAAAACTTGATAGAAGTAACCTCTTCTTATAAAATCCACTGTAATCAGGCACCCTGCAGAAGTAAAAAAGCAGTAAACAAGACTAGGAAAGTGAATATATAATACCAACATTGATTTGAGAGTATCCAATCAAAATGTAAGACATGGATCAAGGTGTAGGGTCTTTTTAATCAAAGGTTGAAATTGATTTTGAGATGATCTTGTGGCTGAAATTATTTGATTTGATATTCATATTTATTTTTTACCTTCAAGTGTACATTTTTGTTTGTGTTTTTAATGGATGAATTTGAATCTTGAGAAGAAGGTTCCCTCTTTTTTTGCAGGTATGTATTAATGTCTGGATATGAAAGATCTGGTGATTGAACAACCCAACTTGGAATATGGAAAGAGATGAATTGAAAAGACAAATATTCAACCCATTAAATAGATATGATGGGTTTGTCAACTGATATGTTGTTTTTATATTTTGAACAAATGAGTCTTTTATTGTAGAAAATGAAAGTACCAATCAGTATTTATTGTGTACTAAGTAATACTGAGATGTTGACCCTATGCACATATGGTTTATAAAAAAACAAATTTTTGAACTTCAATAATCAAAATTTTGGTTTTTATTCCATCAAGTATTGGATATTTTAAATGCAAAATAGTGTTCAAGTATTGGGAAGGGATAATTTTAGCGGCGAATATTCGTAATATGGCGAAAATTTCATTTTATGAAAATTTGAAAAGGTGAATTATTCGGAGTGGGTCGGTGCCCTGTTCGCCTAAAATATATAGTATATTTTTTCTGGGGGGTCGGCTTCGCCTTCATTTGAAAACATCTCCTATAAAAACCTAGCTGATTCGCCGGGTAGTATACCTCAAGTAGCTTAACAAATTACCAATACTGTGAAATTTGAACTCGCATACCCTTAAGCACCAGAGATTCAGATTACTGTTAGCCTGTGATTGTTGACGCGCGACAAATGCAGTGTTGACGCATGACAAGGGCACTGTTGACGCGCGACAACAACCGTACTGACGCGCGACAGAGGAAGTGTTGACGCGCGACTTGGGCAGTGTTGACGCGCGACAGAGGAAGTGTTGACGCGCGACAGAGGAAGTGTTGACGCGCGACAGAGGAAGTGTTGACGCGTGACAGAGGAAGTGTTGACGCGTGCGACAACAAGGGCAGTGTTGATTATATTCAGACAGTGGACGCGCGACAGGAAATGGGTTGTTGACGCGCGACAAGTGCAGAGTTGACACGTGACAAAGACCTCAGACAGAGGATGTGCGAAAAGACCTCAGACACTGGACAGAGTCGCTACTCGGTTTTTTTGCTGACGCAGGACTCTTTTCAGAATAATGGAAGGTGTCAGCTCAAAGAATACGAATAACCTAAAAGTAAGTAAGAAATCTCAGAAATCACTCTTCAAGTATTTTGGAAACTCTGCGGATACAGATATTGTAAATACCAATCATATAGATGCCACCACAAAGAATCAGAATACTGACTGTGTGGAAGGTATTATTGAGGTGGACATGCATTCTGCATAGTATCAAAGTCAAACAAATGAAACCTACGATAATATGCCAGATCTTGAAGATATTGTTCCTGTTGGGGTGCAACCAGAAGTGCAGCTAGATATCACAGATACAAACACTCAGCAAAATGGAAGACAGAAATCAAAATCAAACTCCGGTCCAAGAAAGAGGAAACCTGGTGATTGTGATATTGCTCAAAATTCTACTCAAAAAAGTAAAGCATTGAAAACGAACAAGAATATGTGGACCATTGGCAGGACATACAAGTTTGATTGGGCAGCTAAATTTCTGTTTATTGAACCTGTACAATCATCTAATTCTGAAGAAATCCCATCTGAATGTACATGTAAAATATGTACGTGGAAATTGGGAAAGCAACAAAAAATGCAACTGAAGCTGGACACTATAGAAAAACATTGTGGAAAACAATATTTAACTGTAACGGGGGCGGATGGCCAGAAAATCAAAACACATAGGTGGAAAACTGAAAAAGAATGCATGCATGTTAGATACGCAGCGGAATATGAGGCAGAGCAGAAAAAACACAGACATCTGTTGGAAAAGGGAGGAACGATCACATCGCATATTGGTAAGATGAAAGAAACAAATCTACATGCAAAATTCATACAATTCTCTACTCTTTTTCAAATACTAAAAAAAGGAAGAGCGATTTCGGATTTCCTCGATTTCAAAGTTTTGTATCAATTTAACGGAATGCTGAATGTACCTCAGTCTCATTGGTCTGAAAGTAGTGGATGGGAAATGGCAAAATGCCTCTCGATGATAGAGAAGGAAGATTTGAAAGAGAATGTAAAAAAAGCAAACTTTATCTCTCTTTCAATTGATGAAGTGACAGCAGTCGACAACACCGCATGGGTATGTATCCACATCTATACTTTAGAAAATCATATAAGGACACCTCATCTGTTGGGTGTTATGAAAATGGTTGAAAACTGCAATGCCGAAAACCTATATAAAATAGTTGTTTCTCATTTGAAAGATGTTGCTGGTATGACTGATTATGAAATTGCTACGAAGTTGGTATGCGTTGGAGCAGATGGTGCATCTGTCATGCAGGGTCACCGAACAGGGCTCTGTGTTAGATTACAAACAACAGTGGCCCCATATATGCTACCAATTCACTGTATGGCTCACAGAATGAATTTAGCGTATAAAATGGTAAGCAACCACGAAAATGTTGCTAAATTAGAAGACCTTATAAGAGAACTTCATGCCTATATGTCAAGCAGCCCAAAGCATTTTCTCGAGTTCCAAAAATTTGCAATTGGAATTACAGATGGCAAAAAACTTCTGAAGGATGTGGAGACTAGATGGATCTCTTTGTATGAACCTGCATGCAGAGTTCGTGAGGAGTATCCTTCATTGGTTGGTTTCATGCACAAATACCGTCATGAAGTTGATAGGGCAAGGGACTTGTTGTTCCGTTTAACTGATTTGGAGACATTGCTTACATTGGTTGGTATTCTTCCAATGTTAAAGGAGATCAATACACTGATGAAGCATGCACAGGGCAGATTAATCTATATTGTGGATTTTATACGGATGAGGAAAATGGTATGTCAAAGTCTTGATATATTGTACTGTTCCCAGGATAGTTTTGATGCACCTGTTTTTGAAAATTGGAAAGATTTATTAGATCTTAAAAATCCTAACACCTTTTTGAGATTTAATATCCACGATCACCTATGCATCACTGTTAATGGGAGGGAAATACCAATGCACATTTTGCAAAAACGTCAAGATATTACAGGATCGGAACGAGAAGATGTTCCCATGACACGTAATTTGTTTGAGTCTGTTATAGTTGAAACAAGAATAAAGCTTAAAAAAATTTCAGAAACCTTGTCATCAGAAATTAGGGAACGTTTCTGTAAAGATAAAATTCTGGAAGCCATGGGTGTGATGAATCCTAATTTTTGGAATACTGAAGGTGGCCGTGCAGACTTTGTCAGTAAGCATTTCCATAAATCAATGGGTACAATAATGGAACAATTTGCAAAGACGTCAGAGCTCAAGGGTATGGAAATCAAAGGTATACTGAATGCCGATTTATTAAAGTTTCAGTCAACAAATTTTGCAACAACAATGAGGAACCAATATAAGAATTTAGATCAACCTTCTGAAAGTGGTGCTATTACAAGGCTGTGGCGAGGAATCTATCAAAGTTCTATCTTACAAGAAGATATCAGTGAATATTTCAGATTATATGAGTTATGCCAAACAATGATTTTGGGGTCTGTGGAGGATGAAAGGGTTTTCAGTGCATTGTCATTTATAAAATCAAAACTGAGAAACAGGTTGGATAAAAATCTGGAAAGTTGCATGAGGTGTTATGTTTCTCGATACTCCATCGAAACCTTTCCGTAAAAATATGGAAAGTTGCATGACAGATCGCAATTGCGCACTGGAATTCCCTTTGCGAAAGAAGAGGTGTGAATAATACAGCTACAAGTACAAATATTCCCAACCTTGAGAGTGTAATTGGCTCTTCGTCACATTCTACAGAAGACAACATCGACTTTGATGAAGCTATTGATAATGGATTGTTTCAACTTTAAATAGGTATCTTCTTTATCTATCTTTTATCTTTATCATTAAAGATGTTACAGGTCTATATACTAAAAATGTCAGGCAATTCACCCATCTATCTACTAATACATTTCTCGTGTTGGGTTTTTTTAAAACACAGATCTAGCTCATTACCAGTGGCAATGATGATTTCAACTTTAAGGAGGTATCTTTTTCCCCTTAATCTTATTGTTTGTTACTATTCATTTTTTTCAGCTCTGGTTATCATTAAAGATGTTACAGGTGTATGTATTTACATTTAGTTAAATACAATCTTTTTATTTTTTGAAAACGTGGGTTGACATCCGTCCGAGGAAGCTGTTACTTCTCGGGACTGACAATGTCAGGCAACTCACCCATCTATCTACTAATCCATTTTTTGTGTTGAATTTTTTTAAGACAAAGATCTAGCACATTACCGGTGATGATTTCAATTTTAAATAGGTATCTTCTTCAACATAATCTTATTGTTTGTTACTTTACATTTTTTCAGCTCTTGTTATCATTAAAGACGTTACAGGTCTAATTCTATATATTTACATTTATTTAAAGATATTGTTGGTCTATATATTTAAAGATGTTGCTGGCACTTCTCAGGACTGACAATGTCAGGCAACTCACCCCTCTATCTACAATGTCATGTAAAACAAAGATCTAGCACGTTACCCTTGATGATTTCACAGCAATCTAATACGCAAGAGGTAAGCTAAACCCTAGCATATTTGCAATTATGTTTAATTTCTTACCAGTGATGATTCTTTCTTGATTTCTCAGAATTATATTTAATTTATTTTTAAATATAAGTCCACATAAAATTCCACATAAAATTCATAAACAATACATTATACGATTTTAAATATAAGTCCACATAAAATTCCTCATCATCCATATATATCATATCATCACCATATCATTATCATATCCTGAGTCCTGACACTACAATTATTATTAACACAATTATTTATCTAATTTTAAATTTATTAAAACAATTTCATTTTTTAAAATAATTCATAATCATATCATTACAATTCTATTCGTTCTAATGTCATCTATATCCATTCTAATCATTAATGTCATCTATATCCATTATAACACATTCCATTTATTTATCATCTATATCCATTCTAATGACATTATGATCATATCGTTACAAGTATAGAGAATAATTATCTTAAAACAAGTTCAAAAGTCTAGAGAAGAAGAATTACTGTGCTTGATGATAAATCTACGTCCACATTAAATTGATCATCGTCTTTCATCATCATCTATCATTAATTATCAATTATCATCATTCATCATCTACGTCCACATACAATTCATGACAATGCAAGTAAACAAGAAACATACATATAATTCATGATAATCACCATCTAATGCAATTAAAATTAAAGATTGTATATAAATCCATATAATTAAATTCAAATACCATAGTACATACTCAATAGTAGAAGTTTTCAAATTCAATATTTAAAGTTTCCTCAATAATAAAAGTTTCTAGTTTTCAAAACCCTCTCTTTCTTTATCCAATTCTACTCCTCTGCACTCTTCCCCAACGGCTTCTTCCACTGTGGCTGTACCTCTTTCCCCAACACCAGAAATCTCCATGCGACAACAAATTTGGATCAGCTGCAGCGTATAAACTATCCCGTTGCCAATAATTTTCATAACGACTAATAATCTCATTGATAAGAACCTTAGCCCTTCTGTCCCATTCTATAAGCTGATTGATATGAGGAAGCATCTCCATCTTTCTCATCAACCCACACAAAATCTTTTTTGTGCTTGTCCAGATCTATGAAATACTCCTTGCCCTCTTTAGAAGTACTTGTGCCAAAACCCTGTATGGTCCAAGCAACAAGTGATACCTAATCAGCAAGTGAACAAAACCAGAACTTGAAAACATATAAAGAGAAAACAAACTAGCATTACTTTGTAGTACTATATGGTCCAGCCAGTTATCGATCCACTCAATGATTCTCTCCAAGCTTCATACTCAGGAATTGTGTAAAAAGATAACACATTTCCATTTTTGTGAGTTGCCTACATCAACATGTGCCAAAATTAGACATGGAGATACATAACATCTGGAGGCTTAAAAACAAATATAAAGAGTCTCAATACACTCAACCAAATATACAGGGGGAACATTTACCCTGACAATAGGAGTGATAAATTCCACAACAAATGAAGGAATTTTAAGCAGTGATGGCCAGGTATGGTGTATGAAATTGATCAGCAATCCTTTGATGTGGGAACCATCATGGTCCTTTAAGAGACAAAGGACAAGTCAAAAAGGATCTCACTAGAAAGGATGTGTCAGAATTAAGCAGAAACTAAACAGCGCTAGACAAAGATCATGTACCTGGTCTGTCATTATCATCAGATGGCCATATCTTAAAGATTTAATGCTGTCATATATTTTATCTTCCTGTAGACCAAGGATTTTTTTTATATTTACTATCTCTTTATTCTCCATTTGTTGGTGAGTGGTAGCTTCCCTGACATTGAGCAGCTTACCTCTGAGAGGAAACACGCCATAATAATATTGACCAACAATAGATATTCCTGCCACCTGATAGGATAAAGATAACTAAAATAACAAAAAATTAAATTGGAAAGTGATGTCGAAACATGTCACAATACTACTAAATTCAGTATTCACATTTCCCTGATTCAAGGCACAAACACTTACAGCAAGAGCCTTGGCTGAGTCACCCTCCGTTAATATTAAAGTACATTGATCAGAATTCTTCCCCCCTGCTTGATTTGCATCATCAAGTTTGGGAACATCAATTAATTTCCCCTTCTTGGTTCCATCAGTTTTCTTAAGATCTTTTTTTTGTTTAAACTTTTCCACTGCACTCATCAGGTCAAACAAAGTTACAAAGCTCATCTTAGACCCTAGCATTGCAAAAATTACATGTACTCAGAAATGCTACATCTTAGACACCACGCCTTTATTTATTGACATGGGCTGCAAATGCGAAACAGTGAAAATTACTATAAATTTATAACAGCAAATTGTATCAGAATAAAAAACAGAATAACAAATATGAATTAAAATGAATTATACTTACAATCAACATGGAAACCGAACGTTGATTCGAGAAAATTCTTTTCTTCCACGAGTGTTGCCTTGGTTGTAACAATTGGTAAATTTTTGAACGGAAGGCCCGTAAACCGATGGATGTCATTTGCTTCGATACTGAATTGGAAAATTCGGCCATCGTTCAGAGTCACATAAAAAATGCCGTCCTCTGAATTGTAGGATGACAGAAGGTAATTCAAAATATCTGGATCTGTTTCGAAATGGGGCATATTAACGAGCCCTGTAAATTCACACGCATCCATTAAATCTTTATATTCTGAAGACATCTTTAAAACAGTATGGATGTGAGGGCATAAGGGATTCCTGTAGTTGATCTTGGAAATCGATTGAATTGGATTCTCTTGATTTTTGTTACTGAACTTGCAGTTGGGAAGCATTGAGACCTGTAAAAATTCAAGAGCTGGAAGGTGAAAACGAGAAAATGACCGGTTGAAGGGTATTTATAGGCTAAATCGGGCGTCAATGGCTTCAATTGACGCGCGTCAAAGGTCTTAGCTGACGCGCGACAATAGTCCTAGCTGACGCGCGTCAATAGGATCCAGCGACGCGCGTCAATAAGAGCAAGTGACGCACGTCAATAAGATCCAGTGAGTGATAGGAGTCAGCGACAATAGGAGTCAGTGACGCGCGTCAATAGAATCCAGTGACGCGCGTCAATAGGATTCAGTGACGCGCGTCAATAGGAGTCAGTGACGCGCGTCAAAAGGAGCCAGTGACGCGCGTCAAAAAGAGCCAGTGACGCGCGTCAATAGGTGCCAGTGACGCGCGTCAATAGCAGCCAGTGACGCGCGTCGGTCAAGACCATTGACGTTCCATTGACGCGCGTCAGGAGTGATGAGTGACTAGATGGATCTCTTTATGCACAGAGAAAGCCTGAGACTACCAAATAATTGATTTCTTATCCAAAATTTAATGGAATTCGAAGTTTTCACCTCTTTTGCACTAGAGGAAATTCCCTTCATGTTTGCAATGCAGCCAATTGAGATGAAGCCTTCAAATTTATCCCCAGACCAAAGAAACAAACAGTGTTTGGTGTGTACTTGATGATGATAGGGTCTTGTTTGATAAGTTCAAAAAGAAACTTCATGATATATGCTAAGACTGAGTTTGAGATGAGGTACCAGTAAGGCACTCTTGACAAAATTTACACAATGTTACCTTTTTAAGATGATCCAACCTTGCACAGAGAACTTTATGTTGAGCTGTAAAAAAAATTTCAATATTTGAGACACTTCATTTTATCAATTGTACTTCAAGAAGATCATGATTAATCAATTCAAGGCATAGAAATGGGGGAGCTTCAAGAAAATTGTCTTCAAACATACACTTGAACATTGTATCTTCAGCAAAGGAAAACAAAACAAGGTGGTAGCAGGAATTTTATACTTTGATACTCATTGCAAGGGTCAACCAAGTATTTCATCAGCTCAACAATGATAATTAGAAGAAAGTAAAAACAACTTTCCGTTACACACAACAATTTTGATCACTTTACCCTTATTGTATCTTTCAAACCTCATACTTGTGCCTGAATATCCTTACATAGGATGAGATGAATCTACTAAAGGATCAAAGATTTCAAGTTCATTCTTGTAACTAATATGATATGTAAACAACCTTATTGAGCTATGATCATATGCACCACCTTAAAAATTTGAAAAAAAAAGAGAAACATATTTTAATTCAACCACTCCAAGAAGCAGTCCTGAAGAGAGAATCTCAAGATGTGAATCCTATACAACATATTTTGATACTGATCCATTTTCCCCAAAACATTTTACAATATCTCAAGATGTGAATCCTATACAAAAATAACTTCTATGATTTATCTGAAGAAGGCACTGTATTTTTTCTTGGATGCTAAGAAGACAGGTTGTTTAGTTTGCATTTCTAAGCGATCCAGTTTTATAAAAACTTGAATAAGTTTAAATACTCATTTCAAAATCTGATTAAATTTGGCATGAAGCACTAAAAGACACTCCTATACACATTTCATGTTTTGGTTAACCATGGGTTTTCCTAAAGATGTTACAGGTCTATATACTAAAAATGTCAGGAAATTCACCCATCTATCTACTAATCCATTTCTCGTGTTGGGTTTTTTTAAAACACAGATCTAGCTCATTACCAGTGGCAGTGATGATTTCAACTTTAAGCAGGTATCTTTTTCCCCTTAATCTTATTGTTTGTTACTATTCATTTTTTCAGCTCTGGTTTTCATTAAAGATGTTACAGGTCTATATACTAAAAATGTCAGGCAATTCACCCATCTATCTACTAATCCATTTCTCGTGTTGGGTTTTTTTGAAACACAGATATAGCTCATTACCAGTGGCAGTGATGATTTCAACTTTAAGGAGGTATCTTTTTCCCCTTAATCTTATTGTTTGTTACTATTCATTTTTTTCAGCTCTGGTTATCATTAAAGATGTTACAGGTCTATGTATTTACATTTAGTTAAATACAATCTTTTATTTTTTGAAAACGTGGGTTGACATCCGTCCGAGGAAGCTGTTACTTCTCGGGACTGACAATGTCAGGCAACTCACCCATCTATCTACTAATCCATTTTTTATGTTGAATTTTTTTAAGACAAAGATCTAGCACATTACCGGGGATGATTTCAATTTTAAATAGGTATCTTCTTCAACATAATCTTATTGTTTGTTACTTTACATTTTTTCAGCTCTTGTTATCATTTATTTAAAGATATTGTTGGTCTATATATTTAAAGATGTTGCTGGCACTTCTCAGGACTGACAATGTCAGGCAACTCACCCCTCTATCTACAATGTCAGGTAAAACAAAGATCTAGCACGTTACCCTTGATGATTTCACAGCAATCTAATACGCAAGAGGTAAGCTAAACCCTATCATATTTGCAATTATGTTTAATTTCTTACCAGTGATGATTCTTTCTTGATTTCTTAGAATTATATTTAATTTATTTTTTATATGTGCAAAATCCTTTGATATATTTTTTTAACTGCGGGATAAACTATTAAACAATACATTATACTATTATAAATATAAGTCCTGACACTCTTCCTAAAATTCCCTGCTTTGTCATAGATCCATCACTTCTTCAGATTTCTCCATGAAGAAATAGATCTATTTTTAGACTTATAATGATCATCCTCTAACACGAAGTTATTCAAACTCAATTCTAATGCTATCTTCCATATCCTATAGTCTACCACCCAAATCTACACTAATCACAACTATTTAAATCAAAATGCTGAATTTGTTCACCGAGAAAGCATTAATTTGATACTACATATTGGGATTTTTAGAAATCATGAATGTAATAAACTAAACCAAAGAAAAAAATTAGATCTAAATGGAAGAATGAAATGCGCAAGGGAACTTGACAGAGTCTTTATCTAATAAAAATCCTTTCTAGTAATAAAACTGACTAGAACATTGATAATTCTATTAACTTCAAACTATCCTGCAAATGTAGTGTGCCTTCTTCAAGGCTCTACATAAATACTTACACACATAGTTTACTATGATCTAGTTTACAACCTTCAATATTTTCTTACACACTCAAAATTATTCCAACTTATAGCCTCCCAGTTCTAATCCACAATTATTCTTCACCCTTATCAAATATAAAAAAATGATAGGATTCTTCAACCTATGAACTTGATCTATACAGACTAATCTTCATGATAAAAACCTTATATGTTTTACATTAAACTTCAAAGTTCTATATCGAGCTTGACCTATCTTTTAATCACATGGTTATTCCAACTTTGGTTAATCTAGCCTCCATAACCTTGACTATTTACAGCAACTTGTCAATCTACTCTACACAAAACAATATCCATGATAACAAAACCATATCTTTTAAACCATGGTCTTGATTATTTCCCAAGCTCTAATTCTTATGGCCTGGAATTTAACTATTTCATAATTGGCTAATCTAGCCTCCACATCAATGATTGTTTCCAGCAAAACGTTATTTTCTGACAAATGGTCTTGACTATTTTGGATGTCAAACAACCTCTCTAATGAGAGATTATGCACTTATATAGAGGTGAATCTCTTTAAAATAGAATTTTCCTACACCATAAGTCTATTAAGGAGAAATCCTAAAGATCTGTTTCAAATCTTAGTTGCTATTTTTTCCCAAAAACATAATTTTCAAGATAATTAAAGTCCCACAAGATATTTAGGCACTACATTTTACATTATACACATTAAATTGATCATCGTCTTTCATCATCATCTATCATTAATTATCAATTATCATCATTCATCATCTACGTCCACATACAATTCATGACAATGCAAGTAAACAAGAAACATACATATAATTCATGATAATCACCATCTAATGCAATTAAAATTAAAGACTTTATATAAATCCATATAATTAAATTCAAATACCATAGTACATACTCAATAGTAGAAGTTTTCAAATTCAATATTTAAAGTTTCCTCAATAATAAAAGTTTCTAATTTTCAAAACCCTCTTTTTCTTTATACAATTCTACTCTGCTCTCTTCCCCAACGGCTTCTTCCACTGTGGCTGTACCTCTTTCCCCAACACCAGAAATAACCCCTGAACTTATAAGATCTTCTGCAGCACTGTCCAGATTTTTTAAAATTCTTTCTTCTTGATTTGTTGCATCTCCATGCGACAGCAAATTTGGATCAGCAGCTGCTTTGGCTTTGAATAATATGTCAGGGTCGAGACCATGCTCTTTAATTATCCGCTTTAGTGTATTGTTTTGTTTGTTAACCAAAACAATATTTTGCTTCAAATTTTTTGCTGCGGATAAGCTGTTCTTTGCTGTTTCCAAGTGAACTTGCAAAACCTTCGCCTGACTCTTCAAATTTTCATATTTCAACTGCACAAAAAGAGTAATGTCAATTCAAAATATTACTAAAAAATGAAAATTTCAAATTAACAAGAATGATTGTTTGAATGTAATAGTACTTACAACCGCTCTATCTCTTTCGGCATTTGCGATTGCTACCAAATCCTTGTCCTTGGACCATTTGTTAAAATATGCCTGGGCCTCGGCACTAATATTTTCCAATTTGTTTAATGCCTTATCTAAAATGTCGTCTTTATAGTTGTTGTTAAACGTGACAGTCCCACATCTTACTTGGGTAAGTAAGGAATCCATCTTCGCAGGTTGATTCTGGACTGCAGCGTATAAACTATCCCGTTGCCAATAATTTTCATAACGACTAATAATCTCATTGATAAGAACTTTAGCCCTTCTCTCCCATTCTATAAGCTGTTGGATATGAGGAAGAATAAACTCACTGACATGGGATTGACAATCATAACCAATTAAGTTCTCCAAAGGAAAACGTGGCAACTGTTCACTATCTGAATCTGATGCAGACGATCTTGCTGGAGAAGTATGGGGGCTTTCACCAAGATCAACTGCTCCTTGTTTCTGCCTTTGGGTGGGCTGATCCTGTTTTTGAAAAAATTAATCAAGATTTAGATAAATAAATTTAAATCAGAATGTAATTCAAAATTGTAAAGCATATTAAAATTGAAATTTGAAGTATACCTGCTGGCCTTGAATCATCTCGCGGGTATCGAAAAAACCAGTTGGGTCATTGCTATCAATGCCCAAATAATCTTCATCTAAATTTATATTGTTCAAAACAGATATGCCCGTTGCACTGGGCAAGCCACCAAGTGAGAGAGTTGGAATTCGAAACGAGGAGGCAAGGTTTAGTGTCCCACTAGGGGCCGGAGCAAAAGGCATGCGTTTACCAATGTTCTTTTTCACTGTTCCTCTGGTTGGCATTTTAAAAATTAATGGTTGAGTGGGTGTCGGTGCCGTGGTTTGATCATGACTGACATGTGCTGAAAAGTACAAGAAAAAAATGAAAAATATTAAAACAATTCATAAAGTCAAAACTACGAAATTAAACGTACTATAGAAAAGTTGTACCTTGTTGTCGAGGGGTTGTTTTTCTCGGTGCTACGGGTGGCCTTGTAGGAGTTGTACTCAGTGGCTGTTCAGAAGATATGAATGCATGCGACTGTATGGAGTGAGTTGGGGAAGAAGGTTCCAAAGTCCCTGCAATTCATCAATATTAAATGTTGTCAATTCATTTGGTTAAAATTTAAATTGAAAAATAAATATGCAACTTTGGAATTTGTAAATAATATATGAGAATGTATTACTTCTCTGGCATTTAACGAGTTCAAACTGTTGAGGGTTTGGAGAGGAGTGAGCTTCCATTTCAGATTGGGAGTCCCCCGAAGCCTCCACGTGTTGTTGGCCTCTTCCTCTCGATAACGCCTTTTTTCGGGGAAGGGCTTCAAGATATCTTCTCTGCAAAACATTAAAATTTAAGTTTTAATAACTGTGCACTGTAATGTCGAAAATTGAAATACAATTACAAACTAAATAGTTTATACCTGTTGTTCTTCAAATGGAATTGAGAATTTCATCAAAGCCTCATCAGAGCAAGTAGGAATTTGTTTATCTTTTAAATTTAAAATTGCCTCATAGTAGAAGCCGAGGAGATAGTTTGTTGAATAAATGAAAGGTTTATCTGAGAGTTTTGAATTTGTTATGTCAGTTCTTATTTTTTTGGATAGATATGTGCACCAATCGAATTTTCATTTTGCGATAGTGGCACAAATGTATGCAATGGCCCAATTTGGTATATCTGTTTGGCGACCCTGCAAAACAATTCTGGATTGAAAAAATGAAATAAGTGCAGCAAGAAAGTGGTGTGCAATTGATTGTGTATCCACACCACACCTGGATTTATTGACATGGGCTGCAAATGTGAAACAGTGAAAATTACTATAAATTTATAACAGCAAATTGTATCAGAATAAAAAATAGAATAAAAAATATGAATTAAAACGAATTATACTTACAATCAACATGGAAACCAAACGTTGATTCAAGAAATTTCTTGTCTTCTTCCAGGAGTGTTGCCTTGGTTGTAACAATTGGTAAATTTCTGAACGGAAGGCCCGTAAACCGATGGATGTCATTTGCTTCGATAGTGAATTGGAACATTTGGCCATCGTTCAGAGTCACATAAAAAATACCGTCCTCTGAATTGTAGGATGACAGAAGGTAATTCAAAATATCCGGATCTGTTTCGAAATGGGGCATATTAACGAGCCCTGTAAATTCACACTCTTCCATCAAATCTTGATATTCTGAAGACATCTTTAAAGCCGTATGGATGTGAGGGCATAAGGGATTCCTGTAGTTGATCTTGGAAATCGATTGAGTTGGATTCTCTTGATTTTCTTGCTGAACTTGCAATTGGGAAGCATGTGAAGTCGACATTATAGTTGTACTTGCGTCTTTGACAATGATTTAGACCTGTAAAAATTCAAGAACGGGAAAATGAAAATGAGAAAATGAGCGGCAGAAGGGTATTTATAAGCTAAATAGGGCGTCACTGGCCCCTATTGACGTGCGTCATTTGCTCCTACTGACGCGCATCACTGGCTCCTATTGACGCGCGTCAGCTAGGACTATTGTCGCGCGTCAGCTAAGACCTTTGACGCGCGACACTGGCTCCTAGTGACGCGCGACACTGTCCCCTACTGACGCGTCACTTCCTCCTATTGTCACGCGTCAGCTAAGACCTTTGACGCGCGTCAACAGGATCCAGTGACGCATCGTCAATAGAAGACAGTGACAGCTCATTAGGGGACAGTTTTCGCTCATCAGCTAGGAGCCTTTGTGCGCGTCAAAGGTCTTAGCTGACGCGCGACAATAGAAGACAGTGACGCGCGTCAATAGGGGATGACGTGCGTCAGTAGGAGTAAATGACGCGCGTCAATAGGGGCCAGTGACACGACAGTAGGAGATAGTGTCAGTGTCGTCATTACGAGCCAGTGACGCACGACAGTAGGAGACAGTGTCACGCGTCATTACGAGCCAGTGTCGTGTGCCATTGGGAGCCAGCGTCGTGCGTCATTAGGAACCAGTGTCGCGCCAGTGACACGCATCAGTCTAGACCATTGACGTTCCATTGACGCGTGTCAGGAGTGGTTATTGACGTCTTGTTGTCGCACGTCACTGATGGAGCCATGAAAAACCAGGTGAAAATTTTGTTTTGGAATACTGTCAAATTCACCTTTCGCTGAAACTGGTTACGGGGATATTCGCCAGGTATTTTCCACCTACAATTTTATAGGGGTGTCTTAAAATGTCTGTATACACCTAATTTTTTACGGTTTCAATTTTCATAATTGTTACTAACAATTTTATTTTCAGGTTAAAGGTTGTTGATGCATCTATCTCTAAAACAGGTGCCTTAAAGGGCTCGTTCCGGGATAGGGGTATGGTTATTCACATAACCATTGTGTTATGGATCACACATGGAGAGAGAGCTGATTTTGGTCCCATTTTTGTATTTCTTTTACTCATATTCCTCTTATTTTTCCTCTTTTCTTCTTGTTTTCCTCCTCATTCTTTCAACATCTGGCTTGCTCATGACCCTGTTTCTTTCAGTTTGCATCATCCTCACTTCTCATGTCTTCTCGTATATCACATTTGCATTTTCCTCTCTTGCCAACGCCATTTCTCGTGGGCAATTATGTCAGTGTAAATTTAAAATCCCTGCTGACGCCTTCACCCATAGGTGATGGCATCGATATAAATACCCCAACTCTCATCTTCACATCATAAGTGTTTATATCATAAGATTTGAAAATTACACAAAGGAACTCATCATTAGCTTTGCTCTCTTGTGCCAACTTTCACCTGCTCGCTTAGCTTTTGGATTTATTACATCTTTACATTCGGCTTGGAGACTCTTTTTGCTTGGATTGGTTTGCTTGCACTTTTGGGTAAACTATAGTGAGTTAGGACTGGATTTTTACCCCTTATCCACTTGAAATTTGTTCTCTCTCAGTGTATGATCCTTTGGGAGATAGATGCATCAACAAGTGCCCCTCAACATGTAAGTGTACTCTAACTCACTTTGCCATTTTGTATAGAGTAGTTTCCTATATTCGATGCATGCTCTATTTTAGCTTATTATTTTATGGACATGCTAGGTTAGCATATTACATTTCAGTTCTCTATTTTATGTTACATGCTTTCCTTAGGATAGCATAATCTTTGCATGCTTCTTTCATCTTTCATCCCCCCTAGTGTCAATATCTCCATATGGTTCTTTCCTCTTCTTTAACCTAAGACCTTGGAAACCTTAGTTTGTCCTAGTGTAAGGGTCACTTCCCTTGGGGTATGCAATCATAGTGGTCCCTATACCCCCTTTAATTCTATCCGTTTTTGTGTCGGTCTTGATATGTCGTTTAATCGTTTCCTTGAATACCCTGGTTAAATGGATGATAAGATTGCATGGTGTCTAGACACATTTTTTTTGTCATACATCCTTGGGGTACCTAACGTGATATGAAAAACACAACCTTTTGATCAAATAAAACTTATTAAAAGAACCTACTTTTCATTTTTGTTTTGCTTCAGTCTTTAAAATTCCAAAAAACCCTAAAAATAGTTTGCCCAGACATCATCATCCCCTATGTCATGTTTGTACAAGGTTGATCATGTCTGTGTTTTCTAAGCCTCCTCCTAAACGTCATTGACCCCTGTATTATTTATGTATAGGTCCAATCCTATTTGTCTCAGTCTAGCTTTATTCCTGATGCCATCATCCCCTATGCCAGACCCATGCATGACTGATTGTGTCTGTTTTAATTGTTTGCATTTCTTGAAGCCATCTTCCTTTGTGCAAAATCTATGTACAGCCGATTGCATATGAACCTCAATTTTCTGAAGTTCTATTTTTAACTTCTTATTTGTGCCAATGTCTCCTCTCAAAATCTTCTTGGCTGAGTTGAATCCCCTAAATTTCTCTATTGGCTATTCATTTAAGCCCACATTCCCTCTTCATGCTCTAAAATGCTATAGTTCCCTTCCCATAAGTGATAACCTTTTCATTTGTCTTAATTTCGCCCATGAAGCTCCATTATCCTCACCTTTTCCTTCTAGCCACTCATAACAAGGTCACTTAACTAAGTGTAATTTGGTTGAAACTAGGCATATAGATCCAAGACATATCATTAAAAATATTAATAACAACAAATATCTTACACCTTATAAGGATGGGAGTCTCCGTAAGATATCCATGGAGATTACCATGTCTTACCTTAACTATAAAGGGATCCTTAATAATCAGACACCTCTCTACAAGACTGGTCAAAAGGAGTCCCCTAAAACTCTAACTGATGATTGTCATGAACACATAGAGCATGACGGATACAAATAAGCACCTATAGACCAAGTCCAATATTCTTCCATTGATCATAATGTATAATTTATAAAAAAAAACTTCTAGATCAGCTAGCGATGTCCCAATCTGCTACTACTACTAGTATAATTCAAATGTAAAACTAAATGCTACAAACAACAGCTCAAAATTTGGTACCTAGCGTGCCCACCTTCACACCTCCCCCATTGGTGGATGCACATAGAAACCCCATCCCTCCCCCACCAATCTGAAACAAAATGTTACAAACTGTCCAAAATGAACCTCTTACTCTGTATATCACCGTCATGGATTTAGGATATAGCATTCCCACCATCTCTTACGATGGTTCTAGGGACCCAATTGTCTTCCTTAAATCCTTTGACAATCACTATAAGGAGTGGATCCAAACAAACACCTATGTAACAACTAAACTTCTAGCAAAGGCCTTAGTGGGAGAAGCTCTAGAATGGTATAATCAACTTCCTCTTTCTATAATTGATCTAAAATGTTTAGTTAAATCCCTTCTTTGTAAATTTCAACAACAAGAGCTACATAAAAATACCTTAGAAAAAATCATAAATCTTAAGCAAGGTATGAATGAATCAGTTGATGAATTCATTAAAATATGGAAGGCTTTGTCTATACAAGTTGGTCATAACCTTGATAATATAATCTAGTCTCAAATATTCCTTAAGGACATCAAGTCAACCCTTCAATATAAGGTTAGATATTTTTCTCCTAGTACATTAGAGGATGCCCTTGAACAAGCTAAGAGACAAGATCACCTTATGCGTGAGTTCAGAAGCACTTCTAACTCATCATCCAAATATAAAAAACATGACACAAGTCATTAGTCCCTCAAAATTCCCAAGAGAAAAAGGAATTTGAGACACTTAAGAATTTTCTCACTCTATCCTCCATGCCCCTTTATCTCACACTGAACTTCTTCAAATGTTTCCTTAACCAAAAATTGTTCCCCCTTCAAAGTAATCTCTTCCTACTTTCAGAGGTGACTTGTTTTGTTGGTGGCATGCAACTATAGGACACTCACATAGTGATTGTAAGGACCTTAGAAAGGTAGCACTTGACTTCTTACATGGATCTTCCTTCGATTACTCTGCGATCATAAAAGAGTGTTACGAAAAGTATCAATCTTTAGAAAAAAATCACCTAATTGTCAAAATCAGTAGCACAAAATCCCCATGAAAAATGTCATAGGAACCATAGAGCCTTCACATTATCAACATGCCTTGGCTTAAATGAGGCTTTCCATATTCAAAAGTAATGCAATTGACATGTCCTATAACAACACCATAAGAACCCCTTTATACCATTTTGTGCCTAAGATTCAAGCTTCTTAAGACATAAATATCCCTCTCCCATATGCCATCAGCCCTTGTGGGTGTCTGGGGAAGCTTCCATGACTACAGATGCCATCGACCCTTGTGAAAATTATCCTATAGGATCGATGGTGCCTAATATTACTGCTACAGACACTATCAGCCCCTGTCAAAATGAAACTTGCATGATTGATAACGTAGAGACTGAACAAAAGGAAGTTTGTCTCCCTAACCTAACCTGGTTCTTTAGGATATGTCCCTTGGACCCTCAACACTCTCATCCCACTACACAATTTATTCATGATGAGTGGGGTCCTCCAGAAGCATTTTCCCAACTACCTAGCTAAGTTCCTCCCCTCAAACTCACATGTATGACACCTCGCCACCGCAAGTGTCTCATGATAGCCCTGTTATTTATGGACATTATTTTTCCTCCCTCTTTAAGGAAGAGTCCCTCATTGCATAGCTCAAAGGAGAGCATCCGACATCAATGCAAGATATTTTCCATGCATACCAATCTCATCATGGATAGTTAATCCTACACATATATCACCTCACTAAAATTCACCAAAACTCTAGGTTATTCCCCTACACATAAAACCGACCCTTGTTATTATCTCTTTATCTAGAATTCACATATTACATAAACTCGACAACATCATCACATATACTCTATAATCATTTTCCCCTCGTGGCTAGACATCTCATTTAGAAATACCCAGGTTTCATCTTTGGCCTAAGCTCTCGCCTCCACTTGGGCTCTCGGACCCCCTTAGGTTAATCATCACCTATCTTGGCTTCTTTTCCCTGACATCTCCTACCATTGGAATTTCGTGGTCTTGATTATGCCTATCTTGGCTTCTTTTTCCCTGACATCCCCTGCCATTGGAATGTCGTGGGCTTGATTATGTTTATCTTGGATTCTTTTTCCCTGACATCTCCTACCGTCAAAATGTCGCAGTATTTACTCTTCATATCTTGGATTATTTTACCCGAACATATCCTACCATATAAATGTCACGGTCTTGATTCCACCTATTTCAGCTTCTTTTTCCCTGACATCTCCTACCGTCAGAATGTCACGGTCTTGATTTCACATATCTTGGCTTATTTTTCCCTGAGATTTCCTATCGTTGGAATGTCACGGTCTTGATTTCACCTATATTGGCTTATTTTTTCCTAACATATCCTATCATTAGAGTGTTACGGTCTTGATTCCACCTATCTTGGCTTCTTTTTCCCTTACATCTCCTACTGCTGGAATGTCGAAGTCTTGATTCTGCCTATCTTGGATTATTTTTCTCTAACATCTCCTACTGTCAAAATGTTGTGGTCTTGATTCCACCTATCTTGGATTATTTTTCACTTACATCTCCTACTGTTGGAATTTTTTGGTCTTGATTCCTCCTATCTTGGCTTCTTTTTCCCTTAAAACTCCTTTCGTCGAAATGTCGTGATCTTGATTCCGCCTATCTTAGCTTCTTTTTCCCTGACATCTTTGATGCAGGAGAATCAAATCCATATTTGTAAATAGATCAAGATGACATGAATTTTTGGCTTGTAAGTATGTTCATGGGCCCTAGAGGCCATCTAGGGTCTTCTTGTGGCATTATTTTAGTATAGGTCCTTTAAAAATTCAATTTTTTTCATTTCCCTCCAAAATGACATTTGTATCCTTAAAGACAATTTTGGTGTGTAATTGGGGTGTGAATTCTCATCTTGGAGCATCATGATATTTCATAATCTTATACTTTTTCCTATTTATCTTTAGGAGTCTTACTTAGGACCTATTTGTGGAATAGCTGTTAGACTCTAGAATCTTAGACTAACTAGCTTTTCTAATGTTGTCTTAAAATCTAAAACCATGTATTTGAAAGATCTAATGGGCAAGAATTAAGCTTAGAAAACCTTGTAAAATCTTATTTAATTCTCCCTTGTAACTTTCTTGGCCATCATTTGAATGGTCCAAGGAATGGAAGATTGGAGCTCTAAGAAGAATTGGAAAAATTTGTAAGCAAATTGTATAACGGAATATTGTGTTTCTTGATGTCTGGTAGTTTGTTATGTATAGATATAGTTGTGGATGCTAGTGATAGTAACTTTTGAAGGAGGTAAGAGGATAATAGTACTATTATAAATCTTGCATGTAGATAACTGAATATTTTTTTAATGTGTGTTTGATCATTTCTTGACAATCAGTGACAGAACACAAATGAATGGAGTCCAAGAGATAATTTTAACGAGCTCATGAATGGTATTTGTAATTGAATTAGAGGTGATTATGACCTTGAGAATGTGTTAAGGAAGAAGTTAAGATGGAACTTATTTGTTTCAGGCTTGGAAGAAGAATGTAAATTACCATAACAAGCAATTGACATGTTACAGACTTGTCTTGACTGAGAAATCATGAATTATGGAAAGGAAGTTGCAATATTTCTGAGGTTATTATTATAGACAAGATTTCTTGGTAACTCTCTATTTTCTTACATGTTAATGCAAATATCTTGGAATGTTATTAGCTTTTGAATTAGTGTATAAGTGAAATTATACTAATGTCTTTGTTCTCGGGCATGTAAAAAACCTCTTAGGGTTTGGAGGAACACCGTGATTAGAAGTATTCCAGGGTTAAAATATGATTTTCAAACTCTGATAAAGTGGTGAAAGGTTGTATTTAATCTAATTAAATGACTATTGACCCTTGAAACTTCCTCATAAAGAAGATGAATGTTACAGTTAACCATAGATCTGTAGGTGCCAATTTTACAATTCAAGACAAAAATTGATAGAGCTATAAAGAGCTAAGAGGGTTGAATCAATGTTGAAGCTCGATGAGAAAGCCTTAATCTTATCAAATAAAACTGAGGTAAAGGGGATAGAGGAGAAAGAATGCCCTTGGATTGATTGAAAACCTAACATTTAGAATTAGGGAAAACTGTGCAAAACAGAGTATAGTGTAAGAAGATAAAGATAGTGGTAGAGAAGTTAAGGAAGTTTGTACTTTGGGTAGTAATTTAGAGTATCTACACTCCATGAGTGTCAAGTTATAGAGGTTGAAGACCTTTAACAGTGCCCTCAAATTCTCAATCTATACTGTTAGTACACATGAACCTATAGGTGAACTTCAAGCAAGGTAAGAGTCACACAAGGAATTACTTAGAAAAGAATGTTATTTGATGGATCAATGAAAGGGATAAGGTGAGAAATCTTAACATAGTGACCTTAAGAGTTTCCATTCACATATTCTCCAAGCTTAAGTGCTAAGACAAAACCTACTGTAAGATATTCATGATAGTATACAACAACGAAGATTGAGTTGTATGGTAACATAAGGAATTTCCAAGACTAGAAGGTTGATCACTTTGCAATAAGGATGGAGACTGGATTACTTAATTAGTCTATAACAACATAAAATGATCACTTTGAAATATTTACAACATAAATTGATGGTAACAAATGAATTGTTAAGAGATAGTCTATAGAAAAAGACCAATTTTAATATATTGTTATGAGATAGACTACAACAAACAAGCCAATTAATTTATATTTAGTAATCAACATAATAGTAACATGTAAACTCAATCAAGCTCAGTAATTGTGGAAATGTGTTGTTATGAGATAATACAAGTCGTAATTTTTTTTGTTTTTTGTTTTTTTTTCATAAAATGATGGTAATAAATTCAATAACCCATGTACACATTAAGTGTGAAATTTTTTCTATAATGCATTCAAATTTCCACCCCCAAAACCAATAACTTCTTTTCATGGAAAACAAGATCTTTGTATAAACCTGTCAAGCTAGATTTGAGCATTATATACTAATCACATTATCTGGATGAAATGTGAAGAAGAACTAAAAAATTGTAATAAACACATTTTGAGCACTACATACTAATAACCATCAATAACATCACTTCAAATGGAAAATGAGAAAAAAAACTAGAAAAATATAGTAAACACAATTTTATATTTTGATTTGCTCCACTATTGTTTGAAATAGATTACATCCCTTATGATGTCTCTTACATCATCTGCAGCCCCTACCAAGAATAGTTCAGTAAACAACAATGACATAAGCCACTTATTATTTTTAAAGTCTTTGTCAGAAACCTTTGGAAACACCCAAAAAAATTCTTCAGGAACTCCTTTGTTGATTACATTAACTACAATCGTAGTCAGACAAGGAAAAATTTGAAGCCTCCACCTTTCTATGTTTCATTGATTGTTGGAAACCACTTGGTGCACAACTGCATGATAGATTCAGGGGCAAGTAGTCAGTGATGCCAAAGCAATAGCGGATCAGCTGGGTTTGAAATATGAGCCAGTGCTAAAAGGAGTAGTACAGCTAGATGGAACGCAGTAGTAGGGGACAGTTGGAGTCATCAGGGGTTAAGCCTAACACTACATTCCTGTCCTAATGTTACAGTTTTACAAGATGTGTCAGTGATTGACCTTCCACCACTCTTTGCGTTGTGTCTATCAAGAGACTTCACTGCAAAAATTGGGGATATTTATCTGCAGATTGGTCACACATGATTTTCAGGACAAGGTATGGAGCCAAAGCAACAATTAGGTCAGAACCAATTGCCAATTCCATATTGAGCCTTATGTACCAGCTCCTATCAATGCAAATTGCTCAGCTTTTGATCAGGAGGAGTGTTCAAGTGATCTAGAAACAGGTACTAAGGTCGAGGGAATTCCTGATTTAACTTTGATGAATGGGCAAACAAAAGTCATGAATTTGACCCATACAAAGGAAATTGAAGAATCTGAATTGGGCGTGTATTGTATACACGAGGAAAAAAGTTCACCCATTCCTACATCATTCAGCCTGAAACAAAAAGATGAAAACAAAGTCTGGAGATTATTCTTCGATGGTTCGAGAAGCAGACAAGGTGCTGGAGGTGGTGCAATGTTGATCATTTCACCTCAAGATATCAAATATTTTTCAGCTTTCCGTTTCCAGTTTTCCTGTTCGAACAACACGGCTGAATATGAAGCATTGATTCATGGACTTCATTGGGCACCAGGAAAAAGGGCATAAAGAACTTGCAGGTGTTTGGAGATAGCGAGCTAATCGTCAACCAAGTTAGGGGGAAAACATGCTACAAAAACGACTTGCTAAAGAGCTACAAGAATAGGGTATGGGACCTCATTGAGGATTTCGAAGCTTTTGGCATCAACATTGTGTCCATACCCAGGAAGAAAAATGAAGCCGCAGATAGGCTCAGCAGTAGTTGGAGCGACGTTTGATGTGTAGACAAACATCAGAAGACAAAAAAAACGTAGCCAACATCCATGTGGTTGTGAAGGCCAGCAGTTCCAGATAATAACACAAGCTGGCAGGTGTTTGAGAACGATCAACAGATCGTCAATTTCTTGCAAGAAGAGGCTGAATTCTCAGCTAGAAATCAGGATAGGCTAGAGCAGCAGTATGGGGATCAAGTAGTACAACTGCGGACAAACAAGCTTCCTAAGGGTTTGGTAACATTGGAGTCTATCTTTAACCCTAACGACCAGTTTCGTAAGGAAAAGGCTAATATACAGGTCAAGAGAGAGGATTCAGGGCCATTTGGTTGGGGAGGCAAAGACACACTTCAAATTGGTAAAGTGGCCACTGAGCGAGAGAAATCAGATTTCATACAACTTTGCCAAGAATTTCCAGATGTCTTCGCTTGGAGCTATGAAGACTTAAGAGGATTCGATCCAAATTTGGCACAACATACCATAGAATTGGATCCAGATGCTAAGCCCGTCAGGAAGAAAAAGCAGAGACCAGTCAACCCTCACATTGAGCCTCTAATGAAGAAGAAAGAGCTTAACAAGCTAATCGAGGCAAGCATTATTCCCTATCAAGCACTCAAGCTGGGTTGCGAACTTGGTTCCGGTCAGGAAGAAGAGTGGAGAAATCAGGTTGTGTGTGGACTTCCGAGAGACCAATAGGGCATCTCAAGGACCATTACCCGCTCCCTTCAATGGAACAAATATTGCAAGTAGTATCCGGTTCAGAGAGATTCTCTCTCCTAGATGGCTACTCAGGGTATAATCAGGTGATGGTGAAAGAAGATGACCAATTCAAGACGGCTTTCACCACCAAATGGGGGACCTATGCCTACAAGAAAATGCCATTTGGGCTATCAAATGCTGGAGCCACCTTCCAAAGGGCAATGGATATGGCATTCAAGGGGTTGATCAATAAATAGTGCTTTGATATATCTTGACGATATCACTGTCTCTCAAAAAATGCAGCGGACCATCTCTTTCACCTCAGGCAAGTGTTTCAGAGGTGTAGAAAGTTTGAGTGTCCTTAATCCTAAGAAGTGCATCTTTCTTGCACATGAAGGGAAGCTCCTTGGCCATATTGTCTCCAAGGAAGGATTAGCAATTGATCCAGAGAGGGTTGAAGCCATAAGAGCTTTACCATTGCCAAGCCACAAGAAGGCTCTTCAGAGTTTCCTGGGAAGGATAAACTTTGTTCGGAGGTTTGTCCCAAATTTTGCAGCCCTTGTCAAGCCCATCACCAAAATGTTAAGAAAAAGCATGGCTTTCAAATGGACGGCAGAAGGCAAGGAGAGTTTTGAAGCAATCAAGGAAGCCATCTCCCAAGCACCCACTCTCATCAACCCAGACTTTTCCAAGGATTTCATCCTCTATGCATTTGGAGGTGATGACACTATTTCTGCCATTCTGGTACAGCAGAACAAAGATAATGATGAACAGCCGATTGCCTTCTTCAGCCAGAGCCTAGATGACTGCGAAGTGAGGTACTCTTTTATTGAAAAACATGTGCTTGCAGTAATCAGGAGCTTGAAGAAATTCAAGCATTTAGTCTCAAACAACAAGGTCCAGTTGCTGGTCTCACATGCTGGGGTCAAGGACTTCCTCCTCAACAAGGAGATTTGAATGAGAAAAGGGCAGGTTGGATCACCCGTGTCATGGAGTATGACATTGAGATCAAGATCACCAAGCTGGTAAGAGGGAAAGGTTGTGTGAGCAGCTGGTTTTTGGGGAAGCAACAACCCAGAAGTATGAATGAGAAGAGGCTATTTTGACAGTTCAAGACATTACCAGATGATCCGAAAACAGGAAAAAGAAGACAATGCTGTCCCACCCCTTGCTGGACTCAAATTATGCACTTCCTACAAACAGGCCTATGCCCTCCAGAAATGAGCAAAGCAAAGAGGAGACACTTCAGGTTGCAGGCTGTCCCGTATACCATTATTGATGGAGTTTTGTTCAGAAAGATGTGAATGGAGTGCTGCTGAGATGCATTAGCACAGGTCAGATCCAAAGGGTGTTGGAAGAGTTTCATAATGGACCAGCTGGTGGCCATTTTGCACCAAGAGTGACAGCTCTAAAAATCATGAAGGCTGGTTATTATTGGCCTAAAATCTTCAGTGATTGCTATGCATGGATCAAGAGGTGTAAGAATTGTGCATTCTTCACAGGAAAAGAGAGACTTGCAGCCCTCCCATTACATCCAATCTCAGTTGACCAGCCATTCATGCAATGGGGTTTGGACTTCATTGGAGTCATCAATCCCAATTCGAGCCAAGGGCACAAATGGATTTTGACAGCCACAGACTACTTCACCAAGTGGACAGAAGCAGCAGCACTCAAAGAGGCAAATGAGTCTAGCATCTAGACTTTTATGAAGGAATAACAACCAGATTTGGTGCCTGCCACAATAATCTCTGATAATGCATTGGCATTCATTGGATCCAAGTGACTGAGTGGGCTGTCAAGAATGGATTTACCTGAGCACTTCATCAAATATATTACCCTCAAGGTAATGGCCAGGCCGAGTCTACAAACAAGAACTTGTTGAAGATCATTAGGAGGACTCTTGATGAGAATCAGAGGTCTTGGCATACCAAGCTGAAATCAGCCTTATGGGCTGATAGGATAACTCCCAAAAGATCCACAGGTAACTCTCCATTTAGGCTTGTCTACGGAAGAGAGGCAATCTTGCCCATGTCACTTGAGTTGCCAACGTTGGAACTCATGAAACAGCTGGAGTTGCTAGAGTTTGAGCCCATGGAGGTGAGGTATGCAGAATTGATGGAGCTGCAAGAGATCAGAGATCAGGCATCCCAAGCAATGGAAAAGGATCAAGCTTTGATCAAGAAGACCTTTGATAGGAAGGCCAAAGATAGATCTTTTCAAGTAGGAGATCTAGTGTTGAAATGGGATGTGGACAGAGCAAAACCAGGGAAGGCATTCAAAATTTGATGCCATTTGGAGTGGCCCATACATGGTCACAAAGTGCAAGAACAACAATGCTTTCCAATTGGCCTCATTGGATGGTGAAGAACTGATTCCAGTAAATGGAATCTCTCAAGCGTTGCTTCTAGAGGGAGGTTCACTACATCTGTAAATATTAGATTAGATTTTCTTTCCTCCAAGTGCTTGTGCACATTGTTTTGCTGTAGGTTAGTTTTGTTTTCCCTAAGTGCCTTGGCACAGCTTGCTGTCCATGGAGATGTTTAGCATGTCTTTGCTTTCATCAGGTCACATTCCATCTTCCTCCTTGCACATTCTGAGTCAGTTTGGATTCTAAACAGAATATTTGATGACTCCATGCCCAATGGATTGCTTCAGGCAACTGGTCTTTTCATCTAGCAGGCAGATGATCCCGCTGAGTCGCCAAATTGTTATCCAAAATTCACCCCCCAGGGTAATTTTGATAACATGCATCAGAATATCAAAATCCCAGGCACAATTGATTGATTCAGAGCAAACATCATGTTTCTAGGGTCTCTCAGATATTTTTCTAACTCCCTGGCCGAAGAAGAAAGGAGACAAGCTCTGAGAAAATGTGAAAAAAGTTGCAGAAGGCAAGTAGGTTGATCCAGAGAAAAAATGTGAAAATCGGCTAAGTCCTAGTCCTAGGAGCAATTGGGACATCTGGGACAAAAAGGCGCGGATCGGCCGAAAAACCTCTAGGCGGCCCAAATAGCAACTTGGGACATCTGGGACAAAAGTACGCGGCGGGCGCGAAAAGCCGATCCGGCCAAAAGAGAGAAAAAAATGGCTAACTGCTGAGAGGGTCACCTTTGGAACATCCGGGACATCTGGACGCGAACCGGCCGGTTTAGGGCGAAATCAGAACAAGCAGTCCGAAAAAAAAAATGGGACAAGCGGGACCAAAAAGAGGCGAACCGGCCGAACCGGGTGAAAAGGGAACAAGCAGTCTGAAACAAAACAGGGACATTTGGGACAAATGGGCGCAAAAAGGCCGGTTCGCGCATGAAATCAGCAAGGAGCACTAAGCATTTGGGACATCTGGGACGTGAGGACGCGAACCGGCGGTTCAACGGCAGCCGAAATCACAAAAGAGCACTGGGACATCCGGGACAAAGGGACGCACGGGACGCGGATCGCCGAAGGAGCCGAAAGGACCAAAGCCAATCACGCATGCACACGTGTCCAGGAGCCGAGAAGGACAAGGAAGCCCATTTCAAAGGGAGAAAAGTTTTTGTCCCAGAAGTTTGGGACATCCGGGACAAAAAGACGCGAAGGGCGAAAGAGCCGGCAGACCTGTCGACCAATCAGATCATGCCACGTGTCTCAAGAGGGGAAAGTCAAAAAAGTCAACCATGTCAGAGTCACATAAAAATGTTCATCCTTGAATTGTAGGATGACAGAAGGTAATTCAAAATATCCGGATCTATTTCGAAAATGGGGCTATTAACGAGCCCTGTAAATTCACACGCAGTCCATTTAAATCTTTATATTTTGAAGACATCTTTAAAACAGTATGGAGTGTGAGGGCCATAAGGTGATTTCCTGTAGTTGATCTTGGAAATCGACTTGACATTGGATTCTCTTGATTTTTGTTACTGAAACTTGCACTAGGGAATCATTGTGGAAAGACCTGTAAAAATTCAAGAGCTGGAAGGTGGAAAACGTAGAAATGACAGTTGAAGGGTATTTATAGGCTAATCGGGTGTCAATGGCTTCAATTGACGCACGTCAAAGGTCTTAGCTGACGCGCGACAATAGTCCTAGCTGATGTGCGTCAATAGTATCCAACGACGCACGTCAATAAGAGCAAGCGACGCATGTCAATAAGATCTAGTAACGCGCGACAATAGAGAGTCAGCGACGCGCGTCAATAGGAGCCAGTGACGCGCGTCAAATAGAATCCAGTGACGTGCGTCAATAGGAGTTTAGCGACGCGCGTCATTAGGAGCCAGTGATGCGCGTCAAAAAGAGCCAGTGACGTGCGTCAAAAAGAGCCAGTGACGCACGTCAATAGGTGCCAGTGACGCGCGTCAATAGCAGCCAGTGACGCGCGTCGGTCAAACTTTCAAAGACCATTGACGCATGTCAGGAGTGATGAGTGACTAGATGGATCTCTTTATGCACAGAGAAATCCTGAGACTACCAAATAATTGATTTTCTTATCCAAAATTTAATGGAATTCAAAGTTTTCACCTCTTTGCACTAGAGGAAATTCCCTTCATGTTTGCAATGCAGCCAATTGAGATGAAGCCTTCAAATTTATCCCCAGACCAAAGAAACAAATAGTGTTTGGTGTGTACTTGATGATTATAGGGTCTTGTTTGATAAGGTCAAAAAGAAACTTCATGATATATGCTAAGACTGAGTTTGAGATGAGGTACCAGTAAGGCACTCTTTGACAAAATTTACACAATGTTACCTTTTTAAGATATCCACCTGCACAGAGAACTTTATGTTGAGTTGTAAAAAAAAAATCAATATTTGAGACACTTCATTTATCAATTGTACTTCAATAAGATCATGATTAATCACTTCAAGGCATAGCAATGGGGGGAGCTTCAAGAAATTGTCTTCTAAACATACACTTGAACATTGTATCTTCAGCAAAGGAAAACAAAACAAGGTGGGTAGCAGGAATACTTACTTTGATACTCATTGCAAGGGTCAACCAAGTATTTCATTAGCTCAACAATGATAATTAGAAGAAGTAAAAACAACTTTCCGTTACACACAACAATTTTGATCACTTTACCCTTATTGTATCTTTCAACCTCATACTTGTGCCTGAATATCCTTACATAGGATGAGATGAATCTACTAAAAGGATCAAGATTTCAAGTTCATTCTTGTAAACTAATATGATATGTAAACAACCTTATTGAGCTATGATCATATGCACCACCTTAAACATTTGAAAAAAAAAGAGAAACATATTTTAATTTCGACCACTCCAAGAAGCATCCTGAAGAGAGAATCTCAAGATGTGAATCATATGCAACTATTTGAGTCTGATCCATTTTCCCCAAAACATTTTACAATATCTCAAGATGTGAATCCTATAAAAAAATAACTTCTATGATTTATCTGAAGAAGTCCCTGTATTTTTCTTGGATGCTAAGAAGACAGGTTGTTTAGTTTTGCATTTCTAAGTGATCCAGTTTTATAAAAACTTGAATAAGTTTAAATACTCATTTCAAAATCTGATTAAATTTGGCATGAAGCACTAAAAGAAACTCCTATACACATTTCATGTTTTGGTTAACCATGGGTTTTCTAAGATGTTACAGGTCTATATACTAAAAATGTCAGGCAATTCACCCATCTATCTACTAATCCATTTCTCGTGTGGTTTTTTTAAAACACAGATCTAGCTCATTACTAGTGGCAGTGATGATTTCAACTTTAAGCAGGTATCTTTTTCCCCTTAATATTATGTTTGTACTATTCATTTTTTCAGCTCTGGTTTTCATTAAAGATGTTACAGGTCTATATACTAAAAATGTCAGGCAATTCACCCATCTATCTACTAATCCATTTCTCGTGTTGGGTTTTTTTCTAAACACAGATATAGCTCATTACCAGTGGCAGTGATGATTTCAACTTTAAGGAGGTATCATTTTCCCCTTAATCTTATTGTTTATTACTATTCATTTTTTCAGCTCTGGTTATCATTAAGATGTTACAGGTCTATGTATTTACATTTAGTTAAATACAATCTTTTATTTTTTGAAAACGTGGGTTGACATCCGTTCGAGGAAGCTGTTACTTCTCGAGACTGACAATGTCAGGAAACTCACCCATCTATCTACTAATCCATTTTTTATGTTGAATTTTTTTAAGACAAAGATCTAGCACATTACCGGGGATGATTTCAATTTTAAATAGGTATCTTCTTCAACATAATCTTATTGTTTGTTACTTTACATTTTTTCAGCTCTTGTTATCATTTATTTAAAGATATTGTTGGTCTATATATTTAAAGATGTTGCTGGCACTTCTCAGGACTGACAATGTCAGGCAACTCACCCCTCTATCTACAATGTCAGGTAAAACAAAGATCTAGCATGTTACCCTTGATGATTTCACAGCAATCTAATACGCAAGAGGTAAGCTAAACCCTATCATATTTGCAATTATGTTTAATTTCTTACCAGTGATGATTCTTTCTTGATTTCTTAGAATTATATTTAATTTATTGTTTTATATGTGTAAAATCCCTTTGATATATTTTTTTAACTGCGGGATAAACTATTAAACAATACATTATACTATTATAAATATAAGTCCTGACACTTTTCCTAAAATTCCCTGCTTTGGTCATAGATCCATCACTTCTTCAGATTTCTCCATGAAGAAATAGATCTATTTTTAGACTTATAATGATCATCCTCTAACACGAAGTTATTCAAACTCAATTCTAATGCTATCTTCCATATCCTATAGTCTACCACCCAAATCTACACTAATCACAACTATTTAAATCAAAATGCTGAATTTGTTCACCGAGAAAGCATTAATTTGATACTACATATTGGGATTTTTAGAAATCATGAATGTAATAAACTAAACCAAAGAAAAAAATTAGATCTAAATGGAAGAATGAAATGCGCAAGGGAACTTGACAGATTCTTTATCTAATAAAAATCCATTCTAGTAATAAAACTGACTAGAACATTGATAATTCTATTAACTTCAAACTATCCTGCAAATGTAGTGTGCCTTCTTCAAGGCTCTACATAAATACTTACACACATAGTTTACTATGATCTAGTTTACAACCTTCAATATTTTCTTACACACTCAAAATTATTCCAACTTATAGCCTCCCAGTTCTAATCCACAATTATTCTTCACCCTTATCAAATATAAAAATGATAGGATTCTTCAACCTATGAACTTGATCTATACAGACTAATCTTCATAATAAAACCTTATATGTTTTACATTAAACTTCAACGTTCTATATCGAGCTTGACCTATCTTTTAATCACATGGTTTTTCCAACTTTGGTTAATCTAGCCTCCATAACCTTGACTATTTACAGGAACTTGTCAATCTACTCTACCACAAAACAATATCCATGATAACAAAACCATATCTTTTAAACATGGTCTTGATTATTTCCCAAGCTCTAATTCTATGGCCTGGAATTTAACTATTTCATAATTGGCTAATCTAGCCTCCACATCAATGATTGTTTCCAGCAAAACGTTATTTTCTGACAATGGTCTTGACTATTTTGGATGTCAAACAACCTCTCTAATGAGAGATTATGCACTTATATAGAGGTGAATCTCTTTAAAATAGAATTTTCCTACACCATAAGTCTATTAAGGAGAAATCCTAAAGATATGTTTCAAATCTTAGTTGCTATTTTTTCCCAAAAACATAATTTTCAAGATAATTGAAGTCCCACAAAATATTTAGGCACTACATTTTACATTATTACACATTAAATTGATCATCGTCTTTCATCATCATCTATAATTAATTATCAATTATCATCATCATAATCTACGTCCACATACAATTCATGACAATGCAAGTAAACAAGAAATATACATATAATTCGTGATAATCACCATCTAATGCAATTAAAATTAAAGACTTTATATAAATCCATATACTTAAATTCAAATACCATAGTACATACTCAATAGTAGAAGTTTTCAAATTCAATATTTAAAGTTTCCTCAATAATAAAAGTTTCTAATTTTCAAAACCCTCTTTTTCTTTATACAATTCTACTCTGCTCTCTTCCCCAACGACTTCTTCCACTGTGGTTGTACCTCTTTCCCCAACACCAGAAATAACCCCTGAACTTATAAGATCTTCTGCAACACTGTCCAGATTTTTTAAAATTCTTTCTTCTTGATTTTGTTGCATCTCCATGCGACAGCAAATTTGGATCAGCAACTGCTTTGGCTTTGAATAATATGTCAGGGTTGAGACCATGCTCTTTAATTATCCGCTTTAGTGTATTGTTTTGTTTGTTAACCAAAACAATATTTTGCTTCAATTTTTTTTGCTGCGGATAAGATGTTATTTGCTATTTCCAAGTGAACTTGCAAAACCTTCACCTGACTCTTCAAATTTTCATATTTCAACTGCACAAAAAGAGTAATGTCAATTCAAATATTACTAAAAAATTAAAATTTCAAATTAACAAGAATGATTGTTTGAATGTAATAGTACTTACAACCGCTCTATCTCTTTCGGCATTTGCGATTGCTACCAAATCTTTGTCCTTGGACCATTTTTTAAAATATGCCTAGGCCTCGGCACTAATATTTTCCAATTTGTTTAATGCCTTATCTAAAATGTCATATTTATAGTTGTTGTTAAATGTGACAGTCCCACATCTTACTTGGGTAAGTAAGTAATCCATCTTCGCAGGTTGATTCTGGACTGCAGCGTATAAACTATCTCGTTGCCAACAATTTTCATAAGGACTAAAAATCTCATTGATAAGAACTTTAGCCCTTCTCTCCCATTCTATAAGCTGTTGGATATGAGGAATAATAAACTCACTGACATGGGATTGAAAATCATAACCAATTAAGTTCTCCAAAGGAAAACGTGGCAACTGTTCACTATCTGAATCTGATGCAGACGATCTTGCTGGAGAAGTATGGGGGCTTTCACCAAGATCAACTGCTCCTTGTTTCTGCCTTTGGGTGGGCTGATCCTATTTTTGACAAATTAATCAAGATTTAGATAAATAAATTTAAATCAGAATGTAATTCAAAATTGTAAGCATATTAAAATTGAAATTTGAAGTATACCTGCTGACCTTGAATCATCTCGCGGGTATCGAAAAAACCAGTTGGGTCATTGCTATCAATTCCCAAATAATCTTCATCTAAATTTATATTTTTCAAAACAGATATGCCCGTTGCACTGGGCAAGCCACCAAGTGAGATTATTGGAATTCGAAACGATGAGGCAAGGTTTAGTGTCCCACTAGGGGCCGGAGCAAAAGGCATGCATTTACCAATGTTATTTTTCACTGTTCCTCTGGTTGGCATTTTAAAAATTAATGGTTGAGTGGGTGTCGGTGCCGTGGTTTGATCATGACTGACATGTGCTGAAAAGTACAAGAAAAAATTGAAAAATATAAAACAATTCATAAATTCAAAACTACGAAATTAAACGTACTATAGAAAAGTTGTACCTTGTTGTCGAGGGGTTGTTTTTCTCGGTGCTACGGGTGGCCTTGTAGGAGTTGTACTCAGTGGTTGTTTAGAAGATATGAATGCATGCAACTGTATGGAGTGAGTTGGGGAAGAAGGTTCCAAAGTCCCTGCAATTCATCAATATTAAATGTTGTCAATTCATTTGGTTAAAATTTAAATTAAAAAAAAATATGCAACTTTGGAATTTGTAAATAATATATGAGAATGTATTACTTCTCTGGCGTTTAACGAGTTCAAACTGTTGAGGGTTTGGAGAGGAGTGAGCTTCCATTTCAGATTGGGAGTCCCCCGAAGCCTCCACGTGTTGTTGGCCTCTTCCTCTCGATAACGCCTTTTTTCGGGGAAGGGCTTCAAGATATCTTCTCTGCAAAACATTAAAATTTAAGTTTTAATAACTGTGCACTGTAATGTCAAAAATTGAAATATAATTACAAACTAAATAGTTTATACCTGTTGTTCTTCAATGGAATTGATAATTTCATCAAAGCCTCATCAAAGCAAGTAGGAATTTGTTTATCTTTTAAATTTAAAATTGCCTCATAGTAGAAGTCGAGGAGATAGTTTGTTGAATAAATGAAAGGTTTATCTGAGAGTTTTGAATTTGTTATGTCAGTTCTTTTTTTTTTGGATAGATATGTGCACCAATCAAATTTTCATTTTGCGATAGTGGCACAAATGTATGCAATGGCCCAATTTGGTATATTTGTTTGGCAACCCTGCAAAACAATTCTGGATTGAAAAAACGAAATAAGTGCAGCAAGAAAGTGGTGTGCAATTGATTGTGTATCTACACCACGCCTGGATTTATTGACATGGGCTGCAAATGCGAAACAGTGAAAATTACTATAAATTTATAACAGTAAATTGTATCAGAATAAAAATATGAATTAAAATGAATTATACTTACAATCAACATGGAAACAGTACGTTGATTTGAGAAATTTCTTGTCTTCTTCCAGGAGTGTTGCCTTGGTTGTAACAATTGGTAAATTTCTGAACGGAAGGCCCGTAAACCGATGGATGTCATTTGCTTCAATAGTGAATTGAAACATTTAGCCATCGTTCAAAGTCACATAAAAAATACCGTCCTTTGAATTGTAGGATGACAGAAGGTAATTCAAAATATCTGGATCTGTTTCGAAATAGGGCATATTAACGAGCCCTATAAATTCACACTCTTCCATCAAATCTTGATATTCTGAAGACATCTTTAAAGTCGTATGGATGTGAGGGCATAAGGGATTCCTGTAGTTGATCTTGGAAATCGATTGAGTTGGATTCTCTTGATTTTCTTGCTGAACTTGCAATTGGGAAGCATGTGAAGTCGATATTATAGTTGTACTTGCGTCTTTGACAATGATTTAGACCTGCAAAAATTCAAGAACGGGAAAATGAAAATGAGAAAATGAGTGGCAGAAGGGTATTTATAAGCTAAATAGGGCATCACTGGCCCCTATTGACGTGCGTCATTTTCTCCTACTGACACGCGTCACTGGCTCCTATTGACGCGCATCAACTAGGACTATTGTCGCGCATCAGCTAAGACCTTTGACACATGACACTAGCTCCTAGTGATGCACGACATTGTCCCCAACTAAAGCGCGTCACTTCCTCCTATTGTCACGCGTCAGCTATAACCTTTGACATGCGTCAATAGGATCCAGTGACGTGTGTCAATAGAAGACAGTGACGCGCGTCATTAGGGGACAGTGTCGCGCGTCAATAAGAGCCAATGTCACGCGTCAAAGGTCTTAGCTGACGCGCGACAACAGTCCTAGTTGACGCGCGTCAATAGGAGCAAGTGACGCACATCAGTAGGAGTAAATGACGTGCATCATTAGGGGCCAGTGACGCGCGACAGTAGGAGACAATAGGAGACAGTGTCGCATGTCATTACGAGCTAGTGACGTGCGACAGTAGGAGACAATGTCATGCATCATTACGAGCCAGTGTCGTGCGCCATTGGGAGCCAGTGTCGTGTGTCATTACGAATTAGTGTCGCGCCAGTGACGCACGTTAGTCTAGACCATTGATGTTCCATTGACGCGTGTCAGGATGGTTATTGACGTCTTGTTGTCGCACGTCACTGATGGAGCCATGAAAAACCAGGTGAAAATTTTGTTTTTGAATACCGTCAAATTCGCCTTTCGCTGAAACTGGTTATGGGGATATTCGCCAGGTATTTTCCACCTTCAATTTTATAGGGGTGTCTTAAAATGAACCCTGGGAATGGGTACAAAACTATGACCCAACCAATAATGCACATCACCCATGGAAACCTTCAACAATACCACATTTTGTAGGTTACATCTTATTATATTCATATTTCTTTATTTAACCTCAATGATTTAGGGATTACTTAACATGAAAGAAAACATTTTCATTTTTGGAGACCACACTCCTTTTGATTTGTTTATCAGTTAGCTTGAACTGGTTTCTGTATACACCTAATTTTTTACGGTTTCAATTTTCATAATTGTTACTAACAATTTTATTTTCAGGTTAAAGGTTGTTGATGCATCTATCTCTAAAACAGGTGCCTTAAAGGGCTCGTTCCGGGATAGGGGTATGGTTATTCACATAACCATTGTGTTATGGATCACACATGGAGAGAGAGCTGATTTTGGTCCCATTTTTGTATTTCTTTTACTCATATTCCTCTTATTTTTCCTCTTTTCTTCTTGTTTTCCTCCTCATTCTTTCAACATCTGGCTTGCTCATGACCCTGTTTCTTTCAGTTTGCATCATCCTCACTTCTCATGTCTTCTCGTATATCACATTTGCATTTTCCTCTCTTGCCAACGCCATTTCTCGTGGGCAATTATGTCAGTGTAAATTTAAAATCCCTGCTGACGCCTTCACCCATAGGTGATGGCATCGATATAAATACCCCAACTCTCATCTTCACATCATAAGTGTTTATATCATAAGATTTGAAAATTACACAAAGGAACTCATCATTAGCTTTGCTCTCTTGTGCCAACTTTCACCTGCTCGCTTAGCTTTTGGATTTATTACATCTTTACATTCGGCTTGGAGACTCTTTTTGCTTGGATTGGTTTGCTTGCACTTTTGGGTAAACTATAGTGAGTTAGGACTGGATTTTTACCCCTTATCCACTTGAAATTTGTTCTCTCTCAGTGTATGATCCTTTGGGAGATAGATGCATCAACAAGTGCCCCTCAACATGTAAGTGTACTCTAACTCACTTTGCCATTTTGTATAGAGTAGTTTCCTATATTCGATGCATGCTCTATTTTAGCTTATTATTTTATGGACATGCTAGGTTAGCATATTACATTTCAGTTCTCTATTTTATGTTACATGCTTTCCTTAGGATAGCATAATCTTTGCATGCTTCTTTCATCTTTCATCCCCCCTAGTGTCAATATCTCCATATGGTTCTTTCCTCTTCTTTAACCTAAGACCTTGGAAACCTTAGTTTGTCCTAGTGTAAGGGTCACTTCCCTTGGGGTATGCAATCATAGTGGTCCCTATACCCCCTTTAATTCTATCCGTTTTTGTGTCGGTCTTGATATGTCGTTTAATCGTTTCCTTGAATACCCTGGTTAAATGGATGATAAGATTGCATGGTGTCTAGACACATTTTTTTTGTCATACATCCTTGGGGTACCTAACGTGATATGAAAAACACAACCTTTTGATCAAATAAAACTTATTAAAAGAACCTACTTTTCATTTTTGTTTTGCTTCAGTCTTTAAAATTCCAAAAAACCCTAAAAATAGTTTGCCCAGACATCATCATCCCCTATGTCATGTTTGTACAAGGTTGATCATGTCTGTGTTTTCTAAGCCTCCTCCTAAACGTCATTGACCCCTGTATTATTTATGTATAGGTCCAATCCTATTTGTCTCAGTCTAGCTTTATTCCTGATGCCATCATCCCCTATGCCAGACCCATGCATGACTGATTGTGTCTGTTTTAATTGTTTGCATTTCTTGAAGCCATCTTCCTTTGTGCAAAATCTATGTACAGCCGATTGCATATGAACCTCAATTTCTGAAGTTCTATTTTTAACTTCTTATTTGTGCCAATGTCTCCTCTCAAAATCTTCTTGGCTGAGTTGAATCCCCTAAATTTCTCTATTGGCTATTCATTTAAGCCCACATTCCCTCTTCATGCTCTAAAATGCTATAGTTCCCTTCCCATAAGTGATAACCTTTTCATTTGTCTTAATTTCGCCCATGAAGCTCCATTATCCTCACCTTTTCCTTCTAGCCACTCATAACAAGGTCACTTAACTAAGTGTAATTTGGTTGAAACTAGGCATATAGATCCAAGACATATCATTAAAAATATTAATAACAACAAATATCTTACACCTTATAAGGATGGGAGTCTCCGTAAGATATCCATGGAGATTACCATGTCTTACCTTAACTATAAAGGGATCCTTAATAATCAGACACCTCTCTACAAGACTGGTCAAAAGGAGTCCCCTAAAACTCTAACTGATGATTGTCATGAACACATAGAGCATGACGGATACAAATAAGCACCTATAGACCAAGTCCAATATTCTTCCATTGATCATAATGTATAATTTATAAAAAAAAACTTCTAGATCAGCTAGCGATGTCCCAATCTGCTACTACTACTAGTATAATTCAAATGTAAAACTAAATGCTACAAACAACAGCTCAAAATTTGGTACCTAGCGTGCCCACCTTCACACCTCCCCCATTGGTGGATGCACATAGAAACCCCATCCCTCCCCCACCAATCTGAAACAAAATGTTACAAACTGTCCAAAATGAACCTCTTACTCTGTATATCACCGTCATGGATTTAGGATATAGCATTCCCACCATCTCTTACGATGGTTCTAGGGACCCAATTGTCTTCCTTAAATCCTTTGACAATCACTATAAGGAGTGGATCCAAACAAACACCTATGTAACAACTAAACTTCTAGCAAAGGCCTTAGTGGGAGAAGCTCTAGAATGGTATAATCAACTTCCTCTTTCTATAATTGATCTAAAATGTTTAGTTAAATCCCTTCTTTGTAAATTTCAACAACAAGAGCTACATAAAAATACCTTAGAAAAAATCATAAATCTTAAGCAAGGTATGAATGAATCAGTTGATGAATTCATTAAAATATGGAAGGCTTTGTCTATACAAGTTGGTCATAACCTTGATAATATAATCTAGTCTCAAATATTCCTTAAGGACATCAAGTCAACCCTTCAATATAAGGTTAGATATTTTTCTCCTAGTACATTAGAGGATGCCCTTGAACAAGCTAAGAGACAAGATCACCTTATGCGTGAGTTCAGAAGCACTTCTAACTCATCATCCAAATATAAAAAACATGACACAAGTCATTAGTCCCTCAAATTCCCAAGAGAAAAGGAATTTGAGACACTTAAGAATTTTCTCACTCTATCCTCCATGCCCCTTTATCTCACACTGAACTTCTTCAAATGTTTCCTTAACCAAAATTGTTCCCCCTTCAAAGTAATCTCTTCCTACTTTCAGAGGTGACTTGTTTTGTTGGTGGCATGCAACTATAGGACACTCACATAGTGATTGTAAGGACCTTAGAAAGTAGCACTTGACTTCTTACATGGATCTTCCTTCGATACTAAAAGAGTGTTACGAAAAGTATCAATCTTTAGAAAAAAATCACCTAATTGTCAAATCAGTAGCACAAAATCCCCATGAAAATGTCATAGGAACCATAGAGCCTTCACATTATCAACATGCCTTGGCTTAAATGAGGCTTTCCATATTCAAAAGTAATGCAATTGACATGTCCTATAACAACACCATAAGAACCCCTTTATACCATTTTGTGCCTAAGATTCAAGCTTCTTAAGACATAAATATCCCTCTCCCATATGCCATCAGCCCTTGTGGGTGTCTGGGGAAGCTTCCATGACTACAGATGCCATCGACCCTTGTGAAAATTATCCTATAGGATCGATGGTGCCTAATATTACTGCTACAGACACTATCAGCCCCTGTCAAAATGAAACTTGCATGATTGATAACGTAGAGACTGAACAAAAGGAAGTTTGTCTCCCTAACCTAACCTGGTTCTTTAGGATATGTCCCTTGGACCCTCAACACTCTCATCCCACTACACAATTTATTCATGATGAGTGGGGTCCTCCAGAAGCATTTTCCCAACTACCTAGCTAAGTTCCTCCCCTCAAACTCACATGTATGACACCTCGCCACCGCAAGTGTCTCATGATAGCCCTGTTATTTATGGACATTATTTTTCCTCCCTCTTTAAGGAAGAGTCCCTCATTGCATAGCTCAAAGGAGAGCATCCGACATCAATGCAAGATATTTTCCATGCATACCAATCTCATCATGGATAGTTAATCCTACACATATATCACCTCACTAAAATTCACCAAAACTCTAGGTTTATTCCCCTACACATAAAACCGACCCTTGTTATTATCTCTTTATCTAGAATTCACATATTACATAAACTCGACAACATCATCACATATACTCTATAATCATTTTCCCCTCGTGGCTAGACATCTCATTTAGAAATACCCAGGTTTCATCTTTGGCCTAAGCTCTCGCCTCCACTTGGGCTCTCGGACCCCCTTAGGTTAATCATCACCTATCTTGGCTTCTTTTCCCTGACATCTCCTACCATTGGAATTTCGTGGTCTTGATTATGCCTATCTTGGCTTCTTTTTCCCTGACATCCCCTGCCATTGGAATGTCGTGGGCTTGATTATGTTTATCTTGGATTCTTTTTCCCTGACATCTCCTACCGTCAAAATGTCGCAGTATTTACTCTTCATATCTTGGATTATTTTACCCGAACATATCCTACCATATAAATGTCACGGTCTTGATTCCACCTATTTCAGCTTCTTTTTCCCTGACATCTCCTACCGTCAGAATGTCACGGTCTTGATTTCACATATCTTGGCTTATTTTTCCCTGAGATTTCCTATCGTTGGAATGTCACGGTCTTGATTTCACCTATATTGGCTTATTTTTTCCTAACATATCCTATCATTAGAGTGTTACGGTCTTGATTCCACCTATCTTGGCTTCTTTTTCCCTTACATCTCCTACTGCTGGAATGTCGAAGTCTTGATTCTGCCTATCTTGGATTATTTTTCTCTAACATCTCCTACTGTCAAAATGTTGTGGTCTTGATTCCACCTATCTTGGATTATTTTTCACTTACATCTCCTACCGTTGGAATGTTGCGGTCTTGATTCCTCCTATCTTGGCTTCTTTTTCCCTTAAAACTCCTTTCGTCGAAATGTCGCGATCTTGATTCCGCCTATCTTAGCTTCTTTTCCCTGACATCTTTGATGCAGGGAGAATCAACTCCATATTTGTAAATAGATCAAGATGACATGAATTTTTTGGCTTGTAAGTATGTTGATGGGCCCTAGAGGCCATCTAGGGTCTTCTTGTGGTATTATTTTAGTATAGGTCCTTTAAAAATTCAAATTTTGTCATTTCCCTCCAAAATGACATTTGTATCCTTAAAGAAAATTTTGGTGTGTAATTGGGGTGTGAATTGTCATCTTGGAGCATCATGATATTTCATAATCTTATACTTTTTCCTATTTAGCTTTAGGAGTCTTACTTAGGACCTATTTGTGGAATAGTTGTTAGACTCTAGAATCTTAGACTAACTAGCTTTTTCTAATGTTGTCTTAAAATATAAAACCATGTATTTGAAAGGTCTAATGGGCAAGAATTAAGCTTAGAAAACCTTGTAAAATCTTATTTAAGTCTCCCTTGTAACTTTCTTGGCCATCATTTGAATGGTCCAAGGAATGGAAGATTGGAGCTCTAAGAAGAATTGGAAAATTTTGTAAGCAAATTGTATAACGGAATATTGTGTTTCTTGATGTCTGGTAGTTTGTTATGTATAGATATAGTTGAGGATGCTATTGATAGTAACTTTTGAAGGAGGTAAGAGAATAATAGTACTATTATAAATATTTCATGTAGATAGCTGAATATTTTTTCTAGTGTGTGTTTGATCATTTCTTGACAATCAGTGACAGAACACAAATGAATGAAGGTCCAAGTGATAATTTTAGTGAGCTCAGGAATGGTATTTGTAATTGAATTAGAGGTGATTATGACCTTGAGAATTTTTTAAGGAAGAAGTTAAGATGGAACTTATTTGTTTCAGGCTTGGAAGAAGAATGTAAATTACCATAACAAACAATTGACATGTTACAAACCTGTCTTGAATGAGAAATCATGAATTGTGGAAAAGGAAGTTGCAATATTTCTAAGGTTATTATTTTAGACAAGATTTCTTGGTAACTCTCTATGTTCTTACATGTTAATGCAGATATCTTGGAATGTTATTAGCTTTTGAATTAGTGTATAAGTGAAATTATACTAATGTCTTTGTTCTCGGGCATGTAAAAACCCCTCTTAGGGTTTGGAGGAACACAATGATTAGAAGTATTCCAGGGTTTAAAATATGATTTTCAAACTCTGATAAAGTGGTGAAAGGTTGTATTTAATCTAATTAAATGACTATTGACCCTTGAAACTTCCTCATAAAGAAGAAGAATGCTACAGTTAACCATAGATCTGTAGGTGCCAATTTTACAATTCAAGACAAAAATTGCTAGAGCTATAAAGAGCTAAGAGGGGTTGAATCAATGTTGAAGCTCGATGAGAAAGCCTTAATCTTATCAAATAAAACTTGGGTAAAGGGGATAGAGGAGAAATAATGTCCTTGGATTGATTGAAAACCTAACATTTAGAATTAGGGAAAACTGTGCAAAAACAGAGTATAGTGTAAGAAGATAAAGATAGTGGTAGAGAAGTTAAGAAAGTTTGTACTTTGGGTAGTAATTTAGAGTATCTACACTCCATGAGTGTCAAGTTATAGAGGTTGAAGACCTTTAACAGTGCCCTCAAATTCTCAATCTATACTGTTAGTACACATGAACCTATAGGTGAACTTCAAGCAAGGTAAGAGTCACAAAAGGAATTACTTAGAAAAGAATGATATTTGATGGATCAATGAAAGGGATAAGGTGAGAAATCTTAACATAGTGACCTTAAGAGTTTCCATTCACATATTCTCCAAGCTTAAGTGCTAAGACAAAACCTACTGTAATATATTCATGATAGTATACAACATTGAAGATTGAGTTGTATGGTAACATAAGGAATTTCCAAGACTAGAAGGTTGATCACTTTGCAATAAGGGTGGAGACTGGATTACTTAATTAGTCTATAACAACATAAAATGATCACTTTGAAATATTTACAACATAAAATGATGGTAACAAATAAATTGTTAAGAGATAGTCTATAACAAAAGACCAATTTTAATATATTGTTATGAGATAGACTACTAAAAAACAAGCCAATTAATTTATATTTATTAATCAACATAATAGTAACAAGTAAACTCAATCAAGCTCAGTAATCGTGGAAATGTGTTGTTATGAGATAATACAAGTTGTAAAAAAAACAAATTTTTGTTTTTTTTCATAAAATGATGGTAATAAATTCAATAACCCATGTACATATTAAGTGTGAAAAGTTTTCTATAATGCATTCAAATTTCCACCCCCAAAACCAATAACTTCTTTTCATGGAAAACGAGATCTTTGTATAAACCTGTCAAAGCTAGATTTGAGCATTATATACTAATCACATTATTTGGATGAAATGTGAAGAACTAAAAAATTGTAATAAACACATTTTGAGCACTACATAATAATAACCATCAATAACATCACTTCAAATGGAAAATGGGAAAAAGAACTAGAAAAATATAATAAACACAATTTTATATATTGATTTGTTCCACTATTGTTTGAAATAGATTACATCCCTTTAAGATGTCTCTTACATCATCTGCAACCCCTACCAAGAATAGTTCATGAAAACAATGATGACATAAGCCACTTATTATTTTTAAAGTATTTTTCAGAAACCTTTGGAGACACCAAAAAATTTCTTCAGGAACTCCTTTGTTGATTACATTAACTACAATCATAGTTTCACATTTGTATGGAAATTATGGTGTTTTCCAAATTGTTTCCAAATATTTAATAAATTTGTCTCCCTCTTTTTTGCAATGCTCCATACCACAACAAAACAAAGGATGCATGTCCACTTTATTTTTTCTACATTGGCATCTGTATCTAACTGTATACCATGAGAATGCAATTCAATAAAACTCTTTAGATACAGAAGTTAGAAATTGGGAAATAGAAATTCATTATAAAACTTCATTATTAACTTGTATGTATTTCAAATACTATAATAATATTTCACAAAAATACTTTTACCTATTTCTTTACACATATTTGTTAGTTATTTTCTATATTTTCTCAGCTGCATCTCCACATAAAAATTAAAAGTAGGATATATTTATTGAATTGATTCCAACTAATATTGACAAATGAAAAGGTTTAATATTTTTACCTATTTTTTTACATATATTTTTTTGGATATTCTCCAATTGTATCTGCACATAAAAATTGAAATTAATATATATTTATCAAATCGATTCAAACTAATATTGACAAGTAAAAAGAATATTAAATTTTAAAAAATACTTGATAACTGTTCATGAACTCCCAAATATGCATACAGGGGATGCATATGAGTTGCATCTCTCGATCATGTGCTCCTAAATATGCACTCCGATCTCAGATCATTTGAAATGAATGTTTCTTCCAGTTGAATTATGATAATTGAAAAAATAACAATCCCTTTAATTTCATTCAGTTTGATAATATCCAAGGGCTCTGAATGTGTTACCAATCCATCGATCCATCTAGTCACATCTTCCACCTCATATACCAGTTGAATGGTCATATGCCATTCTTATATGGAAAAATTATAGAATATAGAATTGGAAGATGTGCATTCTGACAATTTCTTGAAATTTTTATGCATTTATAATTCAATAATTGTTTATAATTGTATCATATTGGTTGGACATATATCCTTGTGTGGGAGAATGCCAAGTGCTTGTTACACTACATACCCCACGTTTTAGGGGGATCAAACCTTGTGTAGTTTATCATAGACTCAGAGCCAAACTACATATCAAGCCTTATAGTCCATTCTCATGTAGTTTATTTCATATAACTATTAGAAGAAGAATAGAGATAAATTTAATTCCATGTGGTTTTTTTATATAACTAATAGATGGAAAATTGGGATTTGCAAGGATTTGTTTTTGGGCATCCATTGTATGTTTCCCATCAATAATATAGAAATGATGGGAAACATACAATGGAATCCCAAAACAAATAACACTAGTAAAAAATTTTAAAAGGAAGAAAAATTACATCCTGTGAAAAGGTACAAGGTTGCATAACATAGAGTGGACAAGGAAACTAACACTTGCTAAATCAAGTGATATGTATTGGTATTTTGTAGGAGCTACATGACAATGACCAATATCAATTTTGAATGAATTTTCATCAAATAAAAAAAAAAGATGAATCTTTTCATCAATTTTGAGCTTGTTTTAATAATAATTTATCTTTTGCAGATTTTGAAATGTCCTTTTCTAGCATAGATAATTTTTATCTTCTGAGCATGGTAAACATATTTTTGTCTTCTGAGCATGGTAAAAAAAATTGAATGTAATTTTCGTTGGCCCAATTCCTTATCCATATTCATGCGGTGGGCAACATTGAACAAAATGAGCCTTATGTAGTTCTATTATTTTGTTTATAATTGTTACTAACGTTTTGGCTGGACTAACCTTGGTGGAGCCAAGTGCTGACACTGCCAAGTGTTGCACTACATACCCTCAAGAGGGATCAAGCCTTATGTAGTTCTATTATTTAGTTTTAGAATGGGTGGGAAATATTGAACTCAATCATTTTAGTTGGACTAAGCATTGCATCTTTTGTATTTAATTGTCTCATTTTGGCTATTATTGTTTATTTTCTTAACATAGTATTTATTTATTAATTAAAGGTAATTATTTTGAAACACATCTTCCATTACAAAATGAGGAGTGGCCCATTGTAAAACAAATTAATCTTCATCTTCATGTCAAGCCCATTCGAAATGGGAAGATGCCCATTCTCATATATAAAACGTAGAAGAACAGACAGAAATAAGAGTAGATGTTTAGAATGGGCATATGTCCATTCTCAAATAATAATCATAGAAGAATTGTGGGAATTTTTTATCTCATATAAAACATAGAAGAACAACAATATGTTTAGAAGAGGCATATGGAATATAAATATTACTTTGTTTTAGAATTGGGCAAATGAATGGAATCATAGAAGAAGAATTTACTTTTTATTTTTAAAATTGAAGATAAGTTTAATACATACTTCTAACTCTTCTTTGTTGATTTATTATGAGATGAAAATATGTTCTAGCTTTCTTTATTTTGTATTCTAGTCTAGGTATAAAGATAATGCCATATTTTAAATCTTTTGTATTATTGATATGTGTTTTAATAATATCACTTCAATCTTTTGTAAGACTTGTATATTATTATCCTCCATAGTTATAAAAGGATGCATCTAAATATGACAATTTCTTGCATAGAGTCTCAACAAGATCATTCCCTTGCAGAAAATGTATAACTACACAGAAAAAATGGGAAATCATTCAATGCAGGTGAATCGTGTGTGTGTGTGTGTGTATATATAATTATCTGTATTTTTTAGGAAATACAGGAAGCCCAAAGTAGAAGGACCTAGGAAGGGTTAATTATTTTTTGAGATGGGTGGCATAGTTGTGCAGGCTTAGATGGGTGGGCGAGATACGTAGGCCAAGTTGGGTGGGTGAGCTCACCTTTTAGAGCTAAGAAATATTAAATGATGTATCTAATGAGAAAATTTTCGTTCTCATAATTGGAATCATAAAAGAAGAACAAAGATAAAATGTAGCTTGTTTTATAATGGAAAATTGATCCCATTCTCACAGCCTTCATAGAGTACTTCTTTACCATTAATTTACAAATAAATTGGTGTACCACATTTGATTAATTGAAGGTACTTGTTTTTTAAACACGTCTTCGAGGTACTCATTGGAGGGAAATTGGTGAAATTAATGGCAATTAATTCTTCCTGTGGCATGGTATTAATGACGAAGATTACTATTTTTGATGATTATAGAGATCTTGGGAATTGCAAGGTTAACCATGTTGGCGAAGCTATCTCTTTCTTGTTCATCCTTTCTGTTTTATTTTTCATCCAGTTTCTACTTTTTTGGGCTGCCTATATTTCGTAAAAATACAGACATTTTATACACACACACACACATACACACACATGGATTGAATAATTTCCATTTTTTCTGTGTAGTTAACCATTCAGGATGGGAGTGCAGGGAAACTAAAATTTTAGGAGAGGGTGCTAATATAATAAAATTATTAATTATTACAAAACAAACAATGTTTGTTTGTATGAGAATGGGCTTGTGCCCATTATAAACATGCACAACTTCTATAAAGGATGTCACAATGCACAACTTCCCATTATAAAACAAAGTACCTTCCCATAGACCGTTTCATCCTGTGAAGTAGGAAAATTTGAGCAATATTTCTGAGATATTGTTTTTTCTCTCCGCTAAATTTTTGTCAACCCTTTCAGCTTTTGGCTCCCTTTGTTTCTAAGACCGTTTTGGCTTGTGAAGAACAGATTTGAAGAAAAATTGAGGCATAGATTATTCAACTCTTCTCTGTTGAATTATTATGAGATGAAGAATATCATTTGGTTTTCTTTCCCTTATATTATGTTCTCGGTTTAAATATAATGCCCTATTTTTTATCTTCTATATTTTTTATTTGGGTATTAAGAATATCATTTCAATGTTTTACGAGACATGCATAGTTGTTAACCTAATCATAGTTTCTAATACATGGAGTTACTTATTTTTTAAATTGAAGATAAGTTTCAAAGATACTTCTAACTCTTTTGTGTTGTATTCCGAGTCTCTAGGTATAAAGATAAATTATAATGTTGTATTTTAGAACTTTTGTATTTTTGATATGGGTTTTAAAAATATCACTTCAAACTTTTGTAATACTTGCATAGTTGTTTATCCTCCATAGTTATAAAATATTGCATCTAAATATGACTTTAAATGCATGTTTCAGAGTCTCAACATAATCACATTCCCTTGCAAAAAATGTATATGATTCTCATTCTTGGTAAGACGAGGAGTTACCTAAGAAATCCATTACCAATCCTTCATGCTAAGACATGGAGTTATCTGTTATGTTTTTACCAAAGTACATAGTGGGCTACCACCTGGGAGGCATTTCTTAGTTTCCGAATCGGGCGTGACAGTTGATCAAAAATAAATGATAATTATATAATTATTCTTTCATCCATAAAATGATATTTTTTTTCATGATCGATGTTCATCAAGGTTAGATAATATTAGTAAAAGTAAAGAATTTTATCCCGAAGGTGAATCATTTGTAAATTGGCCTTGCATCAATGGTGAATCATGTCAAGTAAGGCATTTTATCCTGACAGTGAATCATTTGCTACTTGGCCACATCTATTAGCCTCGATATCTATATGTTTCTCTTTGCATTGTTGAATGATTTACCACATACGCAAGGCCAAGGTACACATGGTTTATCCTTTGAGATTAAATGTTGCACTTCCATTACTAGGATCTTATCTTGTTGAACAAAAATCCTTCTATTGTATAGTATTGGATATTAGAATTTTATAACGGGAAAAAGATAAATTTAATTCTAAATATTCTTAAACAAACTACAAGAAATTAATCATTGTAATACCTATTATTTGATTTATACATGAGAAGGGGCATTGTACCCATTCAATATAAGTAAATATTGAACTTAAATAATTTTTAGACCTATGTAAAGGATGTGAGAATGAGAATTTAGTTTTTACAATCAACTTAATCATTTTAATACCTCTGTATAGGCTGTGAGAATTTATACCTCTATAAAAGTTATGAGAATGGGACAACTTCCGAAGGGATTAAAGCATTTTTGGTAATTTTTAAAATAAAAATATCACTCTCATGTTATGTTTGATGTCACTCCATATTTTTAAATAGGGTTTTTGACTATGACAAGAATTAGTCATATTACGATGCCACCAAACATTTATATCGTATATTGGCTGGAATAACCATAGCAAAGACAAGTTGTAATTCTACCAAAATGTTGCACTACATACCCTCGAGGGGGATCAAGCCTTATATAGTTCTATTATTTTGATTTAGAAAGGGAATCTTGGCTATGCCAAGTGTTACAATACATACCCTCAGGAAGATGACCATTCTTAATAATTTTCATTTAGAAATGAAAATGCCCAATCTCTGCCCATTTTCATATGGGCATTTGTCCATCCTGTAACAAACAAACATTTATTTTTGGGTTGTTCCCCAATTTTCATCATTGCAATCGAAGGAGGACCATATTAGAAGAACAATAGTGTAAAAACATTCTGACAACCTTTATAGAGTAAGTAATTGTATCATATTGGTTGGACTATCCCTAATTGGAAGCCTAGTGCTGCACTATACCATTAAAGGGGATCTAGTTATATCTTAATTATTTTGACTCTTTTATTTTGGGATATCATTATTTTCATGACTATCAAGGAACTTAATTTTTGATAGAAACTAATACGGGAATATTTCTTCTCTTTTCAATGTGAAAATGACATCTATTTTCTTACAAAAGAAAAAAGAGTCCAACCCACTTCATCTTCATGTCATGAATATAATTGTATCATTTTGGTTGGACTATTGGCGGAGCCAAAAATTGCCTCTGCCAAGTGTTGCAATACATACCCTCGAGAGGGATCAAACCTTATGTAGTTATATAGTTTTATTTTAGGAATAGTGGATATTTATGGGCATTTTTCCATCCTCCAACAAAAAAACATTTATTGTCCAAGGATTGTTCCACAGCATAAATGTATAAAATTAACAATGGTAAAACATAGATTACCTTTATAGAATTACTAATTGTATCATATTGGTTGCTCTATCCCTCGGATAACCCCTATGTTATTTTTGTCTCTCTCTCTTTTCATGAAAAAAAAAATTGAATTTTCTAACTCTTATAGATGTGAAGAATAAAATCTTATTTTCCTTTCATTTCAAAAAATATGGGGAACAATCCACTTCATGTTCATGTCTTGTCCATTCGATTAGACAGATGCCCATATATAGTTTTTCTTAAGCCTATTTTTCTTTTTGATCCCTATTATTAGAATGGGCATATATAGTTTTCCTTATGCTATATTTTTCTTTGTGATTCCTATTATTAGAATGGGCATATGCCCATTATCAAGATGCTACAAGAAATTGATACAAACATTTTTCTAATTTTATCTTTGCATATCCTTGGGTAGATACCCATTCTAAAGGCATAGTTCTATTAATTTGATTTAGAAACATCAGATAACCATGTTAATATTGAAGAAATGAACCTATATTGTTTAATACCATGACATATCGAGAGGTACCAAAATGCAAATATATTGTTTACCACCGTGTATTTATTAATTAAAGGTAATTGTTTTAAAAAAAGACTTGGACCACTTGTAATGTGAGAATAGACATCTAGTCCATTCTTTAGACAAATTCTAACATTTTGGTTTGGCCATATTTTTTGTCAACTGTATTGGACTATTTAGAGATTGATGGGCATTTTCCATCATTAGAAGAAGAACAAACAAACATTTTACATCTTTATAAAGTTAAGTACATTAATCCATTATGGTTAAAATTCCTAAGATTTTGCCTTGGCCATATTTATTGTCAATTGTATTGGACTATTTAGAGATATGGGAATCAATCCATCTGTATTTCTGAACAAACAAACATTTACTTAGTCTTTTAATTTTGGAAAGAATAGTCTCTCATATCTTTTCATGAAAAACATGAATAGTTAAAGAACTTCTCAAGGTGAAGAATCAACATCTATGTTTCCTTTCATTGTTAAATGGGGAAATATCTACTTTATGTTCATGTCATGCCCATTCGAGTAGATAGATGACTATTTTTTCTTTCTTTCATACAAGAAATGGCAAATATTTCATTTGTATTATATCTTGAATACAATTGTATTCGTTTAGGCTGAACTATCCTCTTGACGGAGACATGTTCTGCCTCCATAAGTGTTGTACCACATATCCTCGAGGGGGATCAATCCTTATGTAGTTCATACATGCAAATATATTTTTACCACTCGTATTTATTAATTAAAGGTTTTTATTTAAAACAAGATTTCTTGGACCATACTCGTAATAATGAGAATAGACATTAGCCCATTCTCTAGACATTCTAACATTTTGGTTTGGCCATATTTTTTTATCAATTGTATTGGACTATTTAGAAATATGGGCATTTTTCCATCCTCAAACAAACAAACATTTACTGTTGGGTACTTCCCCATTTTGCATAGAAGGAGGACCACTCCTCACCATTCACCAGATCTCAATAGTCATTCAAATTCATGTTTGAGTAGTGTAAAAAAATTATGCAACCTTTATAGACTTAATAATTGTATCATATTGATTGGACTATCCCTGGAGGAGCCTAGTGTTGCACTGCATACCCTTAAATTGATATGAAGCCTTATCTCTAATTTTTGTTTAGTATTTTTCTTTTGGTCTCTCTCTTTTCATGAAAAACAACATGAATATTTCCAACTCTTCTCAATGTGAAGAATTACATCTAGGTTTTCCTTTCATTAGAAAAATGGGGAACTATCTACTTTATCTTCATGTCATTCCCATTTGGGTAGACAAATGCCCATTTTTCTTTCTTTCATACAAACAAAAAAAATATTTTTTCATTTTATCTTGAATACAATTGTATCATTCTAGGCTGGACTATCCCTGGTGGAGACATGTTATGCCTCTGCCAAGTACTACACTACATACCCTCGAGAGGGATCAAGCCTTATGTAGTTCTATAATTTTGTTTTAGGAATAGTTATATTATTTGATTTAGAAATGAAAATATGTCCATACTCATTTTTTCCTAATTATCATCATTTTGTTAAAGATGATCTCAAGGGGGATCAAGCCTTATGTAGCTATATTATTTTGTTTTAGGAATGGACATCTTGGCTCCAGCCAAGTGTTGTACTACATACCCTTGGGTAGATGATCATTCTCATAGTTGTATTTATTTGATTAAGAAATGGAATATATTTGTAATATTATCATAATTTTTCAATTTGATAGAATGGTATATGTCCATTCTCATATTTTTCCTAATTAGGGGTACATATTTTGTTAAAGACCATCTCGAGGGGGATCAAGCCTTATGTAGCTCTATTTTTTTGTTTTAGGAATTGGGCATCTTTTTGATTAATTAATTTTCTTTAGACCTGATTCCATCATAGTGTCTTTGAATTCCTATTTAGAAATGGGCATATGCCCATTATCATAGTTGTATTAGAATTGATTTAGAAATGCCATTCTCATATTTGTATTTATTTGATTTAAGAAATGGCAGATGCCCATTCTCATAGTTGTATTAATTTGATTTAGAAATAGAAGATGCACATTCTCATATTGGAGTAATTAGCATATTTTGTTAAAGACCATCTCATAAGGGGGATCAACTCTTATGTAGCTAATCATATTTTTTTTTTAAAGACCTTGAATGTATTTTTATTTAGTTGCATTCCTATTGATTAGAATGGTCATATGCCCATTCTGATATCATATAAGATGCTACAAGGCAGATTTTTCATTCTCATAGTTGTATCAATTTTATCTTAGAAATGGACATATTTTTACATTCTAAACATAGGGATTAATTCCCATATCTTTATAAAGAAACAATCTCTTATTTATCATTTGATTTAGAAATGGCACAGATGCCCATTCTCATACGGATAAATTACCATATGTTATTTAAAGTGTTGCACTGCATTTGAGGGGGATGCCATTAAATAGCTGTAATTTCTATAGACCAATATGAAAATATATTAAATTACAAGCAATGTATAGATGTCCCCCATTTTGATATTCAAAGGATTAATTGTTTTAGTAAAGACATTCGACCAAACCTTATGTAACTCTATTATTTTGTTTTAGGAATAAATCTTGGCTCTAGAAGTGTTGTACTATTTAGACATTCTAACATTCTTGGTTTTATTTGTTGCCAAATGGCACAATCCCCATTTCATTTTCATTCAATTGTATTGAGGCAATGTCCATTTATAGAAATTTGAATTTTAATTTTTCCATCTCTTGATTTAATTTAAAGATTATTGTTTTTAGCTCTCTCAAATGGTGGATTCCCAATTTTGCATGCTCCAACATGCAACATCATATTCCTCACCATGTCGCCTCATCTAATCAAAGGTAATTCATTTAAAAAAATGACTTCATGTTTAATTGTAGTGTAGACATCTTACTAAGTTCCTAGCTATTTTGACATTCCATTTCATAGTTTAATCATATTTGATTTAAGTCAATTTGTTGCCCTATTCTCATAATGGAGCCTAATTGCATATTGTTAAAGACCATCCCTTAAAGGGGTATAAGCCTTATATATCTCTATTCCCCATTTTGTTTAGTATGGAGAATCATTGCTCGTTTTCCCTCATACTTTTTCATTCTTCATGTTATTAAAGTAAAACAACATTGGCATAGTTTCTCATAGTCTCTATCATTGTTTGTACAATTCTTGATAATTACATATGTTTTGCACTACATACCCTTAAATGGGGGACTTTATACTTATTATTGTTTTGATGTCATGCCCATTTAGTAATCACATGCTGCCCATTTCTCTTTTTCAAACAAACATTTTTTTCCCCATTTTTCATGGAAGGTGAAGATCTCTATCGTGCAATGGAAATGGACAACACGTATCTACAACCTTTATTGCTGTTTATTCAAGTAGCTTTTGGTCTCTTTCTCTCTCTTTTATGAAAAACAAAAAATGAATATTTCATCTTCTATGTTGAATAACTCCATTTAGGCTTTCAAGTGGCGGCATACATGCACTTCATCTTCATGTCATGACCTTGAGGGGGATCAGAGCCCATTGATGTAGATCTAAATTTAATTTTTAGGAACGATGTTATTTCATTTAATTATGGTAGTATTCTAATAATGTTGTTCCCACCGCTAATTAGTCATTTTCTTAGAAATATATGTTTGAAGTTCGGATACATGGTTGCTTCAATTAGTTGTATTAATTTGATTAACAATATTTTTCCCTACCAATGTTGGATTCCCTTGTGATTTAATTAAGCAGTTGTATAATATTGGTGATTTAGAAATGGAAGATTCCTCATTATCATATTGTAGTAATTTATATTAATGTCATTGTTATAGATCATATAATTAATATGTTATTAATATTTTGTTTAGAAATGGAAGTATGTTTAATAATTCTGTATCATTTATTAATTTTTTGAAAAGGTTTTAATGTTGTTTAATTATCATAATTTTGTTAAAGAAATGGCAGTTTTTATCTCTAGGAAATTGATTTAGAAATGTGGATTAATTATTCTCATAGTTATATTAATTTTTTGTGCCATAAGGTTAATAAATAATGGCACTATAATTAATTCTTATAGTTTATAAATTTGATTTAGAAATGGGAGATGCCCATTCTCATATTTCTAGTAATATAGTAATATTTTGTTAAAGACCATCTCTAAGGGATGCCCATAAATCTCATATTAAGATATTTTTTACAATTACATTATTTAGAAATATTAATTCCCATTCTCATATTGGAGTAGTTATCAATTTTGTTAAAACCATCTATAGGGGGATGCCCATTACTGATTTAGAAATTAAGAATTGCCATTCTCATATTGGATCAATTAGCATATTTTCAATGCTCTCTCAAAGACCATTCTCAAATTAAATCAAATTAAAATGCAGGGTATTTTTCTTGCCCATCTTGATTAGTTGTATCAATTGATTTAGAAATGGAAGATGCCTATTCTCAGATTTGGTCATTGTTATCAATTTTTAAATTTAGAAAGAGGAAGATGCCAATTCTATGAGGCAATTTTTGGAATGTACATTATATCAAATAATGAGATTTGAAAGAAAAATTGGGTCTAGGATTTGATAAGCCCATTGGACATATTTTTATCATTCAGAGATTTACTTGGAAAAGATTCCCATTCTAGATGTATTGGACCAAATACGAAGATATTTACATTTTCCTCTTTAAGAACCAAGAAATTTGTAGTGCTAATAGGGGTGACAATGAAGATTCATCAGATCTTGATTTAGAAGATGGAAGAAATAGCTGTCATACTCATTTTGCAAGAGAATAATTCAGCACATTCTCGTTAAAAACAACAATTGAGAGGGATTCGATTCCCCATTTTTATATCTCATTTTTTTCCATGTTTATTTCTAGGCTAAATGTATAAGTTTGAAACCTTTTAGTCAAATTGACTATCTGCCTCATACATATATCATTTATTTTATGATTAAAATTCTTGTATTAATTTGTTTCCATTCATAAGTTACACCTTTTCAAGTTAAACAGGGGGAAATCAATTTCTTACATTCGTAAAATGCAATACTATTTAAAAATCCAAAGGCTTTTTTGTTAGTTTAGAATGCAGAATTAAAAAATGATTATTCAGATGTACCACCTATCTCTTTGCAATGTGTGTTGCAATACATACCCTTGGGCAACATGTCCATTCTTATAGTTGTAATAAATTGATTTCCAATCAAGCAAGTCCTTTTGCATAGCTTATAGTTGTATTAAAATGATTATGATATTAATATGTTTTGTTATATGACCATCTTTAATCAAGCCTTAACATAGTTCTTTATTTTTTTTAGGAATAGTTGTAGGAATTTAGAAATAGGGCAAATCATTTAATTTTTTAAATTGTTCCCCATTTTTCAATGGAAGAAAGACGATTGCAATGGAAATACATTCTGAGCAACCTTTATAGTGTTTATTCTCTAGCTTTTGCTCTCTCTCTCTCTTCATAGTAATAAACTCTGAATCTTTAATCTCTCGAAGAAAAAAATATGGATTTTCCTCTCTGGGGCAAAACTCTTGGGCATCTTCATGAAAAACATTACTATAAATTGCAATGAATTTGCATTTTAACTCTTCTCTATGTGAAGAATGATACGATTCATTTCTCCTTTAATCATTAGTATTACTAATTAATGGGTTGATTAATTTATTTCTTTAGTCCTAATCATCCCATATGTTAAATACATCATTATTTGAGTATAAGATTTTTCATAATGAAAATCCACTATAATTAAAAGCATTTAATTAAAATGATATATAAAAATAATATATTAATATTATTTAATTGTCATTTGATCATATAATTAATGGTATTAATATTTTTCTAGTTAATATGGTAATGTAAGTTTGTTGGCAATAATAATTCTGGTATTTATTTATTAGTATTATTAATTAATGTAATTAAATTTTTCTTTAATCCTAATACCATATGTTAAATACATATTCTTTAATTTCTAATTTTTTTGAAATAATTTTGTTAATGTCGTTAATTAGTTTTATAAAGTTTTATTGTATTTTTTATAATTTTAAAATGCACTATAATTAATTAAGCATTATATTTATAAAATTTAATAATATAATTAGATGTTATTAATATGTTTCTAGTTAATATAGTAATGTAAGTTTGTTGGTAATAATAATTCTTGTATTTAATATTATTTGGTATAATTTTTTACTAATTATATATAATATTATTAATTAATTATTTAAATTAGTAGCAATATTAATTTATTATAGTACTATTAATTACTAATATCATATCTTGATTAGAAACAATTTGAATTCTATTATTACTTGTTGTCATTGATTAATTAATTTTTAATAATACCAGCACGATTGTTTTAATTTTTAATAATACAAATTTCAAATTTTTAGTGCTTTCTTTTTGGAAGGCTCTTAATGGTCATTTATTATGGTATCTTTGATTCAAATTTTGAAGTTTTGGCGCTCTTTTTTTAGATTTGGTCATTTATCATGGTAGGTTTGATTCAAATTTTGAATTTTGGGTGCTCTTTTTTATGAGGCACTTTTTTTGGCCAAGTACATTATAAAAATAATGATTTTGAATGAATCGAGTTTTGATTTTTTCTCTATTGCGACTGATATTTTTTCATTCAGATATTTACTTGGGGAAAGCCGAAGAATGTAGATGTAGTTGGAGAAATACGAAGATACAAAGATTTTGCAGAAGAAAGAAGAAGATATAGCTGATAGCATGAGAGATACAAAGATTCATAGATTTTGTAGAAGAAAGAAGAAGAAATAGCCACTGATACAGTGATTTTGCAAGGGAGAATTTTCAGATTTCTCAAAGGGAAAACAACATGGAAGAGCAGGCTATTCCATGTTTTTATATCTCATTTTTTCCATGTTTACTTCTAAAGCCTAAAAAATGTATAAGCACAAATCTTTTAGTTCACAATAGACTATCTGAACTTTTTTCCATATATCTTCATTTATTTTTATGTCTGAAAAAATGTATCGATTTGTTTCCATTCATAAACGTAACAGATAAACAAATAGAGAAATCAATTTCTTTACATTCGTAAATGTAACAACTACCGAATATACAAATCAAAATTATTTCGTTCAAATGCATACATGTTTATGGTGCAAAAAAATGATTAGATAGATTAAGTACCACCTATCTCTTTCTATGTATTTTTTAATAACCTCTGTAACAAGTTTCTTTTTCAATAATCTCTGTATCCAATCAGGCCAAATCCTTTCACATAAGCAAAAAATGATTTGATAAACTTAGTACCACAATTATCTTTCTGTAACTTTTTTTATTACCACTTGCAACAAGTTTATTTTTCAATAATCTTTGTTTCCAATTAGCCCAAATCCTTTCACATAACTTCTTTTTTCTCATACAAAATATCTGAATGAAAAAAACTCAGCCGTAATAGAGAAAAAAAACTCATCCATAAGAGAGAAAAAATCAAAACCCTAGCCATTCAAAATCTATATTTTTATATAGTAATTGACCAAGAAAAATTACCTCTAAAAATGGCCCAAAAATTCGCATATTTTAATTTAACCTACCATAATAAATCACCACCCTTTAATGATTAAATTCTTTTAGTATCCTAATATTGTAAGTCTCAAAATTTGAATCTATCCGACCATTATAAATCACTAACCTTTAATGCTTAAATTTCTTTAATGTTTAATGTCATATTATCCCAATGTTTAGTTTAAATGTTGAAAAGATAAGAATAATGAAAAATACATAGTGTTATTTTTGTACATACATTCAAAATTTGAATTTAATACATTAACAAATCATACCTTTTAATGCTTTAATATTTTGAATATATAATACATTAATAAATCACCACCTATTAATGCTTTAATATGCTTAGATATTTGAATTTATTGGACCCATTTAAATGTTTTAAATATCTATGTGAATAATGAAATATATATGTAAAAATATATGTTTTATAATAATGAAATTTAAATACATTGTAATTTTTACATATTTAATATGTTTTAGAATGGGCACCACTCTCACGTCCTGTATAAAGTTATAAAAAATTTGAAACTATCCTAATAATAAATAATGAAATATATGAAATTTTAAATAGTAGAATTTATCGTCATTTGAATATTTATGTGTTTTATATGCATAATATTTGATATTTACCCATTTTAAATGTTTTAAATATCTATGTGAATAATGAAACATATATGTAATAAATCATATTGCCTTTTATATGAAATTTAAATACATTGTACTTTGTATGTTTTAATGTTTTAGAATACTCTCATTATGTATAAAAGACCTTATTTCACATAATAATGTTAAACAATATACCTATGTAAATTTATTGTGAATAATTCCTATTTACTATGTTTTAGAATGGGCACCCATTCTCACTGGCTTGTATAAAGTTATGAAATTGATTGAGCATTTTTACATTGTCTTGTATTGAATGGGCAGATGCCCATTCTCATATAGGAATCCTAAAAGACCTGTTTGGGCAGATAGGAATCACAAACAATATTGCTTGTATGAGAATGTAGAGAAAATACACATGCCCACTATCATAAAATATAAATTGTTGTATGAGAATGTTTAGAATGGGCACATGTTTATAATAAATAATGAATTATAATGCATATAGACTGTGCATATTCCTATTTAGAATGGGACATTTTAAATAGTAGAATTTATCGTCATTCCTATTTACTATTGTTTTAGAATGGGCACCCATTCTCACGGCTTGTATAAAGTTATGAAATTGATTGAGCATTTTTACATTGTCTTGTATTGAATGGGCAGATGCCCATTCTCATATAGGAATCATAAAAGACCTGCATGGGCAGATAGGAATCACAAACAATATTGCTTGTATGAGAATGTAGAGAAAATGCACATGCCCACTGTCATAAAAATCAGTATTGCTTGTATGAGAATGTTTAGAATGGGCACATGCCCATTCTAAAAAAACATATTACTTGTATTATAATGTTTAGAATGTGCATATGCTTGATTAGAATGGGCATATGCCCTTTTTGAAAGGAATAATCAAATTTACTTTGTTTTAGAATGTGCACCCATTCTCACATCTTGTTATAAGAGATATGAAATTGATGGAGCTTTTTTGCATTGTCTTGTATTGAAAGGGAAGATGCCCCTTCTCATTTAGGAATCATAGAATACTTGCTTGGGCATTAGGAATGATAAAAGAAGAGTATGGATTATACATGCTCATAGCTTGTAAATAGGTATGAACTTGATTGACCATTTTTACATTGTCTTTTATTGAATGGGAAGATGCCCATTCTCATATAGGAATCCTTAGTTTGGGTAGATAGGAATCACAAACAATATTTCTTGTATGAGAATGTGCCCATTCTCATAAAACAAATATTATTCAATCATGACTGTGCACATGCCCATTCTCAAAAAATAAATATTACTTGTATTATAATGTTTAGAATGGGAATATGCCCTTTATGATAGGAATAATCAAATTTACTTTGTTTTAGAGGTGCACCCATTCTCACATCTTGTTAAAAGAGTTATGAAATTGATGTAGCTTTTTTGCATTGTCTTTTATTGAATGGGCAGATGCCCCTTCTCATTTAGGAATCATAGAATAATTTATTGGGTAGATAGGAATAATAGAAGAAGACTAAGAAGAGTATGGATTAAACAGTCTCACAATTTTTAAATAGGTATAAATAGGAATAATAGGAGACAATCTCATAAAATCAGCATTTCTTGTATTACAATGTTTAGAATGGACATATGCCCATTCTCATGCAAACAAAATTGTTTCATTTTGTATTGAATGGGCATCACATTTTTAATCCTATATTCTCATATAGGATTCCCATGGGCATATGCTCATTTTAAAACAAACAAATATGTTTTGTCTTGTATTAAATGGGCATATGCCCCCTCACAGCCTTTAAATACGTATTAAAGAGTGGGAAGTTGAGAATTTTTGTCTTGTATTCAATAGTCATATTCTCATTCTCATATCCATATAGCGGTATCTCAAAGATTAAGTTTAATATTGCTAAAATTAGAATATGTAAAAAGGAATATGTGTATTCTCTTTAATATTTATTTTAGAATGGGCATTTTCCTATTCTCATAAGGGAATCATTTAAAAAATATCAATTATTGTTCATACTAGAGATAACTAAAAATATCATAAAAATAATTACAGAGATAACATTAGAATATGAAGAATGGGCATATGCATATTCTCTTTAATAGGATTCATAAGAAAAATTCCATTATTGTTCATAAAGATATGTGAATAAGTATAATAAAGAGAATAGAGATAACATTTACTTTGTTTAGCATGGGCACTTACCCAATATTGTCACCTTTGTAGGTGTATCAAATCCAACGTATCACTTCGTAATGATTACTCTGATTCCTGGCATACCATACAAAAATAATAAATTGTATGCATGTCAGTTCAATGAACTGGCATGAATTTTCAACTTGTAATCATGTTGAATTATTAGTAAATGAAGATTACAAAATGGTTAACTATCCTTTTTATCTACATAGTACATAATATCAATGAACAAGGTAATAATGCAATCTCTGTTGGAAAACAACATTTACTACCTAATTTTATAATCATATAGACAACTACAAATCTGATAAGCAAGAAAAAAATCATTCATCATCACAATAATCAATATAGAAAACAAGGTAATAGTAGCATCTAATAATGATACAAATGTCAACATTAAATAAGATCATTTCACAGTCAATATTTTACATAAACAAAATTCATACATCATCACAGGAATTAATAGAGATAAAATTTAATTTGTTTGGGAATGGACAATTCCCCATTATCACAACCTTTATATAGCTCTCAAAATGATTTACTTCAATATATCTTCCTATATGTGAATGGGCATATTCCCTTTCTCATATATGAATCATAGAAGAATAGAGATAAACTTTACTTTGTTCTACAATGGCCAGTTCACTACCATGTAAGGAAAAATAACCAAATGATATTCTTCATCTCTGAATAAATCACAAGAATCAATATAGATGAAATTTAATTTTCTATTGTTTTGTTATGATTCCTATGTGAGAATAGGCATATAGAATGGGCATATGACCATTCTCATAAAGGGATCATATAAGAATAGATATAGAATTTACTACATTCTAAAACTATGAAATAATTTTTTTCTCTATTATTATGTTATGATTCCTATGTGAGAGTGGGCATATACAATGGGCATATGCCCATTCTCATATAGGAATCATAGAATAAGATTAGAGATAAAAATAAAAGTTTTTCACAATGGGAAATTCTCCACCATGCAAGGGAAATAAAACCATATGATATTCTTCATCTCAGAATAAATCAACATAGAAGAGTTAGATAAATTCATGCCTATGAACCGATTGGTGTTTCTCACAAATTTACTTGATAAATTTTGCTTCACAAGCTAAAACAGTCCAACGAAAAGAGAGAACCCAAAATAAAAAGTATGAAGCAATAACAATAAAATAGCTCACATGTAAGGAAGCATTCTAATGAAATAGAGGAGCCCAATGCGGAAAGGAAGAACAAAAAAGAGGAGAGATCAAACAATATATCAGAAATTTTCTTCAAATATCTTGTGCTTCACAAGATGAAACAGTCTACCGAAATGAGAAAATTCCCGTTCTCATATAGGAATCATAAGATAATATTATAGATAAAATGTATCTTGTTTTATAATGGATAAAGTTTCCCATTCTCACAACCTTCATAGAGTTATTGAAAAGAATAAGTTCAATATTATTTGTATTACAATGATTATAATTGTCATACGCCTATTCTCATACAAACAAACTTTTTTATCTTCCATTGAATGGTTAGTTATCCATTTCTATAGAGGTATTAAAATGTTTAAGTTCAATATTGCTTGTATTGAATGGGAAGATGTCAATTGTCATATAAGAATCATATACCTAAAACATGGCTACGATATTGTTTAATATTTATATTTGTTTTTTACCATGGCATAGTGATGACCATTAATTTGTAAATAAATTGTTTACCACCTTTTATTAATTGAAGGTACTTGTTTTTCAAGCACGTCTTCGACCGCCCATTAGAGGGAAATTGGAAAAATTAATGGAAAATTAATTCACACCACTTTGTGGCACCATAGAGATATTGACAGTGGTTAACATGCTTACATTCAATATTGCCTTTACAAACACACTTCCCTCACAACCCATTCTAAAAAATTTTACAATCATATAAATATATTTTATGATGAGAACTACATAATCCTCGATCCCTCCCGAGGGTATGTAGTGCATCACTTGGCTCTGCCAGGGATAGTCCAGCTAGTATAATAAAATTATTAGTAATGACAAAAACAAAAAAAATTATGTTTGTATGAGAATGGCCTTTTGCCCATTGTAAAGCTTCTTTCACTAGTAATATTTTCTATCTATAAGTGTTGTGAGAATGCACAACTTCCCATTTTAAAATAAAGTAAGGTTGTGAGAATGCACATATTTTCATTCTAAAATAAAGTAAATTTTGTCTTTATTATCCTTCTATGATTCTTATATGAGAATGGGCATATGCCTCTTCTAGACATATAGTATTATTCTACATGTTTTCTATATCAAGACTGGGCCTCTTCATTCCTCCTATATTTTTATAATAGTTTTTTTTTTTATCATTTTCATATATTAAGCAATATCTTCTTCCTTCGTATTTTATGTATGACAAAGGACATACTCCCGTTCTATATAAAATAAAAATATAACATCTATTCAATACAAAAAAGAAATGTAACGTATTTTCAATACCAAATGCAAATGTAACATCTATTCAGTCAAATTGCTACATGATGGACACCCAAAACCATCAACAACATTACTTCATTATTATATTTTTTTATCTCATATTCACTCATACTATACTGCTACTTGAATAACCTAGGTCTTACATTATTATCGAATTTTCACTTATATAGAAACTTAAAGGACACCCATAAGACTCAACAACACTACTTCAATATTATCATTTTATAAGAGTCTGACTTTGTGCATAAGAATGTAGTTTCTAAATTATAATTTTCATATAAAGTTCTTATTCCACAGTTTTTTCTTCCTTGCCAATAACGTCCCTCATATCATCCTTCACCATCTCATCCTCCTCTGAGCTGCTGAGGTAAAGCTTAAGCCTGCATTTTTTCTTCCCTTCTCCAGTTGATCTAGCCTCCTGCTGAATATCCATAACCATATTTTTAAGCCCAGACAATTCCTCTCTGATGGAATTTTGATAAGTACAAATTTTCTTCAAGGCCTCAATATACTTCATACAAGTACATACCATGGTCACCCCAGACTCATCAAGGGAATCAACATTATTTTCCAGCTACAGAACCCTGAGGGAAATTTCTTCCAATGCCATACTCTAATCAAACTCCATATTTTCTTTTCCTTTGGAAGGTTCCCCTTTGATATCAGACATAGAAACACCGGCCATAGTATCAATACCCTTCATCTTCCTCAATTTATTCATTCATTCAACCAAAGTACAAAAGTCATCTAGGTCCTCTAAATCCCCCCTCTCCATATTACCAACAACATCTACAATGTTTATCGATGATATAAAAGACTCTTTTATGTCATCTAATCCTGAAGAGGAGGAATCCTCATAATCCTCCTGCTCCATATACTTCTCATCCTCAACGTGCTTTACATCATCATTCAACAAGACCCTAAACTTCTCGTATTTGGTGAAATCTGTAGAACCCAAATGGAATAAGGCCATCATCAATCTCTGATGAAGAGGGGTTTTCAACTTTCCTTTTTGGAAATTCTTGATTGATTTGTGTAGGGAATGACTGAGAAATAATGGGAAATTATAATGCATACCATCATGGTGGATATGACTTACCATAGGGAAATGGTGGGCATAAACTACCTTGTACCTACCCTCCAAGGTGATAAATTTCATCAAGTGTAGGGCGATTTCATTGAAAGGATCAGATAAAGAATCTCTCTCAAAACCTGCACATTGATGTCTTAGTTTCTCTTTACCCACCAAAAATTTTCCCATCTCCTCATCACATTTTTTTTCAGTTTGTAAATATCCCTCCCCTCGTTGTTCATCCCAACCACTATAGAAATAAAATCCACATAAGTTTTTATAGAAAAATACCTAATACTAGCCTGACTATCCTTCCAATGAGTATTAAAAATCCTTTCTCAAGGCTTCTTCATGGCCTTTAAAACTTTGAAATAGAGATGACATACCTACCTTTTCTAGCATCATCCAAACTCTTCTACTAATCCTATTGGTCAAATTAGGTTCTAGACGAACCAATTCGACACCCAATTTTTTTGTTTCTCTATTAAAATGGAAATAAAACCAACCTAGTTTGAAACCTTCTTGTCCATTCTAAAACCAATGATCGTACTTTATCAAGCCCTTGTCTAGACCAAATGTTCTTTCTAAACCCAACACATGCACTTATATCATCCAACCTCTAACATGTCTCCTCATTACTTCTTACTCTTCCTTCATACCCAATACTGACAGACAATGCTTTTCAATCATTATAATGACACAGAAAGTTCAACCTCTTTAACCTCTGTTTGCAATTTAAACATCAACCTTGTTAACTTCCCTGTATACATGATTATAGGAAATCAATTAAAGGATGTTTCCATGACATTCTCCCATTATTTTTATTTTAATACAAGCAATAGTGAACTTAATCATTTTAATAACTCCTTGAAGGCTGCGAGAATGGGTAGCTCACCATTCTAAATATAATTCAATTCTATCTCTATTCTTATTTTATGAATCCTATATGAGAACTCGCATTTTCTCCTTCAATACACGATTGAACTTATTAATTAATTTAATGACTATGAAGATAGTGATAATGAAGAGATACCCATTCTAAAATAAAGTAAATTTTCTCTATTTTTCCTACTATATTATTCGAATACGAGAATAGGAAATTTCTCATTAAAAAAATTAAATTTAATCTCTATTCTTCTTCAATGACTCCTATAAGAGACCAAGAATTTGCCTATTCAAGATAAAAAAATTGTTTGTATGAGAACGGGCATATGCCCATTCTAATCATTTCAATACAAGAAATATTGAACTTTATTTTTTCAATAACTCTATGAAGGTTGTGAGAATGGGCAATTGTCCATTATAAAACAAGCTAGATTTTATCTTTGTTCTTTTTTTATTATTTCAAATTTTGAGAACAGACATTTTCTCATTAGATACATCATTGAACTCAATCGTTTTAATTCCTATATGACAATGATTAGGTTTAATATTTATTAGCTTGGCAGTGAGCTCATCCGCCTAGCTCAGCAGGTCAACCTCACCCGCTCAACTTGGCAGGCCAACTAGCCCACCTAGCTCAATAAGTCATCCCCTCAGCCTAGCTCGGGAATTTAACTCACACAACCAGCTCGGTATATCAGCTCACCTGCTCAGCTCGACAAGTCAGCGCACCCACCCATCTCGACTAGCCAGCTTGATCATCCAGCTCGATATTCCATCACAACCATCGGCTCAGCAAATCAGCTCACCCACCCAGCTCGGAATGTCAACTCCCCCACCGAGCTCGGAAATTCATCTCGCATGCCAAAATTGGAGGTTCAGTTCACCCGCTTAGCTCAGCCTGTGTAACTCACTCACCCATCTTGGCATGTGTAGATAGGCCACCCATCTCAAAAAATAAGTAATGTCGCCTTGGTGGTAACCCCACACTGTACTTTGGTAATAAAAAATAGTTAACTCCCCGTCTTAGCATGAAGGATTGGAAGTGGTTTTTTTAGAATCAAAAACATTTTTTTGTAAGGGAATGATCTTGTTTAGACTCTAAAACATGCAAGAAATGGTCATATTTAGAGGCATCCTTTTATAACTATGGAGGATAATACTATGTAAGTGTTTCAAAAGATTGAAGTGATATTCTTAAAACACATCAATAATACAAAAGATCAAAAATATGTCATTATATTTATACCCAAATCAGAATACAGGATAAAGAAAGCAGGATGGTATTCTTCATCTCATAATAAATCAACATATAAGTGTTAGAAGTATCTCTAAAACTTATCTTTAATTTAAAAAAGAAGTAAAAATTTTCTTCACTATAAAAAAGTAATTTCTTCTTCTAATAATGAATCATTCTCATCCTGCGGAACTCGTTCGTATAGCTCGGCAAAAAATCAATGTCGCCCATGTGGTAATACCACTCGGTAGTTTGGTAAAATCATAACAGATGACTCCCTGTATTAGAAACTACGACTTAGTTAACAACTATGCATGTATTTCAAAACATTGAAGTGATATTCTTAATACCCAGATCAAAAAATATAGAAGATAAAAAAAGGGAATTATCTTTAAACTCAAAATGGAATATAAGGGAAATAAAACCAAATGATATTCGTCATATCATAATAATTCAATAGAGAAGAGTTAGAATAATTCATGCCTCAAATTTTCTGCAAATCTGGTATGTCACATGCCAAAACGGTCTTAAGAAACTAAGGGAGCCCAAAGCAGTAAGGTTCAACAAAATTTTAGTAGAGAGGACGAACAATATCTTAGAAATATTCTTCAAATCTTCTGCTTTACAGGGGAAAATGGTCTAACGAAACAGGCAACCCAAAGAGGATGGACAAACAAAAAAAAGTGGAAATTGGATGAAAAAGAAAGCGGAAAAGATGAATAAGAAAGAGATAGCTTCGCCTACCCACAATAAACCTTGCAATTCCCAAGACCTATCCCATCATCAAAAATAGTAACCTTCGTCATTCTCTCTACAGTGCCACGAAGTGGTGTGAATTAGTTGCCATTAATTTCTCCAATTTCCCTCCAACGGGCGGTCGAAGATATGTTTGACAAAAAAGTACCTTCAATTAATAAAAAAATAACGGTGGAAAACAATTTATTTACAAATTAATGGTGGAAAATAATTTATTTGCAAATTAATGGTCTCATTATTCTATGGCCAAAAATAATATAAATATTAAAAAATATTGTAGCCATGAGTTAAATTTAATAATTGCACTCAAAATTAATTTAAATTTTCAAAAAAAATCATAGCCGTGTTTTAGGTTTATTGTATATATATATATATATATATATATATATATATATATATATATATATATATATATATATATATATAACTAACTTTATCATAGTCATGATTTAGGTCATTTACATTTAAAATAAAATATAATTTTTAAACATTATTATAGCCATGTTTTAGGTTTTTTTTTCATTTGAAATTAATTGATACTAATTTGTACTATAGAGGGGATAGTTAGGGAAACTATAAATGACGCGTGGTTTTCACGAAATCACTCAAATGTTGAATCATTTACTTGCTTCAACCACTCCCTAAACTCTAGATGGGAATGTCGACTTAAATAGAAAGAGGGGATGGGGTGGATCAATCCAAAACATATATTATTATTTCTTCATTGATTACAAAGTACAATCCTATTACTTGGTATTAATACCATATTTTATGATATCTAATTTTTTTGCTTATTTGGATTTTTCATCACATTTAACCTTGAGTTGTATTTTTTATTGTATTTCGATAGGTATCTTCGATATTTATCAAGTTTCATTATAAATATCTTGAATGTACTTGAAAATAATTACATCTCCCATACTTGTTTGTGTTAAAATCACTTATACTATAATATGGTTGTGAAATTGATTAAAACTATATAACTTATAGTAATCACATCAAAGGTTAATATTAGATGTTCTAAATAATGAGATAGTACCTTGGAAGAACATAAAGGAATTAGTTTTTATTCCTTTTTGAGAAAAAAAAACATTATTATCTTGAGGCAATACACAGACAAAATGGACATATGTCCATTATCGTACAAACAAACATTTTTATCTTATATTGAATGGGTATATGCCCATTCTTATATAAGAATCATAGAAGAAAAATATAGGTATTATCTTGAGGCAATACACAGACAAAATAGGAATATGTCTATTCTCATACAAACAAACATTTTTCTGTTGTATTGAATGGAATATGCTCATTCTCATATAAGAATCATAGAAAAGAAATAGAGGTAATATTTAATTTGTTCTGGAATGGACATTTTCCCATTCTCGCATCCTTTGTAGTGATATTAAAATGATTAAGTTCAATATTGCTTCAATAAGTTAGAAGAGTTAGAATAGGCATATGCCCATTCTCATACAAACAAAGAATTTTATTATTGTGATGAGAATGGGGATATGTCATTTCTCATGCAAACAAAGATTTTTATCATTGTGATGAGAATGTGGATGTCATTTCTCATACAAAATATTTTTATCATTGTGATGACTAATGAACTAAATATAGAAAGAAAGACAAATTCTCCTACGCCCATTCTCATAGTCAGTGAATATGGACAAGTATGAGGAATTCTTGTAAAAGTAATATATGTTATGTTAATATGATGAAGATATTTGGATGAATTAGTTAGCAATCAAGTTTCTAATTAACTTCTATTTAACCTCTATTTTTTATTTCTCATCATTTAAATTCAACCTCATCTATTTATTTCTCATCAATTACATTCAAATGAGTCAAGTTCAATCATACGAAATCATGTTATAAATATATTCATGTCAATTTTAATTATATGTATATTTTTGAAGTATTTCCTCACCTTACTGAATTATAAAAGTTCGCAGGTCATGTGCTATGTGTATTCAATATACTTACAGTTGTACGTACATGATAATTTTTAATTTATTTTATGCAATGGTTTAATAGATTTTCCATCATCTCGTAAACTTTGTATTTTTTGTTGTTACAGCAGTAGGGGCTTTTGCATTTTTAGAGGATGATCATGTGGACTTGTTTTCAAAAGGAACCAAATTTGTAGAGGGAAGAGTATATCCAAGTAGGAAGAGACTACATTGCAAAGATGTGGGAAGAGGATTGTTTGTTGTCAATGTTAACACATTATTAGATGGGACCGTAAAACTTCATTTCTCATTTGATGAATTTGAAACCTTGATAGATGTCAAGAATAAAGGATACTTAATTGCTTGGGAAGAGAGTGAATTGTCAATGTATGCATATTTATCCATTCCTCCCAATTTGGGAAGTGAAAACATTTGTAGTGGTTTAGAGGATTACAATTCAGAGAGTCATGGAAATTGTAGTGATGATAGTGAAAGTGCCATCAATACAGGTCTTAAAGATAGAAAATATTTTGTCACAAAAAATTTCATTCTCAAACACAAATCTTATAGTAGAGATTGTTGGGGTTAGCACACCGGTTGTACAGACAATATATCAAATCTAAGCATACATGCAAATAAAAGCGGATATTCTACCAAAAGAAATATACAATTCAAGAGACATAAATCAACACCATATTTAACGTGGTTCACTCAGTGTGGGCTATGTCCACCCTGAAACAAGCCAATCTATTATCCAAAGCTTTAACAAGATATAAAATGAAGATTTACAATCTTCTGCACCTCTCAGATGTTCAGTATTGTCTTCCTTCAATCTTTTGCCTTCTTCACCAAGAATTCTCTCTCACATAATTATCTTGTAATTATGATCAATCCTCTCCTCTAAACCCTAGCTTTATGCTTTAAATAGTCGTTTAAGACTTTAGGGCACTTAGCCATGTAATTACATTCATTAAATCTATTCCAATGCTAAAAATATAAATAAAACCCGAGAGTTAATTAAAAGCCCATCGCACAGGTAACCGATGCCGGTTCTTCCCAACTGTCACCGGTTCCAACTTTCCCTAACCGTTGTCAGTCACACTCTAACTGATTTCGGTCTTCCTTGACCGATCCTGATTACTGTATTTTCCAACAAGTTCCAATTACATGCTAAAACATGAGTAATTTAGCTCCATACTCAACAATCTCCCACTTGGAGATTAATTACTGCACTATACATGTACAGTACCATTCTTGGTTCCTCCTTAGCTTTTTTTCTTCCTCCTCGAGCCTCAAACTCGAAGACCAATAGAAGTGGAGTGTAGCTCCAACTTCTCATTTTCTAATGGCTTCGTTAGCATATCCGCAGGGTTCTTGTGTGTATGAATCTTTTCCAGATTCAACTGTCCATCCTCCAATACTTGTCGTATGAAGTGATATCTCAACTGAATGTGTTTCGTTCTCAAATGAAATGCTAAGTTCTTTGTCAAATGAATTACACTCTGACTGTCACTAAACAATTTACAATTAATTTTTCCTTTCCCAACTCTTCCATGAACCTACTCATCCATATCATCTCCTTGTTAGCCTCTGTAGCTGCAACATACTCTGCCTCTATAGTAGAAAAAGCCACAACCTTCTGAAATCTCAAAATCCAGCTAACTGTCGTTCCACCTACTGTGAAAATATATCAAGTAGTGCTCCTCCTACCATCCAATTCTCCAGTCATATCCAAATCAACATAGCCATGTAATGAAATATCTGAACCTCCATAACATAACTGCATGCTAGATGTCCCTTTCAAATACCTAAGTATCCATTGGACTTCTTTCCAATGCTTTTTACCTGGATTACGCCATAAATCTACTCATAACTCCCACTACCTTGTGCAATGTCTAGTCTTGTAAAAACCATAGCATACATGAGACTTCCAATTGCTAAAGCATATGGCACTCGTGTCATGTATTTGACCTCCTCTTGTGATGAAGAACATTGATCTTTACTCAATTTGAAATTTCCAGCCATAGGTGTGCTAATAGGTTTTGCATTCTGCATGTTGAACCTTTCTAACACCTTGTAGATATAATCCTCCTGAGACAAATACAATTTCTTATTTTTCCTGTCTCTATGTATTTGCATGCCAAGGATTCTTTTTGCAACTCCCAATTCCTTCATTGCAAATGTGTGAGCTAGCTTTCTCTTAAGCTCACCAATGTTCTGCATATTAGATCCTGCAATAAGCATATCATCCACATACAGTAACAAAATAATATAGCTCCCATTTTCAAGCTTCTTGAAATAAACACAATGGTCAGATTCACATCTCAAGTAACCATGCTCATGCATAAAACTATCAAACCTCATGTACCATTTCCTTGGAGCTTGCTTGAACCCATATAGGCTCTTTTTCAACCTGCACACTAATTTCTCGTTACCCTTGACTTCATACCCAAGCAGCTGCTGCATATAAATCTCTTCATCCAAATCATCATGAAGGAAAGTCATCTTCACATCTAGTTTCTCTAAATGCAAATCTTCTACTGCAACTAAACTCAATACAGTCCGAATAGAAGTCATCTTAACAACAGGAGAAAATATTTCACCAAAGTCAATACCTACCTTTTGTGCAAATCCCTTTACTACAAGCCTTGCCTTGTGCATTTTCTGTCCACCCTCTTCTTCCTTAATTCTGTAAACCCACTTGTTTTGCAATGTTCTCTTTCTTGCTAGCAATTTAACCAAATCCCAAGTCTGGTTCTATTTTCCTAAGAGTTCATCTCCTCATCCATGTCATGCTCCCATTGAACGTGAGTTTTATCCTGCATTGCTTCTTCAAAGATTTTTGGTTCACCACTATTAGTCAATAATAGATAAGATAGAGAAGGTGAAAATATTTCTAGAAGTTTACTTACCCTTTTTGACCTTCTCAGAGGAGTTTGGGGTACCGGAGGCTCAATTTGGACCTCCTGGACATTAGTATCAACTTCTGAAAATGACCGACACCAGTCACCTCTAACCGACGTAGGTTCGGTTAACCGACACCAGTTCTGATCCTCTGTACCCGTCGGCAGTTCATCTGACTGATGTCGGTCAAGGACTAACTGACCACGGTTACTGTGTATTTCTGTAGGTGTTTCTTTAAAACCTGAGAGTTCATTTTCATCAATAAACTTCTCAATTTTCTCATCCATGGGTACCAAAATTTGATCTCTGTACATTCTCTTTTCATTCCATTCAACATCATGACTCCTAGCAATTTTAGAATTCTCTAAATCCAAAAAACAAAAACCAAAATCACCATATCCATAACCAATGAAAGTGCACCTCTTGGATTTTGCAAACAACTTTTTTCTATTTTCTCTATCAACATGCACAAAAGCTTCTGAACCAAAAAATTTAAGAAAATAAAGATCTACCTCTTTTCCGGTCCATGCTTCCTCTGGTATTCCTCCATATAGTGAACTTGAAGGGCCACAGTTAATCAAATAAACTATTGTATCAACTTCTTCTGCCCAAAACTGCGAAGGGCAATCTAGAATGTATCCTCATACTTCTAGCACATTCCATGATTGTCCTGTTCATTATTTTTGCAACACCATTCTCATGTGGTGTTCTTGGAACCATTCTTTCTCTACATATCCCATTCACTGAACAATAATCATTGAAATCCTTGCTACAGTATTCACCACCATTGTCATATCTAAGGCACTTTAACTTAGAATTTGATTCATTCTCAACAAGGTCTTTCCATCTTTTAAAAGTTTCAATAACATTAGATTTTTTTTTAATACAATAAACCCATACCTTTCTTGTAGCATCATCAATGAAAGTAACATAATACTGGGATCCACCATGAGAAGCTACCTGAGCTGGTCCCCACACATCTGAGTGTACAAGCTCCAATTTCTGATCCTTCTTAGTTGCCCCAACTTTGAGAAATCACACTCTCTTTTGCTTTCCAAAGATACAATTCTCATAGAAATCAAGATCTAAATATTTCAAATCTGATAACTTACTCTTAGCCTTTAAGATCTGCATTCCTTTTTGACTCATATGACCCAACCGATTATGTCACATGCATGCATTTGAATCTGAAGTAGATAATGCAGGAAAGGAATCAGTAATACAAGTAGATAAATATAACGTTCCTACCTTCTTACCTCTTGCCACAACAAAATCACCCTTGGTGACTTTCCAAGAGTCTCCTGTAAAAGCAACCATGCAACCAGATTCACCTAGTTGCCCTGCAGAAATAAGATTCCTCCTGAGGCTTGGCACATGCCTCACATCTTTCAATACCCATGTATTTCCATTCTGCATTTTTAGGTGAACTTCCCCTTTACTAGTAATACTGCAAGGTTCATCATCACCCAAATAGACATGCCCAAAATTGCCCTGGACATAAATTCTTAAATAACCCTTATTAGGGGTTGCATGGAAAGAAGCTCCTAAATCTAAAACCCATGATTCAATTCTACTATCTAAAGAAAGAATAAGAGCATCTTACAATACCTCTTATGTGGCAAGATTCACCTCCTTACCTTTGTCTAGTTGTTGGTTCTCTTTATTCTTTGACCAATAATCTTTCTTTGCATGTCCTTTCTTTCCACATTTCCAACAATTAATTCCCTTACTTCTGGATTTAGATCTGCTATCCCTTGACTTTGATTTCTCATTACTCTTACTCTTGGATCTCTCCTTCTACCTGCCCCTACTTTCTAATTTTAAAGCATTTCCAGATGATGTTCCTCTGTACTTTTCCTACAAATTTCTTCATTCAATATTATACTAACCACATCATCAAACTTCAAAATATTATTAGTAGATGTTGTATTACTAACAACCATTACCAAGTTGTCCCAACTATCACGCAAAGAACATAAGAATAAAAGTGCTTTTACTTCGTCATCAAACGGTATTGAAATTGATTTTAGCTGATTTACAATAGATCGGAAATCATTCAAATGACTAGAGGCATATTCACCTTCATGCATCTTAGAACTAAAAAGTTTCTTCATCAAATAAACTGTATTTGAAGCACTAGGTTTTTCATATAAATTAGCAAGAGATTTCATTAAGTCTACCGTAGAAGCCACTTCTGTAATATTGGAAGTCGTAGATGCTGTCAGGCTCAATCTTATAGATCTCAAAGCCGTTATGTCAAGAATCTTCCATTCTTCATCAGTCATCTTTGTAGGTCTAGACGTCTCATCCAACGGTAAGTACAAATCTCTCTGATACAAATAATTCGTAATCTGCATCTTCTATAATTGATAATTTCAAACGTCAAACTTCTCTACCTTGTATTTATTATCTTCTGTCATTACTATATAGCTCCAACTCAATCAGAAAACCCTCTATGAGTAAAACTTTCAACACACAAAACCCTCAAACAAAGCTCTGATACCAATTGTTGGGGTTAGCACACCAGTTGTACAGACAATATATCAGATCTAAGCATACATGCAAATAAAAGTGGATATTCTACTAAAAGAAATATATAATTCAAGATACATAAATCAACACCAGATTTAACGTGGTTCACCTAGTGTGGGCTACGTCCACCCTGAAACAAGCCAATCTATTATCCAAAGCTTTGACAAGATATACAATGAAGATTTACAATCTTCCACACCTCTCAAATGTTCAATATTGTCTTCCTTCAAGGTTTTTCCTTCTTCACCAAGAATTATCTCTCACATAATTATCTTGTAATTATGATCAATCCTCTCCTCTAAACCCTAGATTTATGCTTTAAATAGTCGTTTAAGACTTTAGGGCACTTAGTCATGTAATTACATTCATTAAATCTATTTCAATGCTAAAAATAGAAATAAAACCCAAGAGTTAATTAAAAGCTCATCGCACAGGTAACCGATGCCGGTTCTTCCCAAACTTCACCAGTTCCAACTTTCCTTGACCGATGTCGATCACACTCTAACCGATGCCGGTCTTCCCTGACCAATGCTGGTTACTGTATTTTCCACCAAGTTTCAATTGCATGCTAAAACATGAGTAATTTAGCTCCATACTCAACAGAGACGATGACATAGCCATAGGTTATATAAATCACGTGCTAGAAGTTCATGAAATTGATGGAGATATTTTTGGTCCTTTGAATTTTTGTGTATGCATAGATAATGTGGTAAATATGTGTTTAGAATGATCAAACTTGTTAGAACCTAATAAGTCAATTTTTTGGCCAATAAAACATTTGATTTTCAACGAAACAAGAAGTTCCCTTACGATTAAGCAAGGGAGTACTCAACTGGTTGGTTTGCACCTTGTACAAAGTGATCAACATAATTTATAGTTCAAGGGAGTTGTTACAAAAATTAATCCATTACTACTCGATTGAGTGTAAATTTGTAGCATAGGGAACAATTACAAACATAGTTGAAGCAGACATGGTACATTTTAATAGATTAGATGTCAATAGCTTCGATGTGCATATTGATATATTATTTAACCCTCCTTGCTAAGGATGTTTCCTATTTGAAGGATCTCTCATACAATGGTCTACTAGGTAATTGGATGACATAAATGGTTCTCATATGGATATTAGATTCAAAAAAGTCCTAAAGGAGGTTGAGGTCATTATGTGAGATGCATTAGAATATTGATAACCTTAGTTTTTTTATCCAATTTCATATGATGCCACTAATCACAATCAATCCAACATAGTGATAAAAAATATCTTATAATGCTACAAAATGTCTGAGGCTAGATACCCCTCAAGCCAATCCATCAAATCAAAATTTTGATGAGGATAGAAAATGGTCAATATTTTTAGAAGAAGTGGAAAATATGGAGTTTTAGTTGTTGCAAATCTAATTGTCTCCAAAAATTACCTCTTGGTTCAGTTAGAATTCAAAATTTGTGGCGCACAACTAAAGCCTTGAATGAAATTGACAGAATTTTTTTTTGTTTGATGCATTAACAACAAATGCCATCTTCAATGTTGGTAATAAAACTCTGGAGATACATAAAATGAGATTTGATGGGATGGATGTTTGTAAGAATGCATGACACAAAGTATATGGGTACCCAAGGAGTTCCTTCTATAAACATAAATCTGAATGGATAAACAGAATTAGGCTTGCAGTGAAAAACAACACTAGAAAAGAGAAACAAATGTCAAACATTGTCACAATAATTACATGCATATCAATAATTGTTGAGGGAAATTCAGATATCTCTCCACATCTTACTTGGTCTATAGGACGGGATGGAGTAAAATTTCCCCAAAGGTTTCTTCCTTCATTCTATACCCAAAATATATTGCAAAAAATATGCAATGAGGAGCTTGAATTCTTGAAAATTCCTCAGGTGTCGTAGTCAAGCTTCAGTAACATAATGAAGAAAAAAATTCTAGATGTTTCCATTGCAAAAAATAATTTTTTTCCTAGTGTGATGAGTGCACAAATTTTTTCAACAAACATAGAGCCACCACATTCCTAGAAGCACTCGTAAAGATTGAGGAGGAACAAACATGTCACAATGAATATATTCAAAGTTTTCATGCATCTTACTATTCCCACATATTGTAGTAAAAATAACAAACTCATGACTTCTTGAGCATTGTGCATGATAAAATGGATAAAATGAAAACTTTCATACCAAGGATGGGTACAAAATCAAAGTCAATAAGTATTGTTATGAACCTACCAATTACTTTGACTAGATGCTCACACATGGACACAAGATCGGGGGTTTTGGCCATTTTAGCCTACCATTTGTTGAACATGGAGCAAACTATATAGTCACATCATTAGCTTTGTATCTCAGGAAGCTTAAAGAACATGTAATTGATGAGTATGGAGATTTTTTGTATCGTTGTGGATCATCCAAACAGCCATTGCATGATACATTATTACAAAATGATGTGCATGAAAAATGTAAAAGGTATAAGGAAATATTTGACTATTAAAATTCAGTTAGTGTTGCTAGCTTGAATACTTTTTTCATAAAGCAACCACCAATACTCTACTTGCAATTTTGTATATAAGCTTCCTTCCAGTGGGACACACCCATGAGGATATAGATGAGACTTTTGGAATATTAGAAACATCGTTATATAAATTAGACACATTTTCTTTGCCACATATCATGCAGAACATTCTAACAAGGGTCAAGTACATTCACTCCTTGTCTTATTGAGGAAGTTTACAACTTCAAGGACTTTTTGGAGTTATTCTTGTTAGATAGAAACCATAAGATAGTGGGTATCAGGAAACCGAAGTTGTTCAGATTCCATGTTGCGGATGGCATGCCGGTGATGGAGTACAAATCAACATTAAAGGATCAAAAATGGTCTCATTCTATCCATATATGGCGTACAAAGGATAATGGTGAACCAAACTTGCTAGAAAGGCAACCCCCTTTGGCACCTTTCAAGGAACTCAAAGAAATGGAAGATCTAAAAAAGGGAATAAAATCATATATTGAGCATTGGGGGGAAATTTCAACTAGGAGAAGGTAGTCACTATTGGTTTCCGAAGATCACGTATTGAGAAAAAAATTTACGTGCTTTGGATAGACCATTTGTAAATTGTAGCAAGAGGTCAGATGTTTATTTTTGGCCAAAAAAAAAGTACATGAGAAAGACATATATGGCCAAATAACAGGAGCTACACATATTCACAAAGAAGACTACATTAATCAACATATCCTAAGTAATAATGATATTTACTTTGGGCCTATTTTTGGAATATCTAACCAAGAATTCAATCCATTGAAGGATGTGTTCAAGGTAAAAATGCTACTTATACGACAAGGAAATTATAATGAAAATATATGGATGGGGAGAGCAGATGGGGATATTTTCCTTCAACATGAAGGTAATGATGTAATTAAAAAGATGAGAGTTCAATATTGGAAACCTGGGGGAGAGGAGAAGGTACAACATTGTACCAGGATTTTTTAAATCCAAATAAATATTGGACCATCTCAAATGAACCTAAAGCATATATCGAGGTGGATAGTATCATCTGAGAATGGACACCAAACAAAAATTGGCAAAGTGGATCCATAAAGATACCCAATAAAGGACATGTGACCATTAAATACCTTGAACTACTTGAAAAAGATAAAGAACTTTGACTTGGAGAAATTATTGAAGTTCATAAATTTGTATGTGAAATCATCTTGGCCCAGGATGTGGGTTTTTTTTTTTTTTAAATCCAAACCTTGGTCCTATAAAATTGTATAGTTGTACTATTATTTGATGATTAAATGAAAGACTGAGTATTATATTACTTTGGAAGATTTTTCCATTATGTAGTTCTATAAAACATTGTGTTTCTTAAGGAACTCTTGAATTTTATCAATGTATTATTAATAATATGATTTCCACCATGCAATTAATTTAATTTGAAAAAAAAAATCCTTAATTATGCTCTAAGTAAGTTTACAGGGAGTTGGATCTTTTGATTTAAAGGGAGTTGGATGTGATTTACAAGGAATTCATTTCAAAAGATTAATGCTTTGGATTTTTCTAGGAATTAGTCTTGATTTATGCATTCATTACAACCACAAACTTATATGGTATTTTCCTAAAGCTATGTGCATAAGTCTAGATAACTTATTTTTTAATTGTTCTAAAACTTTATAAAATGCAAACCTTTCTAAAGTGTATGTGATAAATTATATTCCTAGAATTGTTCTAAAAATTTATAAAATGAAAACCTTTCTGAAGTGTACATACTAAATTATATTCCTAGAATACCCTAATTCTTGAATGCAAAACTATAGTATTTAGAGTGCTAAGATATATTATTTAATGCTCTCATCAAGAGTGTCTGGAAATGCACCATGACTTAACCTACTATCTTTCAAGATATAAATTTTCAAAAGAGGTCAAAATCCCTCATATATGAATTATAGAAGAAGAATAGATATAAATTTGATACACATAAAAATAATTAGGAACATACTTGTACCATGAGTGTGATGATAATGGGCATATGTCCATTCTCATAGACTCATTATTTGCTTCTTAATTCATACAACATGTACCCATATCACATTGTTTTAATTTTCAAAATGGATCAAAATGCCTCATATAGAAATCATAAAAAAATAATTGAGATAAAGCAAATACACATAAAAAGACTTATGAACATAGTTGTACTATGAGTGTGTTGAGAATGGCCATATTCCCTTTCTCATAAACTCAATATAGAATTAGGAACATACTTTTATGGCACAATGTAAATATTGGAATTTGATATTACACTACTTAAATTCCAATAATAAACTTATTGGAATCTGATATCACACTAGATAAAAACCAATAATGGCAATTTAGGAATCCAATTTCAACAATTATAAAACTAGAAATGATAATACTATAAATCTAGATTCTTAGTAAAATGTTCATGTTTAACGAAATTATGGTTATTAGTACATAATGCCAACTAGCCATTTATACTATAAGCAATTATTATTCCACATAAAAAAAATTTATCTTGTTGTTAATGCATTAATAGCCTAACAACTAATAAGCTTGTTATAATCATATCATGCACAATACAAAGGGATGGGGAAAAGGCCAAGATGATCCATTCACTTGAGTGCTAGTAATAACATCCCAACATATGTCATTTTCTCCACAATCATATCGTTGAATTCACCAATATTAAAGGGATTAAAAATATTTCATAGTATTATATTTCTATACATTGTGTTTGTATCTTGTTCACTATTATGTTAATAGTCTATCAATTGTCATGGTTAATAGTTATATGTAAGAATAATTGTTTTGTTTATATCTAATTTTTATTTTAGACACACATTTTTTGTATGAAATAGAAAATGATTGTAAATCTTGTTATAGGATTAGTGTTCACCATATTGTGTTTTTAGGTTGTTCACTATTAGGATAATATACTAGCGACCACTAGCCTGATTAGTTTTATGTATGAATACTTATATGTGTAGTTTATGATATTTTTATACCCATCTTTTTTTCTTTGTTTTTTATCTATTACTTTAAACATTTATGTATATTTCTACTAATAAATTTTATAAAATCATATACATATCCAATAATATTTGAAATGGAAAAGTCCCTAAGAGATCCAATTTCTTGAGGGTCATTAACAACATCCCAACATTAAAATGGTATAGGTTGTAGATGTGTATAGTTTAAAAGTAAGCAGATGTGGGTATTGAAAGGTTGCAATTAGAATTGTAGATGTGTATATGTTTAAAAGATAACATTTTAAGGATAGTATTCACTATACATTTAATAATATGTGTAATTATTATTCCCCTTGTTGTGTTTGTAGCGTGTTCATCATTACGATAATAGCCTAGTGAATGCTAAGTTTAATTGGAGATTTGTTAGAGTAGGTATTTACCTTAGCTCATGTTCACCTAGGTACTTTATTTACCTTTATTGTATTTATCCTCACCCACTTATGTGTGTGGATATTTCTTTTATCTTATTTTGATATTAGGAGATATTATCTAGTTGTTAGGTATAGTTCTTTCCTTGATCTATGGTATTGACTAGATCCTTGATGTCTAGTTCTCTCCTAAGTCTATGGTCTTGACTAGTTCTTTGATGACTAGTTATTTCCTTGATTTATGGCTTGATCTACGACCTTGACTGGTTCTTATATTGTTATTCCTTTCCTATTTAAGCAAGGCCCATTCTCAATGTATTACATTGAGTTCCTTAATAACATATGATATTGCTGCTCATCTATTTGCAAAGGTTTTATGTAAAGCTATTCTAGCAAATTGCTTTCATCTTAATTAATCATGGTGTTTTATTAGCATCTATGCTCTTAGCTTGGTACAATCTGGTTATCATTCCTTTCATGGTATCAGAGCTAGAGATTGTTGTTGACATCCGTCGGTATGTTTTATTTTGCAAATAAACTCTTTGTATATTCACATATTTGGGATTTGGTCATATTTTTTTGTTGCGTGTAGTTTTATGCAAAACAAAGGCTTTCATTGGATCCGGAAGGCATGAAAACCCTAAGATTGACTGTAAACTCAGCCATTTCTGTAGGCAGTCATTTTTTTTGGTTTTTTTTTGTTGGTTAAAATCCTTAGCCCTTAGTCATATAAGGGCTTAAAACTTATGATTCCTACTAGTTGGTGCTTAACTCCATCCCCCCTTATTTTAATTTGTGTGTTTTAGTGGCAACTAAAATAAATAACAGAGCAAAATATTAAAAAGCTTGTATCTTTTGATCGGTAACTCAGTTTTGAGTGCCATTTTTTACAAAAATGCTTATTTTTTCATGCTCTTTCCATTGGAGTTATTTATTTTAAGACTTGCACTATAATTATAAAGTGCCAAATATGGAGGAGTGTTGTAATCAATTGTGGATGCAATTCGGCTGAGCCCGACATCCTAAATTTTTGGAGTTGCAGTTTGTACCTATCATGGATTCTGAGAATGATATGCTTCTCTGGAGTATGTGGACTTCAAGAGGATATTTTCAATTTTTTGGAAGATAATAGATCGCATCACTAAGTGAAATTCTCTTCTACAATCACTCATTCACAATAAGGATACAATAATACACTTCTTGCAGAACAAACTTGCTAGCCTACAGCATCACCATCATATTTTGGACAACCATATCTATGCTCCTAGTCCACTTACAGCTTTTGCTCTTGTACCCATTGACATTGATCTGCCAGTCCTTTGATCCTGAACACTACTTTTGATGCTTACTAAACTTGTGAGGCTAGTTACTGCATGCTCTCTTCCACGTCTGTGCCTATTACAGTACCACGTGTTGTGTATCCTACTTCTGCTTAGCTGTGCATGGCTTTTTTTAAGGAAGCATACGACTTGCATTCAGTTCTCACAATGCTCCGTTTCTATGGGTCTCACTAGTGAAGTCATTGGTAGACATTCATAAGGTATTGTTTCTCTCTATTCCACTTGTTAAGTGGAATTCTCGTCCTGACATTCGTTTTTTAGCAGATACTTCATTGGGATCATACATTGACCTAGATCTCTTTTATGGTTTTTTTTTTTGTTGAGTTCACTCGACTCTTTTTGAGGATCATGAGCAACACATGAGTTTATACACCTTCACTCAGGATTGAGGAACTTGAGGTTTCAGCTGTCAAGACATGATCAACCCTGACACACATTCTGATGTTGTTTTGCATGCACCCATTGTGTATTTTTCACCAAGTCCATATGCAGGCATCTTCTTCATCCATCTGTGTTGATTTGGGGTGGATATCTAATCACTTGTGGCGGCGGACATATGAATTCGTTGAGAGGACTCTACAAGAATGGCTCCTCAACCATTCGGCCTCTTTGCTTCACTTTCTATACATTATGCATTGTGATGTTTGTTGTTTTGAGCATTTTTATTTAGCAAGTGTAGTGTATCTCTATTGTTTGTTGAGAGATTTTTTATCTATATTTTCAACACTTTTGGTATGTTGACAGTCTCTCTTGTGGGGGAGTTATTATGGTGGAATTTCAATGTTAGTTTTTTAGTATTTGAGTAGGTTGATTTTGGACAACTCATACAGATTTTTAGTGCCACTCCACCCATTCAACAGTATGGGAGGGTGTGGTGTGGATCCTGCTTCTTCGGGTTTTGTGTTCTTTCCTTGTTACCTTGGCTTTTCTTGGATCGTGACACTCTAGAGTTTAGGTTCATTGCCTTGTTGCTTGGGTTATTGTTTTTAGATTGCGGCACACCTATTTATAGCACTTGATCGAATTATGTTTGGTGTCTTTTTTTACACTTTCGACATCACTCTGTTGACATTCTCCTTGTACAGAGCTATTTTGGTGGAGCCCAATTTCAATTGTTTTTGAGTTCTGTGATTGAGCAGTGGCTTCAGACCACAATGCACCCCAAAATTCTTCAACATTGTACGAGTGTTTTGAGCCGAGATTCTTGGGATTCCTTGGAGTGGGTTTTTACTCTCTTTTACTTTGTTGTTATTGGTTTTGGGTATGTTTGTGGTATCCTTTTTTTCGCAGTTATTATACATGAGTACCTCATCGGGCCTAGTTGCTGAGACTCATACTATGGACATGCGACTTCTATTTTGACCCCTAGTTTCACTTGATGGGGGGTGTTAGAGTAGGTATTTACCTTAGCTCATGTTCTCCTAGGTCCTTTATTATACCTTTATTGTATTTATCCTCACCCACTTATGTGTGTGGATATTTATTTTATCTTATTTAGATATTAGGAGATATTATCTAGTTGTTAGGTATAGTTCCTTTCCTTGATCTATGGTATTGACTAGTTATTTCCTTGATCTTTCCTTGATTTATGGTATTAACTAGATCCTTGATGTATAGTTCTCTCCTAGATCTATGGTCTTAACTAGTTATTTAATGACTAGTTATTTCCTTGATTTATGGCTTGATTTACGACCTTGACTGGTTTTTAGATTGTTATTCCATTACCTATTTAAGCAAGGCTCATTCTCAATGTATCACATTGAGTTCCATAATAACATATGATATTACTACTCATCTGTTTGCAAAGGTTTTATGTAAAGCTATTTTGGCGAATTGCTTTCATCTTATTGATTTTGGTGTTTGATTAGCATCTGTGTTCTTGGCTTGGTACGATCTAGTTATCGTTCCTTTCAAGATTAAACTTGTGATATTATTATTTAACAAAGTATTTCCTAGTTCAAATACTGCATTCAGATAATTACTTTTGTATATGTTTAAATGCAAATATGATTGGTGTCTAGCACCTACTTTCCATTATAATACGAGTGATTATTGTTAACCATATTTTGTTTACAATTCATTGTTATTTTGATAACCACCTAAGTATTGCTACATTAAATATTTGGATGCATGTATACTTATGATAATAGTTTAACAACCATTAGGATAAATAAAATTATGTATTTATACTTTTATGTGTAATTTGTATATTTTTTTGTTTCCCATCTATTTTTAGTAGTTTGATTTTATTTTTCATATAGTTTAACATTTTTTATGAAGTAAACCACTTTTTACTACCAAATGAGAAGCTCCTTGATGAAGTTCTTTGAGATATGGATTGGAACTAAGCCACTATGGTATTAGGGGTGATCGACCCCCATTTTATTAAAGGAGAAACTAGAGCCAACATGGAATTGGCTATCACTTGAACCAACACCAAAGAAGGGTGTCATAAGGATTTGTAGTTTCCTTAAAGAGCCTTCTAATAGAAGGAAAACTATCATATAATATCTATCCATTCAAAAAACCTACCAAAATGAGTGATAAGAAGAGTGTCACAAGGATTGTTAGTCACCACAAAAATATTATCCCCATGAACCACACTAGTGTAGATGAATTTAAGTTAAAATGTGTACAATAACATATATTTGAAATGGAATGAAGTATACGCATGCCCCACCATGTGATGTCCCAATATCTCAAGATAATAATTTAATATAAAATTTGAGGTCCATACCAACATAAAGTATATTCTAAAGGTGATAAAAATTGGAAAGTTTGAAATGGAATTAAGTACTCATGCCCCCATAGTCTATAGTGATATATATTAATTTTTCTATGAAAATTTCTATATGTCTCTAAAAGAGTATCAAAAACCTATAAAAATACATATGTTCTATAAAATAACGAATTTGCTTCTATGAAAATGCCTAGGATGGAACTATCTATCCTAGATAGTAACATCTAATAGTTCCATCCCTTGTATGATGAGTACATCCCTATCTAAATTTTTATCCTTGTAGACACTTAGTCCCCGTCGTACAATTTTAATACTAAAATTCTATAACACTTTATTTTTTTCCCTTAAATAATGACCTTTGCCTTAGGAATGCACTCAACCAATATGGTTGGTAAGAATCAAAATATCCACTTTTGAGATATATGAATAAACATAAAATTTTAGAAGGTCTATAAATATTTCACAAATGCATTTCACAAGGTAATGAAAGAAAATTTTACCTATTGTTTGGAGTTCTTAGCCAAAAGTCCTTATACTTCTGTGTTTTCCTAATAGCCTTGTTAAGGAAGAAATATGAATATAAAATATTATAGCAGAGGTTTTAGATTGATACAAAAAAATTTATAAATACCCAAATTTGGAAGATATAATAAATCCTAGAAACATCTAGAAAAAAAATCTAAGCATGCCCAGTTCACTTTTTTTCTTATCTGAATTAGGCCTTATTAGGCTTCTTGACTGTAACAATTAACTATTTTAGGTCTATCTTATTCATAACATAATTTAAACATTTCAAATCACTTATATTTATTTTTAAAACTCTACCAGTCCTCTCATACAATTTTTTATCTTTTAACTCTAAAGAACATGTAAGTTGTGGTGGCTTTAGTCTTTAAACCCTAGTTGAGGGTTATCGTCAACCCGAAAGAGAAATAATTGAAAATATTATATATTTTTTTGTTTTTTTTAATAGTTAGATATATTGGTTTTGAAGTGGACTCAAAAACCCATGGTACAATGCATAACCAAAGAAGCTAGGGAAATAAAATAGCCCACAAAGGAACCAGGGCCAAAACTGGAAAAAAAAACTTGGCCAAGACAACAACCTAGAGAGAGACAAGGCATAGACTGCCTTCAGTACATTTTTTTAATACAAAAAAATATTAAAAACCACAAAATATAGGACACATGAAAAACCAGAGCAAAGCAAGGTAAGTGCACCAAGTTGGGGGGCCAAAACGGGGTCTTAAGTGGACGCATTTTTCTGAAGAAAAAAAACTTCAACTTGTACGAGTTTTTCGAAATAGTTACACTCAAAATTGGAAGATGTTGTAGAAATATGAATCGTATCATTTTGAGTCTAGTTTCTAAGATACTAAATTTTATTGAAAACAAATAAGTTTAAGTGGGTCAAACAACTAAAATACCAACAAATGCTCCTGTTTTTGTTAAAAAAACATAATAGAGTGACTTTCGTGCCCCCCACCATTTTTTGAGCACCATTTAGTATTTTTGAAAACCCTTTGGTAGAAATATATCTAGGAGCATCTAGTTTGGGCTCCATGTTTTTAGATTTTTTTAGCGAATATTTTTTTATTTATGATTTTTCTAGTACAGAAATTTTATGTTTTGAAAAATAACGGAGCTCTGACCGTGCGCCACCCCTAACTACCTCAAAAAATATTGAAAATTAAATTTTCTTTGAATATGTATAGAATTATGCCTAGTTTGGGCTAGTATAATTTTTTTTAACTTTCGATCACCCAAAAAAAAGATACACCATGAAAGATAGACATATTTACACTTCAAAAAATAGCTATAAAAAGGCATAGTTAGAAAATAAATAATATGGAAACCTTATATTAGTCAAAAAAATTGAAAAATTATATTTTTAGAAAGAAGAGACTCTTCTCTATGTCGTGGTATAATTTTTTTAAAATGGATCGATTGTTTTATTTTGATTTATCATAGAGGAAGTGGCATTTTTACATTTTCTTGTAAAAACACGTTGTTTGTTGTGTTTGTGAAAGTCCATGCCTCAGGATTTGGGATCCAAACCGGATCCCAAGCCTTGAGGCATAGCTTGGGAAAAGAGAAAATGCAAAATGCATACGCGTTCTGTGTAGTATAAACATTATGTATGCTTTTGACATGCTTCTATTCACATAAATAAATGATTAAGTATAAGAAATAGTAAAATATAAATAATAATAAATGAAATAGTAAAATATAAATGAAAAACTTATAATTTAAATTTATTTATGTAAATATAAGAAATTAGGGTCACTATGCACCTTATGAAATTAGTCTCACAGCTCCATGAGTCATGGTTTAGGAGATAGTTTTTTCAAGTATAATCTAGTCAGTACATAGGTAATTTTTCAGGATTTCAACATTCAGCCTAAATATTTTATCATTTAACTTTTACAATCGAAACCCTAAACCATAGGCCATTTTATTAACCTAAACACTAAACTATAAACCTTGAGCCCTAAACCCTAAACCCTAAACCTTTAACCATGATACCTAGACCCTAAACCTAAACCCTAAACCCTAAACCTTAAACATTCAACACTTACTCATGATCCCTAAACCCTGAGCCTTAATCCCTAAACCATAAGCCATAAGCCATAAGCCCTAAACCCTAAACCATGAACCATGAGCCGTAGATGTTAAACCCTAAACCCTGAACCGTAAAAACTAAATCCTAAACCCTAACCCTGACCTCTAAACCCTAAACCTTAAACACTGAATCCTAAACCCTAAACCCTAAGCCTTGAACCCTACACCCTTATCCCTGAGCCCTAAAATATACACCCTAAACCCTAGACCATATACCCTAAGCCCTAAGCCCTAAACCCTAAACCCTAAACCCCGAGCCCTAAATCATAAACCCTAAACCTTAATCCCTAAACATTAAATCCTAAACCCTAAACCATAAACCATAAACCCTAAAACCTAAACAGTAAACCATAAACCCATATCCCTAAACACTAAATCCTTAACCAAAAACCCTAAACCCTAAACCCTAAACCTTAAGCCCTAAATCCTTAACCTCTATCTATAAACCCTAACCACAAACACTAAACCCTAAACCCTAAACTTAAAACCTAAATCCTAAACCATAACCCTAAACCTTGAACCCTGAACCCTGAACCATGAGCCCTAAACCCTAAACCCCAAACCATATTTCATCAATATTTCCTAGTCTCGTGCCTAGAACCGTCATTGATTCTGTTTATAGAACTTCCTTGTTTATGAGAGGTGGGACAAGTAATTAAATGGATATGACATCTACCATGTGCCTTGTAATGCATATATTACACATCTCTTCCAAACTTGTTTCTCCCCACATATACTTGCGCTATTGAATGTAAATGTATTCACACTCTGAAACAAATTTCACATTTCTCATATTTCCATGTACGGTATTATGCAAGCCAAGATGACCCATTGGAAGCTGGAGAAAATCACCATCACAACAAAAAAAATTAATCTTAAAGGAAACAAAAGAAACATAGAGAATATATCAATGTAGAGGTGTAGGATCATAATTTAATTTCTTGTAGTATCCTCTCCTCTGGAGAATGATAAACTTCAAGTATTATATTGGAATGGATAGTAAATTTAACAAAACTTTATAATGTGTTCAAAATAAGCATAGAAACAAGGGAATGGCTAAGAACACTAAGGGGTTATCAATCGCCTAGTAAATCTTTCTTGTTCAGTTCTAAATGGGAGCTACCTGGCCTACGACTTAGTGACCTTCCATTCATTGATAATTCCTTATATGATAAACCCATGGATGTTTTCAAAATCCTTTGAACAAAAAGATAGGGGTAGTCATCAATCCTAGTGAAGGGTGTGATGTGATTTCCAAGAAACTTGAAATTCATATAGATTTAGAGGTCATAACATGAATTTTCAAATATCTCTATCATTGTAAATGGAAGCCAAGTAACAGTTTCTCCCTGTACATCCAAGGATTGAGGACTACTGGGGTCTTTTGAATGATTGGACAATCAGGAATATGACATTTCCCTCCTTTAAAATATCAACAGATGAAAAACATCAAATTTGTATGACTCTCTTTGAATGTTCTGCCTACAAATTCGATGAACCCTAAACTTTGTGACCTAAACCCTTAACCCTAAACCATGAGACATAAACCATAAACTATAAACCCTAAACCCTAAAACCAAACTAATAAATCCTAAACTATAAACACTAAATACTAAACCCTAAAACATAAACCCTAAACACATAAGCCTAAACCCTTAGCCCTAAGCCCTAAACCCTAAATACTAAATCCAAAGCCCCGAGCTCTAACCCCCAAACCTTAAACCAGTAACTCTAAACCCTAAACCTTAAGCCATAAACCATGAACCCTAAACCCTAATCCCTAAACCTTAATCCTTGAACCCGAGACCCTAATCCTTGAGACCTAACCCCTAAACCTTAAACCCTGAGCCCTAAACCCTAAATCTAGAGCCATGATCTCTAACCCCTAAACCTTAAACTCGTAACTAACCCCTAAACCTTAAACCTGTAACTCTGACCCCTGAACCCTGAGTTGTAAACCTTAAACCATGCACCATAACCCCTAAACCATAAACCCTAAACCTTAAGGCCTAAATGTTAAATCCTAAAGGTCCCTAAACCCTAAACCATAAAAACTAAATCATAAACCCTAAACCCTGACCCCTAAACATTAAACTCTACACCCCAAGTACTAAACCCTAAACCCTAAACCCTAAACACTAAACCATAAACCCTGAACTCTACAACCTAAACCCTTAACCCTAAAACATAAACCCTAAACCTCAAGCCTTAAACCCTAAACCCTGAACCCTTTTCCCTAAACCCTAAACCCTAGCCTTTAATCCTTACATCCTAACTCGTAAACCCTAAATCATCAACCCTAAACCTTAAACCCTGAGCCCTAAACCCTGAACCCTATACCATAAACCCTAAGCCCTAAACCCTAAAACCTAATCTCTAAATCCTAAACCCTAAAACTTAAACCTTGACCCCTAAACCCTAAACCTTGAGCCCTAAAACCTAAACCCTAAGCCCTAAACCCTAGGCCTTAAGCCATAATCGCTAAGCCAAAACCTAAACCTTGAACCATTAAACATAAACCCTCAACCCTAAACCCTAAAAACTAAACCCCATGAACCATCAACTCTTAACCCCCTAAACCCTCAACCCTGATCCCTAAACCCTAAACCCTCAACTCTTTTCCCTAAACCCTGAACCCTGACCTTTAAACCTTAAACCCTAATGCCTAAACCCTAAACTATAAACCCTAAATCCTCAACCCTAAACCTTAAACCCTAACTCCTAAACTCCTAAACCATAAACCCTAAATCCTTAACCCTAAACCTTAAACCCATGAGCCTTAAACCCTAAACCCTATACCATAAACCCTAAGACCTAAACCCTAAACTCTAAGCCCTAAATCCTAAACCCTAAACCATAAACCATAAAACCTAAACCTAACCCCTGAACCCTAAACCTTGACCCTTAAACCCTAAACCTTAGAGCCCTAAACCCTGAACCCTAAGCCCTGAACCCTAAACCTCCCTAAGCCATAAGCCCTAAGATAAAACCCTAAACCTTGAACCCTCAAACATAAATCCTTAACCATAAACCCTAACCATGAACCATAAACCCTCAACCATCAACTCTCAACCCTAAACCCTAAACTCTCAACCCTGATCCCTAAACCCTAAACCTTGAACCTTGAGCCCTAAACCATAAACCCTAAACCCTCAACCCTTAAACCCTGAAACCATAAACCCTAAACCATGAACCCTAAGCCCTGAGCCCTAAATAAACGCTAAAATATGAACTATGAACCTTAAACACTAAACCTTAAACCCTAAACTCTAAACCTTGATCGTAAACCTAAACCCTAAACCTAGCCCTAAACCCTAAACCCTCACCCAAATGGAAATTCCTAAAAATATCATTCAACATGTTTCAGTGTGTAAGGAATAGTGTTTAAGGTGATCTATCGACTAATTTTGTTTTTATGAGAGACTACTTCCTTTGAAGGCCTAAAAAGGCATTTTTGGCCATTTTGTAATTAATTGAACACCCTTCAGAACAAGCTAAAATGAGCTAGTCATGTCACCAAGTTATCAAGGACCATTATTTGTTAAGTATTAAGGCATCGTTTCTCTCCATAAGAGACATATGAGAAAAATAATGTATGAGAATCATGAATTTGATTCCATGAAAGGATTATTTTAGAGCTAGGAAAGGTGAGGGGATTATCTTTATATTGAGCACCATGTTTCTAAGAATGAGCAATCATTTGAGTTCACTTGATGTAATTCACTTGGTACTATTTATAACAACTCATTCAACACCTAGTAGTGTTATCACACCTTAAGGAGGAGGCACATTACAATCACCTCATTTTGGCCATAGGATAGGAATCCTATTTAGGGAACAATCCTCTATCTACAAAGTGAGGATCTCTTTTTAGTAAGAAGTAGACAAAAATCATAGAGTTAATTCATGGTCACTAAAGTGAATTATGGACCAAATTTAAAAATTAGTACCAATTCAAGGAGCGGTAGGTCCAAAATTCATTTTAGAAGGTCAAAAAAACCTTAAAAATGACTATATGCTTTCCCAAAACAAAGACTGACTACAATATATATGCCCTGAAAGTTCGAGGTCATTTGTTGAAATCCTGAAAATGAGTAAGTACTGACCAGATTAGATTTTGAAAAACTATCTTCTAGATTATAACTGTTGGAGCTACGAGACCACTTCCATAAGGTGCAGAGTGACCCTAATTTCTTATATTTACTAAAATAAATTTAAAGTATAAGAAATAATAAAATTATAAGAAATCTAAAACACATATGCATGGTCCATACTACACAAAATGTGTACGCGTTATAACGCATACGTGTTTTGACTTGTTTGAAACGCGTTATAGGTTTGGTGATTCCTGAGCCAAAAAAATTAAAACACGAGCACGTTTTAGCAAAATGCGTATGCATTTTGACTTGTTTGAAACGCGTACGTGTTATAGGTTTGGTGATTCTCAAGCCAAAAAAATTAAATACGAGCACGTTTTGCTTTTTTTTATCTATTCTTATCTGCTTTTTGGCCCCCCAACTTCGTGCATTTACCTAGCAACAGTCATCCTAAATTCAGCTAACATTTCTACTTTTGGTTATGGAACTAGGACCTAGGTTCTGTAAATCCAGAATCTGAGCATTTCCTTTGTTTTCACCCTCCTTAGTACCCATAACCTCTTCCTCCTCATCTGAGCTGCTAAGGATCAAGCGCATTGTTTTTCTAGGAGAACCTAGTTTGGAAACATGATCTTTGATGATGGACACCCTCGGTGCTTGCATGATGAGCTCTACTTTTAGACCATTAATTATTGTATCATGGATGACCGCTTTCCTTTAACATTCTTGCATTTCTTGCACCAAATATTTGGTGACATTTAGTAGAGTGTCGATGGAGACCTCGATATTGGTTGATCAAGCTTCCCTATTAATTTCACTATATTTTTCTTCTTTGATACTCTTCCCCTTAGAATACTTACTAATTTTTAGGTTGGACAGAACCTCCGCCGCCTCACCTTCTTTATTTCCCAATGATTATTCCCTCTTCTTCAGATTTTTCATTATGGAAACCAAGGTTTCATGATCAGATTTAGTGGATTGGGGTTGGGGGGAATGATATGGTTGTCGTTATGGTATAGAAGCAATATGAGGCCATCATGTAATGGGGGTGTCAATTTTTTCATCTTTGAAATAAACGACAGACACAGTAATGGATCTCATAAGAAAGAAAGGAAAGCTCATTTCCTAGTTCCTGCGGAAGTAATTAAGAATGGATAGGTGGTGGGTAAAAAATTTCTTCATTTTACCTTCCAAAGTGATATATTACATCCCTACTTTGCATACATCTGCCCATCTTTGAGGAAAACAATTTCTAACTATTTCATCCACGCAAAAGTGGACCCTTTCATTGAGGCTAAAGAAAATAGTAATTTTATGATTTCTATGGTTTTTGAAAATATTATATTAGGAATGGTTTCATAAGTTTATTTTGAGCTCTAAAACTCTATAATAACCAATTACAACTTTCTCCTTTTGAAATCATGTCCCCAAAATGCTTCACACATTTGAGATAATAAGATTTTGCTAAAATATGATGAGGATAACAGTATATGAACAACTCGTATAAAAGAAAACTTATAAAAAAATGATCATTCAATCCTTAAAATGTTATTATTAAGCTTCAAAATCATTGAAAACATATATAGAGGGCTTGGAAGGATATGGAGGACTCAAAATTCTCCTTGTTTTATTCATTCATTACTCAACACACATAGAAAATTGTCATACATCTGTTTATCAACTAGAATCACCTTATAAAATTTGTTTTTCTATTCCTTATGCTCTTGATTAGATGATTCTCAACCTATTGGAGCTCAATGGATGATGATCCAGCTATTTTAATATTTTTCCAAGTATATAAAAAACATCCATTTGTTGAGATTTTATCTCAACCATCCATTTAGAATGTAGGAGCATGTTTTTTCCAACTTGATTATAGATATAAAAACTTATTTGACTCCCTAAATTGTCTAACGATTGAAAACCTCATAATATACACAATATATCCTCTAGAAGCTTATAAATTTTATCATGGCTCAAAAATAAATATGATTTACCTTTATAGATTTACATAATAAATATTTAAATTCAAATCTAAAAAACCTCCCAAAGACTCAAACCATCTTAAAACACACTCCTAATGCCAAACATGTCTTATTATAGACTTGATGGACCTCCTCAAACTCTTTAAACACAATTTGAACATTCTTGAATGAGAAAAAGATGTAAACACTATAAAATGCACCTTACAGATAAGATATCTTATTCAAAAACATCATAAAACACAAAACAAAATCAAATAATGCTACAAAAGCAAATAAAAAATATAAAACCCCACAAAATGGGGATAAAAGAAACCTCGCCACTCATTTAGCCACTCACATTTAATTATGTCCACCCCACCTACCCATGTGTGTGCCTAATGCACTATGTACCTTATCATTGCACCCATATGTGTCTTACTCCCTTATGCACTCAAAAACTATACAATACCACTCACCCTCTACATTATAATGGTTGACTCTTAGTGCGCTAAAGATATACTTGAGTTTTATTTCTCTCTTGTTCACATATCTCATTTTTTCATGTCTTGAATAAGTGAAAGTGAAGCACAAAGGATAGATATAACTTGGTACATTATTGTTTTAGCAGAATTTCAACACACGTAGGAATCACAATTGTATTGGCTTATGATCTATGTGTGATTTTCGGTGAATCACAACTGTGATTGTCCTACAATATAAGTTAGATATATTCAAAATCTCATTTTCATTTATTGTTTTTTTTTCATTTTAATTAATAAAATATCTTTTTTCTCCTTAAAAGGGCTAGGTATCTAGTTGAGGTGGAAATTCAAGAAGAACCACTCACATTAACTATGAATTTCCAAGTCTAACATATGAGAATAGTTTAGATTCTTGATGTTTTTGAAAGATGGTACACTCACTGCTTCTTACCATGATAGGTAACTTTCACACTGTTCCCCTCATATTCACAATGGTATCAATTTAGGGAGCCCATTTTGTTTTACATAGCATTTAGGTGAGAAATTTCAAACAAACTTACGAAATTCACTTTTACTAATCTTTCATGCCAAAGTCTGAAGCATACATTTTGGTAACCATGGTGGAAGAAAAGAAAGATGTCAGAAACAAATTTTCATTTTCTGATATATAGACCATTATTTACTGTAGGTACTAGTATGCAATTTGTATTCAATGAGTTCATTTTTTTTCCCTACCATTGTATCTTGCAAATCTAATATTCAATTTTATAGTTCTTCCATATATATATATATATATATATATATATATATATATATATATATATATATATATATATATATATATATATATATATATATATATATATATATATATATATATATATATATATATATATATATATATATATATATATATCAGGTTATAGGTCATTTGCAACTAAGTGAACATATAAAATGTTCCTAATCTATGACACATTTTTCAGTCTTAACAGCTTCCATAACGTACATATCTAATGATAAAATTTATCCCCTAACATATATATTTTCCTCAAGGATTTTACAACATTAGAGATGTATACCATAAATACAGGTCATGTGCCTAGAGTGCATCAACTATCTAGAAATCCATTCATTATCATTGTAGACACTGAGACAAATAGTACCCACATGTCAATAGAATGCTCAACTGTTATTTGCATGAAACACAAAATTATCTTTCTTTTAATGGTTAATTTTACTATTTTCCCAGTATTTTTAAAAATCCTGTTAAAGTTTTTACACGATAATAAGAGTCTTTAAAGATGGGGATAAATTACACCTCACCATTCATTTACATACTGGCATTGAATTTCACTTTAAACCCTCCTGATCTGTTTGCATAACAAATGCATTATGGACCTTAGGATTGGGTACCCTTAAATGTTTCCCACTCCCCTGATGCTATCATTTTTTATATAGGGTAGACCACTTTCCCCCTTCTATTCCAATGGTTGAGGTCTTTAGTATAATGAGATAATAATACTTAAGAGGTCTAGTGCTATTTTGAATTGCATTTTTCCATTATACACTAGGTCTTAAATTAAAAGAGAAGATAGAGTATCTAGAGGAGCTAGATAATTAATATTGGTACCGTATTTACAGTTAAGGATGGAGATATAATTTCAAAAAATGTGGGAATCACAAATGTGATTGTCTTGTAATCTACGTGTGATTTTTCAGTGAATCACAATTGTGATTGTCCTACAATCTGAGTCAGGTATATTTTTCATTTTAATCTATAATATTTCTTGTCTCCTTAAAAGGGTTAGATATCTGACTAAGGCATGTCCCCTAACCACCAAAATAAATTAATATTTTCCAAGTGTGCTTGAGTGCAGGATTAGATTCATATTTGAAAGAGTTTTAACCCACTTTATTCAATGAAAGATCTACAATTATCCCTCTCTTCACAATGAAATCATATGTGCATTCTATTTTAAGTGGAATTTATTTGGAGATTTCACATCAACTAATACCTCTTGTAGGGTGATCCAAATATAGGCATACAAATTAATGGACCTACATCAAACCACCAAGGTAAAAAATAACTCATCATGGACTCCTACTCATGAGTTGTTCTACATTGTTGACATGTTTCTTGATATCTAAAGTTGACATCCAATTTGAATATTCAATTGGATGTTCCTTCTGTTTCACTAAATACTACAAGTATTCTTTATCTCTTGTCTTCTTTATCACATTTTGATTGATGATGGCTTCTAGTTGTTTTGGTGGCTTCTTTGGCATTTTTTGCTCCCATAGAATGATTTTATTTATTTCATCTTCAAGTGTCACTTCTTGGTCTTCTCCCTTCTTGTAAGGATAAATTTCAGAATTATTGAATATTGGAGAGATTCATATACCTTTTGTAATTTCTAGTTGATATGCATTTGCTAATAATTTCCTAAGAATCTTATAAGGTCTAATATTTTTCAGACCTTGGTTTCGACTTGGTATATTGTCCTTTTAGAAATATTTATTTTTTCAAATGATCCAATACAATATCTCCTAGCTAAAATAGTACTTCTTTTCTTTTCAAATATCCCCTCCTCTTATACTTACTTAAACTCACCTCTGATCTCTTTTATACCTCTGATCTCTTTTATACCTCTTCTTGTCCAGTTCTTTAATAGTTGTTGTAAATTCCTCTCCTTCTGCACTTCTTCTTTCTTGTTGGCCTAAATTTCTCAATGCATACATACCCCTAGGATTCATGCCATACAAAATTTGAAAGGGAATCATAAATTTACTTATATTTGGTGAATCATTGTAGGAAAATTCACCAACACTTGATCCCACTATTTTCGATGTTCACTCACCAAGCTCATAAGAATGTTCCAAAAACTTATGTTGATTACTTCTATTTTCCCATCTTTTTTGGGGTGATATGTAAAACTAAAAAACATATTAGTAACCAAATTTTTCCAAAGAGTTCTCCAAAAATGGTGAACATATTTAGTATCTCTATCAGATACAATACTATTAGGTAACCCATGTAATCTTACTATCTCTTTGAAAAAAAAAAATTGTTAGATGATTTGCAACTTGTTTTAAAGCATGGCATGCAATGAGGCATCTTAGAAAATATATTAACCACTACAAAAATATAATTATTCCCTTTCATATTTTTAGGCAATCCAAGAACAAAATACATACTTATAGAATCCCATGGTCTGTTGGGAATGGGGAATGGCTGATATAATTTATCCATAAACTACCTCTTTTTAAAAAATAAAGAGATCTTGTTCTAGTGAAAATGGAAGATAGATTGACTAAGTTCCTTTTTACTTAATATAATGTGCACTAAACTTTCACAAAATACTAAAACTTTGAGAGATATAAGACAAATGAGACACAAGTTTTATCCTAGAGAATCCCAATGTGGGGAAAATCCATCTGGGTAATAAATTTCTTCCTTTTCACTATATAATTATCCAAAAATACAATTTTACTGCCAAAATATGGCCTTCAAGAAGGATTCAAGCTCCCTCTAGTTGTATTTTCTTGCTTACAATCCTCAACAATGATTTAATGCTAAGATTGCACAATTATCCTTTTTCTCATCATTTCCATAATAATTAGCACTTTTCCGCTAATTAGCTAACATTCCTATTCATATTCGTTAATTAATGACCTTTCGTTAATTAATTAGCATTCATATCATTAAGGATGTTGATTAACAACTTTCGTTAATTAATATCTGCTTCTACTTGGGTTGATTAATTATTAATAATTAATTACACTCACAACTCTAAATCAATAAATTACCATTTATTAGATATCTCTTACATCTCACAAATCATACTAATTTTCCTCTAATTAGATTTTATAAGCTTACCTATACCTATTAATTAATTACCTTTGATTAATTGAAACATCTCCCAACTCCCATAACTTACTAATGACAAATTAAACTCTTCTAAATTAAGATTACCTTTTATAAAGCAACCTTATCCATTCATAATCTTGTTTTACCTTTATCCCACATTCATCAATTTGCTAGCCTTGCCTCTTCAGGCAAGCTATATAAGGAACCCTCCTTCTTAACTTTATTCTTACACCATGCTTTGAATAGTGCAAACTATAAGCATTTTGATCTTGAGTCAATCTGCATTGTTGGAAATAGCTTCTCCATCTTGCATCCTTTCACTCAAAATTGAGTAATATGGGAAGATCCAAAATGGCCTTGTAGCCATTCTTAGTGAGATTTCAGTCTCAATCATTGAGATCGAGTAACAATCCACTTTGATTGCTTATGTTCTACATAGGTTCATAATTTAAGTTCACAATCATAGAGAGTAGGAAATAGCTTAGCATGTTGTTTCATTTATGCATTGAAGAATTATTTCCTTTAAGCTATTATCTTGATGGTTCATAGTTTGATTAGAATTTGATTTTGAAGATATGTGGATATTAGTTTTAATTTATAGATTATTTAATTATAAATGAGCACATATGGCATGCCTAGTGGGACTTACTCTATTTTCCTTTGTACTTAATTTCAAGTTTTTGTAGTTAAGTTTCAATTTTGGTTACTAACCCTCTTTTAGCATATATTGACATAGCTTGTTTTTCTTAACTTGTTTTGTTGAGTTGGCATGTGTTGATTCTTCCTTATAGGTAGGTAAAATTGGAAAGGAGGTGAAGTGTTGTCAAAATTGGATGTAGGTTGATGGTTGAAAATTTCAAGATTTCTTGGTGAGAAAATTTTAAGATTTCTCCATGTTTTCATTTTTAGAACTTACTTTTTCAACATTCTACATGCTAGTTTTGTCAATTTCTTGAAAATCTTAAATTCTTGAGCATGTAGGTTAGTGTTTGATAGTGTTGAGTCTTCTATTTACATATTAATGTGGTGGGTTGCTGTCAAAATTGAATCTTGGTAAGAAAAAATCAAGAGTTCATCAAGTTTTCATTTTTAGAGCTTACTTTTTCAACATTTTACATGTTAGTTTTGTCAATTTCTTGAAAATGTTAAGTTTTATCATGAATGTTAATGTTTGATAGCGTTGAGTCTTCTATTCATATATTAATGTGATGGGTTGTTGTCAAAATTGAATCTTGGTTGGAAAAATGTGACCATTTTGCAGATTAAGGGACATTTGTTTGACATTTTTTTGGGTAAATGTTAAGTGCATACCCGTGAGCATAAGAGCATATGTGTAACCCATCTTCCGGAGGCCATAACTTTTGCTCCCGAACTCGAAATGACTCCATTTTTTTTGCGTTGGAAAGGTATTGAAGTTAAATATGCAATGAAAATATAAATTTAGGATTTATACTACAAAAATTTCAGGTTTTCCCTTTATTGTAAAACTAGTCATTTTCTAACATGTCTAATGTTTTGATGAATGTTGTATTTCCATGTTTTACTTGGTTTAGACCAAAGCTTGTGTATGATCTTCTCTTGCACATTTTGGTGATATTGAGAATAAAAAAACTTTGATATCTATATTTTTAACATTTGGATTAACTTGGAAATTTGATTATTCATTTTGCTTAAGGGAATGAACCTTTTACAAAGCATTTTTTTATGTTCCTTTAATTTAAAGTTTTCCATTTCTATCTAGTTGGGCTAAAGTTTTTGTATGCTCTTCTCTTGCACCTCAGGGTGATCTTGAGAATCAAAAGTAACTTTAGTCTTCATTTTCTAACATTTGGTTAATTGGAAACTTCATATTTCATTTTTTGTTTAAGGGAATGAACATTTATCAAGTTTTTTGTATAGTTCATTAATTGCAAAGCTTTCCTTTACTTTTTAGTTGGATTATTTGTTATGTATGCTCTTCTATTACATCCTTGGATGATTTTGAGAATCAAAAGCAACTCTTAATCCTCTTTTAAATAATGTGATTTTCTTGGAGAACTACTAACACTTGAGTGCAAGACCTAAAAATGATTTTCAAATAAAAGATTTTGAAATAAAATTTTCTAACTACACGTGTGTTGTAGGGTGTTAAATGGTGAAAAACTAAACCACATTAAGTCTAAAACATAAAAAAAAAACCACATTCAAAACACTTGATTTGTAGGTTTAGATAAGGGTACGCCTCATCCGCTTAAAACTAGGACATAACCCCTTTGGCATAAGCCTTAAGCTACAATAATGGGGTGTTCCTAGGAACCCCAAAGTAGTTCATGCAAGAGGGAACCTTTTGGATGAAACGGGAAGTGTTCCGCACACCTACTTGACTAGTTTTACCTTTGTTAGATTTAGCGTCAAAGTTATCTGTATCGCAACCCCAATAAGAGTACACGATGAACGCATTAATTGCTCACTGTACTTGAAGGGAGTAAAGTAAAGCCAAGATAACCCAAGCCTAGTCAATGTGACTTTCTTGGTAAATCGATCTTGCATCTAGATAACTTGTGACACCTAGTTGAGCGAACCACCTAGGAAAGCCATTCAGTCTTTGGAGCCAACTTGACCAGATGGTTGTTATAAAGATCCATCATTCATCATGAAACATGTGAAGCATTACTTTTTCTTAGTTTTTCACTCACCCTAAAGCGAGGTGAAACTCTACCGAAGTGAGGCCAACATTTTTCATCCTCACTTGTACTACTTCCTTCGCTTTCTTTTGACACTTTTTTTATCAAAAGAAGAGTGACCACATGTGTATTCCTAATTGATTGTGTCACCACTTTTATGTCTGTTTACACTCATTCATGTTTTCGGTTGGGTTTTTAAATGTCTAAAGTGTGTGGGAATGTTCTCATATCATTGGTATCCATTTTGATCTTGATACCCACATCAAGATCATCATCATAGTTAGGTTTGGTTCATCACTTGATTCTCCTTTGAACTGTTATCCTGTTTGTATCGTATCACAACAATTTCAATACTTATGTCTTGTTTATTGCAAAACTTGACCTAAGTGTTTAGATTGTAACGTTATGCTATGCGCATCATAACAATTCCTTGGTATACTCTAGCCTTGGTTTTCTTTCAAACATTACCTCGATTTTGAAAGGTGTTGTTGTTACCTTTGTGCACATCATATTAATATTATTTCGATACTAATACCTTACTTTTCTGTAAATTTTGGTTAACATATCTTAGTGGTATTGTTACATCGTTCATATTCGTAACTTCCACTTTTTTTTAGATTTAGGTCTTGGTTGGACTTAAGCTTGCTTTTAGTATACCTTATTTGGAAATCATATCAACCTTTTGTTATTTCTTACATCTTGTTCATTTTTTAACTTGGCATAAGTGGTGACATTATGTTGATCATTTTACACCAACCTACATCTAACACACATTTTTCATAAGGAGTATTTCCTTGTAGATTGACTTTGTGTTTTGAAATTACGTGATTGTTCCTTGTGTTTATCCATCTTATAAACTCATTTCTAGGACAATCCTTTGGGACTTTCAATCCTCTTGATCTTATTGTTTTTGCATAAATTCATGGTCATTTTTTAACATATCTTTCAAACCTTAGAAAAACATTTCCTATCAAAAAAATTTGCATCAATCGAACATTGGAAACCTTTCCTTTGTATCCTTTATGTTGTTAAAATTTTGATCAATCCTTTGACATTTACACCTCCAAACTTGTTATCCAAACCTTTTTGGATTATCAATCTTATGTCAACATGATGTATGTTTTCCTTAGCTTCCCTTTGGAAAATCACACAATCATCCCCTATCCGTTTGTAAACTATCTAGTTGGCTTCCATTATACTACCTGAATTGACATGGAACTTCCTTCTATTTGAAGGAAATCAATCACACTATCTAGGTCTAGGCATTTGGACTTATTGAACGCCAACCATGACTAATTATCACAGGTTTCCTTATACTTATGACCATAAAGAATCAAAATTTAGGCATTCATATCAAAAGACTCCCATCATGACTAAACCATGTTTGGTTCTTCACGCTAGAGAACCCATCTGGGTAACCCGTTCCCCACCTTCATCTCATAATCCTTGGTATGGTTTAGACACTTTTGATCCAAATTATTATTCAGGTTCCCCCACTCTTCTTCTAATTCTAATCCAAACATTTCCTCTTCTTCTAAGGATTCCAATCCAAATATTTCCTCTGATTCTTCTGATGATTCGGATCCAAACTACTATTCAGATTAATCTAATCTGACTCCTAATTCATGGTCCTCCCCTTCTTCGTCATGACCTCCTTCATCATACTTCTACTACAATTCTTGATTACCCCCTTCTTTGTGGGACCTCCTTTATCATTCATCCAATTCAACTCCTAAGTTGTGGTCCTCCCCTTCTTCACATGACCTCTTTTTATCAGTCACCTCAATGAACCCTTCCTCCTTTGAATATTCATGGGACTCAAAGTTGTTCTATTCAATCATCTAAGTCAACTCCTACATCACAATCTATGGAATTTTGGATATGAAATCCTCCTATTCTTCCTCCACGACATCGTCTTATAGGGAAACCTATACCAACCAATTCTAAATCCACATCTTCTTCTACTCATGAGATATCTAGTCCTAAGTCTACTTCGTCTCTTGAGTCATCTTCTTCTATCAATCATCATCAAAAATATTCTAAGTCTTCCACACCAGTTAGACCTTTTTCTTCCAATCAAACCCCTGTGGTTGATCAACAACCCATACCATTTGATTTCTTTCAGAACAAAGGAGCGATTATGGCATTTATAGGGGCACACAAAGATATATCTCTAACAAATTACGAGCAAGGATTCTCTTTAGACCTTGATGTGTTCGTGTATTGTGGGGAAAATTTTGATTCCTTTTATCAAGAAACAAAGGAAGAGCCTAAAATCATGCAACTTGATCCTCATCTTATTCTTCCATCCTCACATTCTTCATTCTGTGATGAACTACCTAGGTCTAGTATTGAGCCATGGCCCATCTTCTCATCACCCAATTCTTCTTTACATATCATAATTCCTCAATCACAATCACACTTTGGGTCATCGCCAAGTAGCCCATTGCCTTATTCTATATATGGGCCACCTCCAAGTATCCCTTCGTCATCTACTTGTGGGTCTCCTCCGAGTATCCCATTACCTTCTATTATGGGGCCATGTCTAACTATCCCCTTGTCTTCTATATATGGGACACCTTTGAGTAGCCCCTTATCTTCTATTCTTGGGCCACCTCCTAGTAGCCCTTCTTCCTCTATACTAGGGCCATATCCAAGTAGCATTCCATCTTTTTTCTATGGCTCATCTTCTAGTATCCCATCTTCTTCAATTCTTGGACCATATCCTTTTCATCTATTACATTATGTTATCAATGATTGTGGCAATCCCACCATCATTCCTCTCATCAATTCTAAAAATCCAAGTTCTTCTCCCAGTTCTCAAGATCAGACAAGTCAAGCATTAGCTTATAAGAAACCTAGACAAGTTCTTTATCAAGCTAAGATCAAAACTCCGAAGAGCTCCAAATCTCCCAACAACTAAAATGATTATAAAATTCAAAATCAAACATGATTCAAGAATGTACACTAATGTACCCATCAAGTATGGCACAAAGTGCAAAAACCTATGGATAGGGAACTCAAGCTCCCACATATGAAACCCATATTTCAAAACAAATCACATACATTTTTTGAGTGTGAACTCACCACGATCATCGATATCAGGAATAATATCACTCTTGATAAACAAACACACTTAATTCTCCCTTATCAAGGAAATCATGAACATCATTGTTGGATCCTATCATGCAGAGTGACATGGTTGTTCCCAATCTCCCAAAACACTGAAAATTTCTTTAAAAAATTATAAAAAAAATCAAAAATACAAAAAAAATGAGAAAACATTAAATCATTACAAAAACAAAATCAAAGGTACAAAGATCAAACATTGCAATCAGGTATTGCATACACATGGATGTTCTTTCTTCCCTTTCTTTCATATTCCTCTACAAGTCATCCACCATTTTCATCCGTTCGATGTTATTTTGGTTAGCCTATTCACACACATTTTGTGACATTTATCTCTATGGTATCTGTTTGACCCTGGTCTTTTATCACCTTGGTAAATTAAAGAGCGACTAATCTCTTATAGATCCTATCACAATTCTCATCTAATAAACTTGTTGTGAAGAACTTTTGGATGTATTTTTTGACACTAGCCAATGTCTTCATCACAATCACTTCCACATCCTTCCATCAAGCCATCAGTGATTCTTAACCCCTTATCAAACAAGAGAACTGAAATAATTTTTCAGTAAACAAGGAAAAAGAATCAAAATCAATCAATCAAAAAGTAAAAGATAAAAGCAAAAATAAATTGATATATAACTCTCTCTTGGGTTATTTCCAACAATAATCTCTACCACGGATATGGACACCTAACTGGAAGTATAGAAATGTTTTTATTAGAATCAAATGCATCTCCATTGGGGCTATGGATTCTGGCTAGCAGACAGAGAAATGTACAGCTCTCCTTCCACAACTCATTCACAAACACCTTTCAAACTAAATCATTACTACACATTGGCTAGTGGGTTCACTTGTTGTCTATCAACTCTTTCCTTTAAGAGGTAATTCATTTCCACTTGCACACATGGGATCTCGATGAGTAAACATGATTAATATGTTACCAAGTGTTGTTTTTTTTACCTTGTTCAAACTCTTGCTTTAGCACATGTCTTGTCTCATGATTTGTGCCTTGGGCTAATCACTTTTTCATCGACCGCCTTGTAAATATTTTCATAGCATCCTCTGTTCATTGGAATCATTTAGAACATCCATATATATAAGATGTCCTCTTTTCCATGTTTGCAGACACTTTTTTCCCCTTTTAATAAAACAATTTTCTACTTCCTTTCTCTCATGTTTTTCTTGGCCATCTTACGTTGGGGGCATCCTTGCTCCCTCATTATTAAACCTATTTTATATTGGCATTGATCCCCCTTCATCATGTGAAGAGTTTTCCTTTGAATACTCCCACCTAATTGTTGGGGAATTTTCTCATCTTCACTTTCTTACGCATACATGTGGCATTTTGTCCTTGTACATCCCATCTATCATTGGGGGAATCCATGCTTCTTTGTCTTCCTGTACATAGTTTTAGAAAACTTTCAAAATAAAAAATATTCAAATATGTTTCTAAAAAATCAAAAACAAAAAAAAAACATCCTACAAAACATCACTCTTTGGTTCTCGCTTGTTCTTATGCATGACTCGTGGATCATCTTGATCCACCTCCATTAACAATGTTGGTTTTCTTACTATGTCTATACTCTGGGGGGAAATGAGTTGTTTGGTCATGTTTCATAGTGCACTACTTTTCATAGGACCCAAGTTTCCTCCGTTATTCCCCTTGCATGTATCCTTTCTTGGGGCACCATATTTTAACCCTTGTCATTAATTCACATAGGTCGGAATCAAAGCTTAATAAAAAAACATTGTATTATGTTTCTCTATTAGGTTATCTTGTTTACTTTCTCATATTTCATTGCATTATGTATGTTGTAGGGAGTTAGGAATCTTTTTCTTTCTCGTATTGCATTGCATTTTGTATGTTGCATGGAGTTGGTGTTTTTAGCTATAGACATTTGTTCGTATATGGGTTTGCATGTCATACTACACTTTATGATCATTCTTTTTAATAAGGACTAATGACGTCGATCATAAGAAAAATGATGAAATAAAGTTGGTTTTTATATTGGCAAGATGATAACTATATCCATCTCTTTTCATCTTCATTTTTCTTCCATATCACTCTCCTTCTATCAACACTTTTCTTCAAAAGCAACTTGGGGCAATAGGGATCAATTATTCTAGTTCTTCTATTCTATTCTTTCATCTTTTCAATCACCAATCGCCCTCTTTCATCACCTCATCGACACTTGAGGGAGCATCCTTCATTATATTAATTTTTTCTTCTATTTTTTCAAAAAAATTATTTATCTATACTTGTCTACTATCTTTGAAGTGACATCACTTACGCCACCCCAAAGAGGGGTAAATGTAGACACCTAAAATCCTCTTACGCAGGCTTTAATGCTAAGATTGCACTAATTATCCTCTTTCTCGTCATTTCCATAATAATTAGTGCTTTTCTGCAAATTAGCTAACATTCATCTTCATATTCATTAATTAACAACCTTTCGTTAATTGATTAGTCTTCCTATAATTAAGGATGTCAATTAGCAACCTTTCGTTAATTAATATCCGCTGCTACTTGGGTTAATTAATTACACTCACAACTCTAAATCAATAAATTACCATTTATTGGATTAAATTCCTCTCTTACATCCTGCAAATCATACTAATTTTCCTCTAATTAGATTTTATAATCTTACCTCTACATATTAATTAATAACCTTTGATTAATTAAAACATCCCCCAACTCCCATGACTTACTAAGGATAAATTAAACTCTTCTAAATTAAGATTACCTTTTATAAAGAAACTTTATCCATTCCTAATCTTGTTTTACATTTATCCCAAATTCATCAATTTGCTAGCCTTGCCTCTTCGGGAAAGCTATATAAGGAACCCTCCTTCTTACCTTTATTCTTACACCATGCTTTAAATAGTGAAAACTATAAGCATTTTGATCTTGAGCCATTCCTCATTATTAGAAATAGGTTCTCCATATTGCATCGTTTCACTCAAAATTGAGTAATATGGGGAGATCCAAAATGGCCTTGTATCCATTCTTGGCGAGATTCTATTCTCAATCCTTGATATCAAGAAACAATCCACTTTGATTGTTTATGTTCTTCATAGGTTCATAGTTTAAGTTAGCAATCATATAGAGTAGGAAATAACTTAGCATGTAGTTTCATTTATGCATTGAAGAAGTATTTCCTTTAAGATCTTATCTTGATGGTTCATTATTTAATTAGCATTTTCTTTTGAAGCTATGTAGATATTAGTTTAAATTTATAACTTAGTTAATTAGACATGAGCACAACAGGACTGCCAATGACCATGGAGTTTTAATTGTGCATTTTCCACATTGGTTGCGCAACCTCCTAGGTAGTTACATCACCATCTCACTGCCATAAACTGAAAAAACAAAAATGAAATTTTTCTGTCATTCGAAGGTGCCTGGATCACCATCAACTTGACTTCATCACTTTCTATGTAATGTCCTCAATTGGGACAATGTTATCCACAATGTAATTTAAGCCCAATTCACACCTTCAAACAAATTTTAGCAAATAGAATGAATGTTTTTAATCATAGATCTAATTGAACTCAAAATAATTACGATTAGGGATGGTTATAAGGAAAACACTTAAATTATGATCTTCAACACACTATAAATCACAAATTTTATCACCAAAACAGTCCCTAAAAACGTCTATGCCCATACAAAATCCATTCCAATGTCTGCAGCAATAATTCAAGGAATTGCGACTAGGGTAGGGGTATTAAACCCATACATAAGACCCTCAACAATTCAATTTCTTTATCACAATCAAATGTCCTAATTTTATTACTAAAAATATAGAGGAATGTGAATTTTTTAGTGATTAACAGGACTGTTATAGACATCAACAAATCTGTAAACATATAAGCTGGGAATGGGCACTAAACATCCTCCAAAATACTGAAAGAAAATTCAAATTAAGTCATAAAATTATTATCAATAGTGGGTATAACCAATCATACCTGGAACTATCTTTAAATTAGTCTTCAATGACCAAGAATGGTTATTGTACCTCAAGGAGAAATAATCACACTGCTACACTTCTATTTCCCATATCCTTGCTACAAAATCCACCACCAACTGCTAGAAAGACAAAAATAATCATTGCAAACCCAATGGAATTTCCTACGTGAAATTTCCTCTCACTTATTTAGAGGATTTCAGTCCTCTAGAATTTTACAAACACCATGCCTAAATTTAGAATTTGTAAATTGTGTGAGTGATGCCCAACTGAATTCGAACTTCTCCTATATAGGAAAATCGACCCAAGGGTAACCTCTAATAACACCAATCAACAACAGTGGTTATTTCTATGCCAGATTTATCCTCCCAAGCTAATCACATTTCCCCTTGGAAGCATAAAAATAATATATATTTATCCTTTCTAAACTCCCCCAGGTCACAATTATCCTTCTAAAGAGAATAAAAATATAATAAATCCCTTTTACAATGATAATTGCCTCTTAAGGCAAATCGAATTTACTCTAGGGATTATAATTAATTTTAATCAAGCCAAATAAACTCACTATAAGTGCTTTAATAATACTATTTTATTTATTTTAGGCACTTATATTAATTTATTGTGACTTAAGTCACCCTTATATTTTTCCTTTGGTTGTTGGGTTGACAAAATGGGCTAAAGGTGTTCGATTGGGAAGGGGATATTACAGTCCTCCCTTCCCAAAATTTCTTTCCCTCAAGCAATTCCAAATTTGTTTTGTCCAATTATCATGCACAATAGACAAAACATGATGTAGTGCTCCAGAATCTGAGCTCCTATACTTGTTAAGTGTGAGAGATCTTACCACAATACATAGCTCTCTGGATGCTCATTGTCATAGACTTGGAATAATGGTTCAACATACTCCATATAGTAGACTTCATCCTCTATCTTATCATCATTCTCATGATGAAAATAAATTTGAATTTGCAGCAATAGATAAGATATATTATCACGCTCTTCATACCTTGGAGTATCGTTGATTTCATCTTCCTTTGTGATAGCTTGACCTATCACATAATTTTTATCTCATGTAATATGCTCCTCAATAATTGCTCCTTCCACGTTCTTGGTTGCCACAATTTGAGGAATACCATTCCCCATGCCTTGCTGCCCACTAAGCGAAGACATTTTTTCCTTGAACTCTTGTAGGTGTTGTCTTGCTTGAGAGGCTATCAACCTAGCTCTGATATACCATTCCTTACACCTTCTAAGATTTTCCATTACATCATCCTTGTTTGCATATATATATTTCCTCTCATGATTATTTTCAATTTCCCTAGCAAGAAAAGTTTCACTAACACTAATGGGAATCATACCATTCTCTCTAGGCTCTTCTTCTTCTTCTTCCCTTGGTTGCAGATCTGATTTGTTCTCCTTTGTGGGTATAGAATCCATGGTTTCATCTTGCACATCAAATCTCTCTAGAAATATTTTGGAGAAAATTGTAAGTGAATCAACTAATTCAACCCCTTCAGTCTTCAACAATTGACGCCACCATGTATGTGCTTCTCCATCCATGTACATAGAGCTGAGCTCAAGAGCATCCACTTGGCACAAAGGATTACCATGAAAAAAATGTTTTAAATTCCTATAACCAACACCTAGCAGAGATCTCCTCCATCCCATCAAAGAAAGGAATTTCGTACCACTTCATCCTTCCCTTCAACTACATTCAGATCTGATTTTATTTCCTCTCACACAGGCTAGGAGAATCTTGGCTCTAATACCACTGTAATGTCTCTAATTGGGACAATGATGTCCACAATGGAATTTAATCCCAATCCACACCTTCAAACAAATTTTAGCAAATATAATGAATGTTTTTTAATCATAGATCCAATTAAACCCAAAATAATTGTGATTAGGGCTGGTTATAAGGACAACACTTAAATTATGATCTTCAACACAATATAAATCACAAATTTTATCACCAAATTAGTCCCTAAAACATCTATGCCCATACAAAATCAACTACAATGTCTGTAGTAATAATTCAAGGAATTGCAACTAGGGAAAGGGTATTAAACCCATACATAAGACCCTCAACAATTCAATTTATTTATCAAAATCAAATGTCCTAATTTTATTAGTAAAAATATAGAGGAATCTAAGTTTTTCAGTGATTAACAGGATTGCTACAGATATCAACAAATCTACAAACATATAAGTTGATAATGGGCTCTAAACATCCTCCAAAATATTGAAAAAAATTCAAATTAATTCATAAAATTCTTATCAATAGTGGGTATAACCGATCAGACATGGAACCATCTTTAAATTAGTATTATACCTCAAGGAGAAATAATCACGTGCACTTCTATTTCCCAAATCCTTGCTACAAAATCCACCACCAACTACTGGAAAGACAAAAATAATCCTTGTAAGCCCAATGGAAGTTCTTATGTGGAAGTTCCTCTCAATTATTCATAGGATTTTAGTTCTCTAGAATTTTACAAGCACCATGCCTAAATTCAAAATTTGTAAATTGTGTGAGTGATGTCAAGCTCAACTCGAACTTCTCCTATATAGGAAAATCGACCCAAGGGTAACCACTAATAACACCAGTCAGCAACAGAGGTTATTTCTATGCCAGATTTATTCTCCCAAGCTAATCACATTTCCTCTTGGAAGCATAAAAATAATTTATATATTATCCTTTCTGAACTCCCCAAGTCACCATTATCCTTCTATAGAGAATAAAAATATAATAAATCCCTTTTACAATGATATGTGCCTCTTAAGGCAAATCAAATTTACTCTAGGTATTATAATTAATTTTTATCAAGCCAAATAAACTAACTATAAGTTCTAAAATATAGTATTATAATTATTTTAAATATTATATTTAGGATTAATATTAATGTAATTGTGAATGGTTAAAATATAAACACATTAGCAAAACAAAAAGGTAAGAGGAAGAAGGAGGAGGAGGTGGCTATGAACAATAGTCACAATCATGATCTTTACAAGACGCTGAACTCCTTAGACTCCTATTTAGGGAAGGCCAAGACTCGCCATGATTATAATATGGCCATTTTTAATGCAATTGAAGAGTTCATTGAGCAACATGTCCGTAGTGTCTCCAATCTCAGCGGGGTTCCAGCAACCCCTTGGGGCACTGATAAGGAATGCAACAGGACCATTGATCAGCTGGATGTTACTGACTCTGCCCACATGACGACTTTAGCTATGTTCAAATCTTGGTAGAGTATCAGATCCAACATCGACAAAGCCGCAAAGAAGTAATTGTGGGTGCTTTTGCTACACTTCTTTGTAATTATTGCTGCTTTTTTTTGCTGTCTTTTTGCTGCTTTTCTGTGGTGTTTGTATTGCTTTTGTTTTAATGGGGGTAACTGCTCTTTGGCTACTTTGGGCTTCATTGTCATATCTGGATTTTGATCCTTTCTGTTCTGGTTCTCATTCCTATTCTGGCTTGCTAAGCCCTCTTTTGTTCTTAGGGTATAGTCCCTTTCAAAAAACTATTTGCCAAAAATAAAAATATCGATATAAACAGATTCTATTAGTGGTTTATTAATAGATTAATTTGAATATCATATGAATTATTAATAAATAATCTTATTTGACCATTTAAAAATAATTATGTTATTATTAATAAATAATTTTATTTATAAATTATGGAAAATGATCCTTGGTGATTGTTTTGTAGGAAGAACATGAAGTAATTAGGAAAAAACAAAGATGGTGCTCAAAGATTGGAGTGGAGCGATTACAAATCTATGATATTTACTCAATGTGTAAGTTTATGAATTCATATTATTTTTAAAAATAATGAATTTATAATCCTTATTCATATGTCATATATGGTGTAAAGAAATTTGATCTGGTATATGTAATTGCAGGTTATTAGCGAAACTCTAAGAATTGCTAATATTATCTCAGGGGTTTTTAGAGAAGCTTTATGTGATGTTGAAATCAAAGGTATGATTGAATCTCGCTTGAAATAGTTTTAAAATTAGCTATGAAATAAAGGGAATGTTGCAATTATTAAAATTATAATGTTCTTAAATATATCATCAGGGTATACAATCCCCAAAGATTGGTTGGTTTTCCCCTTGCTTTAGAGCCGTACATCTAGATGAAGATAATTATTCAGAAGATGCTCGTAAGTTCAATCCATGGAGGTGGCAGGTAACCACATTTGTTATGTATACTTCTTCAATTAACTATTTATCCAGTTGATATAATTATAAAGATAAAGAATAATTGTTTTAATGGAATAGGGGAAGCAACCATCAAACATTGGAACTTTAACACCACTTTGGAGGAGGGCCTAGACTATGTCCTGGCTATGAACTAGCTAGAGTTGGGATCTCGGTTTTCCTCCATCACATGGTCACTCTTTTTAGGTGCAATTTTACATCTTGTTTACTTTGCTAGATTTTTCCATTACTTGTTAGGTTCATTCTTAATACATATACAAAAAAAGAGTTGCAAAGAAAAATATCTTTGAAGTATTTGTAAATATCACATTGGATGTTTAATGTATTTGATATTACATTCTGTAGTTGGGAGGTCATAGAGGAGGACAAGCTTATTTTCTGTCCTACTACTAGAGTTGTGAAGAGATTTCCCATCAAGCTTATTAGAAGTGGAAGAAGATTGCCATTAGAAATTTGAACAAGCTATTATGGATTGGATTGGACTTGTCCGATATACCCAATTGTTTTATAGATGTTTTAACCTCGTGATATCATTACTATACGAAATTTGTTGTCTAAATTAGCCTCATGATGTCACTAGTAAATGAAAAATTAAGAGAAAAATAAACTTGGTTTTAATTTGAGGTAGTTTCTTCTTTCATAGTTTAAACACATACAATTTGTAGATCCAAGCCACTTGTGCTTCTTTTCAAAGTGACTCGTTTATGAGTTGGCTTTAGCTACGAGTAAATACCTTTATTCCCCACTCTTTGCCCAAGAGTAAACATGTGTATGTAGACACCACTGATAAGTTTCTTTTTAAGTAAGGATCATATAATCAAATAATGATAGACTATATGACTTTATTATCGGGTCTATTGAATTTTCATCTCTAATTGAATTTTTCCTTATTTTCTAAAACATGGAGGCATCGGAGGCTGGATTGTATTACAGTTACCTCTCGTCAGTCACCAATGTGTTTGTCAAGAGTAGATTAAATTGGTGGCACAAGTGTGCACTGTTTAATATTTGATTTGGGGTCAGTATTGGTATTCCATTTTATCAACCGGGCTTCTATGTGAAATTGTAGTGTTCCTTAGTTTTTTCTCTTGGGTTTAATTTATGCTCTCGATATACCAACTATGAAAGTTTCCTAGAGCGCAATTTTTGTCAGTGATCCTCTTGACTGACGAGGGTTTTTCCTCTCTATCTGCCGTACTTCGTTGGAAGATGATCAGCAGAAGAATACGTTCAATTGGCATTATTGACCATGTGCAGCAAGACCAAACTAGCATAGGTCCAGTTAGTATGCTACAATGATGCATTTTATCCCTTTCTAAGTTCTATATTTAGTGGACATTTCACATTGTGGGGGGGAATACATACCAATGTTCCATTCCCATTTTGACCCAAAATGACTTAGTAAAGGAAAGCTTCCAGTGGCAGTGGCAGTTTTCTATGCCGTTCGAGATCGAGTGGCAGAGATCAAAGACAGAGACTACAATTAAGAACATTACGATTCTTATAGGAAGTAATGTGAGAGGTTTTCAGTATATCTTCTATTGTGTAGTTTTGTGATATGCATTTGTGTTTCCTACATTATTCCCTGATGTATAAGCATAGTGCATGAACAGTAGCACCAGAGTAAGTCAGTTCATGGATCTTGAAAGGGTTTGTGGGAGGATCAGAAAACCACACGAGGTCGACAGTGATGAGGTTTCCTGTCACATCAAGGTTTGTGGTAAGCCTGTTTAAAACCATGGAAGGAGTGAGCCTTTCTTTTGGATCAAGGTCATGAGTCACAGAGTTGGACATGCCACATGGGTGAGCATACTGCAGTTGGAGCGTGTGGATGTTTTTCTACCATGTAAACATTAAGGGGGGGAATGTTAGGAAATTAAATCACATGTTTACATTGATAATCATATTTGGTCACTTGAAATAATGCCTATTGTTTCAAACAATAAATTAGATCCTGTGAGTTTTGTTATTACCCGTAAATGATATGATACAATTGTTGCTATTGTTGGTGCGGAAGAGGTTTGTCTACAGTGCAACAAAACATACACAATTAATACTTAAATTATGAGTGTATTGTTATAACATCTCTGTAGACACAAATTTAAGACTCCTTAGAGAAAAAAATGATGACCCAGTGTGGGAAATTAGCTTCCAGAGGAAAGGTGGGTTAAATTGAGCTGAACAAAGGTTTCCAAGTGTGGGTTTGGTTCTCCATTTAAAATTTTGTATGCTATAAGGATGGCATTCATTAACATGATAGTAGGAAATGGTGACCTTTCAACCCAATCAATTTTTCACTCCCTCTAATTGTATTCCTCTACTTGTACCACATCAATTCCTCTATTCTAACTTGTTAAACACTGAACTGTAAAAGGCATGAACATATTTAAATTGTAACCGAGGTCACTTGGAAACAACTGGCACCAGTCACTTCATCATCAAATAAACTGATTTGTGCGTTTATGTTTTTATTTTACTCGTGAAATCCGACGATTGTAAAGATATAATTACTAATTGCATGAACATTGCTCCCTATGTTTGTATATTTGATTATTAGGGTTAGAACATAAGGAAAGGGAAGAATGTTAACTAATCCTTGGTTGAAGATGAAGAAGAAACAAAAGAAGAAATAAGGTTGACATGAAGCATTTGCAATCCTTCAATGATTAGAAGCTAGACATAAGGAAATAACAGGTACCTCTGAATGGTGAGAATAGTGTTATGTTTGCTATAATTTCCTTTGTATTGTCGTCTCAATATAATGGCTTGAATAGTATGCAAAGCATGATAGTAGCGCATCTTGTAGATTCACATAGGTTGTTGTGAACCACCTTGTATGAAGAGCGGTGATATGAGATCATGTTGTATTGTTGGTCTCATAAGAGATCAAGTATTGTAACTTGTAAAAATAGTGGCTCTAGGTATCCAAATCATTGTAGAGGGGGTTGTCTTCATGACTTGCACAGTGGCAGAATGCAGAACATGGATGAGAGAATTACTTCTTGGTGCATCAATTATGATTACATATTGGTATACCCATTCTGAGAGGTCCATTGTTTGGATTCATAGATGTTGGTTACCTTTATTGAAGGATGTAAATATTTCCCTGGTTATGTGAGATGTCTGGTGATGGTTTGGAGGCACGGTTGTAGTGCACTTCATGTAGATCCATTTAGAGATTTGGAGGTCAAGAGATACTCTTAGAGAGATGCATTATACTCTTGAAAAAGAGTTGGTTTGTACTCTTTTTCATTATATATATGAGATCTTGGCCTATTGCAATTGGTGGACAAATAGCCCGCAATTAGGTGAACCATGGTACATGTTTCCTGTTATGTGAGTGGCTACTTTGTTTTGACCAGTGGATTTTCTAGTTTACACTGGGATCCATTGCTCATAGATTTTGGGGAATTGTATAGCGATTTGTATTTGTATGATTTGGTTTGTTATTTCAATCATAACACTATTCCACAGTCCCTAATTCCCAACTCAACTTAACTAGCAAGATAAATACATTGTAGCAACAATCCTTTCTCTGCTCAAGTACAACTCATACAACTTTTCACCAATAAGGAAAGAATTCTTAGTTCTAGAATGTGACGATGATCATGTTGTGTTTTGATACTTGGCCTATGAATTTCTCTCAATGAGACTCCTTGTACCTAGAGGATAATAGAGAAGCTAATTCTCTGCTGAAATTTTCTCAATGAACTCTTTCAACCTCAAGTACCAGATGTGTATGGAATTTCAATGATCCACTTCTAGATCCATCGTTCCCATTGTCTCTCCATGGTAATCTCAAAACAACATCAAATGCACTCTTAGGAAAATAACCAAAACATGTCTCAAAAGAAGTTATTACTAAAAGAAGCATGAATTGACATGTTATAAGAATGTTGGATATATACCAAGGGTTCTCATCCCAAGTCCTAGGATGTTTCCTATTGTACCCTCTCAAGAGTTGAACCAAGGTATGGTTTACCACTTCCATTTGCCCATCGGTTTGTCGGATTAAAAACGTGGTAGTAGACCTTTTCAATTCTTAGTATCCATATTTTCCCCACAAAGTAGACCAAAACTTTCCTATGAATTGTGAGTCCCCATCTAACACAATAGAATTAGGCAAACCAAAATGAACCCACACATTAGCAAAAAATAACTCAGAATTGCATCATTGGCTTTAATGATATTCTTGCAAGGAATGAGATTACACATTTTACTGAACCGGTCCACTACCACAAAAATATAATCATACCCTTTCTTGGAAGTAAGAAAACCACCCATAAAATCCATGGAGATTATTCCCCATGGCTAGGAAGGAACTAGTAATGGCATATATAAACCCAAAATTTTGTTACTACATATTTGTTTGTACTACATAAAACACAACCCCCTGATAAATTTGGTAACTTATGCTTGCATATTTGGCCAATAAACATACCTATGTAAGTGTGCTACAATATTTTTCATACCAAAGTGACTTGCCACTTTAGAAGTGTGTGCTTCCCTCATCAACTGAACTCTTTCCCCTTAGGCACACAAATTTTCTCATTCTTGTAGAGCAACTTGTCCTGGAAGTAGTATTCTCCCCTATGTGTAAATCCCTCACTTGGAGGTTTCCTGCTGAAATATTTCTCCAAAATCTGCAAATCTTACTCATAACCTTCCTGATATGCTTCACACATTTTTTTAGGCTCAAGTACTGTATTCAAATTACCCATAGCCTGAAAGTAAAGGAGGTATCAATTCCATTGAACCATTAAAAGTCCCCAAAACATCATGCATAAGTCTCATGAAGGTACTTGTATCCTTTTTCAAGACAAAAGGCATTACTAATGACTCATAAATACCATCATTAGCTATAAAAGTTATTTTTCATTCATCTCCTTCTCTTATCCTGATCTGATGATATCCACTTTTTAGATATATTGTGGAAAAATATTTGACACCACTCAAATAATCCATTATATCATGTATTCTTCGCAAATGAGATTTATTCATGATGGTGATCTTTTTGATATCCCTTGAATCAATGTACACTCTCCATCCTCCATCCTTCTTTGGTGTAAGAACAATGGGAACTACAAAATGACTCAAACTCTCTCTAACCAATCCTTTATCCAGTAATTCTTGTAATTGTCTTTTGATTTCCTCATTCTCTTATGGAGTTAATATGTATGCTTCCTTATTTGGAAGTCTTGATCTTGGTATAAGATCAATATGATGATTAATACATCTTTTTGGAGGTAGCTCATTTGGCAATTCATCCAAAACAATTTCAAAAAACTCATTCAATAAATTATGAATTTTTATGGGTAGTTCATTCAATTTTGTAGTAGTATTAAATATTTTTGGCTTACCAATGATTACATAGTTGACCTCCTCCTTCTTTATTTGTTGTATAAAATATTTTCCATTGGTTAGCATCACTTTGAAACATTCTTCTACGTTTGTGCATTCTTCTTTCAATGGAGTTAAAACATGTTTCTTGCCATATTTTTCAAATGTATAGGTGTTTTTCCTACCATAATGTATTATCTTTCTATCATATTTCCAAATAATTACTAGAATAACATGACAGACATCTATAGGCATCACATCACACACGAATTCATCCTTATAGATCCTTATTTGAAATTTAACATTACATTGTTCATTCGCTAGAATTTGATGAACGTTTTAAAACCAATATACCTTATAAGGAGTAGGATGAATTACCTTCTTAAAATTAATTTTGTTAACCATCTCTGTAGACACAAAATTGGCAATACTTCCACTATCAATAATCATTTGGCAACATTTACCTTTAACCTTGCAAATAGTATTGAAATGTGTCTTCCTTTGAGGTGATTCTTTCATCTTCTTATTGGGCTTGAGCAAGATCCACTTCATTAGCAATGCTTCTCCAAATTCTAGAACATATTCTTGGATAGGTGGACTCACACTCCCTTCATATTCAATTTGAGCTAACTAAATATTTTCTTGGCTTGTATATGGATTTTTAGGGCATTCATATGGTCTATGAAAAAAGATTCCACACTTAAAACATCTACCAAAGAATCCTCTACCCTTACCTATATTAAAGGGTATTCAACCTCTTAAAGAGTACCTACCTCTTGAGGATTGTTTACCTATTTGAGCTACTATATTCTTCTTGTTGTGTTTACATATAAATTCATCCTCCTTGTTCTCCTCTTCCTCTACCTCTTGCATGTTGAGGTTTTTTCCTTGCCAATTTCTCTTCTACAATTAAATCATACTGGTATGCCTCTTCAATGTATTTGAGCTTGAAAACATTGATCTCACCTTGAATGTTAAGCCTCAAAACATTAATATATCTAACCACTTTCTCAATATCCTCCTCAAAATGACTAGCTCTGATGGTCAATCTATAGAATTCTTTTGTATACTCTTTCACTGACATCTCTTTTTGCCTAATATTTTGCAAAATTTTGAAAAGATTTGTTTCATAATCTTTAGGCATAAAATTTCATTTCATTTTTGCCACCATCCTATCCCAATTTATGATATTGTGCTTGTTTTTATCCTCTTGTATTGTAATCCATCACACCAAATAAATGTGTGACCTCTCAATATAGTCACAACAAACTTCACTTTATTTTCATCACTTACATTCTCATACTTAAAGTATTTATCCATGGAATTTATCCAATTAATCAAATCCTCCACATTCATAATTCCTTCATACATAATAACCTCTAGTTTTGGCTTAGAAGTAGCTCCCATAAGTGCTTTGAAAATTCTATCATCTATAGTTTCCTCTTCTACTACCAATTCTTCTCTTATTCTAGTCTCTTCTTTTATATCACTTATATCTCCATTCTCATCTCCTCTCCTTTGAGTTATTTCAACCTCTTGCAACCTTGTTCTAAGCTCTCTTATTTCCTCCATTATCATAGCTTGAGTATCATGTCTCCTTCCTCCACCTCTTACTTTATACCCATTTTGATCAGTTTTAAATTTCTTGGCTCTATTGAATCTCTCTGACTCCCTTGAATAAGTTCTCAATATTTACTCTACTATGATACCAAACTTGATTCCAAACATGTTATATTCTATAAAAAATTATTCTTTCCCTTAAATAGTGACCTTTTCCTTATGTATGCATTCAAGTAATATGGTTGGTAAGCATCAAAATATCCACTTTTGAGCTATATGGATAAAAATACAATTTTGGAATGTTTATAAACATTTATAAATATATTTCACAAGGTAATGAAAGAAACTTTTACATATGGTTTGGATTTCTTGGCAAAAATTCCTTATACTGCTTTATTTTCCTTATAGTCTTGTTAAGGAATAAATATGAATATAACAACTTATAACATAGGTTTTAGAGTAATAGAAAATGTTTCATAGATACCCTTTTAGAAGATCTAATAGATCATAGAAGCATCTAGAAAAAAAATTTCTAAAACATGCCCAATTCACTTTTGTTCTTGTCCAAATGAGGCCTTGTTAGGCTTCTTGACTACAATAATCACCTCTATCAAATCTATCTCATTCATAGCTTAATGAAAATGTTTGAAACCACTTCTACTTCTTTCTAAACCTTTGTTGGTCCTCTCAACTTTTTAGCTCTTAACTCTAAATAACATGTAAGTTATGGTGGTTTTAGTCTTTAAACCCTAGCTGAGGGTTAAAGTCAACCCGAAAGAGAAATAATTGAAGATATTATATTAGGAATGGTTTCAAAACCTAATTTTGAGCTCTAAATATCTATATTAACCCCTTACAACTTTCTCTTTTTGAAATCATGTCCCCAAAATGCTTCACATTCTCCAAACAATAAGCTTTTTCCAAAACAGGGTGTGGATAACAATATATAAACAAAGTATAAAAGAAAACTTGAAGATTTTGATCACTCAATCCTTGAAATATTATTATTAAGCTTAAAAATCATTAAAAACATATAAATAGGGATTGGAAGCATATGGAGGACTCAAAATTCTCCTTGTTTTATTCATTCATTAATCAACACACATAGAAAACTGTCATACCTCCATATATCATCTAGAATCACCTTACAAATTTAGTTTTTATATTTCTTATACTCCTGATTAGATGATTCTCTACCTTCTAGAGCTAAATGGAGGATGATCTAACTATTTTGATATTTTTCCAAGTATAAAAAAACATCCATTTTTTTATATTTTCTCTCACCTATCCATTTAGAATGTAGGAGCATGTTTTACTAGCTTGATTGTAGATATAATAACTTATTTGACTCCCTAAATTTTCTAAAGACTTAAAACCTCCTAATATATGTAGTATATCCTCTAGAAGCTAATGACAATTCATCCTAACTCAAAAATACATATGATTTACCTTTGTGTATTTACATAATAAGTATTTAAATTCAAAGGTAGTGTTTTGGAGGGAAAACTTCCTAAAGACTCAAACTAATGAAAAACACACTCCTAATGTTAAACATAGCTTATTCTAGATTTGATAAACCTCCTCAAACTCTGCAAACACAATTTGAACCTTATTAAATTTGAAAAATTGATGTACATGCATTAATAGGTGCTGCAAAAAAATTGGATTTGACAAGAAAAATCCCTCTTTTTTGCTCCTTTATCTTGGTTTCCTTTCCGTCGGTATTTCAACAGCCTTGCTTTAGTAAAGAGTGGAATCAACCAGGTAAACAATGCATTCACTTCTAATTGTGGCGGAATCACCCCATGATTGTTCAAGCTCTGTACAAACACCTTTCAATGTATTTGTGATACCATACAATAGATTTGAAACTTTAAGTGGCCTTGACATTTCTTTCTGCGACTTTGTGTATAGCAACATCCTTACTTCATCTCACAATGGCCTTGCATACAATAGCAACCTTGCTTCAACATGCAGTAACCTATCCTCTCCTTTTCATAAAGGGGTAATTTTATATTAGATATTATTTTGTTGTGTTTATCATTTTACCTTTTTTGAAGTTATTTTCTAACATTTATTAGTTGATTGTGTTGTTATTTTGTAATTATTGGGCTTGCAGTCATTGTTTATATACACATTTTGTGTTTTCATAGACACTTATTGTGTGGTTAAAAACTGTAGGTACCATTTGATAGTTCTTCATGGTAGTATTTTACAGCTAGATGGAGGTTATATCATTTTCTAGAAAATTTAGTCTTCAAGAGGGAAAATTTTCCAGCTAAGAATTTTACCAATGAATCTTATGCTCCATTTAGAAGATTCATTATTTTATTTGGAAGGATCACTATAAATTGCAGTGGTCTCATGTTGGAATCTGTTCCAAAATGTGTGGTATACTTGTTCTTATTTCAATGACCCCATGATAACTAGTAGTGGCCTAGCTTTCAGCGGACTCACTCTAGAAGCTAGTGGACTTGCTCTATGTATCAGTGGCCTCATGATAGAGAACTTAAGTTTTCCTTTGCCTTGATTTTATTCACTTCATTATTTATTTTTTGTTACCAAAACTAATAATATATGTGTACATGTTTCCATATTCATTAATCAAATATCATTATTGTCAAAACAAACAAACAATTTAACCAAAAAACCAAATTGTGTGGTCATACATTATGTTATCTTTCTTTACAATTTTGGTTGGGAAATCACATTTTCATTATCCAAATTTTTCATATCATATTGGATTAAAACATTTATGTAACCACTTAGGTTTCTTGAAAAAATGTTACAGGTTGGGTTAATCATTTCCTTAACCACTTAGGTTTCTTACAAATGTTAGATATTGGATTATAATTTTACTTAACCATTTTACTAGGGTTTTTATTTCCCTTCCACATCTTTGGCTACTTAGTTGTGTATTCTCTTTCCTATAGGATAAAATATGGTTGAGTTAAACCTATTTTAGTAATAGAATATGGAAAAACATTGTCTGAGTTGAACCAAGTGTGTCTTACATCAAGACCTAATAATCTTCTGAATTTTTCCTTCCTTTATCAAATGCAATAACCCAAACCTTTGCCAAAATTTGACCAATAATTTTTGACATCGAAAGTTACAATTTTTCCAAAAATTATTTGATTGATATAACTACACCATTAGGCTACCAAATTTTACCTAGACTTCGGAAAATCACACATCCAAAACTACGTAAAATATTCACTTACAACTTTTATGTTGCCCAATTTTACCTAGACTTCCTTAGGAAAACTTCACATCCAAAACTAGGTAAAATATCCATTTATAGTCGTTATGCTACCCAATTTTACCTACAATTCCTTAGGAAAATTACACATACAAAACTAGGTAGAATATCCATTTACCTACACTTCCTTTGTAGGCATAGTGTGAGACAGGCAATCAATAGCAAATGGTAGCAACATAGAAGCGACATAGATGAAATCACTTTCCAACCATTTTCACATTCATAAGTGCCTAGAAGCATTCTACAGTGCCCTAACACCCCTGACCTGATCTAGGTGCCCCAATCTAGGAAGATATGAAAATTGCACAAATTTCTAGGCACAGTAACGACAGTTTCCTCCTCATGTTTATCATTTTTCCAATTCGACACAGCCCAGGATTAATTACAAAATCCGCTAAGTATTTTATTCCTTCTCTTGCACCTAGGGTTTCATATTTTTCTAGCTTATTGTTTAGGTCAGATATGTACTTTATTGCTATATCATTGTGTTGTGACTATGTAATTAGGGTTTTAGCTTTATTTTTAATATTTGTAAAATCATTTGATGAACCCATTTCTCAATTCCAATCTTATTTATAGGGTTTTCTTCTTATGCCCATCACCCGTAGTATTCCTTTTGGGTCTTTTGAGCATCTCGAGCTTCCTCCATTTTCCCGTAGGATTTCTAAATCAATGGCTAAAACTAATAATCCATTCACTAACTTTCAACAAGTTCCTCTCGAAAACATTGAAGCATCTGATAGTGAGCACTCATATGATGAAAACTCAAACGTTGATCAAGAACAATTAGAAAATCTCACAAATTTTCATCAAGCTTTGTGTGATAATCCTTCCCATCTTTCGCATATTCTTCATGCTTTGATGGCTACTAAAACTCGTGTGATGTTGCTTCGGCACCCCTTATTGGTTCTTCCTTGGCTACCATGGCCTCCACCCAACCCCTTCATATTCCTACTTACATTCCAAATACTATGGCTCCCATCATTCAACCTAATGCTTCTAATTCACAACCTGACACTTCTTCAAATATGCCTGATTTAATTTCTTTATATCATGATTTGCATACTCAAATTCATTAACTTCAATTGGCCACTTCTTGCACATCCCCATCTCTTGATTCTACTTTACTCCTTCACACTCATTTTGCACCCACCATCTTCACTTACTAACTTCCTCCAAAAAATTTCACTCCTAAGCTACCCATTTTCAAAGGCCATGACGACCCTCAAGAGAATCTCTAAGCATTTCATGCAACATGTTTAGATTATGCGGATGATTACACTTTACTCATAAAGATATTTCCTCGCAACCTTCAAGAATTTTCAATGCATTGGTTATACAATCTACCTATCCACATGGTAACATCTTTTACACATTTAACCGATGTTTTACTCATTCATTTTCTATTAATATCAGCTCTAAGATATTATATGCTCAAATAACGCAAATTAAATAGGGGTCTAATAAGCATATAGTGGATTATGTCTTATGGTATAAGAACAACTTAGCTAAGATGTCTAATGTTCTTGTGGAATCTGAACTTCAAGACCTTTTTTTCCAAAGTTTATTACAACCTCTACAGGAGAGTGTTATCTTCGAGACATCTATATCATTCGATCATTTATGTCATACTCTTAACCTACGCAAAAGTAAACTATTATCTATGGGAAAGATTAAGTATCATGACAAGGCTTCATCTTCTACGTGATTTCAAAGTAAATCAACTTTCAAGCCATCTATAAAACCTATTGAAGTTAAAGCTACTGTCAACGCTATCTCTAATCCTAAAAAGCTTCGATGCTAACCACCTAAGCATACATTGACTAAACTACCTTGTACTTCACATATTATATTTCCACAACTAATTGAGAGCAATATTATTACGATTCCTCCTCGACTCAATTTAGACCCATCTCATCCTAAAGGTCACAATTATAATGAAAATTTTAGATGCAACTATCAACAATGCATTGGGCATTCTACAGATTGATGTTTCAAAATTCAAAATCGTATTCAAGATCTTATCGACAATAATGAAATTGAGCTTCCTAAGCCTATGACATTTACACCAGTCAACAAAAATCACAAGTTCAAGATCTTCAAAAATCATATTCTTAAGCATGATAAGCAAGTGAACGACTCTTTATCCAATCATACATATCATGCAATTCCTCCTCCTTCATCGGGGGATCTTGATTTTCTAGTTTCTCATGTTGATGCATATCCACCATTTATTACATTATTTGAATATGAATATCATGTTACCTTCTCTTCTAACACATTATATATCAATACTTCTATCAGGCCTCATCTTATCAATAATACAATGATTGATCCATCATTTCATTTGTATGTGTTCTCTATTGAACTTATTTTTTCAACTATCTCTTATCACATATTTCATATCCTATTCCTAAATCATATGGTTACGTCAAAATTCTAATCATAATTGGTCGTCTTACCATGCTTGTTTCATTTCTTGTGGCACCTTAAATTAAAGGGTGTGACATGCTCTTAAGCCTAACCTGGCTCCGTGTAACCCAGACCATCATTTTCATGAATCACTTGTGCCTAAAGTTCATTCATAACACGCAAGTCATTACCATCAATGGTGTTCTACCATCCATACCATGGCCACAACCTCCTCTTGAGGTTTTTGTTGCACTTGCTAGAACATCTAGGTCCACAGGACCTCTCAATTCTAAAGCACAATCTACTCTTAGCTCGCTTGTTCGCACATGACCTACTCACTCTCACAAGTCTACTAGTCCATCTCATCAGTCTAGGTCCACCACTCATGAAAATCCTTCACATAGGTATACATCACCTCCTCGGTTTCTTTTACATAGGTATTTATCGCCTTCATGCTCTCATTCATATAAGTTTTCATCTTCGCGTTCTTCTTCACATATATGTCCATCACATCCGTGCTCTCCTTCACATAGGTTCCCATTACCTCTGCGGTCTCCTTCACATAGGTTCACATCACCTCCATGGTCTCCTTCACATACATGTATGTCACCTCATAGGTCTCATGTACATAGGTCTCATTCACTGATACATCATCTATCTCATACACCACTGATCTTAGAGCATGGTCACACGCCTTTATCTCTGCAAACATCTGGTGGAGAATCCTCATCTTTCACTTTTATTAGATATCATATTCATCATAATACATTATAGGGCATCATACTTATTTCCATCCCCCTTCTAGCATTATCAAGTTATCTTACATTTTTACTTACACTTTGTATTTAGTCTTTCTCATTCATCTTTCACATCTTGATACACTTGTATTGTCATTACCCTATGATGTTCTCGTGTTCCATGGTTCATACTCAACTATTGAGTATCTCAATATGAAATTAACCTTACCACCTCACTCAATCTCTATGCTCTATGCTTTTTTGATCATATATTTCTAGTGCATAATTCACACCATTTCCTGATGATGCACTCTTTTTCTATGGTTCATTCTTGACTGCTAAGGGGGAATTTATAAATGAACCTCATCTCATGAATAATCATTCACATTTTATTGGGGGGCACTTTGTTCTTATAAAACTTAATTTTTATCCCATTCCATTCACACTCACAGTATGTTTCATATCTTGGTTACACTTACTCTTGTTTTCTTATACTTGCATGTTACACTTTGCTTACCATGTTGGATAGATGTTTCGTATGACATTATATTTTCTATATACACGTGCATTCACTTGCTGTCATTCCCAAATTCTCAACACAAAAATACAACAATAAAATTATCTGAATAATTTTGTTTTTTTCTTTAATTGCTCACTACAGAACACCACGTGGGCTCCAATAGATAAACTTAACATCACATAATACACTTACACAAAACATCAACCCACATAGACAACATGATAACACCATATACATGTCAATGCCACACTTTCCCTAATGAACAAATACTAGATATGACCCAACCACAAAAGGGACCCAATGATTGGAAAATCCATAACACAGCAGTATCATGATTACATCTTAGTTATGATTAAAATTCTAAGAGCATTTTTCATGCAAGGATAAATTCTCATTTTCCACCTACATATTCTTAAATTCATTTAACATTAAACTTACAATACAAACACTTAATTTGGTTCTTTATCCTTTACAATAATTTCCATAACTTAAATAATTATTTTCCATATTTCAAACTACATAAAAAATTCCTAATTCTCGCGTTCTTATGTTAAGGTTCTGTTTCTCAAATGTTTATTCAATGTTTAAATTTTACCCTTATTACACAAGGGAAACTAACATGAAGTCAAGAAAGAAATCTTAGGATTTAAGGGAGATTTAGATTAAAGATACCTCTTCCCATAAACATTCTTCCATCATAGTATCTTTATTTTCCTGTAATAGTTGTAATAGTTCAATAACTTGTTTGAATCCATTCAACATTTTCACATCAAGAAATTTTATTTAGATTTATATATATCTTTTTTTTGCTCGAAATTTTGATCTCACAAAGAGAAATTCATATTTATTTTTAACAACATGAAAATGTCTAGTTGAGCTATAATAACTTCAATTATGACATTACTCCTAACCCAAAATCTTGTTAACTCTTGTACTCTTTACACTTATGTCATACTTTTGTCTCACTATTGGCATTGTTTTAGAACAGTTGTAATTTGAATGACATGTAGTTTACACGTAAGGATTCGTGACTACAAGGAGTGGTGACCCTACACCTAACTACTCATTTCATTTCTCTTAGACCATCAAGTATTAAATGCATATAACAAGACAACCCAATAACTATATGCTTCTCAAATACCTCCCAAGGAATAACTTTAATTGTTGGGTGAATATGCATTAGTGTTTCCTTCACCAATAACCTTAAGAGAGAATCAATGATCCACTAACTTCAAAAGAGTTCATGGATGGGGGAAAAATCACACCATACAAGAGGCACATGGTAATCTAGTACTGCATACTAAGGGGCACATTTATCTAAGAGGGGGAAAAGGGGTTCAAATGCAAAAGTTATAAAATTTTACACGTTCAAAATCCTTCTAAACAAATATTTACAATCTTTGGTAATCATATGTCATATGTCCTTTACTTAATCACTAAGATCCTAAATAGTATGATTTCACACTTAACCAAGTTCAGATTATTCCTAGGAAATTTAAGTATTCGATGTGTATTACAAGGTGATATGCAATTATAATGTTATACACCCTATGATCCTCTAGTGACTACCCTTCTCACTGGAAAAATTATACTAATGTGTAATTCACCCTAATTCCCATAAGAGGTCCTATTTTGACTAGTTTCCCTTATCACCTAAAAGGGCCTACACCCTAACAATAGGAAAAACTAGATAAAACAATTATGCCTACCTTGTTTCTTATGAACAACTAGTGGGACTCCTTCCAAGATAACACCTCTATTTGTGAAGAGACGGGGCTTCAAAATCAAAGGTTTCATGCATAGGTATCTTACGACGTAGGTTCCACTCATGGTTCAAACCCTCATTTCATAGGTACATAACATGCTTAATTCTAATTCCATGGAATAAATCATGATTTTTAATTTACATTAGGTTCAACACCTTGTTAGGACTGGAAGTCTAGAGGTTTATACTAGATGCAAGATTTACAAGGTGAAACACAAGGGCTCAACTAATCACCACGAGGCCTTATCGAAGCATGACACCTAAGAGAAGAACTACTAGTTGGTAAACACTAGCACCCATACTTAGGATGGTCATAGTCAAAGTGGGGATCACTCAATATGGAATAAATCTTGAGTTGTTCTCAACTGTCTAGTTTTAAAGCTCACTTATTAATCATGCAATGAACGTGGGAAGATGCAGAATTGAAGGGTTTATAGCACAATTCCATTTTAATTTATATAGGGATACTTATTTCTACCTTACTTGATGTATATTTCATAGCATAGCTATAAATGAAGTCAAGAAGAGCATTACGTAATATTTGGATTAACTCTTAAAACTTGATAACAAAAAAAAGTTTATTTAAACTTCATACACGACAAGGAAAATATTTTATTTGAAAGCAATAGAAGGATGAAATTTTACTATAAGCATAGCAATACACTGTTTTCATTATCATTTATAAATTACAACAATACACAAATAAATTACAACCATGCCATTTCATCATCTTATTTGTACCCTGCAAAACCATGTGAGCATGAGTCAGCAAAAATCGTTGGCATGGCACCGATCGTAATGGGTCTAGTTTGACCTAATCAAATAGCGGTCGGAGGCATACAAAACCCCTTTTCTAAACTAGCTAGAAAGTTTTTTATCCCCAAACTGAAGGTTACAAGCAATTTTCTAGTAGAATTACTAAATTTTTGAGAAGGCGGAAAAGTGTTTCTTCTCTCAAAGTCCAAACGGTGAGCCGAAATGAAAACTAAATGTTCACTTTTAACAACTTCTTAAAACTGCAAAATGGGGTAACATGGCTCCTAGAGGGGCAAAGATGAGATGAAAAATGGTTAATTGAGGTAAATATAAAACTTGATGTGACTCCCCAGATAGCAAGGAGCACAGACGAAACTTAACATCCTTTTTTTGGTTTTCAAAAGTTTGTTTTGTGAATCTCTAAATATTTCATTTTTCTAACTTTGCAAGGTAGACAAAATGGTTGTTTTATTTGATGACTCATCTAAATCTCTCTAATACCAGTGGACACAAGCACCCAATTTAGATACCCTGGTAGCAATGAAAAATTTTGTGGTAGCAGTCATAGTTGATATTCAAATTGTAAATCAGTTACGTAAATCACAAGGTGGAGTTTTATTGCTTTACACTATTTAAGTTTGGTTAAATCTCCAATTTTATAATTATCCATTAGTTTCATATTATATTATATTGCAAATGAATAACCAAAATAATAAAATTATAGAAGATGAAGGTAAGCGAGACCATGCCTGAGAGTAACGAAGAGGGGGTAAGAGAGTGCTCCAGGCGATCCGCATTCATGACCAATAATATCACACAAAAGAAGAGGATTTCTTCAAGTGGTTCATGAGAATTGTTGAAGCCAAAGCGACTCCATTCACATGTGCTCCTAAAATACCAAGAAATACACTCACAACACGTTGATAAAAAAAAATTGAGATTCCTTAAGATAGTTGGTCGTAGCTAAGAATGCATACTCATAAACATCACAAAAAAAAATGTGCACATCGTGTACCATGGTAAACCATCCGGATAAGGCATTTCTTTGAACTCTTCAAAGGCTAGTAAAAGGCACCATTTATCCTAAATCATCATGTTCCATGGCACCACATTTAATTTGAGCATTTTTTGGAGTAATTCACACACCTAACCGTGGGTAGGCCTATGAGAGTGTAATGCTCCATATAGCATCGAAAAGAAAAATCTCTAAAGTTTCGCACAATATCATTTCATAAATCTCCTTTTAAAAAATTCATTTTTTTCCATATCTAAAATAATCAATTTGAATTTTTATCTAGATGGAGATCAAACCATTCTCCTTAACATAACTCATTATAAAAAAAAAAACCTAATTTGTGATGTTTGACAATGTCTAAATTTGGATTTTCCTTCAGCATATCTTCTAGCAAGATGTAAAGTTTTTTTTTTTGCCCAAGATTTAACACCACGTCTACCCTGAACATATCAATGGCATGTAGAAACAACTCACAACCAAGGCCTCCCACATTTTTTAACCCACCTCACTGATGGTGCCTCCACCCTGCTCTAAGCTCCCATTTGAAATGGCTAAGAAGATGTTGAAAATGGAAAACAGAGGGCTTCATGCAAAGGAAGAGTGAAAGAGACAAAATCTTGTAGAGACAAACGTAGGATAACATGAAAGGGAAATCCCAAATCCTAAATCAATACACCAAATAATCAAGAAAAAATATAAAGAGCCAAAAATTGGAGTGGTATTCAGCATCTACCCCTAGAATGGTGTTGTGAAGGTTACAGTACATGTAGCACATGTGTACAGAAGCAGAAGAAGAACAATAACTACATGTATACATTACACTCGAATGCAGTTCATCCTAATCCTCAATATTCTTCTTCTTCTTTTTTATACAAAAACAAAATAGTGACAAGTGGTAGTTTCCTTTCATCTCAGAGACAAATGAACCCACTTCAGATACAGCTAAAAAACCATATTAATAAATTTATATATAGTAAAATGATGAGATATTACAGTTACATATTTATCTTTGTGAGGGATGAATAAACCAATAATAGTACTGATTTTTGGATAGTTATTAGTCAGAGTGTCATTTAGCACAGATCCTCATCACATTTTGTTTATTTAATTATAAGAGTACACAAATATGCTTTACCATTGTTAGTAAAGTAGAGCTATGACTTCTACATTGGCTGCGACTATACAATTACTAATAATTTTACAATGTTAACTTGGGTTTCACTGTGGTTAAGAATTTAGATCTCAAATATAGTGTTTGTCTTATTATGGAAGAAAATGACAGGTATGAAAAGGTGTTTAGGATGTGTCACTCTCCACACATGCTAAGGCTGAAAAAGTTGGCCCTCCTCCTGACACAAACCATTGTAATTCCTCCACATCCATAAATTCTCACCAAACGCATTACATCTTTTATTTTATTTTATTTTATTCTTTTTTTAGTTTATGTTGGACACTACATATACACTTGTATCATCATCACCCTATGACACACTCTTGTTCCATGGTTCATACTCAATTGCTGAGGGTCTAAATATGAAATGAACCTCACCACCTCGCTCACTCTCTACGCTCTATGCTTTTTCAATCATATCTTTCTAGCACATAATTCACACCATTTCCCGATGATGCACTCTTGTTCTATGGTTCATTCTTGACTGCTAAGGGGAAATTTATAAATGAAACTCATCTCATGCATACTCATTCACATTTTCTTGGGGGGAACATTGTTCCTATCAAACTCACTTGTTATCCCATTCCATTCATACTCACAACATGTTACATATCTTTGTTACACTTACTCTTGTTTTCTTATACTTGCATGTTACACTTTGTTTACCATGTTGGACAAATGTTTCATATGTCATTATATTTTCTATTTACACATGCACATTCACTTTCCTTCTAGTTGTGAATGTATACTTTATATAGATATTTGCACACACCATGAATGCTTGGCCTTATAACTCTTACCAGTCCCACAGCGGATCCTAGGGGCATCTACTTTCATACACATCACAAGTGTTATTGTTTCGTTATATACTACTTCCTATTCTTACTAGCACACTACTTTCTATTGAATCATACAGGTTTTGACATAATTTCTATCTTTCTAACATGCTAGTGGGTGCTTCATGTGTAGCATTTACTTTGCATGAACTATTCCCTACCATGGTTGTCGGTTACTCTTTACTTGTCACTGTTTTCCATTGTTTGTCATTGTATGTCATTATTTACGGGATTTTCCCTTTGTCTTGTTTGCACACTGTATGTTTTTGGATGCTTTCGCTCTGATTGTCTTACGACATTGTGAGTGATGTCCCATGTTTGAAACCTGATTTTTATGGTCTACAAATTCTTCTTTCTTGTCAGATTACACTTTGTCTTGTATATGTGTTGTTATATTATTTTCACTAACACATGCTTCCTAGCCACTTTGTTTTCAGATGCCTTGGTTTGGGACTAAGAACATTCCCTCCCCCTGTAAGGCATCAATTTTAGATTGTCTTTCATTCCTCTCTTTTGGGTTGCATCCTCCTAGCGATGTCACATGCACCCCAAACAAGGGGGTATCATTGGGTGAATCAGTCACCCCATAAAATAGTTCACAATTACGGTACAAGACATTTCAGTATAGAAACAACGTAGTCTTCAGTCACAAAAATGACCCAGAATCTGACTCGGGTCCTCAGCACAGCACAGACACCAGCGCCCAGACACATACACGAGTTCCTAGGTGTCCCTGACCCTTCTTGGGTGCCTATGACCAGGGGAAGTTATAGACGTTTTCTCATATCAACATGGTTCACAATAGTCTACAAAGCAATTTTCTCAGTACAGGCACATTCCTCCAGCAATTAGCATGCATGTTATCTCCTTTTTCTATTTCACATTGGATTGAAATATATCGAACTTGATTAAACTTGAAAAAAATATGATCACACCATCTGTAGTGGTGTATAAAATGTCGATAAGTAGTCAAAGGATGGATAATAACAATAGACCTTTCTCCCTACAATTCTTTTGTAGTGGTGTGAGATCGCCCAAAAAACTCGCACTTGGCATGAAATCACCCAAAAAACTCATTCTTCTACAAAATTTTCAAGATCCTTTCTATCCTTTCACTCATCGTGGATCAAGTCCACATGTTCCTTTTTGCATTTTTACATACTGTTTACACACTTTTTACACGTTTGAATCAAATTTTTCATATACACGACTTTGACTACTCTTTTTCTCTTCTCTTTTGCAGGTTATTCCTTTTGGGAAGCAGCAGTCACATCATCAAGCATCAAGTGGCATCGACAATAGGTACAATGTGACATATACACATACACTTTTCACCCCTAGGTTCATTACCTCTTCTCTAGCTTCCACACTTCATTTTTGTCACTCCATGCTTTTTCTTGTCTCCTCAACACGTTTTTCACCATCAATCTACATAGTTATCAAGAATTTTCTCAACAACATAAAGTGGGGGCAAATATAGACACTAAATCTTGCACTTGGGTACATTTCTAGGTCTTGATCACATACCACTATTCATATGATTCATAAGTGAGAAAATTACTAATTGACCATTTTCTTTAGCCTCTTTGCTTTCTTTCTATTTATCTTCTTTCTTGCACATTGTATTGCCCAGTCTGAATTTCAATACTTTGACTTTTTTGAGTCTAGACATGAACACGTAGATCGGGAAACCAATGCACAGCGCGTAATCTTGAACTCCTGTTAGGCGTATGAGCTCTTTGTTAGCAATGTATGGCATAATTCGTCTAATCGAGACTTTGCCACATGAAAAGCTCTAAGATGTATCTTGAGTGTCATCATGGCCAGTGTCATCATGGCCATTGAAAGTGGGCAGCTTAAGGGTGACGCAATTGAGAGGAAGTGAATAAGCAGATAATGGCGGGTGCAAAAGCTAGTGTGATCAGAAGTAAGGAGGAATCAAGAGATGAAAAGGATCTACTGCGAAGTCAGCCTAAAGTTGTATACTCACGGATTTCCAAGAGTAGTAGATCATCCATATAAAGCTATCAGTTCAAGGCACAATGGGTTGCATTCGGAAGAAGACACTTCAGGTTAGGATAGATAAAGGGGATTTTTTCAGTGGACACATAGGAATGGAAGTAGGACATGTTAAGGGGTATTGGGTGCTAGGCCATAACAGGGCGTCTGGAAGAAGATCCACCTAGGGCACGATTCTACATGAGCACACATCTCGATTTGATGTGTTTTAGGGTTTTATAGGTGCTCTTTCTCTTGAGAGGTTATAGGTGAAATTCTATATGCATAACGGTTGTCACACATGCAATAAACAGTGATGGAAATTAGTGAGCTTGTCTAATTGTTCTTGAAAGAACATTAGTGTCTAACTCATTGTAGGAGTGTTCGGCACCCGTCAGAGGTTTACAATGTTTTCCAAAGGCACCCCTGACCTAATCTAAGAACCCCAGTAAAGGTAGTTATCAATATTCACACCATTCCCTTCTGAAGATCTATGAATGGAGGGAGGAAGCTCCTCATGTACTTAAAAGTTTTCCAAAATGACTAGCATACGGGTGACGATTACATAACAAGAAAGCCCTAGAGGGAAGGTATCCCTTCTCTTATACGATATGCGCACCAAATGATTTAATCTTAATTCTTAGGTCAGATCTAAAACTAAATATTGCAAAATCACTATGTGAAATAAATGACTATATAAATAGGGTAAAATACAGTAATTTTCACATATTTGTTAAACTAAGATGTAAATTATGAAACCCTAAGCAAGGAAGAGATAGATGAAGAGACTTAGATAATTTACACTCGAATGTATAGTAACTAATATGGACTAGTGAAAAGTGATGAATAGGACTGGGTAGATGGTGTCATAAATGACTCAATATGAAATCTCTGCAACCTCACGAATAAGGTCTGGACATGGGTGCACTCACACTAGGGCAGGGGAACGCATAGGCACTGGAGACCAAACTTCTGGGTGCCTGGTGACTACGTGCAATGAGCTCAGAATTTGGTTTTTATTATATCTCGCAAGATCTGTCGATGTTGCTTCCATATTGATCGCTTGGTAAGCACTCCTAGAATGTACTAAAGGGACCTGTAACCTGCAAAATAGAAGTTCACCTGCACAAGCCCGCAAATCGCATCAAACCCAAAAATAAAGATGCAGATATGGGGAGTCATAGAGACCCCGACAATCAACTTGAGAGTGAACTTATGACCGAGCATTGCCCTACATCTCATAATCAATGTAGTTCTAGTGAATGTGTGTACGAAATTGTGCCCTGGGATGCCCTTGTACAAATTACACTTAATAGCGGGATGGAACTAGATGTAGTCCATGTAGTAGAATGTGTGGATGGAATAAAATGAACTTCCCCTTCCTATGTAGTGTATGAAGAGTTGATGCAGCGCATTGTCCCTTGAATGGATGTTAAATGGATACCTTTAGTGTTCTTTGTGCCTTTTGAATGCAAGTTTATGTGATAACAGTAATGCTTAGTGTTTGGTACTTATTTTTGAAAAGTGACTAAGTATATATATGATTACCATATTTGAATTTCATAATTGAAAATTGGAAGGTCAGCTTAAAAAGGTTCCCAAAAGATAAAAGAGACCTAAAAAGAGTGAGTAAAGGTAAGCAAGGGTCAGGATCTCCCAGTATGGATAGAAGCACCTGGGTGTTGGTGTCCTAACTGGATGCCAGTGTCTAAGGCCATAAAGGATAAATCAGTAAAGTTCTGTCAAGGTTTTATGGTGTGTAAGACCAAAGAGAAAACAAAAAATCAAGAAAAGAGGCCAAAACTAGGTGTCAAACACTAGTTTTCTTGCTTAGGAATCATATATACATTAGTATGTTTTTGGGCCTAGAAATGTACCCAAGTGCGTGATTTTGTGTCTACATTCTCCCTCACTTTATGTTTTTGAGTGAATAATTGATAACATAAAGAATATAAGATATGTGTACCTTATGATCTTGTAGAGTGTTTAGTGAATAGTGTGCCAAGTGGACAAGTGAAGCGTGGAGTGATGCAAAGTGGACCGTGGAGGCTAAGAAAGGAAAGTGCCCCTAGGGGTGAAGCATATGTGTTACTTGTACTTGTTTTTGTGCTTATATTTTTTGTTGTAGATTGATTCTTATTGTGTATTAAGGATGGACCTGTAAAAGAAGAGAAAAAGAGTAGTCAAAGTCTCGTATATGAAAAATATGAGCAAAGTATGTAAAAGTGTGTAAACATAGTAGTAAAGGAAAGTGTGCACCTGATGTAAAAGAGTGTAAAGGATGGAAAAGTATCCTAAAATGTTGTGAAGAGTGAATTTTTTGGGCGATCTCACGCTGATATAAAGTTTTTTGGGCGATCTCATGCCAAGTATGATTTTTTTGGGTGATCTCACGCCACGTGCAAGTTTTTTAGGCGATCTCATGCCAAAGAGAAATTGTTGGGGAGAGAGGTCTAGTTTTTATCTCCTTTAATGACTCTGTCCAATAAGCACCACTACAAATGGTGCATCATTATTTGTTTCTTTTGTTATGATTGTTCTAAATTGTACCGATTGAAGGAGATAGAATGCATTCTATAATTGAAGGTTTATGCATGTATCTATAGAACAACTCTGTGAATTTTTGTAGACGATGTTGATATGAGAAGATGATTATATATTCCTATGGGACATTAGTGCCCAGGAGAGGTCCAGAGCACCTAGGCATTAGTGTGTAAGTTTGAGCGCTAGTGTATGTACTTTGTTTGAGGTCCAAGTCAGTTTATGGACCATTCAGTGACTGTGTTCTTGTATTGTGTTGACCTAAATTGTAGCTCTGAGACAATGTAGGGATGAACTGTTCACTTAACGTATGCCCCCCTCATTTTGGGTGCATGTGAAAATGGTAGGATAATGATGCCCAAAGGAGAGGACATGATGTTGAGTTGAACCATATACCTGCAGGGGGTAGAGAATGTGCATGGTAAAAGCCAAGGCACATGCAAACAAGATGGCTAGAAATATGTGTTAGTGCAATAAAATCATGTAATAGAAAAATGATGTAACAAGCAAGTGTGTAGACAAAATGGACCACAAAAAGTGAGTTTCAAACATAGGAAATCACTCACAATGTCACAAGACAATCAAGGCCGAAGCAACCAAAATCATATAAGACATAGGGAATATCCCACAAATAATAGCATATAATAACAAACAAGATCAAGAAAAATGTGTCAAATAACCATGGTAGCATATAGTCTTGCAAATTAAATGCTACATATGAAGCACTCATGATCATGTTAGAAAGATAAATACTATGTCATGGCATGTATGTATCAATGGAAAGTAATGCGTTATAAAGTAGAAGTAGGAAATGATGAAACAATAGCACCTGTAATGTGTGAGAGTAGTAAAGGTGGATACCCCCTGGAGCCTCAGTGGGACTGGTAAAAGGTACAGTGTCAAGAATCATTGCACCATGTAAGAACCTATAAGAGATTTGCATTCATAACTAGACACCAAGTGAACGTGCATGTGTATATGTTAAATATAATGACATACTGAGTATCTAAATAACATATTAAGAAAAATGCAACATGTAAGTAGAAAAGATAACAAAACTAAATGCAACCAAGATATGTAAATGCAATGTATGGGTGTAGTGGAATGGTATACAAAGTGTAAATATGATAGGAGCGGTGCACACCCAAGCACATGTGTATGAGATGAGGTTCATTTATAGGAACCCTCAACAGTCAATAATGAACCATAGAACAAAAGTGTGTCATTAGGTAATGTGATGTGTGAATGTAGATTCTAGAAAGATGTTTCATGTAGCATAGAGCGTGAAATGTGCAGTGGATGTGAGGTTCATTTCAGAATTAGACCCTTAGAAGTTGAGTATGAATGATGGAACTAGATTGTGTCATAGGGTAATGACGATACAATGCATGTATTAAAGGGTTTAAAAGTGCATATAAAGATGAGACATGAAGTGCGGAGCGTTAAGTGTGATAGTAGATACTAAAGAAAATTGGCAGGAATGGAAGGGTGGGAAAAAAATTGATGCCCCCAAGTGTGTAAGTGAGAGAAAGCTATCTAATGATAGTGAAGGGAATGGTACCTTCACTTTATGTTCAAGGAGATAAAGACATGTGACAATTTTCTAAGATCGGTGGTGTAGGCGGGTAATGATGCATACGTGAAGGAGACCTATGTAGTGAAAGTGGTGGTGAATACCTATGTGAGGGGGTTTCCCGAGTAAGGGACTTACACTGATGATTTGGACTAAGAGACTGATGAGGACGAAAATATCATGAGGTAGTTCTTGTACGAATAGGAGAAATAGGTGTAGAGTGTGCTTTAGAATTGATAGGCATGGAAGGCATAGATACTGTGACTTGTGTATAGATGTCATCAAGAGTAGGTCGAGGTAATGGTGTACATGGTAGAACACCTTTGATAATAACCAGTTATTTATTATGGATGAACTTAAGACGCAAATTATTCATAGAAGGGGTGGCTTGGGCAGAATTTTTGGTTGTATATTTTGTTGAGGAAAAAATATGAGGTTCAACCATAGTACACAGTACAAAATCCCTCCTTAGCTAAAGGTGGCGTACCCTATTTATTGGTAATCTAACCACACCAAAAAGTATTTACAATACTTACACTAATCTAACCATCAGGGGTTGGGATCTCATCCTAGTAGATTTATTCTTTATAGAAATAAAGGTGAATGAAAATAGAAGAAAAGAAATGACCATAGGAAGTTAGAAGTATGAGAAAATAATGGGTTGAAGTGTGCTTTCTCTTAGGCAAACGTGGCTGACTCTTTTATGCTTTAAGCTATCCCACATGATAAAATTGAGGAGAAGGGATTTAAAGATATTACCAAAGCTATTACTATGGAGGAGCTTTAGAAAGTTGTTTTTGCTCTAGAAGGAGATAAGGCTCCAGGACCTGATGGCTTTTGTGTCAAAATTTTTCAAAAATTCTAGGAAATTTTCTCAAACGATCTCCTAAGAGTGGTAAATGAATTTCTTAGAACTGGATATTTATTGAAAGAGCTTAATAATACCCACATAGTGTTGGCTCCAAAAAAAATGGATGCTAAAGATTTAAAAGATTTTAGACCCATTAGCTTGGTTAATGTTGTCGATAGAATTTTTACTAAGAATAGTGCAACCAGGCTGCACGTCATTTTGAATGATTTAATCTCAAAACAGAAAAGTAGGTTCATCAGAGGGAGGATTATTCAAGATGGTGTGATCATGGTTCATGAGAGCATTCACTCTATGCATAATAATAAAAAGGCTAGCATGGTCCTTAAACTTGACATGAATAAAGCCTTCGATAATTTTTCCTGGGATTTTCTTAACAAATTTTTGGCCAAATTTGGATTTCTTGACAAATTCAGAAGAGTTATTAAAGCCTACATTTCAACAGCTAGATTCTCTGTGGTGGTCAATGGTGAACCTGTGGGGTACTTCACCAGCAGTAGGGGACTAAGGCAGGGGGATCCTATATCCCCTCTTCTCTTTATTTTATTGGCTGATAGCCTCAGCAGAACAAATACCAAAGCTGTTAAAGATGGTCTTCTAAAAGTCACTAAACCTACATCTACGAATTAAACAACTTCTCATCAGCAATTTGCGGATGACACTATCCTACTCTTAGTGGCATCTATTCTAGAAGCTAGGGTGATCAAGTCCATTTTGAAATTTTATGAGGCTTCTTTTGGACAAGAGATCAACTTTGACAAAAGCTCCATCTTCTTTTTCAATACTCCTTTGGAAAGGCAGGATAAAATTGCTAAAGTATTGGGTTGCAAAATCAATGTGCTTCCCACTAATTATTTAGGGCTTCCCCTGGGTACTAAAAAATTTTCAAACAAAGTTTGGAATGACTTACAAGAAAGATTCCAAAAGAAATTGGTAGGATGGAAAGGAGCCATTCTTTCCAGTGCTGGGAAATGTCTGCTTATCAAAAGCACTCTTCAAAATCTTCCTATCTACATTATGTCTTTGTACAACATTCCCTTTGCTTTCAGAGAAAAAATTGAAAGGATTCAGAAACACTTTTTATGGCAAGGAATGGAGGAAAAATTTAAATATCACCTGGTTTCCTGGGATCAAGTGTGCACTCCTAAAAGGATTGGGGGCATGGGCATAAAAGACATTAGAAAAATGAATATGGCCTTAATTGTGAAAATGGGTTGGAGATTGCTTTTGGAGGAACAACCTTGGATAGATCTCATTAAGGCTAAATATCTAGAGCAGCAAACTGCTTCTTCCTTCCTACATTTTGAATTGTTTCCACATGGCTCCATTTTCTGGAACAACTTGATTCTTACCAGGAATTTTATTAAGAAAGGTTGTAGATGGAAAGTGGGAAATGGTAGAGACATCAATTTTTGGAGTGATAATTGGTCTAATTTCAGCCTCAATGATAGATTTGGTGCAGCTAAGGAGATTCTGGAACATAATTGTGGTACTATGGTCATAGATTACATGGGAATTGATGGAAATCAAAAGAGATGGAAATAGCTCTCTATGGATGGCTTGGATTTGAACTCTATGTTGTCCTCTCTTCAGGAGCAGATAGACCTCATCCCCTTGAATCAAGTGGATGTCAAAGATGAAATTTTTTGGCACAAATTTAGAGATGGGGACTATACGGTTAAATCTGGATACAATTCTTACTTTGAGAATACCTAGAATGAATTTAATTGGAGCAAAATATGGATGACTGAGTTAACCCCTAAAATTAACTTTTTCTTTTGGATTATGCTCAGAGGTAGAATCCTTACTAATGATAACCTGATAAAGAAAGGATTCATTATGCCTAATAGGTGTCAACTTTGCAAAAAAGATTCTAAAGATATTAAACACCTTTTTATCCATTGTGACTATGCTACCATGATTTGAAGCTATGCCCTATCCAAGTTAAATGTTCTCTGGACAGTACCTAAGGAATTCATCTAATTCTGGACCCAATGGAATCCTCCTTTTAAACATTGTGTTGTGAGAAGACTTTGGAAACTGATCATGCCCCATATTATCGGGAGAATATGGAAAGATAGGAATGACATCATCTTCAGAAATAACAAGCAGCACTGCAAGCTCAGCTTTGCTAAGATTGGGCATGTTGTTAAAGATGATATCAAGAGATTCAAACCCCCCAAAAATAAGAAGTATCCTGTTGATGAAGAATACATTATTTTCAATTGGAAGATTGGAACTACTAGTTTGCAGATTAGGAATACCTCAAACATTGATAGGTCTTTGGTCCATTGGATTCCTCCTGAGAGAAACTAGTATAAACATAACTTTGATGGCACTTCCAAGGGTAACACTAGTCTTGCTACTAGGGTAGGATTTATCAGGGATCACAAAGGTTGTTTAGTTACTACTTTTGCTAGTAAAATGGGGATTCAGATGAATCATTATGCTGAAGCCCTTGCTGCTCTTTCGGGGCTAAGGATTGCCAAAGATTTTGATATTCAAAACTTAATTTTGGAAGGGAACTCTCTTAATATCATCAATCATTTAAACCAAACTTCTCCTCCTAGCTGGACCATCAAGGAATTCATTATGCAAGCAATAAATATTTGTCAAAATATCAAGAATATCATCATTAGACATACCTATAGGGAGGGGAATAAGGTTGGGGACACTTTGGCCAATATGGGCATCAATATTAATCTTACCATATGGGATAATGCAAACAACATCCCTAAGGAGGTTCAAACTAGAATTAATGTGGATAATAATGGAATTACACACGTGGAGTAATTTTAATTATGACATGGAGCGGGTCTTAACTGAGGTGAAAGATCTCATTTGTGTGATTTATCCTCCTTTTTACGGCCACATTAAAGCCATCAAACCTCACACAGGTGGGAGGTATTTCAAAAAATAGGACAGTCATAAGAAAATAGCAGACTCTTACAAGGGTTTCAAGTAGGATATTTGTAGAATTGGTAGGAAGAACGAAAAAATGGGAGGGGTGCCATGTCAATTGGAGCCAAGTTGCGACCCGACCTGGAAGAATAATGAGGTACTTTGGAACCTCCTACACAAAGGAGGCATCTCAAATTTCATTGAACAAATTCAGGGTCATGACCTGAAAATTTCAATTCACTTTGCTACGGATTGGAAGGATAGGAAGGTCAAGTATGGTGGGCACAGGGTTATAGTCAATGAGGATCTGATTGTTGAGGCAATAAGCCTGGAACTAGAGGGCTACCAGTTTTTTAGTAAGAGGATTGACAGGGTTACTGAGGCCAAGAAATTCTCCAACGAGGGCAAAGAGCTGGAGTTTGTTGCTGCGGGCATAAGGGTAAGTTCTATTCCCACACCATATGATGAAGTGACAAATATGATGGTCAGATATATTTCTTTGGAAGAGCATTATAAAATAGTCCCTGTTAAACACTTTGTTTTTCTAAACCATTTTTGAAGGAATTTCACGGTATGTTTCTTGCATTACCTTCTCAACTCCCTTAATTGCTCTGTTCTAGATTTTCAAAAGCACTCTTGTGTTGTTCCTTTGCATCAGGGCCTTATCTTTCTATTGCACAAGCTTTGTGTTGCCAAGTTCCCTGGCTTCCTGATTGCCTCTAGTGATCCACTTGCTACCACCTCCTCTGCTCCCACTCCCACTCTTGTTGCCCCTTCCAAGTCCAAATCCAAGAACCCCATGAAAACAAACACCCCTCTCACTAGTAGGATTCTCAGAAGCTCCAAAGAGATGGAGGTTACTCGAAACTTGCTCCATATCAGCAATGTTGGTATTGAAAAGGCCATGCATCATGAGGAGTCTCAAGTGCCTAATAGTTGAAAGTTTGATGAAGAGAATAACAAAGGCAAGGATCAGTTTACTGATATATATAAGAAGTTGAACTCTCTAGATACTAGACTAGGGAGAGATAAAGATAGACATGATCATAACATAGTTGTCTTTAAAGCCATAAGTGACTTTCTAGAGCAGCAAGTTTGGAGCATTGCTATGCTAAGTGGGATCCCTGCAACTATTTGGGGGAATGAGAAAGAGAGGAGTATGGCCTTTTCGCAGCTGGACACTTTGGACTCAATGCACACAATCACTTTGGCATTGTTTACCTCACTACAAACGATCCAGTCCATAATTGAAAGAGCATTCAATAAATAAAATCACTTGGGCTGGCGGGATTCAGTATAGATGTTGTTCTTTTGTGATCTTTTTGTTGTGATGTTGCTGTTTTTTTGCGGTTTTGTTATGGTCTGTGTCCTTTTTTGCTTCTAGTTGTAACCTACTCTTAGTTACTTTTGGAAACACTGTTATATCTAGATTTTGATCCTTTTTTGTTGAATCTTCATAGTCTTATCAGGCTGGTGAGCCCTTTATGTAATAGGGTATAGTCCCTTCAAAACTATTTACCAATAATAAAAAATAATGCGTTGAAGATACAATGAACAAGATAGTGGAATTTAAAGGACCATGTAATGCATTGAACATAATAACAATACCTTAAATGAAGAAGATAACACCACAACACATAATTTGTAATAGATACCTCTTATATTCTTTGATAGCCAGATTGAGAATACAAAGTTTTTCTCTTTTCCAGTTCTAGGATATATACTATTGTTGCAAAAATCTCCAACCCTTTACAATTCCATAGCATTTTACATTTATATAGAAGGGGAGGAGAGAAAAGGGAAAACAATTTGGATTGTATGCTAAAAATAGAAAATACACATTAACAATTCATTTGACTGGTTCTCACAAACTGACCCAAATAAACTTGTAAATCCAAAAGATGTTCCAACCTCTAGAAAATCAACATGCCTGATGTAAAAATGAAATGACATGATTTAGTTGTCAATCAGAATTATCTTTTTCTTCTTCAACATTAGCTTGCTTCTAACAGAATTCATATAACTTCTGAATCATATCTTGTGTTTCTTTATCCTCTAGTCCACAAGAGTATTGGTTCAAGACATCATACATCTTAAATACATTTCCCATATTTCATGGAAGCTTATGATATTTCTTGATGACTTTTTACAAGTTACTTAGGACATTTTCACATAAGATTAACTTATCAATGGCTCCCAAGCCAAAATATTATTCACATGATGATTCTTTTTCAACCAAGTCTTGGAACTTCTTGAAGATACTATTAGCAGGTAGGATATTTGATGTATCATCCAGGACATCCTTAATGATCTTGGCCAACTCTTCATCAATATCATTAGTGGCATCAACTACATCTTCTTTGACCTACTGAATCTTTTCACAAGCTTCTTGAAGGATCTTGACTCGGAAGTCAATGGCTTTACAAAACTCAAAATTCTTGTCCCTATCATCCACGATTCCTTCTCCAAGTAAGCTGTCAGAGCTAACCTTTTTAACCTTGCTTAGAGCTTCATATGTCAACTCCCAATTGCCACATTACTTTTCATCTTATCAACATCTATCCTTGCCTTCTCAATGTCATTGTAGGTATACACAACATCCATGATTATCCTTTTCCTTTGAGTAAGGAGACATTATATAACTTCCCTTCCCTTTTGATTGATCTTTTTCATTTTGGGCACAAATGAGAATTCAAAGATGATTGGAGTAGGGAAAGGGATCTGAATTTGTGTAGGTTGGGAAATCTTGAGCAAAAAAATTATTAATTGTTCTACCTTCTCCTTTAGATCGTCTTTTGAATCCTTAGTTTCCTTGAGCTTCTTGAAGAGATTTTGCATGGCTACTTGCACATCATGTTTTGAACCTTCAATGCTAACCTTCTAAAGTACTACCTTAGTTATTTGATAATATGAGGCCATAATATCCTCTTTGGTTTTATTAATAAAAAGCACATCGATCTCTGCATACCTTTTACAGGATGCATTAATAGTGATGTGGGAAATGTTCTTTAGTTTCTTAGATGTGTGTGAGGGTGCAAGTTTCAAATAACTAACGTCAAAGGATTCAAGGGGAAATATTGTCTTTCTTTTCCTTGGGGTTTTTCTAGCCAGGCAGGAGGGAATAGAGGAAGAGGGTTCTTGTGAGGGAGGAACAATAATAATTAATGTTGTATTTGGTAGAGTGATCAAATTAGTTACCAAGGATGGAGGAGTAGAAAAGAAGGTAGTCACCATGTTAGAAGATGTGGGAGGAAAATAATGTATGGAAAATGGAGTAGCAGAAGAGGGTGGAATTTGGGTCACGTCAGGATATCCTAAATCCATACCCATTCCTATTAAAAGGGGGGAAAGGGATGAGAATACACTTGTCATAAGTGAGACTAGAAGAGATGAGGGAGATGGAGGTGAAGAGATATCGATGGACGTAGAGACTGATGAGATATGAAAGGAAGAAGATGATGGAGGATAGGAAATGAGGGGAGAAGAGGGAGTGGAAAGAGTTTCCTTAGGATGTATGGTAATGATGGGTACTGTGTGAGTGATGAGGGAGGAAGATGGAACATGTTAGGTAACCATAATGCCACTTGATGCCTCCAAAGTATGCTGAGGATAAGGGGATTCGATCACAACAACAGATGTAGTGGGGACAGAAGATGAAGGAGGAGTATTTTTTTGTCCCACTGTTGTAGAAATTCAACTTCAACTTCTTCTTAGATGCGTCACCTTTATCTTTTCATTCCTTAGACGGACCCACCTCTAACACATAATTTTTTGGAAATTTAGGGAATTGGGGATCCTAAGGCTAAATATTCCATGAATATAACCAATTGTTGGTTCTAAGGAGGCTCTGACCAAATCTATCATGAATAAACATAGATTCTTTAATAGAGCATTCAATTGGAACAAATACCATATTATCACCATCCATTTGTTCATACATATATTCCAAGATGTTTCAGTCACCAACTGATCCTTTAGGAACATCAGCGAGATATAATTTTATAACATCATCCAAGATTAATTTATTTTTTATATTTTCTCTTAATGGCTACTTCGTCCCTTCAATCAGCCCAAATATCTTCAAAATTTGGAACATGGAACTGCAATGTTCCATAGGCTTTTAGAATCCCAAGATAGTCACAAGTTAACCTAAGAGACATTACCTTCTTGATTTCTTCTTACATATCGACACTCACATTTTTATCTTTGAAAACAAAGGTGCATGCATATCTTCCAATGGAAATGGAAATATGAATCCTTACCTTGTACTTGCTTTGTTGGAACTTTTGAAGATCCAAAAATTATCTTACCAATTCCATGAGGACCTATTTTTCACTTGGAAATCTTGTAAGATTAGTTGGTGACCCATGGAACGCTCCGACCCAAAGATAGGTGAATATCTAGAATTGCAATAATATGCAACCCCAATGAGACATCGCATTCCACGCAACATCGGTAACCCTTTTCTTAAGAGATTGGGTTCCAATCTACAGATGAAATTGTAGAATAAAGTGTCATTAACTCTCCAGAAATGAGTCTCGCTTCCTTTTAGGTACAACCGAGGATAATACTTATAAAGGCTTTGTTGTTGGGTGTCACAATCCAAAGGCATGGACCCCAACTTTTCCAATCCTAGGTATACCATTATCTCAACTTCAATATAGACAACATATGACATCATATAATATTTTCTTGTGGTCAACACTTCTCTCATTTGTCTATCGATTATGTCAAGTGTCCGGTGTAACTTTTTCAGCTGATGACTGCACCACAATCGAAGAATTTCCTATTATTTTTTATGATGGTGATAACTTTGTACATCCGTCCTTGGAATTTTCTAGCCTCAGGGAGTCCAAACACTCTTCTCATAAGTGTAATAATGTCTCCTCTCCAAAATGAATTCTCTCTAAGGTGTTCCTGTCTTAGGAAATCTGGATACATAAGGCTTAGGCTTCTCCAGATACTTCTTGTTGGCATGCTTAATGCAGTTGACCATGTTGTTATCTCAACCTTGTTGAGCTAACTTAGGGTCCATTTTGATGTATGTCATAAAATTAGAAGCTTTAGAGCATAAAGTGTTTTCTTTTATTTCAGAATATGTTCCTATTACAATATTATGTTAAAATCCCTCTGTCAAAGTAATCAGTGTCCAAACGAATGACCACATTTCCATCTTGATCCATAATAGACCTCATCTCATTATTATAGTGGCTAGCAGTAGCAACAATGAGATCGGGGCACTGAGCAGTGAGAGTTAGAGATTAGGTTTTCTGAGGTAGTAGCCAACGGTAACCCGATGTTACACATACATTACATCCATGCAGATTGTAAGGAACTTTACACTTTGTTCTAAAAAAGCTTCCATGTCAATATGTCCTAACTCTGTGTCTCTGCACCCCATTCGAATAAGTTTTCATTTTTTTTATTATCAATATTTGGAATCAATATTAGAGGGAGGTACGACCCCCATATATTTGTACTTCATTTTCTTGGAATTTTCACCCTTACCCTTTCCCTTCCATGAATCAGACATGAAGGATTGGACTAAAGAAATTTTTCTAAAAATATCTGAAAGCCCTAACGCCTTAGAGAAGTTCAGGTTTTAAACCCCCCTGCAAAGCACCTTAGACAATCTGATACACTGGTCAGAAAATAGCCCCTGTCAGATAGCTTGAAGAACTTGATGCACTTTTCAATGGGTTCGACCGTGTTCTACAACTTAATAATACTAAACCTACACTAACGGGTTTTAAGTATTTATTTGCACCTCCCAAAACCTGAAACACTGGCGGAGGAAAGGTCATGTTTGAAAACTATATATTTTCAGCACACTTTTCGAGGAAGAGACCTACTTCAAAAATGGAAAAACCTGAAATGCCATTTTGAGTTTAAAATCACCAAGAGACTTCTTCCAACTTGTGTTTTCAAAAATTTTACCATAATAAGTAGGTTAAAAACTTAACAAGTTTCTTGTGGACATACTTATCAAGGTAAAACAAAAATCACAATAAGGGAAGAAAGGAAAGTGAGGAGTGGAAGAAATTTTGAAAAAATGAGCACAACTCCCCAATAATAGAAAACCAAGATGAAAATCCCCCAAAAGTGTAAAATGCAAATCAACAAGAAAGATAAACACTTACCAAAAGATAAACTAGAAGTTGAAATCTAAAAAAATTGACTATAAATACCAAGAAAACACCAATTGTCTTTGCATAATACGAAATCAGGAGGGAAATCTGAATTGTGGACAAAGTACAAGGTATAAATGGCATGGAAATCCTACCTATTTGTAAATAAAATTACATTAATTACACATAAGACGACACATGTGGCCCACCAAATCTACCCTGGCACTTATTGTGTTGACTTGGGGGTGGAAATTTGACCGCACAAGACATGTCATGCGAATGTGTAATCGGGTCCCAAAAACCCAATACAGAGGATCCTAAAAGGAATTTGGAGTTCGGGTTCATAAAATAGGCCACACATGACATGTAAATTGTTCATCATGTCATGATGCCCGAAAACCTGAAAGTTTAACATACTACAGTGTTTCAGATTTTAGGTTTGGAAAACACATGGCATGATGCATCTATTTTCAAGGTGAGATGTTCTGATGCAATCTGAACCCGAAACCTGAAATATTGTAGTGTGTCAGGTTTTTGAGGGAAGAAATCATCTTACATAAAACATGCAAAATGCAAGGGAAACCCCAAAATTTGATACAAAGTACAAAAGAAGGCATTTTCAAAACAACACTTAGAATGAAAAATGGATTTTAACGGGTACGTCAACATGAAAATTTGATTGGTTTTATCCCCATTTTATCAATGAACTCAAAAATGGGATAACAGTTGGCTCTGACTGGGGAATTTCTTTGATAACTCAAAGGAAGAGAAACTCCTAGATCTCAAAAGTGTCAATTCATTGGGCCAAGGAGTCATAAAAAGGTTGAAATAAAAGAGATACCATCAAAACAAACACACACACAAAAGCAAAATAAAAATACCAAAAGAAAACACACCAAACAAAAAGGGAAACACACAATAGAAAGGGAAAATATGATACATGAAAAAAACTTTCACTCTACTGTCAGAAACAACTTAAGATGTTGTCCATTGTGAGGTAGCGGGAGTTGAGTTCCATCAAGATACGACAAGTAGAAGCTATTTTCTCCACATAGTTGATGAATCTTGAAAGGACCTCTCCACAAGGAATCAAATTTTCATGTATTCCTTTCGGCTCTCTTCTTTTATCCCATAACAGGAATAGGTATCCAATCCTTAGGAATCTCATTATTTAGCTTTCTTATCAAAAAATCTCTTGAATTTTCCCTGATGTTCCATAATTCCTGTCAACCACCTTAGATATTTTTTCCTCTAACTCTGTCAGGTACATGATTCTTTTCTCTATATAGTCTTGAAATGTATCATCTTCAATCATCTTGGCCAACTTTAAAGCTGACAACTCTAAAGAGATAGGAATCTCAAAATCAACACCATATAAAACTTGAAAAGGAGACATCCCTATAGCTCACTTTGGGGTGATACAATCAACCTAGAGTGCATCATACAATGCTTTGTGCCATGTCCACTGATTTTCATCAACTAGCTTTCTAATTATAGTCACCAAGTTCTTATTACTTAATTCCGCCTGACCATTTCCCTAAGGGTAATAATCAGAGGCATGAGCTAAAGTAATTCCATATCCATAGAAAAATTCATTGAGTTCATAAGATGAAAATTTGGAAGCGTTATCAGCCACGATCTTATGAGGAACTGCTAAATCTTACTATTATATTCTCCTTGATGAAGTTACAAACAACTTCGAATGTAGCATGTTTCACTAAAATGGATTCCACCCACTTAGTGAAATAATCAGTTGCAGTCATAGGACATAACTATGTCCAACACTGGATAAAGGATTCAATGCTCTAATGAAATCAATTCCCCATTACTGAAAGAGATCATCAATTACCACTAGCCTTAGGGGAAGTGTTGCCAATTTAGGATGACCAACAAATTGTTGACATGCCTCTCACTTCACCACCCATATTGATGCATATTGAAATAAAGTGGGCCAATAATATCTTTCTCATAGGATCTTTGTGAGCTATGATAGATGCTGAGAAATTTCCTCTGTAAGCCAAGTTATGATATGCCTTTAGCAGCTTACCCTGTTGAGTTTTCTCTACACAATGCGAAGAAAAACTCCATCAATTCCTTTTTTGTACAATCCATTGTCCCAGAGTACATATTTAGTTGACCTCAAATTTATTGTTCTCTTTTCTTTAGGAATCGATATGTTCAAGAAATTCTCCATAGGTTCAAAAAGAATGCAATGTCTGAATACCACTCATTCGTTGTGCTCACAAAAAAAACCATGGGAAACTCTTCATTAATGTCCTTGATATCATTAGCCTTCTTCTTCAGGTCTATTTTCAGCAATAATCCGATATAAACCTCTCCCATGCACAAGCTTGGTAGGTTTAATTTCTAGACTATATTCCTGCACTCTTAAAATCCAGTTTCACCTCTGACTACCTAACTCTTGTTGAGTTAAGATGGAATTTACTATAGTGTTAGGAACAAGGACTAACGTGTGAGAGTTCATAATATAATACCTAAAATGTTTTACCACCTAGACCACTGCATATGCATGTTTCTCAATTTGTGACATCTTGAACTCATGATCCTTCAGAGGACAACTCATAAAGGAAATACGAGATTCAAATCTTTCATCATTCTTTTACATTAGTATAGAAAACACCGTATGAGCCATTAGGCATAGTTGTACATGATAAAATCCTTTTAAAAATTTGGGAAGACTAAGACTGGAGCATGAGTGATGGCTTCTTTGATTTCATTGAAGGAAATATTTCCATCATCATTCCATTAAAATGGAACTTTACCTTTCATCATCTCAATGATGTGTTAGGTTTTATCAGCAAATTCCAGAACAAACCACCTCAATAAATTAGCCATCCTAAAAAATGAGTGCATACTTATTTTTCTTGTAGGAAGAGTGAGAATTTGTATAGCCTTAACTCATTTAGGATCAATCTTGGTTCCCTCCTTTGTCACAAGTTGTTTTTATCCCAACAATTTCCCGTATGTAACCCAAAACATATATTTCTTTGGATTCAATTGAAATTCCATACATCTGACACCTTATCAGAAGTCCCATCTTAAGATGATTACAATGATCTCATCTATTCTTGGAAAATACCGTAAGATCATCCAAGTATACTACAATGATTTTACCCATCAGGTCTCTGAAAGCCAATTCCATTTCCATCTTAAAAGGTATCCTAGCATTGATTAACCCAAATGACATTCTCTTATATGTGAACATGCCCCATAGGAATGTTATCTTATGCTGATCTTCAGCATCAACCTCAACCTGATTGTATCCTGAAAATGCATCAGCATGGAGAGCATCTCTGAACCAGTTACTATTTGTAACACCTGATCCATAATATGTAAGGGATAATTGTCCTTTAATGAAGATTGGTTGAGATTACAAAAAATCAACATAGATTGTATTTACCCATTTTTCTTGTAACCAATGGGGTGATTTTATCCACCCACAAATGACTTTATCCTTACATCCATCTTTTGAATTTCTGCAAGAATTGTTCCAAATGTATTTGGATTATAATTTAGTTTTTGTCTATAGGGTTGAGCAAGGAATCTTTTTTGGTTTGAAATATTTCTCTACTATAAGACCATGCCAAAAACATCCATGTATTTCTTTAAAATGCAGTAAATTTTCTCTTTTCACGTCAGGAGAGAAGCATTTTCCAATGTTTACAATTTGTTTCTCTTCGGAGCCTCAGTGAAGAATTGGTTTCCAACTACTTGCTTCTTTTGAATAAAGCAATCATGTTTGTCGAACATTCCTTCAAGAGACATCAATCCTTTAGGAATTTTTTTTCCCTTGAGTTGGAGAACTTCTCTATTGATTTCCTATATGTGAATCGGAAGTAGGCTCATGAAAAGTTGACTCAGAACCTTCGAAGTAGATTTCACTGAAATTATTAGACATTTCAAGAAAATCCAAAATTTGTTGATCATCATTGAAAATTTACCAATGAGAAGAATTATGAGGAACACTTGGCCAATATATTATCTCGATGGTGTATTTATCTTCCTTTAAATATGGATGGGGAAAAAGTAAGTGAAGGAAAAACTGCAAGGGAATCCACCTTTTCATTGTGATCTCTGGATACCACCTTGATGGAAAAGGAACCAAAGTCTTCAATATTATCCCATACCATATTCCTGTAATGTTTTAAGTGATCATTCTTCACCTGATAAACATTATTGACCCCCCTATTCATGATGAGCTCTACATCTCCCTAGGCTTAAAGATTCATAACTCCCTTTTCATTTTCCATTTTCAATCCTAATAAGAATGCTACATATTCGGTAGTGTTATTAGTATTATCAAATTTTAATTTAAAAGAGAAAGGAAGATTTCATACTTAGGATATATCAGTACTACACCAACACCAGATCCAGAAGTTGAGTAACTACCATCAAATTCCAAAGTCCATATTTCATTAGGATCTCTCTCTGTGACTGAAGTGGAAGAAAAGTTCTGATCAGAGGTCATAAATAAGTCCCCAAACCAACATCTTCAAAAATAATTTGTGCCTTGGGATCATCAAATTTTGTGACCAAGTATTTCTCTTGAACTTCAGGTTCGAAGTGTATGCATGATTCCATTGACCATAATCTTTTCATTTGACCAATCCATATTAATTTCTCCTCCTACATCCCTACAAAAACCTCTCCCAAGTAGGATGTCATAAGCAATTGTAATATCTGTAACTAGAATAGTCATCTTGACCCTTTTCTTAGGAAATGCAGCAAATGCAAAGTATGCATCCTTGATTTGACTGATCGGACCTGCTTAGTTTCCATTGAGTAGTAACATCCAAATGGTTTCGTAAGATTGAGTCCTAGAGCATGAGCCACCTTTTCCGGCATAACATTATCTGAGGCCCCAAAATCAATGATGTAATTTTTGAGTTTAAAACCATTGATAAGTAGAGACAAATAAAATGGTTCAATTTTTCCATAGGAGGAAGTTGAAGCCATATTATTTTGAGATGAGGGGAGTGAATGATTAGGAAGGATTCCTTTATATTAAGCATTATGAGGCAACAATGGCTTTACTTTTAATGAAATTGGCCATTCTTTCAAACTTCTCTAGATTGGACTGAAGGTACTCCACCTCTGACATCTACATTTTGGTTCTTTTGGCAATGATCAATGATGTCAAAAGTAGTGTAGGATGGGATAATTAAAGGTGCAAATACTTCAATACTCTATTTCTTAGGAGAGGAATTAGCTCTTGGGAACAACAGAAGGTGGAGGATTAAAAGTAGTGGTAGTATTTTTAACATTTGGTTTTTCTTTCAGTTAAACTCAAAAAGGAGTCCCTCTTTTGGAAATATTTGGAATGAATACTTGATCTTCCTTTTCTTTAGACTTTTCCCTAGGATTTTCCACTTCTTTCCTTTGATTTTGAGAATGGGTAAAAATAGCGAAATATTGACTAGTCATATCATTTGATGCATTATCACAATCATCTTCTTCATACTCTAGGTACCCAATGTTGGAGTCACTATTTGATTCATCATATGATTCATTGGCATAACCAATAGCTTCAAAGGATTCACCAGCTTCATCACTTGATTCTTTTGTCATGTCACTACTTCCATACAACATTAACAATGGGAGTTTCAATAGCCAACCCTAAGTTGAGTGGCTAGTAACCGATTTCTATCTCTAGTCAGGAGCACCATTGTTGTTGTTGAAATTCCTTCTAGGAATATCTTGAATAAGGAGATTTGGTACATTTTGGGACATTTACTTCTTTAAGTTAAGTAAATAATTAGCTAACATCTGAATCATAGGATTGGTGGTACTCTGAGATGTACTATGATTCTTAGATTTGGAATAATCTCTTCTAATCTTTCTAGCCATGATTAGATCATCTTCAATTTCTGTTGTCATTGATTGTGTAGTGGCCAAATCAAGAATGTTTGATCTCCTCAGGAAGAAGCTTACTTTGGTAAGTTGGGCATTGACAAAGAAACACTTTTGGTTTTCAAGATTAGGGATCATATGTTCTAGGATCTTATGGATCAACTTGTTGAATTTTTCATGAAATCATGCATGGAATCATGCATTTCTTTCTTCATCTATGTGATTTGAGCGATAATAATGCATGTGCATCTTCTGCATGTTTGAATCTTGCCTCAAACCTTGTTCTCATAGTGGACCATTTGTTGATAGATGTAGGGAGAAGATGATAAAACCATTCAGCAACAACTCATTGGAGTGTCTCGATCAAACAGTCCAAATAGATACATATTCATGAGCCACACCAATAACTCCACAAGATACAAAAATGTGGCTTCATGTTCATCAGGATGTTTCTTTCTGTCGAAATTGAAATTTGGGAAGTTCTTACGTGAACCATGTGGAAAATCATGTAGCGGTTGAGCCAATGCAAGAGGACCAATAACTAGGCCCCAAGGGATCAGAGGTTTTGGTGCAGCCATCCTTGTGAAAGATGTGCATGTGGGAATCTGAGTGTCACTCAAAAATAGTGCTCTATAGGTAGTTGATGTGTCTTTCTCTTGTGCAACATGATTCCTATGCATGGGTGACGAACTACTTGTACATCCTTGAGGAACATCTTTCAGGTGTAAGATTAAAGTTATGTTGCTGCAATAAGTTGAAAATAGGATCCACTTCTCCTCTAGCACGACTATCGCATGAGTAAACACCATTCTTTCCAGCTTGAATATGGGAAGAAATCAATAGGAAAAAGTAAATACAAAGTCACCAATAGTATAATAAAGTTAGTCTTACTTGTCCGTATGTCCCCAATAGAGTCACCAAATAAATTATTGGTTGGATATTTTGTTGAAGACAAAATATGAGGTTCAACCACAGTACATGGGACATAGTCTGTCCTTGGATAAAGGGGAGGCACCCTATTTATTACTAATCTAACCACACCCAAAGAATATTTACAATAATTACACTAATCTAACCATCAAGGGTTGGGATCTCATCCCAGTAGATTTATTCTTTATAGAAAGGAAGGTGAATGAAAATGGAAGAAAATAAATGACTAGGAAGTTAGAAGTGTGAGGAAAGAATGGGTAGAAGCGATGTCTTTCTCTTAGGAAAATGAAGATCCAAAGATATTAACACGAGATTAAACATAGTAATAATGTGTTGAAGATACAATAAATAAGATAGTGGAATTTAAAGAACCATATAATACATTGAACATAAGAATAATACCTTAAATGAAGAACATAACACCACAACACATTTTGTAATATATATCTCTTATATTCCTTGATAGCCAAGATTGAAAATACAAAGTTTTTCTCTCTTTTCAACTCCAACGATCTATACTATTATTGCAAAAATATCCAACCCTTTACAATGCCACAACATTTTACATTTATAGAGAAGGGGAGGAGAGAAAAGGGGAAACAATTTGGATTGCATGCTAAAAATAACAAATACACATTAATAGTTCATTTGACCAGTTCTCACAAAATGACCCAGTCAACTTGAAAATCCAAAATATGTTCCAACATCTCAAAAATCAACATGTATGATGCAAAAAGGAAATGACATGATCAAGTTGTCAATCAAATTTATCTTTTTCTTCTTCAAGCTCAGCTTGCTTCTGGTGGAATTCCTGGAACTTTTGAATCATATCTTGTGTTTCTTTCTCATTTGGTCCACAGAATATCGATTCAAGACATCACACATCTCAAAAACATTTCCCATATTTCTTGGGAAGCTTCTGATAATTCTTGATGAATTTAGACAATTTTCTCAGAACATTTTCACATAATATTAATTTATCAATGGCTCCCAAGCCAAAATATTCTTCAGTTGAACACTCTTTTTCAACCAAGTCCTGGAACTTTTTGAAGAGATCATCAACATGTAGGATATTCAATCCATCATCCAAGACATCCTTAATGAGCTTGACCAGTTCATCATCAATATCATTGGTGGCATCAACTGCATCCTCTTTGTCCTGTTGAAGCTTTTCACAAGCTTCTTGAAGGATCTTGACTCATAAGTCAATGGATTTACAAAACTCAAAATGCTTTTCCATGTTTATTCCCTGTCATCCACGATTCCTTCTCCAAGAAGATATCATAACTAACCTTTTAAGCTCACTTAGAGCTTCCAATGTCAACTCCCAATTTCCACATTCTTCCAAGAGTTCACTTTTCATCTTATCAACATCTAGCCTTTTGCCTTCTCAATGTCATTGTAGGTATCCACAATCATCCTTATTATCCTTTTTCCTTGAGTAAGGAGACGTTGTATCCAGTTTTCAACTACCGTTACCCTTTTGACTAATATTTTCCATTTTGGGCACAGATGAGAAATCAAAGATGATTGGAGCAGGGGAAGGGATCTGGATATGAGTGGGTTGGGAGATCTTGAGTAAGAAAAAGTTGTCAATTGTTCCACCTTTTCCTTCAAACCCTCTTTTGAATCCTTAGTTTCCTTGAGCTTCTTGAAGATATTGTCCATGGTTTTTTGCACATCACTTTTGTGCACCTTCAATGGTAACCTTCCAAGAGCACTACCTTATTTATTTGATAATCTAAGGTCGTAATATCCTCTTTGGTCTTTATCAATAACAAGGAATGATCTCTGCAAACCTTTGATCAGATGCATCAATTGATGTGGGAAATGGTCTTCAGTTTCTTGGATGTGTGTGAGGGTATAAGTTTCAAAGAACTGAAATCAAAGGCCTCAAGGGAATGATCTTCTTTCTTTTCCTTGGGGTTTGGATAGCCATCCAGGAGGGAACAAAGGAAGAGGGTACCTATGAGGGAGGAGAAGTAATCATCAATGTGGTACTTGGTAGAGTGATAAAAGTGGTTACCAAGAATGGAGGAGTGGAAAAGATGGCAGTCACCATGGTAGAAAATGTGGGAGGAGAAGAAGGCATGGAAAATGGAGCAACAAAAGAGGGTGGAAGTTGGGTCACATGAGGAGATCCCAAATCATACCCATTCCCATTGAAAGGGGAGAAAGGGATGAGAAGACACTTGACTATAAGTGACATTAGAGGAGATGAGGGTATGGAGGGGAAGAGAGATTGATATGCAAAGATACTGATGAGATCTGTAAGGAATAAGATGACGGAGGAGAGGAAAGGTGGGGAGAAGAGGGAGCGGAAAGAGATTCCTCAGGATGTATGGTAATAATGGGGACTGTGTGAGTGATGAGGGAGGAAGATGGAACAAGTTGGGTCACCACAATGCCACTTAATTCCTCCTAAGTATCTTGAGGATAAGGGGAGTTGATCACAAAACAAAGTGGGAATGATGAGTAGGAGGAGTTTTGATCCCACTGTTGTAGAACTTGAACTTCAACTTCTTATCAAATGCTTCACCTTTATCTTTTTCTTTCTTAGAGGTACCCACCTCTGATGAAGAATTGGTTGGAAATTTAGGGAATTGGGAATCCCGAGGATGAATATTCTAAGAATATAACCAAGTGTTGGTTCTAAGGAGGATCTGAGCATATCTATCCTGAATAGACGTAGATTCTTTAACACACCAATCGATTGCAGGAAACCCCATATTATCAGCATCCATTTGTTCATACATAGTATTCCAAGATGTTTCCATCATCAACTACTCCTTCAAGAACATCAACGAGATTGAAATGTTATAACCTCATCAAGGTTTAATCTGTTGTTATCTTTTCTCCTGATGGCTACTTCATCCTTGCAATCAGCCCAAATATCCTCAAAATATAGAACATGGAACTGTAGTGTTCCATAGGCCTTTAGAATTCCATGATAGTCAGAAACTGGCCTAGGTGGCATTACCTTCTTGATTTCTTCTTACATCTCAATGTTAACATTTTTAGATTTGAGAATAGAGGTGCAAGTATATCTTATAATGGAAATGATGAAATGAATCCTTACTTTGTGCTTTTTTGTTAGAACTTGTGAAGATCCAATAATTGTTTAACCAATTCCATGAAGGATCCATTTGTCACTTGGAAATATGGGAAGATGAGTTGGTGAACCCTAGAATTCTCCGACCCGAAGATAGGTGAATGTTTGGAATTACAAGAATATGCAACCCCAACAAGATATTGTATTCCATGTAGCATCAGTAACCCTTTTCTTGGAGAGATTGGGTTCCAATATATAGATGATATTGTAGAAGAAAACATCATTAACCCTCTAGAAATGAGTCTCACTTCCTTTTAGGGACAACTGAGGATAATACTTATAAACATATTAGAAGGTCTGAACCCCACAATTGCCAATATTGGGTACACCCTCATCCCAACCACAACATAGACAACATATTACATCATATAAAATTTCCTATGGTCAACACTTCTCTCATTTGGTTATTGATTGTGTCACTGATGAATGCACCCCAATCAAAGAATTTATCATTCTTTCTTATGATGGTGAGAAATTTGTACATCCATCCTTGAAATTCTCTTGGCCTTGGGGATTCCAAACACTCTTCTCAGAAGTGTGATAATTTCTCCAGATTTCCAGAATGAAGTCACTCTGAGGTTGTCCTGGGAAATCTGGATACAAAATTCTTAGGCTTCATCGGATACTTCTTATTATCATGCTTAATGCAGTCAACCATGTTGTCATCCCAATATTGTTGAGATAACTTAGGATTTGTTTTGACATATGTTGTGAAATTAGGAAGCTTTAGAAGATCGTCAAAATAATCATGTATCCAAACCAAATGACCACATTTCCAGTTTGATCTAGAACAGACCTATTCTTACTATTATAGTGGCTAGCATCAACAAGAATGAGCTTAGGGCATTATGTGGAGATTGGAAAGGTGACAACCAAGGGTAACCCAGTTGTTACAGATACACTTGCATACATGCATACTACGCAGGAACTTTTCACTCTGTTCAAAAAATTCTTCCATATCAATATGTCCTAACTCTGTGTCTCTAATATCGATATTGGAATCAATATTAGAGGGAGGAATGACCCCCTGATACTTGTACTTCATTTCCTTGTAAGTTTCATCATTACCCTTCCCCTTCCCTGAATCATACATGAAGGATTAGACTGAAGAAATTTATCTGAAAATATCTGAAAGATCCCTAGAGAAGTTCAAGTTTTAACCCATGCAAAGCACCTTAGACAGTCTAATACACTGTCAAAAAATAGACCCTATAAAGAACTTGAAAAACCCATGCACTTGTCAGGGTTTGGACCATGTTCTGCAGCCTAAAAATCTCAGATACATTGTCAAAATTTTTAAAAAACCTTATTTTGCACCTCCCAAAACCCAAAACACTGGTGGAGGAAAGTTCATGTTCGACAACTAGATATTTCTGAAACTCTTGTCTGGGAAGAGACCTGCTTCAACAAGGGAAAAACCTGAAATGTATTTTCGAGTTAAAAATCATCAAGTGACTTCTTCCAACTTGTTTCTTTCAGAAATTTTACCATAATAAGTAGGTTAAAAACTTAACAAGTTTTTGTGGACATACTTATCAAGGAAAAACAAAAATCACAATAAGGGGAAGAAAGGAAAAGTAAGGAGTGAAAGAATTTTTGAAAAATTGAGCACAACTCCCCAATCAAAGAAAACCAAGATGAAAAACCCCCAAAATGTAAATGTGAATCAACAAGAAGGATAAACACTTACCAAAATATGAACCAAAAGTTTAAAATCCAAGAAAATTGACTGAATTGTAAAATGAATTTAAATCCAAGAAAGATAAACACTTACCAAAAGAAAATCTTAAATTGGGTTTATGCAATGTGAAAGCATGAGGGAAATCTGAATTGTAAACAAAGTACAAGGTACAAATGACATGGAAATCCCACCTATTTATAAATGAAATTGCATTAATTACAGGTAATATGACATGTGTGGGCACCAACTCCACCCTGACATTTATTGTGTTGACTCAGGGGGTGGAAGTTTGACCACATGAGAGACTTGTCATGCAAATGTGTAATCAGGTCCCAAAAAACCCAATACAAAGGAGCCTAGAAGGGATTCGTAATTCGGGTTTGAAAAATAGGAGACACGTGACATGAAAAAAATTTCATCATGTCTTGATGCCCCGAAAAAACCAAAACTTCGACATACTACAGTGTTTTGGGATTTGGATTCATAAGACACATGACATGATGTATGTGTTTTTCAGGTGAGATGTTTCTGATGTAATCGGAACCCGAAACCTAAAAGGTTGTAGTGTGTCAGGTTTTTCGGGGGCATAAAGCATCTTACATAAAACATGTGAAATGTTAGGGAAACCTTAAAATCTGACACAAAGGAAAAAGAAGGCATTTTCAAAGCAACACTTAGAATGAAAAATGGATTTTAACAGATTTGTCAACGTGAAAATTTGATTGATTATCTCTATTTTATCGATGAAATCAAAAACAAGATAACATGCACGGAGCTAAGAGAAGCCTAAGAGCATGTCACGACCTTTGATTGAAGATGCCAAAATGAATGGCACAAGCATGGTAAGAGGGCCAACAGTAATGGGAAGCCTGATGTATCTAAAAGAATTGGGAATTGGAAATGTGATATTAGATAGTGGACATTTGATAACAACAAGAAGTGTAATGGAGCACATGTTCATAGGATTTTTTTTATAGATCAAAGTATTTTTTGATAGTATATGAACTGATAAAAGCATTGATGTGCAAGGAATCAAAAGTAAATGTAGCATGATAATTTTGATCTAATAATATAATGACCAATGGTGAGACATCAACAGAAGCAACAAGGAATTAAAGATTACTAATGAAGGAGGAGGCACAACTGGATATGTATGATTAAAAGAAGAATCATGAGCTTGTGTGTCATGCTTAGGCAAAGGGTCATTAAATAGTTTTATATTTGTATTATCGTTGACCGCGATTAGAAGTAGATGGCTTAGAGAGATCGAGTGAATTATTGTCAAAAAGATCTTGGATGATATGCTTGAGTTTGAAACATCAATCAGTAGAATGCCCAACACATTGGTGATAATCACATCTTTATATTTTCATCATAATTGTGGCTATGGGGGTGAGAGGGGTTAAAATTGAGTAGTGGTGGAAGAATGGTTAGATTGCTTTCGATAGTTAAGGCAATAGAAACCTGGGGTGCATAGGGTAATTTGGTGAAAGTAAGCTTTAGAGGTTTCCATTGAATCTTTTCAGGTGGAGAGATGACATTAATAGTTTACTTTCTCCTTCAGTGGGCTTAGGAGATGGCTTGAATGTTGATTCAACTTGAACATATTAGAAGGAGATGATGAAGCATCATGATATTTTGATTTTCCCATAGATAGGAGTTTGAATTTGTGCATTTTGATAGTATGGAATAATTTATCAAAAGATGGAGAAGTCTCAAAGATAACGCTTTTCTTGTAGTGGAGGTAAGAGACTTTGAACAAAAAAATCTTGTAATTCTGAATCAATGAGAACATTGGTCATCTTAGTTAGGTTGTTCTTGTAACACAAAAACATAGTCAACTAGATGCTCATTAGATCTTTATTTTATTTTTTATAAGTTGTGCATAAGAGATCCTGGTTGTCGATATTCATGGAAAAGTGAGCAAGAAAATCATCAGCTATATGCATAAAAATAATTTACTGAATGAGCAGGTAGATCATAAAACCAACACATGGCGTAATCTTGAAGACTTATAGGAAATAGCTTAGCTAGCAATGTATGATCATCCTGCATAGTCAAGACATGCCACATGAAAATATTGTAGATGCTCTTGAGGGTCACCCATGGCCATTGAAGGTAGGCATCTTAGGGGTAATAAAGTTAGGAGGAAGAAGATAAGCATAAATGGCGGGTGCAAAAGGTATATGAAGGAGTAACAAGGAATCAAGAAATGGAGAGGAGTGTGAAGTAGATTATTGTAGTTGATGGATTTGAATTTTCAGATCTTGATATAAATAAGTTAAGTCATGAGTTTCGGAAGAGGAACTAGGTTGTGTATTAGAGGTATTGGGAGTGATGAGAGGAGAGGTAGTGGGTAGCAATGGAAGTAGCAATGTTGAGGAGTTTGGTAGAGGTCATGGCAGCTGATAAGGAGCCTACAAGAGGATTAGAAAGCACCATATTGAGAATGTTTAATAGTAAGACATTGAGAACATGCAGAATATGTAAAGGGTTAGTGTGTAATGCTTAACAAAAAATTGGTGAGCTTGTATAGTTGTTCTTGATCAACGTTGGTGTCCTCCTCATATGAATGTTGCTATCAGAAACTTCAATGTTCTCAAGAGGGACATTGTTTGAATTAAGAAATGGGTTGGAATATTCAACCATTACCTTAGAGGACTTAAGAATATAGAGGGAGGACTCTCACTGTACTCAAAGGAACCAAAACGACCACTACATGCAGCGAGCATAAAAGAAAAGGCCTAGAGGGAAGGTTGGATTCGAGCGATGGGTTTCACCAAATCATTCAATTTAATTTGAATTAAATTTAACTGTAGAGTAATTATTGAAATAAATGATATATGCATGCTAAAATATAGTATGACATAAGAAAACTAAGATGTAAAATATGAAACCCTAAGCAAGGAAGAGAGAAAGAGGACTTAACTGATTTTTGAATGTACAAGAAGTGATATGCACAGGTGCGACAAATAAAAAGACTAAAAAAACCTCATAAATTCTCACTATGAAATCTGGAACCTAATAATAATGTTGGATAGGGGCATCCATTATTGGACAGAGGAACTTGGGAACTGATGACTGAATCTGGGTGTTGGTGATTGTGCAGAAGCTCAAAATTTGATTTATGTTGTGTCGTAAGCTCTTCGATGTTGTTCATTGTTGATTGTCTGATATTAGCTCCTAAATCATCAACGGTACATGTAACCTACAAAAGATAATTTCACCTACACAAGCCCACAAACCACATCAAACCTAAAAAGTAAAATGTAGAATGGGGAGTTGAACTAACCCTGGCGGTCACCCCAAGATTTAAATTACAACCAAGCACTACATTACATCTCACACTCCATGTATTTCTTCTGTCTGTGTGTATAAATTATGCCCTAGGATGCCCTTGTACAATTTGCACTTGATAGCAGGATGTAGCTAGAATGTAGCAATGTAGTATAATGTGTGGATGGAATAGAATGAACTTTCCCTTACTATGTAGTGTATGCAGAGTTGATGTAACCCTTGTCCCTTTAATGGATGCTAAATGGATGCCTTTAGTGCTCTTTGTGACTTTTGAATGCAAGCTTAGGTGATAATAGTAATGCTTAATGTTTGGTTCTAATTTTTGAGAAGTAACTAAGTATATATATGATTCCCTTGTTTGAATTTCATTATTAGCAATTGGAAGGCCGAACCATAAGTGAAAAATATTCCCAAAAGATAAAATAGACCTAAAAAGAGTGAGTAAAGGTAAGAAAGGGTTAGGAGCACCCAGTATGGACAAAAGTTCTTAGGCTTTGGTATCCTAACTAGGCGCCAGTGTTTGAGGCCATAAAGGATAAATCAGTCAAGTTTTGTCAAGGATGTAGAGTGTGTAATACCAAAGATAAAACAAGAAACCAAGAAAAGAGGTCAAAGATAGTTTTCAACCACTTGTTTTCTTTCTTAGGAATCATATATACATTAGTATGCTTTTGGACCTAGAAATGTACCCACGTGCGTGATTTTGTGTCTACATTATCACAACTGAGTATATCAAAAAATAATTTTTTAGTAACATCATAGAAGGAGTTTTCAAGAAGGAATAACATAGAACATTTATTTTGGGGCAGAAATTAAGGCACTTGCAATAAGAAAATCCTCCACAACAAAGGTTACTCACACTTGGTAAAAATGTTTATTATTAAAAAGTGCATTTCGAAGAGATTTTGGGTGTAAGTCATCTTTTTAACATGAACAAGATGAGTTTGGAGAATGTGAATCATGAACCCAAAATCATTATGGGAGTTATTTTAGATCTTGTGGCTATTATTTCTACCTAGTTCCACATTCTATTTGTAGCCACCAAGTGGATTTTGATCACAAGGAAGTGGTGCTCTTCTTCTAGTGGCATTGACAAGGTAAGGGTAACTCTCACAAGATGTTTTTTGGCCACTACAATTCTCAACTTGAGTAATGAAATGAAATGCTACAACCGAGATAAGGTGATTTTCCAAATCTCATTGGTTGGGTTGTGCATATCTTCTTTGGAAAACAATAGAGGGGCAGGTTTTAAGACATTCTTTTTATTTGAAAGGATGTGTAAGAGGGTTCACTCAGTGAGAACAATTAGGGCCAATATTCTAACATATTTGGTATTGTTTGGGATGACATTTCGGGCAAGGTATGGTTGTTATACTTAAGTACTAGCGCTCACAAGTTCTGATCTGAGCCAAATTTTGAAGAGATTAGTTTGGGGCAGCTTGGAAGCATATTTTGGAGGCCAAGGTAATCATTATGATATTTGTTGCATTTTTGTTTTATACATTGTCTGTAATAATTTCATCTCTCTATCCATTCTTTTTATAATTAAAGAGGATTCTCCAGTCATGAAGATGAAGGTTTTGAAAAATACTATCATTGTTGATGTTTTTTCAACTGTTATAAAAAGGATTCCAACCATTATCCTTATGATTTTAGGGAAAAAATACATGGTTACAACTGGGTTTGGGACAACAAGAGGGAGATTAGGGACAACCAAAGTTTTGACATTATTTATGAGGCCTTAGAAAGCAAAGAAGGAGAATTGGTCATGATATCCACAAAGCAAGAGTGGATGAATAAGGGGACACATTTTTTCTTTAATAAGTTTGTTTCATGTGCAGGTATATCAAAGGAGGAAGAGATGAGATTTAATTTGGATCCAAGAACTTGTAATTTCTTAGGGACAAGCAATATTGGGAAGGGGGTACTATCATGTCCCTTTTTGAAGGTTGATTTTCAAAAACCTTAACCCATTCTCTCCATGTGGGCCTAAGGGGGAATGCAAGGGGGAGATCTGAATTATATCTTTATTGTTGTTTTATTTATTATCATGTATCTTATTGGGAATCCTATCACTCCAATAGAGGGGCTTAAGTAGTTATGAAATAATGGTATTATGATCATGTAGGCTCCAAATACCATTTATATATTTAAAATCACTTACCTAAAGGGTCCTCTAAAGTCACAAAATCATGCACTTACCACTATAACTATACCACCAAGTATGTTGTTTTATATATGGATCTTGCGTAAGAAAATTATTTACTAATGACCCATCCCCTAGTCCAATTGTCAGTCTAGTTGGTCTTTTTCATTACTTATCTTTCACAGTCGTCATTCACTCACACACTTATGGTCATCTCTCAAGGAGTTTTAGTTGTCATTATTCACTCAGTTGTCATCTCTAATCTTTGACTAGGGCGCCTAGGAAGGGATTAGGGTTCCTGGGGTGCCCTGCTCCTCATTTTTAGGTGCCCTAGTCCCCATCCCACTTACTTCTAATTTAGATATTCAAGGTCGGTCTATTCATTTTTCCCTCCCATCTTCCTAGGTATTAGTCAGCATGTCTAGGTCATTAGTGTCGAAATTTGATCAAGAGATCCCTGTATAAACACAACATACATACTACCTTATGGGTGGACTATTTAGTACTATGGGCTAGCTATCTATACAGAGAAAGGGACTAAATTTGGGAACTATTCTGCATCACACACTACATAGGAAAGGGAAGTCTATTGTATTCCATCCACTGGTTTGCATTCTATCTAGCTATTTCCCATTATCTCTGTGTCATTAGCACTAGGGCATCCCAAGCACATTATTTCACACACAATCACACAGAACTACATCGGGTCTGAGATGTAGTGTAGTGCTTAGTTGTAATACCACCATTGTGGTTGTTAAGGATAGTCTGATCCCTTCATATGCATATTTCTTTTTTTAGGGTTTGATGCTTTATGTGGGGTTTTACAAGTGATTCTTCCTTGTAGGTTCACGACAACATCAACAAAGCTAGTGTGACATCCATGTAACCAAAGGTGAAGTATTTTGAAGGCTTAACAACCATCTTAGACTTAGGTTCAGAGTTATCCCACAGACTAGGGTGCCCCAGGTGCCCTAGTCTGGATAGATCAGCCTCTATTAAAAATTTCTGAAGTCTTTTATGATGCTCTGTTTTACCATTTCATCACTTTGTCTAGTCCCAAATCACTTCGAGGTAAGTTAATTTCAAGTTATTACCCTTTCCCTCATATTTCATTTCATTTAAAATATCAAATAAATTACTTATCATTTACATTTCAGTATATTTCAGTTATTACATTGTTGTACTCTTAGATTAATACTAAAAATATTCAGATTTTAGTTAATCATTTTGGTGAACTTGTAGCTTAGAACATTTTTCCCTAGGATCCACTACAAACCCTAATGGATAAGGATATCTCTTCTCCTTCTCGGTCCATCATGTCTCATGTTAATGTTAATTCAATCTATGATAAGGTCGTTATCGCTATAATCAATGCCCTCTATAGCAATCTTACTATTACAAATCATGTTAAACAATGCATCTCCAACACCAAATGCACTTTTCCCACTAGCTTTGAAAATTTGTCTTTTAGCTATGTTTCTAATGTGATGGATTTTATTCGTTATACACCATGTTATGTGAATACTCATGATCCTCCTTCTGATATTTCTAAAGAAATTCTAGATGATTCTCTTATCGATTACATGTTTGGTCTTGATAATAGCTCACATGCACATGTTAATTCTTCTCCTAGTCAAGCTACTACTATCCTTTCATCTCATAATTCTCTTATTTTTGATGTTGCTTCTCATGATCCATTAAATGCTAGTTCGCATACTCTTTCATATTATTTTAATGATCTTATTGATAGTACGCTTAATGACATTCTCATATTTGAGTCTCTATCTGATGTCGATGAAGCAATTGATAGCCATGATTATGCTACTTTCCATATTGTCGAGTTTGAATCTCCTACTCCATTGCTACTTTATCTTGAGATTGTATCTAGCACCACATATGAGTTGTCTCCATCTATTATTTCTTCTTCTCCTACCATTTCAGATCATCCTATCACATCATCTACATTTGTTATTTCATCTTCTTCTATCGGTGTATCTCCATTGGTCACTTCACCTAGTAGGGATGTTTCCAATATTAGTCCTACCGCTACTATGGTTGTTCCATCTCCCTCATCTCCTATAGATTCTTTAGCACTTATTCCTAGTGTGCCTTTAGTATCGAAATCTCCTTTGTCTTCTCTTGATGTCCCTATGATTACTCACAATGGTAAGTTACAACCACCTAACACATTATTTCCATCTTCCACTATTCCATCACATGACATCTTATCTCTCATGCATGTTGTAGGTCAATTACAATCTTAAGTTCAGTCACTCAATTGATAACAAATCATTACATGGTAACCTGGTGTCCCCAAAAAATTTACCTATAAATTTTGGGATGCCCCTTTAAAAATTTTGGTCTTTTTGTCATGTGTTGATTTGCTCAAGTTGCATTCAGGAGATTGCAAGAAGTTGCTTGGTCCAAAAAGGTGCAATAATGGATTGTATACAAACTAAGAATAATGTTGCCACCAATGTGTAGAGCTCGAGAAAATATGCACTTTTAGAAAAAAATGACACCTAAACGGAGCCCATAGGAGTGAAAGTTATGGCACTTGCAAGTTTTTGTTGTTAGATCTTCTTGGACCCTTTCCAAAAATGGAAAATTTTATTCTCTGTTTGTGTTTTCTTCACCAAAAATCCAAAAATGGAAAGAAATGCAGTCGTCATGCCAGTCATAATTTTCAAAGCTGAACTTAAATTTTCCACACGCGGTTAAATATGGGAACGTCAAATTCCAAACTTAGAGTTCCACACCAATTTGCCTCCCTAGCAGGAGTCAACGATTTCCACGAAAAGCAATCTTAAGTGAAAAGTAAAGAATTAGACCCTCGAAGTGCAAGGTAAAATTTCTACCTACCTTGCTGTGTTAGGTCAGGGTTTACCTCAAAAGAAACTTAAGTGATTTGTGTAGAAAATTAGGACCCTAACAGACAAGGGTCAAATTTTCACACTTGCTTGTTGTTTATGTTTTTCCCTCAAAGGAAACTTAAGTGAAAAGTAGAGATTTAGACCCTAGTAGACAGTTGTAAAATTTTACCTACCTAATACTTCCAACGTTTTTCCCTCAAAAGCAAATTAAGTGAAAAGTGTGAGGACTTGGAACCTAGTCTGACAAGGTATATTTTTTACCTACCTGCCCATTGCTTGTGTGTTTCACACAAAAGAAAAATTATTCAGCCCAAAAAATTACAACCCATTCTGCCCACATAGCTAAATCAGCCTAAAAGCTACAAATCTTTTAATTGTCGAGAAGCATCAAGTTTTGGTGCCTAGGGTTGGAAAGGATTTATTTTTATTATTATAGCCTATATGCATGTTGATGTGAGTACACAGGAGAATCCTAGCCAATAATATGGTTAGCTTTCTTGGCATGCATTGCAAAGTCTAAAAATAGAGGGCAGCAAACTTTAATAATTTTTGGCAAGTTTAGGTGCAAATATAGGGATTTGATATTCATGTGCATGGACTAAATCAATTGTCTAGAAGCTTGTGCATGTGCTCCTAATCTTCCAGTTGATGCCTTCATCTAGATTCCCTTATATTGGCCTGAACCCGAAAGTAGAATTCCAAAAGTCTGATACATTATCATATATAATTAAGAATCAGAGAAAGAAATAAATCCATCTCTCATAATTGCAAAGGATTCTGACAAAAATCCATCCTACATGTTTGTACACGCAACCTAATGTGGAATTACAAAAGCTTGCATGGATAAATTCCTTTCAGGAGACTTGTGCATATGACAACACCAATCTTCTAGTTGTTTCCTTCATTGAAGCTTACTTGTATTTTTCTTCACCTAGAGTGAGAATACAGAATTTAAAGATTGCTCATATGCAATTAAAACTAAAAGGTAATGAGTTTTGTCTGAATTGTTTATGACAATCATTTTATTAGTGCATGTGCTAGAGAAGAAGAAATGGAAAAGCTTCAAGGATAAGAGGGAAGACATGTCAAAGGAAACACCCACAAGTAAATCACAGTCAGTTACTTCTAGATTTATTTTGGTGAAAATCAAAGGCAAAGATTCAACAACATCATGAGAGAAAAAATCATCTCAGATTCAAGGAAGATATATCAATTAGATCATTCATTACTAAAATAGGTGAAGCAGAAGTACAATGAATATTGGATCAGCATGCCAGAGTATAGAAGAAAAAAAAAACTGAAGAGTGTTGCATATTTCTTTTAATAACGTCTCCTCTTTCTTCTTCTTTATCTTATTTTCTCCAACAAAGTCATTGAGGTAATCAATTAAAATTGTAAAACTTAGGTAATTGGATTTTAAAAATCATTACTTCAAGTTACCGGAAGAAGTCAATTACTTGGAAATAGGTGGTAGACATGCAAAATAGAAGGTTCTATTTTAAGTTATAAATCATGCATGTCATGCAAGGAGGAGTCCTAGGAGGAGGATTGTACCAGCTGCTTCCATTTTTCATAGCTTCTACATGCGGAAATTCATCAAAAAAATCCTATTTGTAATTGCCCTCTATACACTATAAATACAGGAAGAGCATATGGGTTAAAGGAACATAATCACAATTTTTAATCAAAGCACTATTGAGTTCTTCATACTTTGGGTTGCAGCCCTTGATGTCATTTTTGTGAAAGATGAGGAATCGAATAAAAGGCAGATTTTCAGATAACTTTGTGTCCACAGTGCATTTTCTTCTTACTTCTGTGTTGATCTTTAGATAAACTTTGTGTTATCTGATATTTAGATTAGACGCTTTTCATCTTCCTTTACTTGCTGAATATTGTGAGATCTACTTTTTTATTTAATCCATGTGTATGAGACGAACTCTGTAAACTATTAGTTGAATTACATATCTTCATTTCTTTTTTGCCAAATTCCATTATTTCCCCCTTTTTAAAAATACTTCATAAACAATTGCTTACTTGAGTGCAAAATTGTCTAAGCTATGGTTCGTGAGCTTTGTGATTAAATTAAAACCCCCCTGACAAATAGTTATTAGGTTTCATACGTACCAAATTGATAAACATCTTACATGGGAGTCTCACTGATAAATGAGGGAGATTTATCTCATGACTGCCTAGGTTTTTTAGTTGTGCAGAAAATATAGCCAACACAACCCTATTCCTAACAAGATTCATAACTCTGCATTTCCTTAGGACTTTATCATTCCTACATTCACATTATTTGATGGTATTGGTGACCCTCATTTACATCTCCAACATTACTGCATGGCTATGTCTTACTATTCTAATGATAGATTATCGCTTAAGGCCTTTCAACATAGTCTTATCAATGATGCTTTACAATGGTATATGCATCTTCCCATTTGGGTCTATTATTACTTACTGTGACATGGAGGATGCTTCTCATCATCATTTTATCATCAACAATATCCCTAGATTTATTTATGACCATCTACCTACTTTACATCAAGGCACATTAGAGCATATCATGGATTATATCTTACGATTCAATGTTTGTATGCATTAATTAGTATTCCAACCTATCGATCTAGAGAAGCAATTCATCTTTTATATTGGTTTAATTCCCGCTCTCAAACAAAGATTGCACTTTTATACATGCGAGTCATTCATAATTTTGTGATATAAATTCATTGATCTAGAGCAAGAACTTCTCACGACACATGTTATTGATCCTCCACTTATTTTACAACGTTATAGCATCTAGTTATTCTCTATTGCCATCAATTTATTGTCCTATACAATATCTATCTCTCCCTTGCAAGAAAGTTTGACCTATTACACCAAAAAAGCATCTTTCTTCGCCTACTCCATGGTAGACCACATCTCCATCTACTTTGCATGTTTCGTGTGAGCCATTGCACTTCTCTCATCATGCTTGACCACATGATGTGTTGTTTACTTTACTCAAGAAGAGTCTAATCTGATTACCCTATAAACAACATCATCCACAACATTACCTACAACTTCAGCATGATCAGCAATATTGTAATTATCATCGTATCAATGGCCATAGGGAAAATGATTGCTTCGCCCTTCACAATAGATTGTAACAATTCAAGGATAAGGGCATCATTTCCTTTGGCTCTCGCTCACGTGATTTGTTCATCTCTCCTCTGCCTCATCAATGATCTACTAATCCGGTTGATTTGTCTCCTCCACCTGGTGCTCAAGTCATTGTTCGTCTACCACCATAGGTTATCACTCATGTGCACTCTCCACCGCGTCCATCCATCACTGCACCATTACTTCCATCACATCCATCTCACCCACCACATCATGTTGTTGTTTCACATTGGCTTCCACAGCCTTCGACATTCACACATCCCACGGTTGTTCCACATGATATTTAGTTTGGTTTATATGCTCACGCTACTTTCATGCCATATGCTTCCACATATTCTCGTCACCTTGGTCTTTAGTAGGTGATTTCTATCACCTTACCTTAAGGTTCTTCCATCATTTTATATTGTAAAAATCACTCATTAGGGCTATATAAGGAGGTCGTCTAGGAATTATTGATTCATGCTTTTAGTGATTATTCATATTTTGGAAAAGGTTGGATAGTTTATCCCTTTTACTATCTATTTCATGTAAAAAACCACTTGAATTGAGGACCTTATCTAAGGACAAAAACCTTTGTTTGAGGACCTGTGTAGGACAAAAAACCTTCATGAGGTTTTATGTATGTCAGTTGATTTGAAAGGAAAATAAAGTATCATTTTCTTGCATGTTTGGTATCTTTATTTCAATGATCTATTTATTTAGAGTGGAGTGACCTACTTGGAAGTGACTAATTCGTATGTGTGATTCTCAATTGTCAAATATGAAATTACTATCTTGTTCTCTATATTTTCTAAGGCCAAGTTCTTGAGTTTGGTGAATTTTGGAGGTGTTCTACTATTTTTTTAAGCTTTATGATGTTCTCTAGTAAAGGGTTCCATAATTAATTATTTTCACACTCATTTTTTATTTTAATAGTTGATTATGTTTGTTAATGTTTTTCTACTTATTTTGGTAGAATATTTGAAGGGATTTAGCAAGGTTTGAACCACCTTTGAGGGGTTTAACTCCTCTAGGTAATTTGTTTCCCTAGGAAGGGTTTAAATTACATATTTGTAGGGTTATAACAACATTTCCATAATCTGATTTGTGAGTTACATCTCAGTTTTTGGTCATTTCCTGATCCCCCCTAAAAAGTGACATTACAAGAGTTCGATAGGTTGAACATAAGAGCAAGACATGTTGAGGAAGACATGGAGAAGGTGGATAGATATATAAATGGATTGAAATTTTTTGTTCAAGATGAGATCTATCTTCTTTCACCTAGATCATTTGAAGAGCCATATCAGTATTCCTTAAAAGAAGAATAAAATTTGTTAAGGAAGTAACCCCAACATGTAAGAGGAAGAAGCATAAATTACAGAAGTAGAGAAAAACAAGGAGGGATAAGTCAACTACAAACACACCAAGAAGAAGCTAATAGTTCATAGAGGCACGAGCAATCTTCAAGAGGTAAGAATTCTATCAAAGCTATAAGGTCATTCAATAGGGGCAGAGGGAGAGGGTTTATTGGTAGATGTTTCAAAAGTGGTAAGTTTTGGCATAGGTCTTATGAATTCCCTAAAAACCCATCTACAAGTCAAGAGAATGTTCAAATAGCTCAATATGAGGAGGAAGAAAGTGTGATCTCACCTATCCATGAAGATCCTCTTAAATTTCAAGAAATCTTGTTCATGAAGAGGAATACTATTTAAACCCACCAAGGAGATCAAAGAACTACCACAAAGAAAAAAAATCTTCAAGACTACCTACGAAAAAAAGGTAAGTGTTTTCAAGTCATGATTGACAGTGGGAGTAATGATAATTTGGTGTCTACTGAAATGGTTGGAAAGCTAAATATGAAAAAGGTAACTCATCCAGCTCCTTACAAAGTATCTTGGCTACAAAAAGGTCATCATATCTTAGCAAATGAGAAATGTAAAGTAGAATTCTAAATAGGAAATTATAAGGATCATGTGTGTGTGATGTGATTCCTATAGACGTTTGTCATGTTCTCCTAGGAAGACCTTGGAAATATGATAAGAAGGTAATACATGATAGTAGGTATAATACTAATAATTTTGAAAAATATTAAAGGAAACATATTCTTAGATCATTGAAAGAATAAGGTACATCGGTAGAAGAGATTTCAAAGGTGTTGTTAACCAATGGTAAGGAGTTTCCACAACAAATCAAGAAGGAGGTGGTAAGTTATGCTCTTATTGGTAAGCCAAAAACAATAATTACTACTGCTAAGTTGAATGAACTACCCATTTAAGTTCAATATTTTTTGAATGAGTTCATTGACATTGGTGTGGGTGACTTACCAAGTGAATTTTATCCAAACAAGAGCATTAAAATCACATAGGCCTTATACCAGTTGTTAATCTTCCCAATAAGACAACCTACCAGATGACTCAAAGAAAAAATGAAGAAAGCAAGAGACAAGTACAAGAATTATTGGATAGTCTCAATTGGTATAACACCAAAGAAAGATGGAGGTTGGAGAATGTGTAATGATTCAAGGTCCATCGATAAGATCACTATCAGGTATAGATTTCCCTTACCCATAATAGATGGTCTAATGGATTGTTTGAGTGGTGCTAGATATTTCTCCAAGATAGACTTAAAGAGTGGATATCATTATATAAAGATAAGGGAAGGGGATGAATGGAAAACAAATTATGGTCTTTATCAATTGACTATAATGCCATTTGGGTTGACAAATGCTCCAAGAACTTTTATGAGACTCATGAGGTACTCACACCTTTTATAGGTAAATTTGTTATTATTTATCTTGATGACATTTTGGTTTATTGTAAATCAAACGATGAACATCTTGATCATTTGAGAATTATTTTGAGAACATTGCAAGAGGAAAGGCTACTAATCAACCTCAAGAACTGTACTTTTATGAAAAAAAGTTAATCTACTTAGGTTTTGTCATCTCTCAAGAGGTATTGAAGATTAAAAAAGTCATATCCATAGAATAATGGAAAATATTGCAAAGAATGTTTTTGAGGTAAGACACTTTCATGGTCTAGCTATTTTTTACAAAAATATTATAAGAAACTTTAGCAGTATTTGTGCTCCTATTGTGGAGACCATTAAAGGGAGTAATAAACCATTTATATGGACTGAAGTTGTTAACAAAATTTTTCATATTTTGAAGAGAAAGATTACATAGCAACCTATTTTAGCCTTGCCTGATTTTGGCAAGTTGATTCAAGTGGAATGTGATGTAAGTGAGACTGTTATAGGAGTTGTCCTAAGTCAAGAAGGAAAACTAGTTCCTATTTTAGTGAGAATATCAATGAGGCAAAAAGAAGGTATTCATCATATGACCAAGATTTTTATGTTATCATATAGGCTGTGAAGAAATGGAGGCATTATTCAATCCCTAAAGATTTTGGTCTTTACATTGACAACCATGCTTTACAGTTTATTAGTAGTCAAAGTAAATTGAATCAAAGGCATGTTGAAAGGGTTGAATTATTTCAAATTTTCTCCTTTATTATCAAACATGAAAGTGTAAAATCTAACAAAATTGTTGATGATCTAAGCAGGAGAAATATGATTATGCAAGAGATGTAACTAAATATCATGGCTTTTGATGTTTTGAAGGATCTATATAAGGAAGATAAAGGACTTAAAGTGGCATATAAAGCATGCAAGGATCCTATAAGTATAGATAGAAGTCCTTGCATGAACTAAATGTTACAATAAGTATTGTTGTTTAAAGGTAAGAAATTATGTATCTCTAAAGGATCCATGAGGGAGAATCAACTTAAAGAGAATCACATTGGCAACCTTCCAGGAAATTTTGGGCAAGAAAAACATTTTCTCAACTAAGTACACACTACTTTTGGCCAGATATGTCATTTGATGTAAGGATTTTTTTTGAAATATGTAGAGTATGTCAATAAGCAAAATGGAGAAGCCAAAATAAAAGGTTATATCAACCATTACCCATTCCCAATAGGCCATGGAATTCAGTAAGTATGGATTTTGATCTTGGGTTGCTTAGAACTCAAAAAGGTAATTATTATATTTTTTTGGTAGTTGATAGATTTTCCAAAATGGCTCATTTTATTACTTGTTATAAGATAAGTGATGAAACTCACATTATTGATTTGTTCTTCAAGGAGATAGTAAGACTACATGGTTTGCCTAATAGTATTGTTTCTGATAGAGACACTAAATTTTTTGGTCATTTTTTTAGGACTCTCTGGAAAAATTTAGGTACTAATTTGAACTTCATCTCCATGTATCATTCTCAAACTAATGGTCAGACTGAAGTAGTCAACAAAAGTCTTGGGAAAATCCTTAGGAGCTCGGTAAGTGTTCATCCCAAACAATGGGACCAAGTCTTAGCACAAGCAGAATGTACCTATAATTATTCACCAAATAAAAGTACCGTTATGAGTCCCTTTCAAATTTTGTATGGTATGCATCATAGAAGTGTGTATGAATTGATAAATTTAGGCCAACAAGAAAAGAGAAGTACAAATGGTGAAGAATTTGTTGTAGCTATGCAAGAACTCCATGAGCAGGTAAAGCAAATGTTAGAGGTAAGTTCAAGAAATTACAAAAAGAAATCTTGTTTGAAAAGGAAATAATTAAATTTCAAAGCAGGAGATCTTGTTTTGGTTCATTTAAGAAAAGAAAGATTCCCAAAAGGGGAATACAATAAGTTGAAATTGAAGAAAATTGGCCCTTGTAAGGTCCTTAGGAAATTCTCAGGAAATGCATATGAACCAGAGCTTCCAATGAATATTGGAATCTCAACAATTTTCAATGTTGCTGAAATTTATCCTTTAAAAGAAGGAGAAATTAATGAGACAACATTTGAAGATGTACATGATCATATCATTCCTTGGGAACAACAACTACCCAAGAAATGACCCGATCAACCTACAACTATGATAGACATGAAGGTGATCAAAAGGAAAATGGGTGAGGAATATTATTAGTATTTGGTAAAATGGAAGGATCATCTAATTGAGGACTCAACTTGGATGTCAAATTCAAAAATCAACAAATATGGTAGCAACATAGCTCATGAACAAGATTTCATGAGAGATTCTTTTTGTACCTCACTTATCTGATGCATGTGCATCATTGTAAGTATGTAAAATTTATCTTGTCAAGAGTATTTAGAGTCTTAGGATGTCATTTCAGACAATAAATGATTTTTTGGAGACCTTAGAGTTCGGTCTATAGGTTAGTTAGGTGCTTTGGCATATTTTGCCGCCAAAAGTTCAATTTGAATTTTCAAATGCTTTTCTTGTAAATATATGAATATTTTTATTGAATAAAATATTATGATGAGTTGGAATGAGATTTATTAGGGGTCTAGGAAACAACTAGGAGTCTTTTAGTCCTCTTCTCAGTCATATTCATCTTAAAAGGTCTAATACGGCAAATGTAACTAAAAGCTTACTCATACAAGGTCATTTTCTATCTTAAGTACAAGTAATTGAAGAAAATTTCAAGCCAAATTAGGCCATTATAATCTTGGGTATTTCTTAAACCTAATTTTTATCATCAAACATATAGATAAGGATGTGTTCAAGACCAAAAACAAGCATATAAGATCAAATTTTTCATGACTGCAAGGTCTAGTGATAGTCTGTCATCACTCTCATAGGCCTGCAAATGATAAAAGTGTAATATTTTTTCCAAAATAAAGGAATTTATGACTTGGAAAAAAAATTGTGATGTATTTAAAATGTATCAACGTGGTTTTAGTAGATTTTTAATTATTCTAGATTTATTTTAATGTTTGTGTAACTAGAATACTACAAAAACCTCTTTGCACATCTATAGTCATACATACTCAGTCTAAATTACATTTTTTTGATTGCATGAGCCTGGTTGTAAAGTTGGAAATATAGGATAAGGTTTTTAAGTCCTTGATAGAGGTGTTAGTTCATTCATATAAGCCCTGAATTTTATGAACAATCTTTGAGATTCTCTTGGGTAGCATATTTTCTAAGAAAACCCTAGATTAGGGTTTCTAGCACAAAAAGCTTGATAACTTAAAAAAATAATTAATGAAACTCTATGAAATTTTGGTATTAGTTGTTAAAAGGGATTTAACAACTGATCCAAGTGTTTTTATGTTGAAAGGATTTCTAAAGAACTAGTTATAATCGAATGTTTTTAAGCATGCTTACAAGTGATTACCGAGAAGGATCAAGAAATAGGATTTTGAATGTGTTTTATTTGTTACCCAAACATTGTATTAAGAACTATTCTAGAAGATTATAAATATCATTCACTGCATCAGTGGGTCACTCACCTAAGAGAGGGCCTTAAAATAACTATAAAACCAAACACTATCTGAAAAATTACAAAATCTATCTTCTTAAAGCTCTTTGGAGACTTCGAGATGGAGAATCCTTAATGAATTAAAGAGTTTTCATTATTCAATAAGATAAAGAAGGTTTTCATCCCCGTGTTGGCCACACATGAGATTTTTTTATCCTCAAGTAGAAGTAATTGAGAAATCCACCCAAAAATCATGCAAAGTTATTAGTAGACCAGATGATGATCATATGAGCAAAGTGACCCCTTATTATACCTTGATGTGGCACCAAAACCAATTATAATGTCCCCAAATAGGACTAACCTCATAATGGATCCTTTCTCTTCCTTTTTTCATTTGTCTTCCTTCTTAACCCAACCAACCTGACCATATATAGAAAACTACTAAATAAGAATGCAATGCTCATGAAAATAAGTGAAAAACATGAAAATTACTCTCCTTGTTCATTTCCTTCTTGCCCACAAGAAGTGGAATGGGATCAAAGTATTCCAAAAGGACTATCAATGAGAAGGGGACATTAAAACCCTCCCCTCCCAAAAATTTTTCCCTCAAGCAATTACAAGCTCTCATTCCCAAGTACCATCATGCGAAAGTGATGAAATATGTTATATTGCTCCAATGATCTAGATCATACACCTGTCAAGTGAAAGAGATCTTGTCAAAACAAGCTTTTCTATATGTTTTACCTCTTCTTATTGATGTACTTTGATGGCCTATGAATTTCAACAACTTCCTTGAAGAATAAAATAGTTGTTACCTCAATTTTTCCCTCTTCACCTTCACCTTTCAAAATAACATTAACAAATTTTATCCTTACATACTCAGTTGTACAAAAATCCTTCCAATCTACTATAATCTTAGTTATAAAGTTAAAAAAATTGAGGAATAATCAACAACTTGATAAGATAAAACACATTTCAATGTGGTATCTTCTCTTTTTGTTTCAACATTGTCAACTGTGGTGGAAGAGAATCCTCTAACCATACACATGAATGCAACTAAAATAATGTGAGGCTGTTAAAAATGATGATAACATCATTAATGGTGGAAATTCAATTCATGGTTGTCTTGGAAGCACTTCTTCCAACATTTCATGATAACAACACATCATCTCATATTTCCTCCATTTTTTTTTGGAGATATTTTACAATCACAAATTTATTATCCTTCATTATGTCATATTCATCTTCAACTGCGACCTCATATGCTCTGTAATTTTCTCAAGGGAAAAGAAAACTCAACTGCTCTTTATTTTTTAACAGGTACATGTTGTAGACAAAAAATCACGCAGTTTTGGTAATTATCTAGTCTTGATTACTTACTACTATTCATGTGATTCCTAAGTAAGAAAAGTACTAATTAACTCGTGTATTTGGCCACCTTTCTTTTCTTTCTATCACTACTTTCAGTCTTACATCCTTACTTACTCAGTCTCCCTTTTTACTCTTTGGCATTTTTCATCCTGGATACTGTGCCTAGCAAGGATGCCAGTGTTAGGTTCCCTCGTCCCCTCTGGACGCCCTTGTCCCCTTCGTAATTTTTTCACACTTTTTATGTCCTTTCTAGCCATTTGAGCATCTTATCTTTTTGGTAGTCATACTTTTTGGGGTTAATTGCAAAATTCAAACAAATGAATAATATAAATATAAAGTTATGTTATCATAATAAAGGGCCAATCACTAAGCATTATCTATCACCACCTAAGGTTACATCCATCAAGGCATCTAAGAGCTCCATTGCATCCATCTAGCTCCATCAAAAGGAACACAAGGGTTGGTTTTCTACATCACACTTCATAGGAAGGAAGTTCATTCTATTCCATACACACATTTATTGAATTCTACATTTAGCTATTTGTTCACTATCTGAGTGCGATACGTACAAGAGTAAACTAGGGCACAATTCCACACACACACATTAACTACATTGGGTCTAAGATGTAGTGCAACGCTCAGTCATAAGTTCACCATTGTGACAACTAAGGATAGTTCGACCCCTCATTTTGCATCTTTCTTTTTTGGGGATTTGATGTCTATTTGAGGGCTTTGTAGGTTCATTCTTCATTGCAGGTTTACAGTGACCTCAGCGATCTTGGTGCGACCTCAAAGTGATCAAAGGTGACTACATGTGAACACCTTGTGACAACTCAAAGGAGGTTTTCTGAACATTTCCATAAACTCATCCGCCCAAAATCAGGAATAGGGCACCTGCGGGTTCCCCTATCCCTCTCCATGTGCCTCAGTCCAGCATGTTCCTCCAATTCTACATTTTTTAGGGTTTTTGTGTGATGTTTCTTTCTCTATGTTAATTTGGTCAGAGATTCGATCTGTTCTAGACTTTACTGTGAATTAGCTAAGGCTTTTTACCCTCTCTTTGCACTTAGGGTTTTCACTTGATTGCTTAGTTGCCTTGGGTGTAATTTTTGTTTTTCATTGTTATTAATTTATTATTGCTATAAGATTTAGATTAAGCTCATAAATTACACTTTAGCTTAATCATTTTTCTGAACCTCATTCTTTCACGCTTAGGATCCTCATTTTTCCTATATCATGGCTCCTAAAGTTCCTAAAATTTCTTTGTTTGATTTACTTAAAATGCATCCCAATTGCCAGGTTGTTCTGCAAAAACCCTTAAACACCATGTATCTTCCTAAATATTTACCACCACATGAAATAAGTCTTATTTTTGATCTTCTATCTGAAAACTCTAACCTTCAAGATCCCCCATCCAATCAACCCAAACTGGATTCAATTCAATATTTTCATTCTTTATTTCAAGCCAAATTTGAGGCTATGGAATCCATGATCATATCTCTTAAATATTAAATCCAACATCTTAAAGATGCTTCTCAGGATCACATTAGTTCTTCTTCACATTCTCATTCTATGTCTACTATGTGTGCTCATATCAGTGAACCCCAAGTCTTACCACTCCCTGCGCCTCTAAAATTTGATTTAAATGCTCAAAAACAAAATATTCTTCCATAGCTCATAGCTCATCAATTGATTTTTTTTCCAAATACTCATTAATATCCTCATTATTAGCTGATCAAATATCAAGGTCTCCCATTTTTTTGTTTATCATCAAATCAATGGATATAATGAAATTATTGCTATGTTTTACAACGAATAATCAAACATCTTGAGTGTCAAGGTTTTATCTCATTCGTTGTGTGAGATTATATTACATGGTCACCTCTAATTATTACATCTCAATGGGTTCCTAAATCTGATTCGTCTATGTCTAATGAGAATCACATAATCACCTCTAAAGATCAATCTACAGAGAGTCAAGCACCACCTAAGTAACCACCTCTCAAAATAAATATAACACCTCCTCCTCCCAAGTCATTTGTGGCATCACCAAGTCAAAATACACAACCACGTCCTAAAATTAGTCCACCTTCTCCTATCAAGTCTTCTGCAATGTCATCAATACCAACAAATTTACTACCATTCAATATTCCTCCCTATCCTACTCCACTTTCATTTCTAATTCATTTTGTCAAAGAAACTACTCCTATTGATGGCCAAGACACATTTCAAACTCCGCCACCATCACATGGTCCTAATGATTATTCGACCTACCACTATGTTGTCCCTCTCTCTTATCATGACATAGACAACACTCTCCCATAATTGCATGATAACGATCAACTAAAATTAACTAAACTAATGCAGTAAAGGATAGTTAATATAATCTAGGAGGACATATAATGCAGTAAGTAAATGCACTAAGATAACATGTAAATGTATTAAATAATAGAATTAGTAAAAATATAAACCCTAATGTGCAAAAAGTGAAAGGAAAGAACTCAGCTGATAACATATATATGTCGGACTTTGTCGTAATGGTGAATAGAAAAATTAGAAAGCAGGAGTGACTATGTCGAGGTCCTATAGAGGACAGATCTAGATGATATGGCTAGACTGGAGCACCTAGGAAAGGACTGGGGCACCCACAGACACTATGGTAAGAAAAATATGCACCCTAGTCTTAGAGAAAACATCTGGAGCTGATCTTCACATGTCATGAAAATGACTTCTATCCTCTGCTACTTGTTGCATTAATTTTCATGTACTGCGTTGAATGCTCCAAATATTCCAAGAGGAAGAATTAACCTAAAAAATACCAAAAGGAAGAATCAAAACCCTAAAAAAGAAAGATGTAAATGAATGGGTCAGACTGACCTCAGCTGCCACAACAATGGGCTTACTAACTGAGAAATGCACTACATTTCGGATCCAGATGTAGTTCTATTGTGTGTGTGTGTATGTCATCCCTAGGTGCTCTTGTGTCAGTCACACTTTATGAGGTAGTGAGCAATAGCTAAATGTACTAAAGGTAATAGAATGTCTGCATGAAATAGAATAGAATCCCTCCCCCTATGAAGTGTTATGCAGATGTCCTAGCTTGTGCCTTAATGATGGAGCTATGTGGATGCCAATGCAATAGATGAATGCAAATCTACATGGAGTGATAGTAGTAGATGATGTTAGGTCCCTCATTATGGTCTCATAACTTTATATTTATAGAGTTCTCTTGTTTTAATTTCATAATTAATCCCGAAAAGGTCGACCATAAGAAAGATAAAGATGTAAAATGGCTAGAAGAGGCCCAAAAAGTGGCAGTAAAGTGTAAAAATGATAGGGACACCCCATGTGGGACCAGGGTGTCCATGGACACCCCAATACTAAATCTAGGTGCCCTAGCCAAGGCTCAAATAACACGGGATGTCTGGAAATGGCTAGGCATATGAGTGCAATAAGTCACAAATTACAGAATAATATAAACAAGGTTGTCAAAGGACATGGGTTAATTAGTACTTTCTTCACTCAAGAACCTTCTAAATAGTAGTATGAGACCGGAATAACTAAATGTCTAAAGTGCATGATTTTGTGACTATAGGTACCTCTCATGTCTCTGCATAGATCTATCATCTCCATCATCATAGTACACCTCGGGGCATCAAACTTATTCCCCCCCCAACACTATCATGCGTCTCAAATTCTCATTACTTCACATGTAGTCCCATCACATACACCATATACATCATGACACACTATTGTGCTACAGTTAATACTTGACTATTGAGGGCATCCTATATACATGAACCTCACACACTACACATTATATATTCGACTTTACACACTACATACTTCACACATCACGCATCATACTCTTATGACATCTTATCTTGCGGTATCTTTGACATACTTTTGCAACTTATTCACTCTACGCTTTCACACTACATATTTCTTACATCTACTTCTACACGTTGCGGTCATCACCCTATGATGCACTCTAGTCTCATGGTACATATCAAATGGACCTCATCACTTTCAATCAATCACTCATTCACTCACACAATCTACACTTTGTGTTTTGACGATCACATCTTTTTAGTACACACAATTCAAACCATTTCCCGATGATGCACTCTTTTTTATGCTTCATTCTTGACTACTGAGAGGGAAAATTAAAATGAACCTCATTACATACATACAAATCCACTTGGGGGGACACGCGGCTCTTATCATTCACATTACATTCCATTCTATCTCATCCACAACATATTGCATATATTGGTGGCATTTACTCTTGCTTACTTTTGCTTACATGTTCATTTTATTACACATGCTAGATAGATATCATGTATGTCATTATCTTTATCATACACACATGCACGTTCACTTTCCTTTCTAGTTATGATTGCAAATTATACATATCTATTACACGTAACATGGATATCTGGTGCAGTACCTACCAGTCCCACAACGGATCCTGGGGTCATTCACTTTCATACACTATAGGTGATATTAATTCATTTTTGTTCATAGCACACTACTTCATCATATTATACATACTTTGAAATACTTTCTATCTTTCTAACATGATAACGATTGCTTCATGTTCAGTATTTTTTATACAGGACTATTTGTTTCCATGGTTATTTGTTACATTGCTTTTCATTATTTTCTCTTTCTATGCTCTTGTTTGCGGGATTTTCCCTTTGTCTTGTGTGCACACTTGTCTACTTGCGACCACTATGACCTTGATTATTTTATAACATCATGAGTGATGTCCCATGTTTGCAACCCACTTTTTGTGGTCTACATTGTCTTCTTGTGTGTTTACTTATGTCTTAGCTTACACATTGTCTGCTTAGATTACATTTTTTCTTATACATGTGTGTTTGTCTTTCTTGTACTAACACTTGTCTCATGGACACTTTGTTTGTGTTTTCCTTGGTTTCTACCAAGCACATTCCCTTCCCCGTACAGAGCAACAGTTTTATCACATCGATCAATCCTCTTTTGGGTCTGCATACTCCTTCAACGATGTCGCATGCACCCCAAATGAGGGGGGGGTATCATTTGGGTGAATCAGTTACCCCATACAACATTATCAAAATAGCAGAGTATCTAGTACAACCTAGTTTTTAGCTTTGAACAGGGCTCAAAATCAGACTTGGGTCCTTAGCACAATCAGTCTTTCCGAGATTCCTAAAAACAAGGGAAATTACACAACGATTAGTAGTTCAACACAGTCTAAAGAAATCCACCACACATCAGCTTTTACATAGTAGGCAATACCGTGCTTAGCACATACATTTATACACACCGTCTGCAATGGTTTTCTACATAGCGGGAAGTAGTTAAAGGTTGGAGGATGACATCTAGAACTATCCTACTTACACTTCTTCCATTTCATTTGCATGAGGTCACCTGAAATACTCACACTTCGAACATCATCTATAGGATCCTTTTCTACACCCTTTTCTCATCACGGATCATGTGCACATGTTCCTTTTTTCAAACGTTCAACATTTTTACATACTTTACTGACACACTTATTTTAACATGTTTTGATCATATACATGCATGTTTAACTACTTGTTCAGCTTCTCCTTATTGCTTGTCCGTCTATATGAGAAGCAGTAGTCAATATAAAAAATGTCAATATCACACACACCAACAATCGACATTAACATCAACAAAAGGTCACATTGCGAAATCTAAACATGTATTTTCACCCTGGGTTCATTTTCATCACTTTTTACACTTTCTCCTCCTTAGCATCCATGCTTCACATTTTTCTATCACTCCTTGCTTTGTCTTGTTCCTCAACATGACTTTCATCATCTGATGTACAAGGTTATCAGGTACGTATATCTATCTATTTTATGTTATTCAAAATTTCACTCAACAACATAAAGTGGGGGAAAATGTAAACAAAAAATCACACACTTCAGGTAAATATATAGTATTTATTACATACTAAGTTATTCATATGATCCCTAAGAAAGAAAAGTACTAATTAAGCACATGTCTTTGACCACCTTGATTTTCTCTCTGTTGTACTACTTTTGGTCTTACACCCTTACTTGTTCAGTTTGTCTTTTTACTCTTTGGCAAATTTTTTCATCCTAGAAACTAGTGCCCAACGAAGACGCCAACACCAGATGCCCTCATCCCCTATGGGTGCCCCTGTCCCATTTGTACTTTAATAACAATTTTTGGGTTGTTTATAACCATTTGAGTATCTTATATTTTTGGTAGTCATCCTTTTCAGAGTCAATTATGAAATTCAAGGAAAGTAATCATATAAATATAAACTTATACGATCATAATAAATGACCAAACACTAAGCACTATCTATCACCACCTAAGGTTGCAACCATCAAGGCATCTAAAAGCTCTATTGCATCCATATAGCTCCATGACAAGAGGACATAAGGGCTACTTTTCTGCATCACACTTCATAGGAGAGAAGTTCATTCTATTCCATGCACATAATTACCTACATTCTACATCTAGCTACTTACTCGTTGTCTAAGTGAGACATACACAAGAGAAACCTAGGGCATAATTTTACACACACACATAAAAAAACTACATTAGATATGAGATGTAGTGCAAGTGCTCAAGTCGAAAGTTCACCATCGTGACAACTAAGGATAGTTTGAACCCTCATTTTCCATCTTTCTCTTTTTGGGATTTGATGTATATTTGATGGTTTTGTAGGTTCATTGTTCATTACAGATTTACAGCGACCTCGGCGATCTTGGTGCAACCTCAGAGTGATTAGAGGTGACTGTACAGATGAAAATTGTCATGCAACCTTCAACCGCACTCGACCTCCCGAGGTCATGTTAGAGCTGCTAAAGTTTGAATGTGTGTGGCTAACTATAGGAGGATCAGTGACTAAGATCTAGTAGTGTGATCTCCTGGTAGTTGAATTGTCAAAGGGGAGATTTAGAGGTGATGAACGGGTAGCGTAAATTCCCTATGGTTTGTTTGCCTAACTTGGATCTACGTGTTGAACTAGTTTGAAGTGTCCAAATTAACTAAGATGAAACTAACAATCTATGCTACTACTAAATGGGAAACTAATCTAAACAAATCACAAAATTGAAACATGACAATCACAAAAAACAATTTCCTTTTATTGTAAATAATTAAAATATTTCTACACTAAAACTAAACAAGCAAGACAACCCGGTGTGGTTATTCACATGTGCTGAGTGTATTGAAACTAAACTAACTTAAAACAAGAACTTTTCCAAATGACATATGATGTGTAGAAAACCTCCTACATATATACTCTCTTTCATATCCACATGGATGGGAAGAAGAGGATCCGTCACCGAGAGTTGCTATGGAATATTCAAACCCTCTTAGAAATTAATGAATTAGTTGCAAATAAAAAGAAATTGATTTCTACTCCATTTGATATGATGTAAAAATGATAAATTGTAAGAATGAAGGAGATCAAACAACAAATCCAACCTGGAATTCACATAACAAAGGTAAATACAGCTATGTAGTAACTTTTCCCCTCAGTTTTTCCTTTCTTTCTTTGTGTGTCCATATGAGTCCAAGATATTGGGAATGCAAGAACAACATTAGGAAGATGGCACTTGAGAAATGATAACTTGATGGCATTTTGGATGCAATGCAGGTATAAGAGAGATAACACAAGAGATCAGAGCTTGGCTATGCAATTCCTAGCAAGATCATAGTAACAATACAACAAAAGATACACAAAATTCTCAAGCCCTTTTGCTTGAATACAAGCATGGAATATATAGGAATGGAGGATGGGAGGTTCCTTCATACACAAGGCCAGAAGCAGCATGAAGCTTCTAGAACAGACTATAGGAAAAGACATCTAACCTAGAAAGAGACTATAAGCAAAACCAAGTATGCAGGCCTTGGTATGATCACAGTCAAAACTTTGTCTTATCCTGTTTGAACTGATGAAATGATTTGAAAACAATTGATGATACCATGAGAATTTTAAGAGATATGATTTGAATGTTTTTTCAATGTTTTCAGAAGTTTTTAAGGATTGCTATAAGAATAAATCCCTTGATCACAAATTTACGAAATGAACTGGAAGATGAAAATGTAATGCAGATGCAGTAATGTACATATGGAAATACAGGTGAAACTACATGTCATGATGCCTAAGGTGATGAAAGTTGACAAATATCAAATTCTTCACCCCTAAAAGTACACATCAGAGAACCATTATACTTAAAATTTCCGTTCTCTTGACAAGGGACTACCATTCTGGGTTTAAACTTACAACCCTTGCCTAGAAGTGTATATGTCAAATCATTAAAACCATTTATATGAAAGAGGTGTTCATGCACCTCTTTGTCACGTTTTTGAGACATGGTGTGTGGGTGAGCATGACTATGCTTCTCGGCCTTGTCTCCTATGTAGATCATTGTGTTCACTTGTAACTCTTGTTGAATGATGCGGCCTTGCCCCATGGATATGGAAAACTTAGTTTCAGATGCACATGGGTCAAATTAGAAAAGAGAAAACTCTAGATATGGTTTTGATGGGCATCATTTCAATCTCAAATTTCCCTTCTTCGTTCGTCAATTCTATCATGTTCACACCTAGGCCTAGGTCGTTGGAGGGAAGAGATGCTAAAATGAGAAGACTACACATTCCATGGGGTTCAAACGGGAGGAAGATCGGATCGTCACTCTCTAAGAGATTCATAATTTCTGTTGTGGTTTTAGTGGACACTATTTCCACAGATATTGATTTACCCTTATCTATTTTTACCACCACAAATGTTTGTGGGACAGTGACTTCAACCTTTGGCATACCTGAGGTGATCGAGGCTAACTCTTTTGATGGAGGTGGTTTGTTCAATTGATTCGTAGGAAGTTCATACTCCGTATGGACTCCTTTCTTCTTCTTGAGGTTTTCTAAGTGTGTATCGAAGGGCTTAAGATCCCCTTGAGCGATGAATACCTTCCCCAAATGGAGGAATCTAATCTCCTGGAACAGGGTAGAGGAGATAACCTTCATTCGATGAATCCAAGGTCTCCCAAGGATCATGTTGTAGGTTTTTTTCCCTATTGATGATGTCAAAACTCCATCAAGATGGTTTTTATACCAAGGGTGAAAGGATAGAATCAATCATTGTAGTGTCCAATCGAGGCCACTGAAAGACTAAATCGTACCCTCGTAATGTGTATATCAGGGTTGTAGAGGAAAAATGTGTCTCTCCATATCCCAACCTATGAAAGTAAGAGACAAATAACCAGATTTACCAACAGCCCCATTGTCAATTACTAGTTTTCTTAATGCAATTAGGAATAATCATAAACTTGCAAACATGCTTTTAGGATCGCCTCTTAGGGCAATGTTACCGTCAGATTGCGTGATTTTGTGTCTATCATTTTCCAAACATAGTGTCTATGTTGTTGAGTCCCGAAGGACTGTGATAACATAGAGTCATATAGAAGATGTGTACCTTATGATCCTATAGGAGGTGGCATAACATGGACTAGCGTGACCGAGTGGACCTAGTGCATTAAGCAACACAAAGTGATGTGAAAAGTGAATTCGTTAGCAAGATCTAGGAATGAAATGTGAGAAAAGGTCTTGTTCAAATCTAGGGGTGAAGTGCATATGCTTGTAGTGTGTTGTTGTAGTTTGTAGTGAGTTGGTCATCTTGTAAGGATGGACCTATCAACAAAAGAGTTGTGAAAACGTAGTCCTTCATCCAGGCTGTTGCATTAATTTCATGATAAACCTCTGAGCTCAAGAATGTATCCCAAGATATTTGTAAAAGTGTGTAAACCAAGGAAAGTGTGCGACCTGATATGTGAAAGAGTAGGAGATAGAAAAGTTTCATGGTCACTGTTTCCAGAATCAGACACAAAGCCTAATACAGTTTAGAATTTGTGAATTCCAACCTTGAAATTCATTAGTCCAAAATGTAGGGAGCAGAGCTGAAAATATTATCACAGTTGAGTCATTCTCCAAGGACCCTATCTAGGTCACTCTATAGTCTTGTATTGCGATTTTTTTTCAGGATTTGCTTAAATACTATGTATATCAATTTAATCAGTAGTTTCCTTATGGTTAGATTTGGGAAGTCTTTGCATTAAGTAATTTGGTGTAACCATGGTAATTCTTTTTCGTCATTTACCTTGTCAAATCCCTTATGGAAACCACAATCATAGGCTAGGGTCGTAATCTCTTGCGACTTTAATAAGCATATTGTTGTTGATGATTAATGAACCTCAATTCTTAGTCTTGCTACGCATCATGAAAACCTTTATAACTATTGCTTTATCGTTTCCCTTGAGGGATCCCAAAGTTTTGATACTGGTTTCCACCACTCCGTCTTAGTACCACTATTTCTACTACGGTGGACCACATCTTTTATCCCTCTTTCCGTCTTCCCCTAAGACAATGTGGGAGGTTCTTTGACTTCCACACTAAATCTTAATCTGTTCTTCTCCCTAGTATTGTCACACATTTGGATCCACCCAATGCTCTTAGAATCCCTCTGATCAGTAGCACTATTTTTGGTATGAACCATGATTACGATTGCAGCAAGCTACTTGGGTCCTCATCGTCATCTTGTACTTGACCAGTATCTTCTTATCTGCTCCCTCCCAATTTTTCATTGGGACCAGAGGTCTTCCATCTACTTTCGATAGAGGCATGGATCAACCTCAAGCGAACCTTCATATACTTCCTTATTTTGTTTGCATAGGAATATGCATGTGATGACACCCTCTTGACCAAGTTAGTTTCTCTAATTGAGCGAGTACAAGGATTATGCTTTGCGATGGTTCTATGACTTTCGGTCTTACATTTTGGCTAAACTCACATTTACTATTTATAGATTTATTTTTATCTCATTTTTCTATGAATATTGGATCAAAAATTCATCTTATGCACAAATGGCCTAAAATTAAACAAGGAAATTCCTAATCCCTACACACATCTTAGTGATTATGTATTGTGTTACAATGAACAATATTGATAAAATGAACAACGTATTAGTTGAATTTGAATTGCAATATCTCTTTATTCAAAGTCTTTTGCCTCTTTTGCAAGTAATGTTAATCTATTTTGATTCCTATCGAGAGTCCTTTGGACATATCTTATGCTATACTTCGAAAATCTCATGGAGACTAAGCTTGTTTCTGATAGGAAAAGCGTCAAATATGGTTATAATGAGCATTCCGATCATTCCTTCTTCCTTAAATTTCCAAGCAAGGTTCCAAAAATGTAGACCCAAGTCTAATGCATGTTACATCACATATAGTCAATGTCAAGATCTCATCCTCCTAAGTACTTCAACTCCATTACCCACTCATGCACGTATTCCACTCGATTGTCTTATCCTTGCACATGATTTTGTGGAAGAGGAGGAGTTGGATCCAAGCTGCATTGATAAGTGTTGACGGGATCATAATGGGATCTCTTGATATGGCTCTTATCAAGTATGAATCCTAATATGGGTCCATCTGGCAAGCTAAGTTTGAATGAGCATATGCACATGTAAGGTGGGATGGTACCAGGATATGGATGTAATGGCCATTCTAACCAGGGAACGTCGTATTCAAGCTTCACCATTTGGCGGCATTTGAGGATCTCACTTCCAGCCAATAATTGCGTAGGATCCAAGCTTCCTGAAGGATCCACTACTTCCACTTCCAAATCCACCAGTGACTAACCCTAAAAGGAGTTAACCTATCATTTGAATGACCCTGATTACCTAAGCATGAACAAGATCATCATGTTGAGTCCTATTCATTGGAAGGGATGTATCCTACCACTGTCAACTGGACTCCTCCATGATTATTTGGATCATCCCTACTGGATGTGCTGGTTGTGAGGTTCTACCGAACTTTCCCATCACTTATTATCACTCCCCACTGAAGTTGATTTTCACACCTCATTCTCCTCCCATAGGATTGAGTCCCCTATTGGGGTGCTTTTGGCGTAGGGCCCCATGGTCATCAACAATGTTCATGGTATATCCTGTCATTCAATTATCCAATGTTATAATTCATTATCTTTCTTGCAGTCCATTAGCTTCCCTCTATCTTAGATGACACGCGCATCTCCCACTTCTCAAAGGCCATGTTATTATACCCATTCATTTTTTCCAAAGCCTCTTACGATCTCTGATGAAAAGGATTAGCTTTTGGATGCTATTAGTTCATCCTCTGTTGATGACATGGCAATCTTAGGTTCTCCCCTGGACTCTGGGCTAAGAACATAGTCATACCTTTTATTGTTAACAACTTGGTTTGCCTTAAGTTTATCCATGAGTGACATCTTATCACTATTCGAGGCATTCCACCATAGACATATTTACATAGCTAATGGGGTCCTTCAAGCGTATCCCAGGGTAGGTTTGGACATTGCTTCTCCTACTCCTCACTCCATCTTCTCCTATTCATGGGATTGCTGTCGTTATCACGTTTGTGTAATACCTCTTATGAGCCATTTGGAGCCACAAAAATCCTCTTGCAGACACCTATTTTCACAACCATGTATAATTTACTTACCACAATATGGCTACTACTGGATCAGCCCCGGTCACTAGCTATGAAAGATCCCATAACTCACTTCATAGGAATCACACTTCTTCATGTCAGGTTCACCAATGCTTCACGGATGACTCCATGTAGACATGCAACCTTCAACCACTCTATTTCTCCACGATGCTGTGATCATAGAAGCCGATGTTCATGATACTCGGCCTCGTGCACTCTCTATAGTGACCATAAGATGACTAAGATCATGTTCAAGTGTTTAGTCTCCTTTATATCAGCTGAATCGTCAAAGGGGAGATTTAGAGGCTCATAAACGGGTAGCGTCAATTGCCTATGGATCATGTTTGGCTAACTTGGATCTATTTGGGGGCATACTTTGAAGCTCCTCCACACCAACTAACATGACACACTCTTATTCCAGGTCTCATACTTGATTGTTGAAAGGGAAACTTCACATGGAACTCAATTTGCACACACTATATGGGGAAATCCTTATTCATCACAAACAACTTAGTTGGTTTTCTATTCTACAGATTTGCAAATAAAAAATTTCTACACTAAAACATTAGATGAAATTTTGATTGCGAGACATTCTTCCGTTGTGGTTATTCACCACTGCTGAGTGTATTCAAACAAAACTAACTTAAAACATGTTACTATGGTTCCAAATGATATATGCTGTGTAGACATTTTCCTATAGATCATACATCTCATACACGTTCCACATGGTATCTTGAAGAAGAGGATCCAAGTCACCGACAAGTTGTTACATGATGTATGATGTTTGGCCCTATTGGAAATTACCTAATCCCACTGAGTTGCTCCTGAAGGGCATCTACCTTTTTACTCTACTTCCTCTCAGGTAACAAAGATAAATTGTAAGAATGAAGGATATCAAACAACATTTTCATTCCTATAATTCAGATAACAAAGGTACATCCAACTATGTCAGTAACTATTCCCCTCGGTTTTTCCTAACATGCTAATATGAGTTTCATATGAGTCCAAGAGATTTTCCTTGCAAGACCTCCAGTCCAGGATCATGGTGCTTGATCTAATGATAGCTTAATGATAGCCCGTATGTAATGCAGGTATAAGAGAGATAACACAAGAGATCAGAGTTTGGCTATGCAATTCTTAGAAAGATCGTAGCAGCAATACAACACAAGATACATAAAATTGTCTCTAGGCCCTTTTGCTTGAATACAAGCATGGAATATATATGAATGGAGGATGGGAGGTGCCTTCATGCACAAGGCCAGAAGCAGAAGATCCAGCCAATTAAATCCATTTAAAAATAGAAGGAGGAAGGAGAGCCAAGCAATCAAAGTTAATTTTAGACAATTCGTCTCACGAATGTGTTGGTTATCAAATAAGGACTTTAATGAAAACAACGGTCAGGGGACAGAAGTCCCTCCTATTTAATGGGAGAGGTTCCCTTATTTAAAGGTAAAAACCTATTTACAAATGTACAACGTTTAGTTTTAAAGAGGAACTCTGATATCATGGAAGTGTTTTAAATGATCGATTATCAGTACAAAGAGACAACGAAACTAGGAAGTGGGAAAAGGAAGAGTAGAATTCTCAAGAAATATAGATAGAAAAATAATTCCTTATAAATACTGAATTAGTATCATATAGAAAAAAATCATTTACGTTAAAGCCATAAGATGTTATTTCATAGAAACAAATTTGTAGAGATGACATCCACAAGAATACAAAGCTTCTTGATGCAAAAGAGATTAATGATTCGATAATTTTAACAGATATGAAAGAGTGAATAACCACAGATAGAAATAGAAAGAGAAGTCTTCTTATATTGATAGATTTTAAACTCTTTACACTTACAAAATAGTCAGAGTTCCAACCCCTTAGAATGGAGTGGAGAGCCCATTATATAAATTACAAATTAGTTACACTTGGTAACCGTTTCTTTTAACTAAAAGATTAATTAAGGAAATACTCAATACAATATCCTTAATTAGTTTACAAGGAGCTCAACACCTAAAAATATAAGGAGAAAAAGAGAAGCCAAAGAAGAAACAATCGATTATGGCTGAGGCAGGCCCACTGATTTGAGGATACCGATATCTAAATTTCTTCAATGCTTCAGCTATTTCCGTACCTCATGGGATTATTGTGTTGGCAATGGCATGAGCCCAAATGCCCAGATATTTTTCCATATCTTTATCGAACTTGGTATGCCCCAAGTATTATTTATTTGCCTCAGAAATTGCAGATTAAAGGAAGCAAATGTCCTTTATCTTCTCTCTGGTAATTAATTATTCTTTGAACAATTCTTCCTTGACAAATGCTTCTGAACTGAGCTTTGATCTCTTGAAGAGAGCAAGGAACACCTAAGGTTTCATCATGAAAATGGCAATGAATATCTTTAAAGGAAAAAGAAACAAAATTCTTGAAATATTCTCCTTTCTGCCATACATGTTATTTAGCTCACCCAGTGTTTCTTCCAGACACATTCATCTTCCATTCCACACCAAAAACCCATTCCTTTGACAAGTTATTCTTGGCCTCATCAAATATTTTGTTAGCCAATAGGATATTCTCATTAGTTTGGCCCATAAGATGAAGATCTATAATACAACTAACCCAAAGCTTCAGCTCTTTATCCATAGCCCTTATTGAGGAAGTGAGTTTCTACTGAAGATTAGTCACCTTCTCGTTGGCCTTGAAGGCTTCCTCAATGAAATTCAAGCCAGATATAATCATATAATCAACCATGGTTTCCAAAGCCTTTCCATAAGTAGAGTACTTATGTATATCTTTGATGCTCTGAACTTCATCCTAGCTGAGAATCGTGGGGGGCGGAAGAGCAGCTAGTGGGGTAGGATCCAAAACATTATCTTTGGTCAATAATGACTTAATAAAGTTGGGAAGAACTTGATTTTGTTCTTCCAATTGTTCTATAGTTTGCTTACATTTCTCTACTCATTTAATAACCTTTGTCACGGTTGCTTGAAGGTTATGAACCTCACTCTCAGGAGTTGATTCCCCCTTTAGGATTCTAGAAAGCTCTAAATCAGAGACCAAGAGATCTTGCCCTACCTTATCAACCTTGGGCTTTGCAACCTCTAGGAACTGATGTCCTTGAGCATCAGTTACTATCCTTGAAGTGGTCTTGGCTCTCTTTGTTGGAGGGGGAGGAGTAGTTCCTAGCAGGGCTACCACAACATCAAAATTAGGCCCTGTTATCTGAGAAGAAGCTTTCCTCTTCCTGTTGTCAACCATGGGTTGCACCCAAGCAAAAGTAGAAGAAGAAGAGGAAGGAAAAAGGGGCCCAAAAGCAAGTGAAATCATGGCACTTAGAGTATTAACCATTGTTTCCTCTAGTATAGAAGTGGAGGGAGTATCAGGAGCTTCCTTTGTAGAGGAGTCTGTGGTACTAGGAGGCTCTGCACTAGACATGTCCTTTTCTTTTCCAACTATTACTTCAAGAGTTCCTACAGGATTTGGTATTTCACCGTCATCACTCTCACTAAAAAGAATAATGTTCTCTAGCCCTGAAGGTAGCTCTGGATGCTCAAGAAGAGGTTCCTCATCAATTGGTTCATGTTTGACTTCTCTGATCTTCTTTTGGTATACTTGAGTAGAAGAAGGAGTAGATGACTCAGGCTCTTTCATTGAGGAAGAATGAGGGATTTTCTCAAGAACCTTGGTGTTGGTTGTATGTGCTTCCTTCCCTGGTGTAGAGGTGTCTTTGGAAGAAGATCCACCCTGATTCTTCTTGAACTCACGAATCTTCCTGTCAAGCCAAACTTTAGTTCTTACAAGAACATGGACCATAATCTCAACCAAATCATCTCTCTCTCTCTTTTGTACCAATCCAGATCCTCTAAAGGAGTGTGTTTGATTGTTGTCTCATATTCAAAGGATTGTAAGTCCTCATCATCCTCCTTAAGTCCTTTAGGAACTTAGTAAAGATTGAGATCTCTAATGTGTTGTAGAGAGAGTCTGTCATAGTGCCTTCGTCTGGCTTCAAAATCATCTGCACAATCAGCCCAGTAATCCTCATTATCTGGCTTGTGATGACAGTTTATCCTAAGGTTATGCTCAATAAACTTCTTCATATCAAAGCAAGATCTGGGTATGAAGAAATGAACAATGATAGAAGTAATAGCCCTTTCTACATTTTGGGCATCTAAACTTGTTTTACATGTATAGTTTCCCAAAGAGATAGGGAAATGCAGGCCAGTGATCTTCTTATCTCTACATTTCCTATGTAGCTTATCAAGCTACCTGCATACTTCAACCAAGGCCATTTTATTACCACAGAACATAGGGGGCTTGAGGGGTGTGCTTTAATAGCCAGCCATCCTGATGTATGAAAACCTCCTGAATTGGATAAAGAAAGCCCCATACTTGGCTATCAAGTTCATAGCTTCATCAGAAAATCTCCTAGCAGTGTTTCCCTCCAAGAGTCTTACAATGTACATGGTGAAAGCATCATTGACTCTTCTGAAATTGTGATTGCTAGTTTCAAGGGTAAATTAAGGGCAGTATGCATAAATAGGCTCATTCTTCTGGCCCTTTATGTAGGTGAAACCGAACCACTGTCAAGATGCAACCAAGTTATACATGAGATAAGAAGTCATATAGAACTTCTTATTCTGTTGAACACTAGACAATTGCTCCGTCAAATTCATGTAAACAATCTCGGCCCAATTAATGTTTTGGTTACCCTCGCAGATGATGTTTACGAAGGGGCACATCCAGAAGTGAAACTCATTGGTGGAAGGAAACCCCATGATACAAGTGAGAAAAATAATAAATTCAGACAGCTCCTCATTAAAATCAACCCTGTATAATGCCTTGGAGTGTCGGGATACTCCCTTCTTAGGGTTCTTTAACCATGATTTTGCTATACGTGCCTTGTATTTGTCACTTTCTTTGTCGAATAAGGTTTGGGCTTGGGCACAAGTGAGAATTATAGAATCTTTAGTTTCTGGAATGCGCAAGGCAGCAGTAATGGTGGCAATATCTAGTTTCACGATTAATTCACCATGCACATTGGTGAGTTCCTTGGTATTCGAGCTAAAATGGGCTCTGCAGGCAAGCACCATGTCCGCACACTGTACAGAGATAGGAAAACCAGCCACGTATGAAATTCTACTATCACTAATCATTTGTGCCATGGGAGCAGGATTAGAGCATGTTAATCTTCCCCAAAAATCCATGAAATCTAAGTGTCGAACCTCACTATCTCCAATATCTGGTACAGAGGATTTAAGAGGTGATACATGTTCTTGGCCCTAAAACTTGATCTTCATTTTTGCAATACGCAAGGGATAACCTTCCAAGATCAAAATCGCGATGAGGATGCAAAGGGATACAGGGGCACGAACAAATGGCTTTAATGGCAAGGATTCGAGCAAGAGAAGAAAAGCAAGCAATATGCTAAATGCATAGGAGGCAGTTCAATTAAATAGCCATTTCACGAGAGAGAAGGTTATTAAATACACATTAAATTCACCCCGCACCGACTCAAAAAAATGAAAACCAAAATAGCAAAATAATAAATTCAGATAGCTCCTCATTAAAATCAACCCTATATAATGCCTTGTAGTGTCGGGATGGTCCCTTCTTAGGGTTCTTTAACCATGATTTTGTTATATGTGCCTTGTATTTGTCACTTTCTTGGTCGAACAGGGTTTGGGCTTGGGCACTAGTGAGAATTATAGAATATTCAATTTCTTGAATGCACAGGGCAGCAGTAATGGCGGCAATATCTAGTTTCGTGATTAATTCACCATGCACATTGGTGAGTTCCTTGGTATCCGAGATAAAATGGGCTCCGCAAGCAAGCACCATGTCCACACACTATACAGAGATAGGAAAACCAGCCGCGTATGCAAGTCCACTATCACTAATCATTTGTGCCATGGGAGTAAGATTAGAGCATGTTAATCTTCCCCAAAAATCTGCAAAATCTAAGTGCCGAACCTCATTGTCTCCAATATCAGGTATAGAGGATTCAAGACGTGATATATGTTCTGGCCCTGAAACTTGATCTTCATTTTTACAATGCACAGGGGATAACCTTCCAAGATCAAAATCATGATGAGGATGCAAAGGGATACAGGGGCACGAGCAAACGGCTTTGATGGCAAGGATTCGAGCAAGAGAAGACAAGTGAGCAATGTGACAAATGCGTAGGAGGGAGTCCAATTAAATAGCCGTTTCAGGAGAGAGAAGGTTATTAAATACACATTAAATTCACCCTACACCAACTCAAAAGGATGAAAAGTAGGAAAAATGGAGAAAACTGGCCCAGATGGTCTTTGGTATATTTGGGACACGAGGGATGGTCTTTGGTATATTTTAGACACAGGTGATGCGGGGAAAGCGAGCCAAATGAGCACGGGCGGTCCAGGAGCTTAGATACGCAAAGGACACGAGGGATGAGAGTACGCGATCCAGTTGATGTGCGTGATGCGAGAAGAGTAGGAATAGAAATCCTAGACGCATTTTAGACAGATGGGATAAAAGTAGGCGAAGTACCCGATGTGGCCGATGCAAACGATCGGGTAAAAGGTAGTCCGGGTGAACTTGGGACAAACAGGCCAAGAAGTTCCAAAAAAGTCGACAATTAAGAATTTGTAGGGAAAGTGGTTGATCAGCGATCAGAAGGCCCAGAGGTACTTGTTACATGAGGGACAAAAATGTCTGATAGACCTACAAGTCACCAAAAAGACTCTAAAATATGCAATTTTCACCATCTCTTCAAGTTTTCTCTTCACTAGGACATTACTAAAGGTGTCAACTCAAAATTTTCAAAAATCTGACTTCCAAAAGAGGGGGAAAATTTGAGAGGACAACAGTTGGATCTTTCTGGGTATGACTTGACTATATCAGAAGAACGAGGCAAGACAAGAACTCAAGAAAACCCCAGGGGAAGAATACCAGTGCCTTATCCATTGGGAAAAAGAGTCAAGGGCAAACCATTATAGAAGACAACACACCAAAACAAGGAAAGGCAAACAACAAAGGCAAGGGAAAGTAAACACACCCTATACATAATATACATAAGACTTCCTTTTCACCTAGGACTTGAACAGTTTTAGGTAATGCCCACTATAAGGAAGTGGGAGAGAGGATCCATCCATGTAATCAAGATAGAAAGAATTTTCACCAGTAAAGTGCCTGATTTTAAAAAGGCCAAGCCAAAGAGAATCAAACTTACCATGGCTTCCTCGAGGTTCATATCTTTTATCCCACAACAAAACAATGTCTCCAACTTTGAAATCTCTAGATCTGGTTTTCTTGTCAAACAAGGATTTCACCTTCGCTTGATGAGTATAAATTCTATCAAAAACCTATAGCCTGTCTCCATTCAAATTTTGAAGATACATGATCCTTTTATCTAGAGAATTACTAAAACTAGTGTCTTCAATAGCCTTCAACAAATACAAAGCTGGTAGCTCCACTGTCACCGGTAGTTGGGCTTCCACACCATACACCACTTGAAAAGGAGACATCCCAGTTGCTCTTTTAGGTGTAATCATGTCCACCCAGAGAGCATCATAGAGCTTCTTGTGCCAGTTCCTCTAAGACTCATTAACAAGCTTTCTCACTATGGTCACCAAATTTTTGTTTGTTTATTCTTCTTGACCATTCCCTTAAGGATAGTAATATGAGGAATGAGCAAGGGAAATACCATATCCATAACAGAAATCCATCATTTCAACAGAAGAAAAATTTGAAGCATTATCAGTCACAATCTTATTGCGTACTCCAAACCTTATCAAGATGTTGTCTTTGATGAAATTACATACTACCTCTGAAGTGGTACTTTTAACTGGGATAGCTTCCACCCACTTAGTGAAATAATATGTGGCAGTCAACACCTCAGTATGCCCTGCACTTGAAGATGGGTTGATTTTTCCAATAAAATCCAAACCCCACTATTGAAAGGGTTCTTCAATCACAATTGGTTTAAGTGGCAAAGCGGCTAACTTTGGTCTTCCCACAAAAGTTTGACAAACTTCACATTTATTTACCCATTTCTATGCCTCCTTAAACAAAGTAGGCCAATAGTACCCTGCACACAGAATTTTGTGGGCAGTAACAACAAATGAGAAATGACCACCACAGGCTTGGTCATGGAAGATTGAGAAAAGCTTCTTTTGTTTCTCCTTGTCAACACATTTCAAAAATATTCCATCTACTCCACGTTTAAACAAAGCATTTTCCCACAACACATATTGTGTTGATCTTAGCTTGATAGCTCTCTTCTCCTTAGCAGTTAAGTGAGATGGACACTCACCATAGGTGAGGAAGTGGGCAATGTCAGCATACCATTCATCCGTTGAGCTGAGAAACAAAACAATAAGAACATCATTCTCATTCTTGGGTAACCCATGACCAGCTCCTTCAGCGATGAGTTCACATAGGCCTTTACCCCGGACTAGTTTAGTTGGTCTGATGTCAATATCATATTCCTAAACCTTTGCAACCCATTTTCCTCTCTAACTTCCAAATTCTTGTTGTGTAAGAATGGACTTGATGGTGGTATCGGGCACAAGTATTATTGAGTGAGAGTTAAGAATATAGAATCGAAACTGCTTAACAACTTTAACCACTGCAAAATCATGTTTCTCCATCATAGTATACTTTAGCTCATGATTTTTAAGAATATAGCTCATGAATGAAATTGGGAGCTCGTGATCTTCAGAGTCTTTATGGGTTAACACAGCTGCTAGGGTACTTTCTGTGGCATAGCAATAGATAATAAAGTCTTTGCTAAAATCTGGACATGCTAAGATAGGAGTCCTAGCAATAGCCTTTTTAATGCCTTCAAATGTTGCCTTCCCTTCAGGATACCAGCCAAAAATTTGTTTCCCTTTCATCATTTGGGAGATATTCAAAGTTACCTCTGTAAAATCAGGAATGAATCTTCTCAGGAAGTTGATCTTACCAAAGAAAGAATACACTCCCTTTTTACTTGTAGGAAGAGGAATCTGTTGAATAGCTTGAAACTCATTCAGGATCAATCTTGATTCCTTCCTTAGAGACAACATGTCCCAACAATTTTCCCTCCGTGACACAAAAGACAGACTTCTTGGGATTCAAAGAGACCCCATGTTCTCTACATTTCAAAAGAACCTTTTCCAGATGCTGAAAATGATATGCTCTATCTTTGGAAAATACAGTTAGGTCATCTAGATACACGACAATGCATTTTCCTTTCAGGCTTCTGAAGGCCATGTCCATAGCCCTTTGAAAGGTGGCACTGACATTAATGAGTCCAAAGGGCATCCTTTTGTAAGAAAAATTACCCCAAGGAGTAGTAAAGGTAGTCTTGTGTTGATCTGCAGTGTTGACTTCTACTTGATTGTATCCTGAGAAGCCGTCAAGCATGGATAACATCTCAGCTCCTATAACAGCTTGCAACACCTGGTCCATCATGGGTAGGGGGTAGTTGTCCTTCAGAGAAGCCTGATTCAGATTCCTAAAATCAACACAAATCCAAATCTCACCATTTTTCTTCCTAACAGGCACAATGTTAGCAATCCAAGTTGAATGATGAATGGGAAAGATAATCTTGGCCTTCAACAACTTTTGTATCTCCTAAAAAATGGTGTTAACAATCTTTGGATTGTACTTCCTTTGTTTCTGTTTGAAAGGTTTAATCCTAGGTTTGAGAGGAATGAAATGTTGCATTTCTTTGGGCTAAAAGGCCTTCAGATCATAATAAGAATAAGCAAGTACATCAACGTACCTCTTCAAAAGATTTACTACCTTTTTCTTTTCTTCTTGTGTGCAACATTTCCCAATGTTCACCATTTTGGGGTCAGTAGAACTCCCAATGTTAACTTTTTCATATTTAGCAGATTGTTGAGCTCCTCTAGAAGCTTTAGCCTTAACATACCTGTCATATTTATCAAACAATTCTTCCAGACACACTAGCCCTTTAGGGATCTTGTTACCTTTTAGTCTGATGCACCCATCTTGATTTATCTCCTCTTTGACACCTGCCTCATTAGAAGATACACTTTCTCAAGGCAAATTATCACTTCCTTTGAAATATAATTGTTCAAAGTTATCCCTGAGTTCCAAGAAAGAGAGAAAATGTTGATCATCATTGAAAACCTACCAGTTGCTTGCATTATCTAGAACACTTGGTCTATGAATCATTTCAATGGTGAATTTATCCTGAGAGAAATCGGGATGAGGTATGAGCAAAGACCCTGACACGGCTAGGGAATCATCCCTAGTGTTCTTTTCCCTTGGGACTGCCTCGATGGAGAAGGTATCAATAAATTCAATAAAAACCCAAACCAAATTCCTATAATGCTTCAATATTCTATTCTTTACTTGGAAAAGGTCTCTGACTTGTTTAAAAACTAGTTTTGCATCTCCCCAAGCCAAAAGATTCTTCACACCTTCCTCCTTTGCCACGTTAAGCCCAAGGATGAGAGCTTCATATTCTATTTTGTTATTGACATTTTCAAACAGTAGTTTGAATGAGAAAGGATGAACCTTTCCTTCAGGAGATATTAACACCACACCAGCTCCAGACCCAGCTGAAGAACAACTTCCATCAAATTCCAAATTCCAAACACCATTAGGATCATAAAGTACTTCTTTGGGACATGTTGTTTCATCCTGAGACATAATCATATAGTTGCCATGCCCAATATCTTCATAAAGTATTTGTGCTTTGGGATCATCTGACTTTTGCACAATATATTCAAATTGTTTCTCAGGCAACAACTTCTTCATCTTGTCATTGACTGGTATAAGGGCATGTGACCAATCCATTTGAATTTCTCCTCCCACATCCTTATAGAAGTTCCTACTCAACAGCATACCATATGAAGGAGGGATATCGGCTACCAAGATAGTAGCCAAAACCTTCTTCTCTGGTAAAGCAACAAAAGCTACTTGTGCATCCTTAATCCAACCAAAGGCACCTCCTTACTCTCTATAGAATAGTAGGACCCATAAGTGTGTGTGAGAGTAAGACCCAAAGCATGAGCCACTTTGGCAGGCATGACATTATCTGACACTCCTGAGTCAATGACACAGTTGCTGAGTTTATGACCAGCTATGAGGAGGGTTACATAAAATGGTTTGATTTTCTCATTAGGTGAGGTGACTGTAGCTACAAGGTTTGGTTGGGGTGCAGAAGATAGAGTAGGAAAAATACCTTTAGAAGAATTGGGCAAAGTTCTAGAATGGGAATTGACAAAGTGGACCATTTTGGCAAAGGCTTTTGGATGAGTTTGATAATACTTAGCCTCTGAAATTTGGATTTTTGTTTTCTTAAGGTGATCAATGATATCAAAAGATCCAGAGGTGGATGGGCTATCATCACTAGGAATCCTAGGCTTATCAGGTTTAGGAGCTGGAGAAGAAGAAGTTTTAGCAGTAGAATTAGGAAAAGAAGAATTAGCAGAACTCACCTTCTATGTGGATGTAGTGGGAATAGGAGATCCTCTTTTTGCAATTATGGGGATAGTCGTGGGATGCTCCTTGGACCTCTTAGTGGGCTACATCACTTTCTCCTTCTTATTTGTCTGTTCCTGAGTCATAATAGCATATGACTCACTATTCATTATGCTACTACTTCATCATAATCATCTTCTTCATCAACACCTTCAGTGGTGAAGAAATTAACTTGAGATCCCTCAAGTTCTTCCAGTTCTTCATCAGCCTCTTCTTCAGGTTCTTCAAAATCTTCATTGATCTCTTCATCATCAGGTTCTTCAACCTCACAAGTTACATTAACAGGGACCTTGATGGGTGGTCCCTCAATTGCCAGCCTTGTCTGAGAGGAAGGAAAATGATTTCTAGGCTGAAAATTCCTCCTTGGAACATCTGTATAAGGAGCATGCTGAGCCAATTGTTTCTTGATGGCAATGAGGTCATTAGCAAGCTTTTGTACTAATGGATCTACATTAGCTCTAGGGAGTAGATGAAGAGGAAGAAGAAGCTCTAGATTTGGAAGGATCTCTTTTCAACTTACCAGACATGATCAAGTCATCTTCAATGCTAACATCTAATCTCTGATCCTCATCCAATGTGGCAAGGTTGGCTCTCCTCAATGCATAGCTAACATCAGGCAGTTGAGCATTCAGGAAGAAACATTTTTGAATTTGATCTACAAGGATGGGTATCTGGTGGGATTTTGTTAATCAACTTATTGAACCTGGCCATAAATTCTCTCATGGGCTCCTATGATTCTTTCTTTATTTGAGAAATCTGAGCTAGCAAAGCATGCACATCTTCTGCAAGTTTGAAATAATTCTCAAATCTTGTTCTCATCGTGGTCCAACTGGTAATGGCCCCAGCAGGAAGATGATAGAACCAATCTGTTGCATTATCTTGCAAAGTCTCCACAAAAAACCTCATCGAGACATCTTCATGCTCAACTCTGAGGACTCCACATGCAACTATGAAAGATGCAATATGCTCATCAGGGTGCACCTTGCCATCACCTTTGAACTTGGGGAAGTTCTTCCTGTTACCCCTGGCTAACTCATGCAAAGGTTGAGGTAGGGCAAGAGGCCCAACACGATGGCCCCAAGGTAATGGAATTGCCATCCTTGGAAACACTAATTGAAGAGGAACTAAAACACCAACAAGAATCAAAGCACAAAGATTAGGGCTGAGTTACTCTTGAGGGAAACCACTCATAAGGGTTTTGTTTTCAATAGGAGGTGTGTTTGTAGAACGAGCTCTTCTATTTCTCCCTGTTGAAGGAAGAGGAAAACCTTGCTGCTCCGAGAATTGAAACTGAGAATCTTTGATTCTGAGAACCCTCCTACCATGGGTAAATCTTAGAGTCGCCAGATCAAAAAATGATCAAGAAATTGTTCATAAACACTGGAATCCGTCAAAAATGAATCCCTAACAGAGTCACCAAAAACTGTTGGTTGTCAAATAAGGACTTTAATGAAAGCAAAAGTCAGGGGACATAATTCCCTCCTCTTTAATGGGAGAGGTTCCCTTATTTAAAGGCAAAAACCTATTTACAAATGTACAACATTTAGTTTTAAAGAGGAACTCTGATATCATGGAAGTGTTTTAAATGATCGATTATCAGGACAAAGAGACAAAAGAACTAGGAAGTGGGAAAAGGAAGAGTAGCATTCTCAGGAAATATAGATAGAAAAATAATTCCTTATAAATACTGAATCAGGATCATATAGAACAAAATCATTTACGTTAAGCCTTAAGATGTTATTTCATAGACACAAATTTCTAGAGATGACATCCACAAGAATACAAAGCTTCTTGATGCAAAAGAGATTAATGATTCGATAATTTTAACAAATAGGAAAGAGTGAATAACCACAAATAGAAACAGACATAGAATTTTTCTTGTATTGATAGCTTTTAAACTCTTTACACTTGCAAAAATAGTCAAAGTTCTAGCCCCTTAGAATGGCGTGGAGAGCTCATTATATAGCTTACAAATTAGTTACACTTGGTAACCATTTCTTTTAACTAAAATATTAATTAAGGAAATGCTCAATACAATATCCTTAATTAATTTACAAGGAGCTCAGCACCTAAAAGTAGAAGGAGAAAAAGAGAAGCCAGAAGAAGAAACATCCAATTATGGATAAGGCGGGCCCATTGATTTGAGGATCCGATATCTGAATTTCTTCAATGCTTCAGCTATCTCCATACCTCGTGGGATTGATGTGCTAGCAGTGGCGTGAGACCAAGTGCCTAGACATTTTTCCATATCTTTATCGAACTCGGTATGCCCCAGGTATTCTTTATTTTCCTCAGCAATTGCAGATTGAAGGAAGAAAATGTCCTTTATCTTCTCTTTGGTAATTAATTCTTCTTTGAACAAGTCTTCTTTGACAAATGTTCTGAACTGAGCTTTGATCTCTTGAAGAGAGCAAGGAACCCCTGAGGTTTCATCAAGAAGATGGACAGTGAATATCTTTAAAGGTGGAAGAAACACAAGTTTTGAAAGATTATCCTTTCTGCCACATGTTATTTAATTCACCCAGTGCTTCTTCCAGAACCTTCATTTTCCATTCTACACCAAAAACCCATTCCTTTGACAAGTTATTCTTGGCTTCATCAAATACACTATTAGCCAATAGGATATTCTCATCAGTTTGACCCATAAGACGAAGATCTATAATACAACTAACCCAAAGCTTCAGCTCTTTATCCATAGCCCTTATTGAGGAAGTGAGTTTCTGCTGAAGATTAATCACCTTCTCGTTGGCCTTGAAGGCTTCCTCAATGAAATTCAAGCCAGATATAATCATATCATCAACCATGGTTTCCAAAGCCTTTCCATAAGTAGAATACTTATGTATATCTTTGATGCTCTGAACTTCATCCTGGCTGAGAATCATGGGGGGCGGAAGAGCAGCTAGTGGGGTAGGATCCAAAACCTTATCTTTGGCCAATAATGACTTGATAAAGTTGGAAAGAACTTGATTTTGTTCTTCCAACTGTTCTATAGTTTGCTTACCCTTTCTCTACTCATTTAATAACCTTTGTCACGGTTGCTTGAAGGTTATGAACCTCACTCTCAGGAGTTGATTCCCCCTTTAGGATTCTAGAAAGCTCTAAATCAGAGACCAAGAGATCCTGCCCTACCTTATCAACCTTGGGCTTTGCAACCTCGAGGAACTGCTGTCCTTGAGCATCAGTTACTATCCTTGAAGTGGTCTTGGCTCTCTTAGTTGGAGGGGGAGGAGTAGTTCCTAGCAGGGCTGCCACAACATCAAAATTAGGCCCTGTTATCTGAGAAGAAGATCTCCTCTTCCTGTTGTCAACCATGGGTTGCACCCAAGAAAAAGTAGAAGAAGAAGAGGAAGGAACAAGGGGCCCAAGAGCAAGTGAAATCATGACACTTAGAGTATTGACCATTGTTTCCTCTAGTAGAGAAGTGGAGGGAGTATCAGGAGCTTCCTTTGTAGAGGAGTCTGTGGTACTAGGAGGCTCTGCACTAGACATTTCCTTTTCTTTTTCAACTGTTACTTTCAGAGTTCCTGCAGGATTTGGTATTTCACCATCATCACTCTCACTAAGAATGAATAATGTTCTCTGGCCCTGAAGGTAGCTCTGGATGCTCAAGAAGAGGTTCTTCATCAATTGGTTCATGTTTGACTTCTCTGGTCTTCTTTTGGTATACTTGAGTAGAAGAAGAGTAGATGACTCAGGCTCTTTCATTGAGGAAGAATGAGGGGTTTTCTCAAGAACCTCAGTGTTGGTTGTATGTGCTTCCTTCCCTGGTGTAGAGGTGTCTCTGGAAGAAGATCCACCCTGATTCTTCTTGAACTCACGAATCTTCCTATCAAGCCAAACTTTAGTTCTTACAAGAACATGGGCCATAATCTCAACCAAATCATCCCTCTCTTTTTGTACCAATCCAGATCCTCCAAAGGAGTGTGTTTGATTGTTGTCTCATATTCAAAGGACTGTAAGTCCTCATCATCCTCCTTAATTCCTTTAGGAACTTGGTAAAGATTGAGATATCTGATGTGTTGTAGAGAGAGTCTACCATAGTGCCTTCGTTCCTGGCCTCAAAATCATCTGCACATTCAGCCCAGTAATCCTCAGTATCTGGCTTGTGATGATAGTTTATCCTAAGGTTCTGCTCAATAAACTTCTTCAGATCAAAGAAAGATCTGGGTCTGAAGAAATGAACAGTGATAGAAGTAATAGCCCTTTCTACATTTTGGGCATCCAAGGTTGTTTTACATGTATAGTTTCCCAAAGAGATAGGGAAATGCAGGCCAATGATCTTCTTGTCTCTACATGTCCTATGTAGCTTATCAAGCTACCTGCATATTTCAACCAGGGCCATCTTATCACCACAGAACATAGGGAGCTTGAGGGGTGTGCTCTCATAGCCAGCCAGCTTGATGTATGAAAACCTCCTGAATTGGATAAAGAAAGCCCCATACTTGGCTATCAGGTTCATAGCTTCATCAGAAAATTTTCTGGCAGTGTTTCCCTCTAAGAGTCTTACAATGTACATGGTGAAAGCATCATTGACTCTTCTAAAATTGTGATTGCTGGTTTCCAGGGTAAACTGAGGGCATTATGCATAAATAGGTTCATTCTTCTGGCCCTCTATGTAGGTGAAACCGAACCACTTCCGGTGATGCATCCAGGGTATACATGAGATAAGAAATCATATAGAAATTCTTAGTCTATTGAACACTAGACAACTTCTCAGTCAAATTCATGCAGATAATCTCGGCCCAATTGATGTTCTGCTTGCCCTCGTAGATGATGTTGATGAAGGGGCACATCCAGAAGTGAAACTCATTGGTGGAAGGTAACCCCATGATACGGGTGAGAAAAATGATAAAGTTAGACAGCTCCTCATTAAAATCAACCCTGTATAATGCCTTGGAGAGTCGGGATGCTCCCTTCTTAGGGTTCTTTAACCATGAATTTTGCTATACGTGCCTTGTATTTGTCACTTTCTTAGTCGAACATGATTTGGGCTTGGGCATGAGTGAGAATTATGGAATCTTCAGTTTCTGGAATGCGCAGAGCAGTAATAATGGCGGGCAGTATCTAGTTTTTTGATTAATTCACCATGCACATTGGTGAGTTCCTTGGTATCAGGGTTAAAATGGGCTCCGCAGGAAAACACCATGTCCACACACTATACAAAGATAGGGAAAACCAGCCATGTACACAAGTCCACTATCACTAATCATTTGTGCCATGGGAGCCAGGATTAGAGCATGTTAATCTTCCCCAAAAATCTGTGAAATCTAAGTGCCGAACCTCACTGTCTCCAATATCTGGTACAGAGGATTCAAGAGGTGATACATGTTCTTGGCCCTAAAACTTGATCTTCATTTTTGTAGTGCACAAGGAGATAACCTTCCAAGATCAAAATCATGATGAGGATGCAAAGGGATATAGGGGCATGAGCAAACGGATTTAATGGTAAGGATTCGAGAAAGAGAAGACAAGCGAGCAATGTGACAAATGTGTAGGAGGGAGTCTAATTAAATAGACATTTTAGGAGAGAGAAGGTTATTAAATGTGCATTAAATTCACCCCCGCACCGACTCAAAAATATGAAAAGTGGGAAAAGTGGAAAAAAACTGGCCCAGACGGTCTTTGGTACATTTGGGACATGAGGGACATGAAGACACGATCTGGCCGATGCGGGCGATGCGGGAAAAGTGGGCCAAATGAGCACGGGCGGTCTAGGAACTTAGATACGTGAAGGACGCGAGGATGCGAGGGACATGATTGAGGATGTGATTCAGCTGATGCCGATGATGTGGGAACAGAAATCATAGATGCATTTGGGATAGATGGGATAAAAGTATGTAAAGTACCCGATGCGGCTGATGTGGATGATCGGGTAACAGGAAGCCCCTGGTGAACTTGGGACAAATGGGCCAAAAAGTTCTGAAAAAAGCTGACAGTTAAGGTTTTGCGGGGAAAGTGGCTGATCGGTGAAACAGAAGGCCCTAGGGAACTTGGGACATGGGGGAAAAAAATGTTGATAGACACGCAAATCACCAAAAAGACTCAAAAAACACAATTTTCACCATCTCTTCAAGTTTTCTCTTCACTAGGACATTATTAAAGGTGCCAACTCAAAATTTTCAAAATTTAGAACTTTCAAAAGAGGGGAAATTTTGAGAGGTTGCGTAGGGCGGTGGTTTCAGAACCACTACCCAGGCAAGGCAGCGGTCCTGGCATTGAAGGCCAAAACATGCGTAGAAAGAGTGAGAATATGGAAGAGAGCGTGGAAAAGCTAATTAAAGATGTCTAGGCCACAAATATATACTGCGAATGGTATTTGGAGCTCGAACACCTTCTTGAAAGGACCTAAATCATCATTGGGGACTTTTGTAACCATTTTTTGACAATGTAGCACATGTAATTTTGGGTGCGTACAGTGACTAAATGTGAACAACTTGTGACACCTCACATGAGGTTTTATGAGCATTTCCATAGACCCAAGCGCCCACAATTAGGAACAGGGCACCCATGGTCACCCTTATCCCTCTCCAGGTGCCCTAGTCTAGCCTATTCCTCCAATTTTGCATTTTCTAGGGTTTTCGTGTGATGTTTCTTCCTCTCTTTTCAAACAGTCAGAGATTTGATCTAGTCCAGACTTTACTATGAATCAGTTAAGGCTTCTTAACCTATCTTTGTACTTAGGGTTTTCACTTTATTGCTTAATTGCTTTCGGTGTAATTTATGTATTTCATTGTTATTCATTTACTACTGCTATAACATTCAAATTAGGCTCATAAATTACACTTTAGCTTAATCACATGCACATGGAACAAACTCATTAAAGTAAACAAGATTTTCCATCATCATTATTTCTTCCAATGAATATTATTTAACCTTTGCACCATCCAATGTATAAGAAGTTGGCTTCCTAGATAGAGCATCTACAACTGCATTATTTCCCCTCCTCACATTTTGGTATATACATACAACTCTACCATTCATTCCCATCTTTATGAATTTTGTTATGATTGTATTAACATTCAACTGAATACCATTAGAAATTGTTAGAGACATAATTGAGTCAATATTTTCATGTTGACTAAATTGACTCTATGATGCCAAGTGAGCTCCTATCTAGACAATATTTGGTTGAATTTCAATTCCTTCCATTACGTGCAAAAGATTCAAAGTCTCTTTCAGGTTACCCAAAGCATATCTAAAGCATTGCCATTTCTTAATAAAAATTAAAAATTGTAGTGGCTAGAAAATAGCTTGTGATATCTACACATCCTTATCAATGTCGTTAGGAGAAGGGAACCTCTTCATTATGATCTAAATCCACTTGGTAGTTGAAAATATAATGTGGAACAAGCTATATTTATTGGTAATAATAGCCACAAGATTTGAGACAACTCCCATAATGATTCGAGGGTCACGATTCACATTACCCAATCCCATCTCAATCGTGTTACAAGGATGATTTACACCAAAAAACTCCCATCAAATCCATGTATCATTAGGCATTCTTGTTAAGTGGGTATTAAAGAAACAATCCCTCATTGACCAAATAATAGCATGATATTTTACTTCACCTTGGTTCATGAAAATTGAATTATTGCATACCTTGTTTCCACACCAATTTGTGGGAAATGTTATATATTCACGAAGCAAGAAATGGTAAAGTCATTTGGTGTAATCTCATCCTTCTTGAAATATTCCCTTAGGTTACAAACGATATGTTTTCCTTCCTTCCCAAATTTTGAATTGGTTGGAATAATCTTGACACCACCACTTACCATACCGTGAAGTACCATTCCTTCTCAAACATAGTCACTTAATGTTTTAACATTCTTATCAAGTCCCCCTTTTATTATTCATGCAACTAAATTTATATTTTCAGTAGATAAATTATCCATAACCTTCACATACATCCAAAAGTGGAAATATTGAAAGTAACTTGAGTCCCACAAAACCATAACAAGTCGATTCATAAAATATTGACTATCAAAATAACATCTAGTTTGTTTACCATCTTACACCTTAAACATCTAGCTGGAATTATCTTCTGTTGGCCATTCCCTACGATATTGTATTAACATGTTTTACTTATCCCTCAGGAGTGTTCTATTAATCGAGAACATGGATCCTTCACAACGTGGTTAGAATGCACAACAAACTCTGTATGATTACTCATAAATTTCCTTTCAATCCAAGTACCTGAGATGGAGAACTCAATAGTGACATTAATGTGTTTATACACTTTGACCCTCAAAAGATCACCCAGATCCCATATACAAAAATAAACTTGAGCTTGAATCGAAGGACCTACATGCTCTATGTTGCAAGTAGTATCCTTGACCCTATCACCCTTCTTAGCATGTTTACCATGATGACAAGGATTTTTTAAGGATATCAAGCCTCTGTTAGAACCAAAAATTCCATACTTTGAATTATAATCATAGATATAGTCAAAGTGCTTACCCTTCATCTTCACATCAATATTGACATGATTTTCAAGATAAAAATATATATTGCAATGACATAGGAGGGATCAAAAAATTTGTAATATGATCATTACTATCATACCTTAGGCTGCCAATAAGGATCTCACCTTCCTTTACTGGATTAGGATATGTGGAGACACCTCCAACCCGTTTATCCTTATGACTCCCAATATTCTCTTCAAGCACATGTTCCTTCACAATGTTGTTCTAAAACTTAGTCAATGCCTCATCCTTAGTAAGTTTGAAGGATGGTACATATGCCTCTATCTTGTGTTCTTTGCTTTCAACTAGTAATTCCCTTTTTGTTTAGATTTCTTTACTATCTTGCTACCACATGCAATCATTGGAAATCAATAAAACATCATTTATTGTCAAAGAATATTTACCTTTGAGCTGCATAATGCAATTCTTTTATTATTGTTCTATGATTTCTTCCTCTTTAGCTGGAACATCTCTTCTATTTTCCTTTGGCATAGTAGATTTCTTCATGGGTTGTTCTCTCCCCATTACTTGTAGCCCTGATTTTTCTTCTTGTTCTACCATTGCAATTTGGATACTCTTTTGTGGTGTTTGAGCCATAGGCTCATGCTTCACTCTATGTTTGTTTACTTATATGAATTCTGCAAGTGATTTATGAATCTCATCTGGAAGATCCCTATACTCATATTTTACAATAATGTTGTTGCCCACAGAATGTCGTGTTTCTACCTTCAAAATAAATTCTTCCCTTAAGAGGAAGGTAGGCTAAAAATGCCTAACCATAAGATCCATCACGGATCTTAGTGGTTAAAGATTGTTGTTTTCCCTTGAAAAACATCCTATATGCTTGTTATGGATCAATCGTGTCAATATATCAACCAACTTTCTTTCCTTAACACAAACCTAACATCACCAAAAACATTGTCTGCCATTTTATCTTCTCCTCTTGCATGAATACCCTCTAGGCTGGGAAGATCGATGCTTTTATACCATTATCATGTCCCTTTCTGGGCTCTAACTAAAAATAAAGGGAAATTGCACAAACCCCAATAGATATCAAACTAAAAATTATGATAGCCTACTGAAAATTATGATAACAAGGTACAACAATCTAATTTTTTATTACAACAGTAAAGAAAATGCAATATCTCTTAAAAATGCATCATTCACACCATACAAAACATATAGGGAAACTTATAAATATTTTAGAACTATTATTAACCAAGAAATATGCCTTTAAATCCCAGCTGGAATTTATTTAATTAAATAAAATGACAACATTGAACACTCTTACAAAAGTAGATGGAAATGAAGGATTCCAAACCCAAAATCAAGTCCAAATGTAGATTTTGGATGCTAAATATGTGAGAAACACAATGATGGCTGAGTTGGATGTTGTCATGCCCTAGAAACCCCTAAAATCCTCTACAAAGTGGATCACATTCATAAGAGAGGACCTGAAAATTGTTGTAGAACAAAACCTTGGCTGGAAATATGTAAAATCAGTCTTCTTAAAGCTCTTTGGAAGCCCTAGGATGGAGAATCGTCAATGAATTGAAGAGTTTTCGTTCTTCAATCAAACAAGGAAGGTTTTCATCCTCCTTTTTGGCCACACAAGAGGGTTTTCATCCTCAAGTGGAAGTAATTGAGCAATCAACCCAAAAACCATGCAAAGTTATTATTAGACCAAATGATGATCATATGAGCCAAACAACCCCTTATTATACCTTGTTGTGGCCCCAAAACCAATTAGAATGTCCCCAAATAGGACTGACCTCATAATTGATCCTTTCTCTTCTATTTTTCATTTGTCTTCTTTCTTAACCTAGCCGACCTAACCATATTTAGAAAACTACTAAATAAGAATGCAATGCTCACAAAAATAACTGAAAAACTTGAAAATTACTCCCCCTGTTCATTTCCTTCTTTCCCACAGGAAGTGGAATGGGGTCAAAGTATTCCAAAATGACTAGCGTTGAGAAGGGGACATTACACTAATGCACACCATTTAGGTAACCCTAGACATGTATAAGAGAGCTAAACCTAAAAGAAGGAAACAAGATCCCTATACTTGTTGTGTTTCTACCTCCAGAATAAATCCTTCCCTTAAGAGGAAGGTAGGCTGAAAAGGCCTAACCATAGGATCCATCACGAATCTCAGTGGTTGAAGATTGTTGTTTTCCCTTGAAAAAATTCCTGGATGTTTGTTACGGATCAGTCATGTCAGTATATCAACCAACTTTCTTTCCCTTGCACAAACCTCTCAAACCTAACATCTCCAAAAAAAAATTGTTTGAAATTTTATCTTCTCCTCTTGCATGAATACCCTCAAGGATGGGAAGATCGATGTTTTGATACTAGTGTCATGTCCCTTTCCAGGCTCTAACTAAAAATAAAGGGAAATTACAAAAACCCCAATAGATAGTAAACTAGAAATTATGATAGCCAACTAAAAATTATGACATCAAGGTGCTACAGTCTGATTATTTATAACAACAAAAAAGAAAATGCAATATCTTTTAAAAATGCATCATTCACACCATCCAAAACATATAGGGAAACATATTAAATATTTTAGAACTATTATTAACCAAGAAATATGCCTTTAAATCCCAGCTGGGAATTTATTTAATTAAATAAAATGACAACATTGAACACTCTTACAAAAGTAGATGGAAATGAAGGATTCCAAACCCAAAAATCAAGTCCAAATGTAGATTTTGGATGCTAAATATGTGAGAAACACAATGATGGCTGAGTTGGATGTTGTCATGCCCTAGAAACCCCTAAAATCCTCTACAAAGTGGATTCACATTCATAAGAGAGGACCTGAAAATTGTTGTAGAACAAAACCTTGGCTGGAAATATGTAAATCAGTCTTCTTAAAGCTCTTTGGAAGCCCTAGGATGGAGAATCGTCAATGAATTGAAGAGTTTTCGTTCTTCAATCAAACAAGGAAGGTTTTCATCCTCCTTTTTGGCCACACAAGAGGGTTTTCATCCTCAAGTGGAAGTAATTGAGCAATCAACCCAAAAACCATGCAAAGTTATTATTAGACCAAATGATGATCATATGAGCCAAACAACCCCTTATTATACCTTGTTGTGGCCCCAAAACCAATTAGAATGTCCCCAAATAGGACTGACCTCATAATTGATCCTTTCTCTTCTATTTTTCATTTGTCTTCTTTCTTAACCTAGCCGACCTAACCATATTTAGAAAACTACTAAATAAGAATGCAATGCTCACAAAAATAACTGAAAAACTTGAAAATTACTCCCCCTGTTCATTTCCTTCTTTCCCACAGGAAGTGGAATGGGGTCAAAGTATTCCAAAATGACTAGCGTTGAGAAGGGGACATTACACTAATGCACACCATTTAGGTAACCCTAGACATGTATAAGAGAGCTAAACCTAAAAAGAAGGAAACAAGATCCCTATACTTGTTGTGTTTCTACCTCCAGAATAAATCCTTCCCTTAAGAGGAAGGTAGGCTGAAAAGGCCTAACCATAGGATCCATCACGAATCTCAGTGGTTGAAGATTGTTGTTTTCCCTTGAAAAAATTCCTGGATGTTTGTTACGGATCAGTCATGTCAGTATATCAACCAACTTTCTTTCCCTTGCACAAACCTCTCAAACCTAACATCTCCAAAAAAAATTGTTTGAAATTTTATCTTCTCCTCTTGCATGAATACCCTCAAGGATGGGAAGATCGATGTTTTGATACTAGTGTCATGTCCCTTTCCAGGCTCTAACTAAAAATAAAGGGAAATTACAAAAACCCCAATAGATAGTAAACTAGAAATTATGATAGCCAACTAAAAATTATGACATCAAGGTGCTACAGTCTGATTATTTATAACAACAAAAAAGAAAATGCAATATCTTTTAAAAATGCATCATTCACACCATCCAAAACATATAGGGAAACATAGAAGTATTATATAGGGAAACATAGAAGTATTTTAGAACTTAACCAAGAAATATGCGTTCAAACCCTAGCTAGAATATATTTAATTAAATAAAATGACAACATTGAACACTCTTATAAAAGTGGCTAGAAACGAAGGATTCCAAACCCAAAAATCAAGTCCAAATGTAGATTTTAGCTACTAAAAATGTGAGGAACACAATGATGGTTGAGTTGGATGTTGTCATGCCCTAGAAAACCTTAAACTCCTCCACAAAGTGGGTCATAATCATAGGAGAGGGTCTGGAAATTGTTGTAGAACACAACCCTGGTTGGAAATTTGTAAAATCAATCTTCTTAAAGCTATTTGGAAGCCACGAGAGGGAGAATCGTCAATGAATTGAAGAGTTTTTGTTCTTCAATCAAACAAGGAAGGTTTTCATCCTCCTTTTTGGCCACATAAGAGGGTTTACATCCTCAAGTGGAAGTAATTGAGCAATCAACCCAAAAACCATGCAAAGTTATTATTAGACCAGATGATGATCAATAAACCCAAGAAGATCCCTAATTGAACAATCAACCCAAGAAAAAAATGAAAACATGAAAACTGACAGGTGGCCTAAGGCGGCAAGAGATGAAGAGTTGCATAGACGAAAGAATATGTGGATGAAACAAAATCATGAATGGATGAGTAGATGAGATATCAATATAAGCAAATGCCCAAATCTTAACAAAGACATAAAAAGGTATGTGAATAAAAAGTTTAGAACAATGATGTGGAGAAAGAAAACTAGTAGGAAACACACCACTATATTACAGAGTTCAATTGGACTTATAAACATTACGAAAAAGCATATATAACTGCTTACATAAAATGGAGGGAAAATATCCTTATTGCTGAAATAAGGACTAGCTCTCACAGGCTTAGATGTGAAATGAGGAAGTGGACATCACTTAACAAACACTTGAAAGAGAAGACTTGTGTGATATGCAATACAAGGGTAGTTGAAATAAAGGAACATTTCATTCTTGTGTCCAATGTACAAAGATATTCGAGCCAAATATGAAGAAACTTCAAAAATAAATACCATGATAAAACTATTTGAAAAAAAATAAATTTAAAAAACTAGAGAAGATGTTAATTTAAATCACCAAGAGGAACAACCTTTTAACACTCACAATTTAACCCACAAATCAATAAATAAGTTTGATTTTGTGGGCTTAATTAAAAGCATTTCATTTCATTCATTTCATTTCATTTGTGGTCACTCCAAATGGATATACGTCGATGATTTGCATGAGCAATTAGCGGCTTGCGTCCTGCCACGGCTTCCACTGCTATCCAAACGAAACAAAAGCACATATACGCAAAAGAAAGACCCTTCCACCTATGTAAAAAAATCACAGCAAAATAAAATGGAGAAGGGAATTGCATTGAACGCATTGAGCAGATCATCCTCACTTAACTTTATCAGAAGCCCCAAATCAGAATTAAGATCAAAATTAGCAAGAGCAGATGCCAACTTCTTCACAGGTTTGCAGTTGAAGCCTGATCGTAGCAATATAAATTATGGGCGCGGTAGAAAGATAGGGATGACGGTGCAGGCCATGGGAAAGGGGAGAAGGGGCATGGCTGAGAGACTCTACAAGAGGCCCGTCCCGCCTTCCATTCCCATGCCTACAGACGACAACCCCAGGTTCCTCCTCTTCGTCAGAACAATAAAAGTAATGCCCCCACTTCCAGTTCCACCAAATTCTACTCATCCTACTACTACTACTACTAATATTTTTTTTTAATTTTTGATTTGGAGCAGGTCCCCAGATGGTATCCTCTGAGCATTATAACAGGGGGAACTACAGCAAAGCTCATGGTTGCAGCCAAGGACACTTTCATTGGGAAACGCATCTATGAGAGCACTATCACCCGAAATATTGCAGGAGTTGTCTACAGAGTAAGCCTTCTAATTTCATCCGCTAATTATTTTTTTCACTTTTATTATCTCATATCATTCACTAGTAGTAGTACCCTCTTTATTTTTTCGCCCACTTTTTTCAATTTGATTGAATGTCAGAGTTGGTTCACTTCTGGTTTCAGGAATTTCACACATAATGGCTAACAAGACTGCGCACATAGCACTCTAAAAATAGACCGCAAATTCAATATACATACACCCACTAGAATTTTGGGTACTAGAATTCATATATGGAAGTCTACTTTCTTCATCTGTTTTGTCCTCCTCACAATTGCATATTATAAGAATTAACACTAACGACAGTTTAGTCTCATGCCATTGAGTATGATCCTCCATTACACATGTTCATAGGTTTCTGCAACTGCATATGTTCAGTTAAACATTAAAACTGAAAATTAGATCAAACGAATAGGAATAACGAAAAAAGTTTGGGCAATCGAAAAGTCTAGGAATCTCTGGTACTTTCAATTTCATGATCTTATTCCAGGCTTAACACAATATTCTTATCCATCTAAAGTCAGAGTAATGGGACTATTCAATCCGTGGACCGAATCCAATTTGGTGAGATTGTTAATATTCAGAATTTTTGACTTTTCGTGGAGGACTCAATCCGGTAACGCGGGGTCAAATCATTTTTCTATTTGTTTATTATGTATCTTTTGCCAGTAATTAATAGCAAAGCAATTCTGTTACAGTGACAAATGAAGCATTAGAGTCCAAAATCTAAAAAAAAATGTCTGCCAACCACATTTGAAACAAAATGAAATTGACTAATGATATGTTCACATGTCAGGAAAATAGGTGAATCAGACTATAAAATAGCGATTAAATAGGGCAGAAGAGGGAGCATCCTAGAAAACCATCCAGAACATAGAGGAAATAAAGCATGTTCAGCAAACAATGTCCATTACAATCTGTCGTACTGAGCTTGTCATTTTCTGTAGCAACATTATTACTGAGAAACACTTATGATCAGCTTCTGATCTGAATCTTATCCAATTTTCTCTATATTTTATTTACATTTTTTCTAACAGGCCAATATTAGGTGGCCATATTCGATACAAAGTCTACATGTGGATGTTGCATTTTATAGTCTCACACATTCTTCTAACAAATGCTCAAAGATTATGGGATAGCTAATAGGGTAGGTCCTTCATAGAGGTCCACTTCTCAGGTTACCAATTCCTTCATTTTCAATCTATATATAAAATGAAATTCCCATTTTAATACTCAATCCAGTCAAAAAAATTAGCAGAAGTTTTGAAAGTCTCACTTAAGTTGGGATGGAGAAAAAGAGTATGCTAGATAATATAAAATCCAGAAACAAGGTAATTTATAACTTCGTGATTTTGGTGATGAAAGGCCTTGGTTTTGAGGAATTTAGGCTTATGCTAGTAGAGGGAACGAGAGATAATCACTTTCTACTTAGCTGGAAACTCTAGACCGCCCAAGTTTTTCATAGCATCAAAACTCAGCAGAATATCTTAGAGGGTATCACGTGCTTGCAGCTAACATTTATTGGTACAGATGGTGGGCCAAGTTTTCAAAATCCTTTTCTCAGTTCAACCATGAGACTGGGGACCTCATTTGCATCTTTCTGATACGAACCAGTGCAGTTGTGTTGATGTGGATCTCAGAGAACATTGGCGGCTATGTTTTGAAGTGGCACAGTAACATGTGAGGGGGGACATGTGCTGCTTCCAGATTGGCTCCAAATAAATCCCAATTTTTTCTCTTCTTTGGCGAATAAGAAGATGCAAGTGGCAATCAACGGTTAAAAGCATACTGTGAATCACAAATGAAACATAACTCGAGGATGTGCTTCCTGGCCTGTTTCTGAAACTTTGGATTATAGGGGGAAGTTGCCTTTTTGATAGCGAAACTTTGGATGGCCATAATTTTTGCATATGGAAGCTTTTTTCAGCAATTATATTGTTTGATTTCGCATATTTTCCAAGATCTATTTATTGGGTCTATTAATTATGAGGTATTTTGATATTTGACTCCACTTTTCTGGCTGTCAATCATGGACTTCGATCAAACTTAAATTGAAGCTCATGGGATCCAATCACAACCTTAAGAGTTAGAAAGCAGAGGAAAGATTGCGGAACCATGGATTCTGGGGTTTTATCAAGGTTGATGAGAAGAAACTTGTTGATACATGGGAAAAATATGAGTGAGTTGATAGGCAAAATATAGCTTGTGGACATTTACGCCATCATGCCCCTGATAAATTGTTTTGAAATATCAAGATCATTAAATTTCCTAAGATTGCATGGAAGATTTTAAGAACTTTTCTTCAAGCGGCATGAGGCCATCCAATGTGAGAGCCTTGTGATAAGGAAGGTTGAGTCAGTCCATGAGAACAAGGTTGATTCTTCTAAAGAGGCCACTTCACTTTGAATGCATTCACTCAATAAGAACAATGATACCTTGAATATGAATTCTTTGACCTTTGGCCCTTTATGTGTACCCGACGGCCAAGGGGAAGTTTTTAGGGTGACATAACTTTATTGTTTTATTATATTGTGCTATTATTTCTAAAAAAACAATAATATTATGAAAAGCACATATAATAAATGATAAAGATTAATAATAAATTAAAATACAATCAAAAATAATTGTATTAGAAAGGAGAAAGTGCGACTTGCCTTAGGAGGCATTTTTGGGAAAACGTACCAATTAGCCCAAAGAAGGAAAATGCGACCAACATAGGGGAATGAAACAATTTGATTGGGCGACTTGGAGGTGGTAGTTGGGCTGATCTCCCTTTAAATAAACAAGTCGACTTGTATGGGAGTATCCAGATTTTTATTATCATATTTTGCATTGCTAAGAGCTCTGAGCTTTTATCAGAAATTCCAAGGACGAAAAACCTTCTGAATTTATCTCTTGCGGACAAAAACCCCAGGAGATTGAGAGGGATTTCACTCAGAAATTCCTAATGATATTCATCAGATTTCCAGGTTCAGTTCAGCCATGTGTGTAAAGAGATTTGAAGGTGTTTTTCAGTGATTTGCAACCAGCAATTGGGTCGGTCCATTGTAAGCAGTTTTGGCAGCGAATTCAGAGGTATTTTTTATCCAAGACATTTGTCAAATGTTTGTCATCAGACTGTAAACTACTTGCTGTACTTTTTATCATTTCTGAGGTGTATTTTGAAGGTTTTTCAATCTGAATTATAACAGACCTCAAATCTGATTTTCTGGGCTATTTCAGTTTGTAATAAGTCAATTTTATGTGTAATTCAGCCCTCAAAAATCTGGGCAATCATTAGAAATCAGAAGTAATTTTATTGGGCATGTTTTACATTGATGTTTCTCTTTAACCCTAGTCGCACTTTCCAGATCTGCACTAGGAACTTGACATAAAATACACAGAAATCTGTATTTGTTGTTTTTGTTTGATAAAAAATCAATATAGTGTAAGAAGGATCCATCTAGGGATCTTTCAGTGGTATCAGAGCGTCAATCCTCCCACCTGGAGAGTTTGTTTTGGTTTGTTTTATTCAGCCTACAGAAGTTGGGCCACACCAATATTATACAAGGAGTCAGGCACGTAGTCGAACATATCTAAATACTGAAGGTAGTCCCGGAATCATGGATAGAGGAGGAGCACACACTCCTCCACAACGCGAGCGACCTAATCCAGATGCTCTTTCAGCGGTATGATCGACTCCCATCAGGAAATGATGCAAACCATGAGACAGCTGATGGAGAATTTGATTATGGATAGGGAGAGAAATCGGCATGATAGAAGGGAAAGATCTGCATCCATAGCTAACAGCCACAAAAGGCACAGTCGGGTACCAACAGAAGTGGGCAGCGTAAGAGGTTCCCCTCCACGTGATAGGAGATATACAGAGGAAAGGAGACCCACGAGGACTGCGGATCGACCTATGCAGCCTAGATTCCTGCAAAGGGAGGATCCACCATTAGTTGAGGAGCCATTTGAAGACATAGCCTTTCAAGATACTATGATGGCAACACATGATGAGTGGAGAGCCCTACCACAGGAGATTCGGACTGCCTTTCCCCTTCATCAGTATTGTGCTCAAAGGAGGGAAAGCTTGAGAGCTAGACAAGTACAGAGGCCTAGAGAACAGCAGAACAGGGAGTTGAAGCAGGCCACCAACAAGGTGACCCTTTCCACATTTGATGGTAGTGGAAAGATTAGTGTCAGAGCATGGATTCACAAGCTCGACACATATCTCACTCTTAAGCCTATGCAAGAGCAGGAGGCTATCCAATTTGCCACGTTGCACCTTGAGGGAGTAGCGTATGATTGGTGGCACCATGGACTTACCACTCAGAGACATGATCTTCTACAATCATACAAGGAGTTTAGTGAGAAGTTGATTGCAAGATTTGATCGCAAGGATGTAGAGCTTTATTATAGGGACTTGGCACAACTTCAACAGAGTGGACACGTTGATGCATACATCAACGAATTTCAGCGTATAGCAGTGATGGTGCCAGAGATACCTGAGAGGCGAATGGTGATGTTGTTCATTGAAGGACTTCATGACAGGCTGAGAGGATTGATCAAGGCTCTTAAGCCTACTACTTTGCATGAGGCCATTCGGACAGCCTTGGACTTAGACACTACTCCAGTGCAGCCCAAAGGAAGAACATCAAGGAGGAAAAATCAGAACAGCAAGAGCAGCCCACCTCTTCGAAGGTTGAGTTTACACCCAAGAGGGAGACTGTTTCAAAGAGTGAGCTTCGTCGGAAAAACTTATGCTTTCATTGCAATGATCCGTGGGAGCCAGGGCATAGGTGTCTTGGGAAAGGCAAAATCCATCTCATAAAGGTTGAGGATGAAGAGTCCGAGAATGAACAGGAGCAACCAACACCAGATATTGCAAATGAGGGTAGACTCACCTATCTTTCGGGAGCACCCAAGTATAATCCATTCATGTTTGAAGGCACAATGTTCGGGTGTAGGATCATGGCACTACTGGATAGTGGATCTACACACAACTTCCTAGATGCAGATTTGGTAGACCAAAAAGGTTTACAATGTGATAACTTTGAAGGCTTTGATGTGACTATAGCAGGAGGTCTCACTCTTCCATGCAAGAAGAAGGTCAACCAAGTTATCATTTTATTTGGTGAGTATACACTTTGTGATGATTTTTATGTCATGGATTTGAAAGATAACAATGTTGTTCTTGGCATGCAATGGCTTCATTCGTTGGGACGAGTCACTCAAGATGTGGAAACTATGGAGCTGAGTTTCCAACAAAATGGGAAACAAGTCACCTTAAGAGCACTCAAGTACATGCTGCCCCATCAAATGGAAGCTAAGTCTATGATAGTTTGGGACCAGGAACCATCTCGTGAGGACATCTACGCAGATTTTTCATTGCATATCAGCACGGACCAGCAAGGAGGTGATGAAGAGTGTGGCAAGTTCAAAGCATACATGAGGACGCTGGTTTCACTAATGACAAGTAAGTTGCATAACTTTTTTTTTGCAGTGTTTGAGCAGCATTGTATAGCGCACATGAAGCTATTAAAAAGGCTTCGGCTGGTCTAGGATCCTGGAACGGGTAGAATGCAGAGTTGCAGCTTATGATTGCTTGGGGGCAAGCAATCTCGGTAAGGAAGGACTGTAATGTCCCCTTTTCCCAATCGAAGACCTTTGGCCCTTTATGTGTACCCGACGGCCAAGGGGAAGTTTTTAGGGTGACATAACTTTATTGTTTTATTATATTGTGCTATTATTTCTAAAAAAATAATAATATTATGAAAAGCACATATAATAAATGATAAAGATAATAATAATAAATTAAAATACAATCAAAAGTAATTGTATTAGAAAGAAGAAAGTGCGACTTGCCTTAGGAGGCATTTTTGGGAAAACGTACCAATTAGCCCAAAGAAGGAAAATGCGACCAACATAGGGGAATGAAACAATTTGATTGAGCGACTTGGAGGTGGTAGTTGGGCTGATCTCCCTTTAAATAAACAAGTCGACTTGTATGGGAGTATCCAGATTTTTATTATCATATTTTGCATTGCTAAGAGCTCTGAGCTTTTATCAGAAATTCCAAGGACGAAAACCCTTGTGAATTTATCTCTTGCGGACGAAAACCCCAGGAGATTGAGAAGGGATTTCACTCAGAAATTCCTAGTGATATTCATCAGATTTCCAGGTTCAGTTCAGCCGTGTGTGTAAAGAGATTTGAAGGTGTTTTCCAGTGATTTGCAACCAGCAGTTGGGTCGGTCCATTGTAAGCAGTTTTGGCAGCAAATTCAAAGGTATTTTTTATCCAAGACATTTGTCAAATGTTTGTCATCAGACTGTAAACTGATCGCTGTACTTTTTATCATTTCTGAGGTGTATTTTGAAGGTTTTTCAATCTGAATTATAACAGACCTCAGATCTGATTTTCTGGGCTATTTTAGTTTGTAATAAGTCAGTTTTATGTGTAATTCAGCCCTCAAAAATTTGGGCTGTCATTAGAAATCAGAAGTAATTTTATTGGGCGTGTTTTACATTGATGTTTCTCTTTAACCCTAGTCGCACTTTCCAGATCTGCACTATGAACTTGACATAAACTACACAGAAATCTGTATTTGCTATTTTTGTTTGATAAAAAATCAGTATAGTGTAAGAAGGATCCATCTAGGGATCTTTCATACCCTTGGGCTCTTGTTTGAGGACATCATGTGAATTTGGAATGACAAATTTTTGTTATGAACAACACTATTGCACATGCCATTCTGAATCTCATGAATCAATTTGGAGAGAGAACAAATCCTTGAGCAATTGCAAGAGGACATGGTGGGAAGATTTATGTCATAACAAGATGTTATCAACACTTTAGATGATGCAGGAAGATCTAATTCTTTCCATGATGGTAATTCTTCCACTTCTTCCAATGACGGTGCTTCCCTTGATGTATCTCTCCATGACGAAGCTTTGATTGCCACAAACGAGCAGCCTTCTCTTAGCATTGGTCAATTTGAAATGCATACAAAAGGCATTAGTTCCAAATTGCTTTTGCAGAACAGTGAGTAGGTCCTGGCTACCCTGAGATCACATTGGTAGATGGTGATCATCGTGGTTCTTATCCCATTGATTGATATAAGATAGATCTTGAATCATCAGTTGATAACTTGGTTCTTCCCATCACAAGGAATCACATAGTGAACCATTGAGGAATTTTTCTTTTGATTCGTAATCCACCAATAAGCCATTTAGGTATCCTCATTTTGGACAACATGCACCATCCGCAACTGATTCATATATGCATCCTTATTGTTAGATGATGGTCAACATGGTTTTTCTTCGATTGATTGAAAAAAGATAGATCCTAAACCATCAATTGATAACTTCATTGTTCACCACAAGGAACAAGATAGCTAACCAAAAATATGAGGACGCTTCTTTTGATTAGTAGAAATTCATAGAGAAGCCATGTACGCATCTTCATTTTAGAGAATGTGCATTGTTTACAACTAAGCTATATATGGATACTCATTTTTGAGAATGGCGGCATTCTTATTCTCAACCCAAGTATTGACATTCCTATTGCCAAAGATATTGGAATGGCATATGTTGTAATCATCATTTGGCCACAAAGAAGCATCAATGGAAAAAATCGTGGACCGGAACCTGTTGTGAAGATTGATCATGGATGGACTGTTAGTTGGTCATGGCAACCCTTGGGCTCTTGTTTGAGGACATCATATTGTCTAGTTTCACCAAAAAATCAACCTCTTTCTATGGCAGGTGATTCATCACTGGATTGTATGACCATGCTTTAGTCTCTTCATGACAGCAGCAATGGATTCTGTTAGCTGCTTCATTTTTGTTGAACATGGGCATTCCAGACAAATCATGTTGATGGGAAGATCATCCTCTTGTTGGTGACTTGTTGAAGCACTTGTGTGGCCATAATCATTCTTGGAGATTTTCTTTGGTCATTCTACTTTGAGTATCTACTTGATGACAGCTTCTTGTGAATGTTTTGCTTCTTGTTGACACATGAATGTGGCAAAATACACCAGTAATGTTGGGAAGTCCATCTTTGAATCGTGCCTTTGTATGGAACATTTTTTGATTGATGATTCTTACATGAGGCTCATAATAGTAGTCTTTCAACAAATTTTAACAATCTTCATATTTTTGGAGATATGTTAGTGGGAAAGTTTTTATAAAGGGGATGTTATATAATGACCCCTTTCCATCTTGTACCTGCAAGTCAAGTGTAAGGGGGGATGCTAGCACATGATGATATGTAACAAAATCTTTCCATTTTGACAACCCAAGTTGAGTATGAGTGGGGATGCTAGTGTATGATGACATGTTTGAGTGAAATGTCATCTTGTACACACAAGCCAGTGTATAGGGGATGTTAGTGTATACCATTCATCTTGTGCCCCTTATTCAAGTTCAAGGAGGGATTATAGCGTAAGATAATCATTGATTAGTGACCCCATGAGTGTCATGTTGGTTTCAACATCCTTGGTAAATGTGTCAATATTAGTGCTCCCAATGAGTTTTAGGATTGTGGCATCCTTGGGAAGTGTGTTAAGTGAATATGTGAATTCTAGTCAAGTTTAAAGGGATGCTAATTTGAGCAAACATTGACTAATGCTCCCTATGTCGGTGGTGTGAGTGAAAGACACTAGGGATAGTGAAAGTCAATTATATATCCTCCTATGTTAACTATGTTGGCAAAAGGCGCTATGGCTATTAATAATTGGTGTATTTAAAGGGATAGGTAAATATCACAATTATACCTTAAAGTAAAAGGACAATCAATTATAGAGAGTGAACATCATATTTTGGTGCTATGTACCTTATCAAATGTATATGAGTGCCTATCATTTGTTGGTGTGATATAATGTGTGAATGAAAATGGACATGGTCTAAATTAATTGTGAGGAATGATATTGGCAGCCCATGCATATATTTATAAGGGATGCAATATTCACGAGGAAGGAAATCAAATGCCACCTAGTCAAGGATGTAGAGACCTTCATTATCAATGTATACAATGGCAAGTGAAAATTTGCATTGGGAATGGCCATCCAAGAAAAATGATTCTTAAATGTAGGGAAGAAATTTGTATTGCCATTCTTGAAGGAAAAGCAAGAAGAAGGATATTTTGAAGGAGAAGCTTCACAAATGAGCTACATAAAGGAGAAAAATCATCAATTGAAATGACTACTTCAATTATTCATTGAGGTGTTTCAAGAGCCAATAGGTTTTCCATGCAAAGGGAGCTAGAGCATGAAATATAATTGCCATGTGATTCGTCATTGCATAACATTGGACCATATATGCAATTTATGTTGAAGTCTAATAAAGTCAAGAAGTAATTACATCACATCTTGGAAAAGAGTTCTTCACTCAAGTACTTCATGTAGTTCACCAATTGTGATGGTCCCAAGAACGATGGAACATGGAGAATGTACATAGACCCCGATGATGAATGAGGGTGGGTGCCAGTTAGAACATCTTCGGATACAAGATCTCCAAGGCCAGCTCGCTCCCATGAACAAAAAGGTACATGATGACGACTTGGTTGCTCTTGTTCTTAATAGTTTACCGCCCTCCTATGAAACATTTGTTGGGCTTTGCACTTGGTGGTAGAAATCCAAACCTTGGCATTTGATCAAGTCAGTTCCTATTTGTTGTAGAAGGAATGCAGACAAACACAAACAAGTGAGTCTTATTCTAGACAAACAGAGGGTGCATTTCTTGCTTAGTCGAAAGAGGAAGTGGAAACATAACCTTGAAGGATCTACATCAAAGTACCAGGTGAAATGTTATTACTGTCATAAGGCTGGGCATGTCAAAAACAATTGTAGGAAGTGACAATATGCTCTTTCTTACAACAAAAATGCACAGGGTCAAGCAAATATGGCAACAATTGAAGCTAAACAAGATTATGAAGAAGAGAATGCCCTCATGGCATCATGCTCAGATAATAGTGTTACTGGCATGTCCAAACATTTCCCATGTCAAAAGTGTAAACACCTAATTTTGACCGCGCAATTTTAATACTAAAATTGCACTTTTGTCTTATTTAACATCATTTCATTATAGTTAGCAATTTCTCGCTAATTATCTAACATTCCCCTTAAAAGATTAGTGGTTTTGAAGACTATGGAGTCAACTGCAGAGATCTTTTCGAGATAGCACAAAGTTATGGATCCAGAAGCGGAGCAAAAGAAGCTTTTTGGGGACAAAAAGCCTCCTAGTGGGGAGGTGTGATCCAGAGATTAAATCAGTGGGCAGAATTTCCCTAAATCTCCCTAGATCGATACACTATGGTAGAAGGCTTTGAGAGCTTTTTGGTTCCTATTGGAACGCACAAAATAGATACCGTACGCTCCAGATGCAGTCCACGCCGGAACAAGGTGTTCGCAGGATGAAGCCAAAACACAGGCGATGCAGTAACTGGACACGGGTGCAATGGCAAACGGGTCGTCATAGCGTCATGGAGCAAAAATAAAGTGTTTGCGAACATCCAATCTTTGACAAAACAGAAAAAGGTTTGCAACAGGGGACACGTGGCAGCAGCGGACTGGGCTTTAACAACAAGCAGCCCAGTTGATAGGCACATGGCAAGTAGGTCGACAGCTCAATGGATATCGTCAACAGAAAAACATGCAGGGCTGGATTTGTACCCTGCACCTGTCGCAGGCGAGCCCAATGCCCTAACCAGCTCACCCAACTCAGTGAGATGGCTATGCATTGGCCGATGAGGCCCTTAACATGTATTTCGGGGGCTGGAGTGACTATATAACCCCCCCCCCACCCCACAAAAACACAAGCACTTCCCAATTCAAAGTGCGAAGGAGTGAAGAGTGGGAAGCCTTAAGAGATTAGGCTAAGGCATTAAAAGACCTATTTTTATAGGTGTGAAGCATTTAAGACCTATTTTTATAGGCAATAGTAAATTATGATTTAATTATTCTCTTAACTCATCATTATTGTTAAAGGCCATTTGATGCCCTAGTCTTCTCGTGCGAGCCTGGATTTCAGGGACGTGATATAGCACTGAAGAAGCACATCATGGAGCTCTAATTCTTCACATGCTGGGCACTATAACCAAGTTCGTATTGCGTGGAGGCTGTGAAGGGGAATCGTATAGCTGAGCTCGTCAATGACACTAAGATCTGATTTAGCTCTGTGTAGAGGCTGGAGGCCGTACAACAAAGGGGAAGTCAACAGGAGGGTGGAACTCGTCGACACCAGGCACTATCCGACTTAGCTCTGTGTAGAGGTTAGAGGCCCTGCAACAGAGGAGAAGTCAACAGGAAGTGTAAATCCGGCAAGCAATGCCGAAACACTGAGTAGCTTTCTAAGACCAGTCTGGGTTCTGTTGGACCGATTGGCACTAGAGTTCGGGTTGGGCCAGAACATTCATTATAGAATTGTAGGTTTATTTGTACTTATAATCAGAACATTATAATGAATCGGTTCAGCTATTAGCGAACCTGTAGATGTACGCAATTGCCAAACTCTGTTATCAACTCCTGTGCAATGTCAATTATTTTTCTTGCATTGCATTTGTTTAAGTTGATTTAATTTTCGGGGTTAAATTGGAATTAAAATAAGTTGCCTACAAGGATCCGCTGGTCGAGGAATTTTTTTGACCAATTTACGAATCACCATTTGCCCCAAGTCGAACCTTCTTGGGCTTATGTAGGAAGTCACATATTTCTTCCCTCACAACACATCTCCACAGCACCTTGTTTGGCCCCATCTTGTACAAATCATTAATCATTAGAGATACTTTGGCGTTAAACATGATCTTTTGTCTTTGTAGTGGTTGAACGGATTTGGTCATCAGGAAGTTTCTGATATTTATCTACCCTAATAGAAATATAGCTATTTGAAACAAGTGCATGCCTTGAAAATCACACTCGACCCCTACTAGGGGTTAACCAGGTTTGATCCTTGAAATTTGCTCTGCTACCACATGGCTCTTCCCTTGTCAAACTACACTCTTCAATTATAACTCTTGCAAGAGCAGCTGCCATTTACTAACTCGTCCATGGATCACCAACTTATTGGCCATGTACAAGGGTACTTGGTAGTTGACGAATTTTTAGATTGAGTAGAGCATACCTAGAGCCTTTCACTTTTTCATGATATAACTGGTGTTTGATCTAAATGTCAGTCATTTTGCGAAGTAAATTCGGTGATTCAATATCGTTCTTCTTGCACTAGCATATGAAGAATAGCAAATTTTGATGCATCAATGTGGACATGGAACTCCTTATTCAATTGAGTAAAGCCAAGATAGATGCATGCGCTAATCAACTGCACCTTTAGTTCATCAAAAGCCCATGTAAACTCCCTGATAAACTATTAGTAATGCCCCACATGACCTAGGAGGAAAAAAAAGGCATTTATATCCTTAGGTGATTCCATCTGCAATATTACTTGAATCTTATCTAGACCCTTCTTGAACTCAACTCTTCAAACCACATAACCCAATAATTTGTTGTTTGGTACCATCAAAGATTTGGTCACCCTGTATAGCTGCATTCACTTGGCCAAGGTGTTCAAATATGATCCCTTGGGACCATAAGTGGACCAATCATTGAGGAAGACTTTAAAGTTTTCTGTAGTCGGTTTCTCGAACATGTGCAAAATGATGCGTTGGAAGGCCACGGGTGCCATGCACAATCCAAATGGAATTCTGTTGTAAGCATAGTTCAAAAACTCTTCGGAAACATACAGAACTCGTGAGTTAGAAGGCTCGGCAAGTAACTCTCCAACAATTCGGCGGGCAAGTTGCTGGCAAGTACTTGTAGAGTCTGGCACTCAAAAACTCGCAAGTTTTTGCCTGAAACTTGCCAGACAGCAAAAAAAAATCAATCTTTTTTCCATCCCATGGATTTAAAGGATTTTTCATCAAACTTCCTTGTGCCCTCTATAAATTCATTTCTTATGCTTTTTGTCATTTGACAGCATTTTGCTTGGTATTTAAGTTTGTTTGATGAATTTATATATTTTTTAATTTGCCAAATTTTGCCAAGTCCCAAGTCTGAGTCAAAATTTTGGGTTGCCGAGTCCGATTTTTAAAACTCTGGTTGTAAGCATAGATTCCCTTTTTGACCAGGGAAGTTGTCTTTAGTTTATCCTCTTGTGCAATGCTAATTTGGTTATAGCCAAAGAAGCCATGGAGAAGGGATAAAATCTCAGTCCTGCCACCTTTTTCAAAACTGAGTTAGTGAAAGGAATTGTGAACAGATCTTGATAGTAATGACTTTCAGTCTCATAAATAGAGGTCAGGTAGTTCATTGTAGGGCATTATTCATGGAATTATCTCTTCATTGTTTACATTTCCTCTTTTTGGAGGTTGACCCCTCAAAGCAGCACTACTCTCACACTTTCATCATTTGGTATTTTCAGCCTTGCACTGTCAGTAATATATCATATCTGCTCTATTCTGCATTACTATTCACATATTGGATTGGATTAATTACTCCGGATGAAAGTTTCATGTCAGATGATATTGTTTCTGTTATTCTAAATTCTGTGTGCTATTGGCTCAGATGATATTGTTACTGTTATTCTAAATTCCGTGTGCTATTGGCTCAGATGATATTGTTTCTGTTATTCTAAATTTTGCGTGCTATTGGATTTAAATTGTGCTGCTTTCTGAATAATCTGTTCCCTTTGAAATTTTTATTTTCAATACCAAAAATGTTTTCAGAGATGGAAAATAAAAGGGCTATTTGAACATCCAAAGTTTGCAAGTGGCCTAAACTATTATGTGGAAGGGAAGCTAGGTGGACGTACTAATTGGTATGACAAAACGACAGCCTATTTTGAATATCCTTTGTCTTCGCAACAACACTCAATGTTCTATGAGGACTCCCATTTTTATTAAATTATTAGCAGATAATGCTCTTGTGCAAGTTCGGCCAAAACATGATACTCTATGGGTGGCTACATATGTAGGAATCCTTGAAATGTTTCTGCATCTTCACGTTATTGGTTAATTTACTCAAGCCAAATTCAGGCTGATATGGTAGGGAATATCAGTGTCCACTATTTTCTGTAGAAATTATTCCTATTATTACACTGAGGGCATGGAATTACTAGAGTGGGTGTTCGGAGCAGGTACTGTGTAGTTAGAGTTATTTTATTGTTATTATTACAGTGAGGGCATGGACTTACTAGAGTGGGTGTATAGGGTAAGTACTGTGTAGTTAAAGTTATTTTTCCGTAAAAAGAAGTGCTACCTGCTCAATCTACCAAAGGAACACACATATTCCTTTATTATATGATGAATTTCCAAGATTTTTAGACCATCCCTTTGGTTTCATTCTGAACTAATAAATGTTGGAAAACTTGGAATCTTTGTATTTAATGCCTTTTATATTTGAGCTTTTTAGAACAATAGTGTGTTCTGAAACACTTTTTAAAGTTGATACCATTTCTCCGTCTAGTCCATACCTTGATTATTATGCTTGATATTTGAAATTGATTGGCATATACTTACTGAAGATGTAACTCTTTTTCACTGACATGTCGTAGTCTTAAGTGAAAGATGAACCAATGCATATTTTGTTCCAATCCCCCTGTTATGACCACTCATTTCTAGCATATCTTTCATAGAGGATTCTAATTCATATTCATTACTGACTTTTATCAGGCTCACATGATTTGGACAGGATGAAAAAAAAATTAGGAAGATTGTATTGAAGCAATATCCAGTACTTAAAGCAGCCTCTGGGTTTCAGTATGGCTTCAAACTCATAGTACGTTTATGATTTCTGTCATCATTCTATCAATTATGGATTTCAATACATTGACAATTTAGCTATAAATTCTTGCGTGCACATTATTTGATATTTCATTGTTTTAATATTCAGGATCCAGACAATCCAAATTCTGCTATTTATCCGTCAAATGTTATAAAGGTAAGATGTTTTACTCTTTCCTGTGAAGCTTTATAGTTGTTTTATCATTATGAGATCTATGCTTTCCATGGCACTTGTGATGTAGTTGATTATTAGGTCTCATTGTCAGATAGTTTAGTCTAGTTTCACCACTTTTACCAGAACTTTAACGAAATTGTGTCCCCTTACTCTTAATGGGCAACTTATACCCAGTACATCACATCTTCGTGACAATCTTTAGATGGTTTGAGGATTCAACCACTGTAGAAGCATCATATACACAGGTTGGTTACGCATTGCAATTAAGCCCAATATTCAAAAGGGTAGATTATAATCAACTGTTCACATCGATATATCTACTAATAGTCATTTTATGAGATCTATGCTTTCTGTGGCACTTGTGATGTAGTTAATTATTAGGTCTCATTTTCAGATGGTTGAATCTAGTTTCACCACTTTTAACAGCAGTTAATCAAAACTGTGTCACCTTAGTCTTAATGGGCAACTTATACCTTGTACATCACATCTTCTTGACAATCTTTAGATGGTTTGAGGATTCGCCCACAATAGAAGCACCATACACACGGGTTGCTTAATGCAGTAAAATTTTGCAAAAAAGCCAAATATTCATAAGGGTAGAACATAATCAATGGTTCACGTCACTATATCTACTAATGGTTGAACCATATCACATTCAGTCTGGAAAACTCATATCACATTCTATCTGAGAAACTCATCCACTGCACTCACTAGCATAAACAAATTAATTTCTGAAATATCAGCTTCAAAAAAGAATTTACTCCAGTAGAACATAATTTCATATGTGAAATTTCACCATTAGAATAAAATCTACTTAAGCTCTGCTCGTTGAAGGTTATGCCCCAAGAATCCTTCATAAGAATACGATTCTGACTAACAACAAGAAGGGAGACAGCTGAACTGAGGAGAACCAGTTCATAACAAATCTGAAAATTCAGATGAAAAGACAATCTGCTTACAAGTTTGCAAGTGCTGGAAGGAAAACCATCAAAAACCCCTCTTAGAAAGGAGGATGAACCATCACACTCACTTGTAAGAGAGAATCACAAGTACTTCCAGACTCCTCTAGAATTGTCACATGTTTTTAACAAATAATTGTTATTGCTAAACTCAGAGACAATCTAAACAACCGAAAACAATCATCTAAGAAGATACATTCTTACCCGCTCAACAATTTCTTTACCTCCTAGAAAATGTACCATTTCCTAAAAGAAATACATTACCTCTGCAAACCTCCATGAATGAAATTCGGCATCTTGAAGACCGATCTTGAAGCAAAAAGCTGTAGGGAATTGATTCATAATATATCAGCATATTGTAGAAAAAAATTTCTCTCAATAAACATCATTAATACTTGCAAAAACAAAGCAGGGACTTCCATCCTCAAGATCAATCTGCTGAAGTCTTTAACACACCACTGTGCCTCAAAGAGAGCAACCAAATGAACCAGCTAAATAAGGCCTGTAGGAATACAAGGTTTCTTGCCATGCACAAATGTATTAACAGCATACTAGTCATATCCCACGACCACGAATACAAATCATCACATTCACTAGAGATAGAAGCAAAGGTACAAGTCGTCAACGTCTTGAAAACCAAACTGCATATGAGAAAGACAGTGTTAAAAGACTTGCAATAAAAAACTCTGGAATCCCAACAAATAGCTAACAAGTAATCTGTACATTTCAAGGGACATTTCTAATAAAAACTCAAGATGGCACCATAAAACTAGTAGCGTATCATAGAAAATACAAAAAGCTGATATAAAAATCATGAAGATATCAAGGAGTGAAAAATAGAAAGCTATGGAGGGGGAGGTTTCACCACTATGGAAATCATAGTGGCCCTTTCCCACTCCATTGACTAAAGACGTATTCATCCAAAAATATCAGTATAAATTTCAATAGATACTTCACTTCTGAACAAGTAATAAAGATCTATCACAATTTGAAGTGGCCTCCATATCAGTAAGGAATACAATGTTTAACATCTTGTTGTCTGAGAATTGAGGGATATTCATTTTTTCCATGCCATTTAGAACATTTGTTGTCCTCCAAAATGTTTTTCCGTATGTACATGATGACCTTGATGATTGAATGCTTCGTGAGGTTTGAATGAGCCAAATAGGTTAATGGGACTAGAGTAGAACAATTGGAAATAACAACAAAAGATTTCTGCAGAACGATGCAAGTCATTCTGATTAAAGGTATTGAAACAGACATATATATTGAACTTATGTTCCATCTCACTAACAATTACGGACATCCATGCATACTTAGTGAAATCATGTAACAAAATAGAGTATCAAACACTTTGGCAAATTCAAGATATCGCATGAACAGGAGATAACAAAGAATCTCTTCACTATATTGTGGAGAAGAAACATTACGGATAGACAGATCTATATCTCAAAAATTAGACGTTGTCCTTGATTCCCACCAAAGGGAAATCAATGAATTTTTTTTAGTATAGTAAAAATGATTTACAAATATTGCAAGCGTAGGATTTAACTCTACAAATTATTAGCAAAGAGTGGATAATACATTCAACTGACAACATCTCCTAAAAGAGAGTAAATTATAAACTAAGTACAAAAGTAGAAAAGGGGTTCTATAGATACATAGAAAAGAATGGGGACATTGGTGATACAAAGGGGAAGAAAAATGTTTGGGTGAGATAGGAGGAGCTATTTTTTCTTCTAATAAATAAAAATTGTCAAGTTAATATTGAGTTCCTGCCGAAGAAGTTCTCAAGAAAATGGTATGCAACAATGGGGATCTTGGGCCGAAGCTCTTAACATCAATGTCAAATAACTTTTGGGATTTGTGGGGAAGTTGGTAATATGTCTTTGAACTGAAGCCTTGGTTGGAATCAAGTTGATTCAACATTTCGATATGTTCTGGATCTCACAAAACGAGTTGACTTCCAAGACTGCTACAAGATGTAAATTAACAACCTCCAATTAATCTAAGAATAATATTAGCTAGAGTTGACTGATCTGAAGAATGCATACATGTAAGACTCTTTACCAAGGATTTTAATTGTGAATGGACTTGTTAGCAGATTGCTCCTTCCATACGTTGACATATTGTGGAATAGGGGTGGGATAAGCTAGAGCAACCATGCCACCCTTAGCCTTAGATGTCAATAGGTGTGCTAGTATGTCCTAGGTCCCTCATTCCATCACCATCTTGTCTGTATTCGTCTTTCCAAATCATGTTTTTCCCTCTTTGAGCTTCTCTTATCTTTTTGGCACTCTTTTGCATCTTAGGGATGGGTTCATCCTAGACTGAACTCATCGCCGACTAGTTCGTCCTGGATCGAACTTGTTTTTCTGACCTGGTCTTTCTGACCTGTTTGTACGTTTTAGCAGGCTAATGATTTTGTCCCCGAGTGAACATGACGGCTTGTGGGCTTTTACACTAGAGATTTCACATGTATATATATATGGGTCTTACATGCTAAATTCTAAAACTGCGTAGCAATTATCCTTATAGCAGGTCACAAACTTACAGCTGAATGGCTCACTAGGTCTTCACAAGGAAAAGAGACTTTGCTTAGAGACTACGTTATATGCAAGCAGGACTAAAATCAAGAATAGAAGAGTGACATCTCAGAGTCTTAGGTTGTTTCCCTCCCTTGTCTTTTAGGTTTCTTTTATCCCTCTTGGCTTCACCTTTTGACACCTCTTCCACGATTTGGTTGCTCCAGCCCAAAGGGGTAGGTCAATGTGACAGTAAATCCCAAGGTAAGTACCAGTCCTTGCCTTTTACATCGTGTTTGTTATATTAATTCCATGACAACACTAATTGCAGGTTTGTATCAAGCAATCCAAATAAATCATCGAGCCCTGCTCCCTTTACTTTCATCTACATCCTTTAGGATCCTCTCTGTAGTATAGTGACTTGCCTAGGAGGACCTTTTCAAGTGCATACAAAGAACATCATACACCTTGCTTCAATGCTCTACTTTGTTACATGGAGGATCTTGTAGTCATAGTTTATTTCCTTTGCATTAGAAAATGTCAAACGAAAGATGTTATGGCTTGGAGTGCCAAGGGAAAACCATAGGAATTTAAAGGAATGCTTAAGCATTAGAACATATTCACAAAATAACTATCCAGATCTTTGGTCTCCAAATGTTATTTGAATATTCCAACAGACCTATCTTGTTTGCATCGCATTCATAGGCAATAAGTGAACATGCATAACTTTTGTTGCATAAGAAAGAGATACGATAAGGTTATTTATGCATTCCAATAACCAAGTAACAGAAGAGGATCCGATTTATATTGTAAATGCAACAAGGATTATAATATACATCATGTCTTCTGCTCTAATATGAGCTTTTTAACTTCATCCAAAGTGCTTCAAATCTCAAAATCATTCTTTATAAATTATAATGGAGAACAAAATACAACCGATTCAAGTCTATCCTTCTGCATAGGCATTGATAAAAAGGGCTTCATCAAAAGATCAACAACAAAGTGGGGTAGGAGAACTATTCAATTGGTTAAAAAACATACAAGTACATAAAGGGGCTGATGAGATAATAATGGTCTTCTCTCCTATAATCACAAAATAAAATCTTCAATGCCATTGAATCGGAATTAAATAGGGTATGCCATCCTAGTAGAAGAGCTCCATGTCCTTGCTCCACCAGAGCATAATCCAAGGTAGTTGTTTGTGATTTTACTAATCAAGCAAGCAACCACAATAATCTACAAGAAAAACATAGCTATGCATATGAGTGTAGAGCACGAGAGAGAGTGATCCACAAGATCTACCTAGAGAACAAAACCACAATGATGCTATTAGGCTTATGCCAACACACATATAACACACACAAAGTGATTCAACACACATAATAATTCACTCAATAATAATTTAATGTGTTGCTACAAAGAAAATCCCCAATATATAGCTAAGAAAGTTTGTTTTTACAACAAATAATTTGTTGTAGAAAAAAAACTATTAGTTAGGAGTGACTAAAACAAATATTAATTGCACTTCACTCAAAACAACTAACTATTCTCTCTAAATAGAGCTTAGACTTATTTAGTGTGAACAAGCAAAAATATAAGCTACTTGAATAAAGTCCACAACTAAGCCTAATATGTTTACACCAACACCCCTTATGTGAAAGTTAGGGAGAAAGAAAAAAGAAAACAAATCAAAAATGGGTTCTAGATACTAGGCCTGATAAAGTACCCATGTACAATCAAAGAAAACAAAAGAAGTGCTTCATGCTGATGTGCTTAATTGGGTTTCAAGAGATATGAATCACACTCTCATTATCACACCAAAGAATAAGTTGGTTATTATGTGGAAGACAAAACACAATCAACAACAGTTGAAGCGAGAGTGCTTCTTCACGAACCAGGACAATGCAATAGCAATTAGCTTCCTGCAAGTCCTTGCAACTGATTCAGAACCAAGGTTATAGACAAAGTTAGAGGCAAACTTGTGAGTATCAACAACGCTAACCCAATCTGAGACAATAAAACCCACAATCTCATAAAATCCCTCTGATGTGTACTGATTCCCAAAGTGTGTAGGTGCCCGAAATGTAGTGCAAAATACACTCAGCCGCTTGCCAATGACTCTCATGAGGCTCATGAGGAGAATCGAAAGACAAGACTAACTAGCAAAAGAAAGATTGGGACTGAGTGTGCATTAGGTCCAAGAAGACTGCCCACCAACTGTCGTTACAAGGTTGGATCAACCTTAGGATGTTTTAGTAGTCTAGTAGACAGTAACAAAACATGATTGAAATGTTGTGGGGGTAGGCTTGCAATTAACCATGCTGAAATGATGAAACAATTCACGAGCATCTGCTAGAAAATAGAGATTCCCGCTAAAGATTGGTAAATTTGAAGGCCAAGAAAGTAGTGAAGACGTCCTAGATTAGTAATGTCAAATTGCTCCATCAACTTGTTCTTAACATCCCGAGTCATGGAGTCAGAATTATCTATGAGAATGAGATCATCAACATAGAGGACCAATATCAAAAGACTATCTCTTTGCTTCTGGATTTAGACATTAAAATCGGAATGACAATGTTTGAAACCAGAACTGTGCAAGAAACTATCCATCTTCTCATACCAAGCTCAGGGAGCCTCCTTGAGACCATACAAAGAACGTCAAAGCTTGCAAATAAGCGAAGCGTCCTACACAAAGCCTTGTGATTTCTCCATACAAATACCCTCATGAAGATCACCATGTAGAAAAACACTTTTCACATCAATTTGGTATATCGACCAATCGTGTGATGTAGCAACAGAAAGTACAAGATGAACAAATCCCATCTTAGTATCAGGGGAAAATATTTCAAAGTAATCAACTCCTTCAACATGTGAGAAACCCTTTGCTACCAAACGACCCTTGTAGTCATCTATAGAACCATTAGCTTCATACTTGGTCTTATAGACCCATTTACAACACAAGTTTTCTTCCTTGAGGAAGAGGCACTAAGTCTCAAGTGTTATTTTTCATTAGAGAAGAATACTCCTCTTGCATAATAGCATCCCATTTTAGTTTGCTTGTTTGCCTCATAAAATAGTTTTGGATCTTTTGAAATAACATGACTCATAAGAGTAACTCCAAAAAACTGAGAGCGGGTACGACGAAGAAGAAACGGATCACCAAGCCAAAGGACTAGTTGCTTGCAAAGAACTATGAGCCTACTTGGGCCTAGACTGAGAAGCAATTGGTAGAGGTGGTGCAGGAGCATCATCAATGGTGTTGTCATGAACATCAAAAAGTAATTCCTTGCAATCAAATGGAGGATGAATGATGGAGAAGGTGTAGGTGTCGGCTCTAATGGAATGAAATTCTCATCAACCTTGACATTTCGACGAAACAAAACATCATGAGTGACAGGGTCAAAGAGGCCATAACCTTTGACATCCTCACAATGGCCAACAAAAATGAGTAGTTGGATCTTCTTCTCCATGGACTTGTGCTTGTCATCGGGAACAAACACCCAAACCTTACTTCCAAACACATGAAATCCATATACATTAGGCTAGATACCTAACCAAGCTTTTTCAGATGTCTTGTTCCACACTTCCTTATGAGGTATGTGGTTTTGGATATAATTCACACAATTCACCACTTCACTTAAATTTTAGGTGTCATGGCCTTGTACTAAATTATGAAATTCGCCGTCTCTTTCAAGATCTTGTTCTTCCACTCAACTGTGTGATTCTGTTGAGTATAAGATATTGTGAATTGATACAATATGCCATGCTCAACAAAATTCATGGAAGGCTTTACTCACATACTCCCCACATTGTCCATGTGTGTCATCTTGAGTAGAAGAGACGACTACTTCTCAACAAAGGTGTTGAATACTTTGAAGTGCTTATAGACTTCACTCTTGTGTTGGAAAAAGTATATCTACGTCTAACGAGAGAAGTTATCATTAAAAGTGACTACATATTTTTCTCCTGAAAACAATCGAGTGAGAAATGTCTTAAGATCATTGTGCACCAACTTGAGAGGAGTCTTAGCTTGTGAAGCCTTGCCTTTTGGAAAGGGGTCCTGGTGTTGTTTTCCAAACATACATCCCAGACAAACATCATCAATACAAGATACCTTAGGAAGGGTAATCACCAGCTTTTGTGTACTCAACTACTAAAAATAACTAAAGTTCAGGGAACCAAAGTGTTCATGCCATGATTTACTTTCCAAATCAGTATTAGCAACAAGATATGAACCTAATGTCGGTTTAAATCTTTTAAAGTTGGATAGACATAAGTGATGATCAACGCCAGATTTTGTGTACTCAACTGCTAAAAATAACTATAGTTCAAGGGACCAAAGTGTTCATGCTACGATTTGCTCGCCAAATCAGCATTAGCAACAAGATATGTACCTAATGTGGGCTCAAATCTCTCAAATTTGTATAGACATTGTTGGTATCCAGATTTAATCTCCTTCACAACTTGAACAACATCATGAATCTGCACAAGACACTCAAGGATAGATAGATGTTTTGTATTTCATTTGTAGCCGGGGATCACACCTATCTGCTTATTTGCATTCAAGAATTGAGGGAGTGGATAGCACCTTCATAAGGGTTTTGATCTAACCCTCACTATTTTAGGTTGTGCCTATCAACCAAGGTAAGAGAACCTATATTGCAGCCCCCTATATGGTAAGGAGATGAAGATATCCTTGTGTTTTGCGTATGATGTGGAGGAGGCTTTGTGAAAACATGATCAAATATCCATTATCCAAACTCAAAGGAGCTGTCACTACTAAATGATGGAAATGTTCTCAAAACAAAGCTAGAGCTGCTAAAGACATGATAAAACCCTGATCAACTTTGTGCATTTTTGTGAAAGGATTGAATTCTTTTGTGGACACACAATGCAGATGCAGGGGTATTGCAGGTAGGATGAGTTAGTTTAAAGTGAAATTCTGATGAGAGATGTTGGGACAAGAGTAGTTAGGAGTCACCATCTTCTTTGGGAAACCTTGCAAAAGAATTACAACACCTAAACAGCAGAGATATTTCAATGAATTTGAAGTGCTCTTTCAACCAGGATGTGTGCACATATGGATGCCCAAATCTGCACTATTCCATACAAACTTTGATAGCCCGCCACAAAGGCTTGAAGCAAAATATCAATAAAGCATTCAAAACCCCTTGTTAGATCATGTCCTAAGGTACACCCAAAGGTTTACAAACACCCTCAATTTACAAGGAAGGTAAGATGAATTTAAATTTGTTTATCTCCACCCAAATGAAGGCTCTTCTGAATGGAAGATTGCAGATGCCTTCAAACCCTCTACAAGAAATGAGACCATGTATGACCAATAAAGATCCCAAACACAAGATTGCAACATGAGCATGAAACACAAATTGAAAACATACTGAAATACAAGTGCATGCAAGCTTTGCCAAGAGATAAAACCAGTTAATCCAAGAATTTGATCAAATATATCAGCAAGGGAATGTTATTTAGACAATCTCAAAGCTTGTTGATGGCTTTACAGGTGAAACCAACTCAACATGATGAAAATTTGATGCAAACTGGAATCAAAATGGCTCTGAGGCAGTTTCTCAAAAAAAGGAAATGGACTTCTTCCAGTTTTTCCCTGTGAAAATTCTTCTCTCCTTCTCCAAAATTCTCAACAGATGACAAAAATGCTTTCAAACTACATCATATACCCTTTGCCAACTTGAATCCTTGCATCCCAAGCAAAGAATATGCCAAAGGGATCAAATTAGTTACAAACCCTATCCATTTGATGAAAAATGATATAAAACTGTGAAACAGCTCGCCAAATGCCAGAGATGCACAAATATTTTAAAATATTGCATGAACTCGGATCCTTATCCATCCCAGGGTCACGTTTTTGGCATTCCACCATGCCAGCATGCATTTGTAATCATTTTTCACCTTCTTTCCTCATCATTTTAACTCTGCAACTTTTCATTTTTTACCTTTCACGTGTTTTTCACAGGCTGAGAAAAATATCTCATGAAAAACACTATAGGGCACCGAATCAGCTCAAATAAATGATGCCATTGTGTTCAAAAGGCTGAAGGGATGCAGATTCATATAAAATTTCATGTGTTTTGGTGCAAAAATGACAATTCCACACTTCTTGGAGCTCCAATGGCGACCAAAAAAAACGAAATGCACAGTTGCCGTTGATTAAAATCAACTTTACAATTCCGCCCTCCACGTGTCTTGATGAGATTCGTCATGCAGACCAAGAAATATCTTCTTTGACTTTTGGATAAAGTGGACACGTGTCCAAATACCATTGGACCGAGCCTCCAACTTTAAAAAATGCGTTTTGAACCTTTTCTGCCCTTGGGAAAATTTTGAAAATTTTCCCCGCGAGCCCCTGGATGCGCCACGTGTCCTTCTATGGGCCTTCACCAAAACCGCAGGCCAATTTGATGCATTTCGCCACTTTTTTGAGAAAAGAAAAATTTTCTCAAACTGTTCCGCGCCCCTGAACGCCCGTTGTTTCTCTGCCACGTGTCGCTCTCCCATTGGATGCGGAGCCGAATCATCAATTTTGCCTTCATTCCTCCGTGAGCACAAAATCCCTTGTGGTCCCGCGCTTTCCTTTTTACCTTTTGCATTGTGCCACGTGTCTCTGTCCTATTGGATGCGGAGGCGACCCTTCAAAATTTCCCGCGGGTTTATTTTTCACCTTGGGATTTTTCGCTAAAATTTTGCAAAATTTTCAACTTTCTCTCCGTGCTAAAAAACCTCCGCCAAATTTAGGACACATGTCCTGTTTTCATTGGACGTGGGCCTATTTTTCATTTTTTACCTTTTATACCAAGGGTAAAAATTTCCAAAAGTTTCCTTCGGCCCCCATTCCCATTTCTCCTCCCGAACACGTGTCCACTTCTCATTTGACGTGGGCGTTCGGGCCAAATTGTAACTTTAACCTTTTGAAGTTAAAAAACTTCAAAATTTTCATAAATTCCGCCCATCCATGCTTAACTTTCTTGGACACGTTTCCACTTCGTATTGGATGCGGGCCTCCAAGTCAAAATTTTCCTTTGGCATTTTGAGCAAAATTTGAAAAATTTTCAACTACACCGCCGCCCGCTTAATCCTCCCGTGCCACGTGTCACCTTCCCATTGGGCACGGGCGCGCGGGCCAAATTTTTCCCCTGACACCCTGAGCCAAAAGACATCAAAATTTTTCCAAGTCCTTCGCCATCCGCTTGGCCCTCCTGGACACGTGTCATCATGCCATTCGCTGTGGGCCTTCGGGCAAAAATTTGATTTTGAGAAATTTGCAAAAAATGAAAGTAAAATTTTTAAGTGACCTCCACCACTCGCTGCTCCATCTGACCAATCAAATTATGCCACATAGGCACACTAGGCAAATGCGGGGCTGCGGAGCAAATTTTCCCTTCGCCAAAAATTGAAAATTTGACAAGTTATAATATTTTTTCTGACCGCACCCGGCCAATGAGAGCCTACCATGTCAGCATTGAGTTTACAATGATTAATTTGACGGCCTGAGAGCACGTCAAAACGTGAAAAATTCAGGGAATGCCCTAGAAACCGAATTTTTTGACAGGGAAGGCAGAATTCTTCATTTTAAACCAACTGAATCATCTCTTGACATCATTTGCGACCTTGGGATTGGGGAAACACTTGCACGAATTCAGGATTTGATCAATTTCGAGCTCTTTCACAATTTGGCAAAGGAGAAAACGGTACAGCCCGTGAAAACGAATAAATCAGGGCACAAATGGGGGGGGGAACTTGGATTTTACTTCAATTTAGGGCAGAATAACAACATTGAGGGCAGTTACGAAGGTATTCAGTTGGAAAATGCGAACTGCATACCATGAAATCAAAAAATGAAACATTTGTGAGCATATTCGGTGCTGGAAAAACAAGGCACATTATGCAAACTCAATAATGGGACCAACAGACATAATTGATGATCAACACCACCCATAGCAATTACATCCTCTTGATCCTACAATTCTCTGATTGCAACATTATATGGAGTGAACTCCACAATTTTTCCAGTACCTAAATGACATATCAAATATATAGAAAACAAATTAGAGGAAATCTTTAATAACAAGAAATACATCATTAATGCCCCCCTCCTGTATCTAAACTATGCAGAAGCCCAAAACATCAACTTGAGACGAGTTGCCAACAACAATTTAAGAAGTGTTACGATCGGATCGAGATGAGATGAGATCACGAGAATGTGTTAGATGATGAGAAACACTAGAATAAAAAATCTAACTATCATGTGATGCAATTCCCTAGTAGAAAGTGCTTTCCATTTTTCTAAGGAGGGAGATACCATATAAGAAGAGGAGACATAAATATTATGTTGTTTCACTGTTGCTTCCAAATTTTTTATTTTCTTCCAACATTTATTAAACTCAAGATGATTTTTTTGTTACAAAAACAAGGAGCAAACTTCTTTTTAGACCTAGAAGATTGATTTGGCATAGTGGACTTAGGAGACTCAAAGGTGGATTCTACAAGCTTATTAAAGGGCCTAGTCTTAAGCTTTGGTTTCAGTTTTCCCTTAGAAGAGCTAGCAACAAGTGCGCGGCTAATACCAGAAAGAGCATCAAAAGTCACTAACTGGTTCTCTCTAGTAAGTCAATCACAGAAAAGCTCAAAAGTGGGCATTTTGAACTAATCATCTAAGGCATCCGTAGTAGAATAGGTATACACAAAGACATTAAATGGCCCCTTCAATTTTGACGAAATCAAGAAAATAGCCTCTTTGTCATGTTTATCTTGTCCCCAAGCTTTTAGCTGCTAGCAAAAGAAATTGAATTTGGCAAGGAACTCTTTAATGGTGGGAAAGTTAGACGGAAAAACAGCAGCCAATTTTGCATCCAATTGTAGTTTATTCAACTATTTAATTTTCCAAACAAGATTCTCAAAGGTGTCCCATATTTCTTTCGGAGATTTGGCATTTGTCATGTGAAAGAGCAAATTGTTTGAGAAATGTGAACCAATCAAATCTAATGCTTTGTCTTGTTTGCGGGCATAGATATACTTCTCCTTCTCTAAAGTGAAGGCTGGAATGGAATAACAAAACACCCTCCACAAACCCCTAGATTGCAATTGTTGCATGTTGGGTTTCCAAGTGTGATAATTTATTGTGTTCAAAGGTTCTGTTAGATGGCTTTCAACCATGTTAAAGGAAGAAGAAAAAGGTCAAAAGAAAGACATTTAAGGCAAAAATAACTCACAAGAGAAAAAATTGGACCCCCCTTGCAAATTTTGGTCTATCCTGCGTTGTATGACTAGATGGATTTTTTTTATCCCCCTTTAAATTGCCTTTTCTTTACACAATGTGCCCCTTCAAAAACTAATACACCTTTAAAAAATTGCCTCCCTTTTTCTTAAAAACAAATCCTCCCCAAAAAATATTATCCCTTGAATAAATATCTTTAAAACACTTATTTGAAAGAGAGAGGAAGAGGGGAAGGATCAACCCCTTGACCTTTATGAAGAGGTCGAGACAGCAAAATTTAAATTGTTGATTGCCCACACCATAGGTTTAGAGATACATATAAGAAAACATTCTTTCAAATTTTAAGGAAGTGAATTAAAAGATTCAAAAAAAGAACCTTTCATCCGCGGTTGAGGAGAGATGATCCTTGTGGAGGGCAGTGTGGAGGTCCAAGAGCACTTGCATGTATCTGTGTGCCGGATAGACTGATCAGTGTGGTGACTAGGAGACTGGTGCTTGGAGAAGCGTATACCAAGAACAGAGAGGACTATTAAGCAGCCAATAGTGCCAGACAAATAGTATTGTGCCGGACGGAGCTCAATTTTATTTTCAACACTTCAATTATAATCTTACAACAACAATGCACATTTCCACTACTTCAATTATAATTAAACAATGCTCAGGCCAATGCCAAGGACGGAGTGGATCCTCTTGGGCTCCGCATAGGCCAAATAACAGGTGCAGGCTGGTTAGAGGCGTAGTGTGTGCTGAAACAAAATGCCAACACAGCAAGTAGACAGCCTATTGCCTGCAGTTGTAGTTAAATAACTATGCACATTTCCAACACTTAAATTATAATCATACAACTCCAATGTCAACACGGTCAATGCGTGGAGGAGATCCATTATAAGGCGTTATTGGGCAGGCAGAGGAACTGAGAGCAATGTAACAAATTGACCGAGGGCATTAGCAGACCTGTCATTTTCTTCCCTCAACGCCCTGGATCAACTTCAAAAAGTGCATTGAGAATAGCCAATAGCTTGGGATATACTTACACAACGCCTCTATGAAATAATATAATGCACAGCAATGGGGACAAAATAAAATTAATGCCAAAGCCAAATGTGTATGAAGAGTGTGCATGCCTGTTGGAGGGCATGTAGGACGGCTGGCTGCTTTCAAGGTCTCTTGGAAGTGGCTGCACACTTCTAACACTTCCAGCTGTACTGTCCAATGCCTCGCTCAAGCTTCCAAACTTATACTCCAATGCTGCAACGCCTCACAAAGAAGCACAATGGCAGCACAACAAAACTGCTGCAAAATTTAAATCATCTGCCTTACAGCCATTAATGTCTGAGCAAACAAAAAAATCGACTATGTGTGGCCACAAGCTCTTTCATGGATGATCCCAGCCGGTGGGTCTGATGCTCTGATACCATATGATAGTAGAGCAAGAGATGGAGTGATCCACAAGATCTACCTGGAGAGAAAACCACAATGAATAATATCATGTTTATGCCATTACACACACAGCACACATTGAGTGATTAAACACCGGATAATTCACTCAATAATAAATTAATAATTCAATGTGCTGCTACAAAGGAAGTCCCTAATATATAGCTACGAAAGTTTGTTTTAACAAATAATTTGTTGTAGAAAACAAACTATTAGTTAGAAGTGACTAATTATGCACTTAACAAATTGTATGTGCACTTCACTCAAAAAAACTAATCTCCTTAAATAGAGCTTAGAGTTATTTAGTGTGAACAATCACAGATCTACGCTAGCTGAATAAAGTCTACAGCTATGCCGAATGTGAACACACCAACAAAGCATCTAAATAATTAAATAATGCAAACTCCACATTCCAAAATACTTTATTTTCTTAAACGAAATGAGGAGTAAGAAGCTATAAAAGATAAATCTTCCTTTAACAAAGCCTAGTTGCTCCTATTTGATTATCTGAAAAACAAATAACTTGATCTTTTTGGACAATGCTTTACTAAAAAAAATTATATTTTGAGAAGGGTAACTGGGCGCCATCCTCATACTAATTACCATTTGGAACTTTTAGGGACAAACTTGATGAGGCCTTCATTGACCAGCTTCCCCAGATTTCCGCTCTTGATCTATTGCAGACACATTTACAAATAAGGGCTGATTACACACTCTTATAAAATTCTACTGGAAGACCATTGGAGCCTGGGGATTTCTCATTCTTGAGCTCCTTCATGGCAGCCTCCAATTCCTCCACTTCAATTGCTCTAGAAAGAAAAACCCTCTCACATGCTTGAACATTTTGAAAGACGCCCTTTTTGACACTCTCCATGGAACTGTCACACAGAGGATCAAAGCCCATTGAAGTAGAAATTCATTAGAAATGATCCTGGAAGATGAACCGAATATGCACCTCGTCTTCCCTGAGGTTCCCATTGGGGTCCCTAAAGAGCTAGAATCCTGTCCAAGTTCCGCTCTCTCTTTTTCGAAAGTAGTATTTAGTAGGCACATCCCCTTCAGCTATCTAGTGCATACAACCTCATATTCTATCCGCTCTCACCTTGTATTCATCAAACACTCTGAACTGTGATTCCAACTCATTGTACATCCTTTGATTTTTAAATTTTTTTCATTGAAAGAGTCCATTTCCACTCTCTGTCTAGCTCACTGAAGTGGGAGCCAAACTTGATTCTCTTTCTTTCCTTGTCCTATCTAGTATCAACCTTCTTGCCCCATACTCTTAACAAATGTCGTTGTGCTTCATATGGCTGTGTCCCACCAAAGAATCCAACTGCTCCAATACAGGAGAGGCAGTAAGCTCAAAATTTTTGCAACGGCTCCTAACACTCTTCAGTCTTGAAAAGAGAAACTTGGAATTTGTATGAAGAGAGAGATATACTTGGAATCGTGCCAATTATCATGTAAGTAGACATAGGATAAGGATATGAGCTAGTGAAGAGAAGTCCACCTGAACGGACCTCTTTTTGTTGGAGGAGAATGTGGCGACATACGAATTTGCATTAAATCTATCAAGTCTACCTTTATCCAGTTTCTTTTTACTTGTCTATTTGACCAAGTGCACCACCCTGCCGAGGAAAGATATTTTTGTCCGCACACCATGTCTGACACCCCAAGAATCCTTGTACAATTATTCCACGCCTGCCTTTCCTCAACTTGAGGCATTGTTCTGCAGACACCCAAATTCTCCTATGTTTGATGCAGTCATTTAACTTATGTGCAATGATATTCCATCCATGCTATCAGAATATTACTTTGTCTCGGTTGAACTTTCTACAATTTTGGTCCAAGCTTTACATGCTATGTCTAACTCTGTAGAACTTATCTATCTCTCTGTACTTACATTTAAAATGTTATCATTTATGATTCTTGTTCAATTGTCTTTCACCGAGCAAACTCTTATTATGTTTGGTTGAACTCTTGTTGAACCATTCTATTACCTCATTTGCACTTCCAGCTCAAAAAGTTGTTTCTCATGAAAATGCACCCTTTCTTGACAGCCCCTCAACTAGTATTTCTTATCTGGCAAGCATCACTTAATTTTTTGTTTTTTGAAAAAACTTTAAAATGCTCATACTACTATAAGATTTCTGGTAAAATTTTGCCTCTGAGTATAACACAAGATGGCTAATTGTGACAATGTCAGATTCCACCGCAAGAAGAACTAAAACCAGTGGTAGAGAAAGTGAAAGATTTCTTTGCCAATGGTATAAGTGGTGTAAAAGAATCTTTTGGTAGCATATCCAATTTAAACATAGCAGCAGAGGCAGATGAGGCAACTCCAAAAAAAGAAGAGAAATCAGAGTAAGTTTCTTACTTGCCTTACTGGTCTCAAGTGATGGAAAGGTTTTTTTATTACATTTTGTCCTTGAATGGAGCAGATGGTTTCGCAATAACGTAAATGCAATATACTTATTCTTCTTTAATCTTCAAGAAACAAAGTAGTTTCATTTAAAACTCAATCTAAACAATATTGGTAGTTTCAATTTTACATGTAGGCATAGCGTGTGGATATAGTTTTCATTTTGAAGTCTCCTTTCTAGTTATCAGGCTTCATATCCAAGCTACTCTAGATATAGCAGTTTGATTTAATAAAACCTAAGTGACAAATATTTGGTGTTATTTCAGGGCTGGAACGACCTCGTAACTTCCTGCTTTTGGCTAAAAATTGCCTTCCAGACAACTTTTCAGGAGCTGTCGCAGATTTTGATTTTCATCTTTCTGGAAAACAGCATAGTGTATCCAATTGTAAACAACCGAATTTACTTAATTTGTGGACAATATTAATATTTGTTTCCATGGCTACCCGAATGAGTTCAGAGTCTGAAAGTTAAATTTACAAGCTACTACAGGCAGAGGAGAATTCCAAGTAAATACAATGATTGAAATCTTCTTTAGTATGTATGCAAGATTATGTCAGATGTTATTTACATGAACAATATATGCATATCATCTCTGCCCACTGCAGTAAACAATTCTTTTGGTGCCATCCGTTGATTTTATGTGATGTAACTTCTAACTATTTTTCATTATTAGAAACCAGTCATGTGGAACGGTTGGGGAAGTTGTAACTCCCTTTCATTCCATGCTAGGGAAATTTTTGATCAAGCTCAAAAGCACAAGATTGACCCTCATCTTCAAAAAGACAGCAAAATATGGAGCTCACTTTTTCTGCCCGTATATTTTATCTTTAAGCTCTTTATTACTTTTGTATACTTGCTTAAACAGGCCCATAGACAAGTAATTAAATTCAATTTCATTTCAGTGCATGGTATTAAGAGTTCTGAATGTGCATCTATTTGTGTGTCATCCTTGTAGGCTTGTCCCAAATTTCTGGCCAAAAGCAAATTGCTCCTTCAATATGTATATTTCTCCTTCAGACATGACAAGTATTGCTTGTGTCTTACTAATCATAATGAAAAGATAGATCATTTTTTCTCACTGAAATAACGTTGCATTACTTACAGGACAATTAAAAGAGCACCCAGCGTGTCACTTTATATGAAAATAACATTTTCCTTTCTTCTAGTCCATATATGAGTAAGGGACTATCCCAAGAGAATGTCGAGGATTAACTTCATTCCTCCATACCAACATAACTAACATTAATGTCTATTATTATATACTAAATCATTGTATTAATTTCAATTTTTGTATGTCAAAGGCATTTTTTATTGGAACCATTGCAACTATATTACTATAAAAAGAGGTTACAATAAAAGGTGGCCGGAAAAAATCACGGCCTAGTCACCAAGACAAACGGCGGAACAACAAGAACTAGTTCATCAATACAACAAGAAACTAAGCATAAGCGGCTGCAACACTAGGCAGAGGAGGATCGTCCTGGGGGGTTGGGGAGGGGGGGCGGGACTCCTATGGTAGACGACTCATCATCTAGAGGATCTTGAACGAGCCAGTTATCTTGAGGGTACTGAGTAGGAAGACGAATCATAATTCCCCAACAAGGAGGTTGGGAGCCCATGACATTTGGCCCTTGCACATGGGAAGGCTAACGAGACAGAGTAGCAGTGAAGGGATCAACCACAAACTTCTCCTGATGTGGTAGCGGACTCCAACCACCTTGTTGTTGAGGTGGAGGGGTGTTGAATTGGCCACGAACTGGGAAGGGACGACGACTTTGCGAGTGGCTTTACTGACCCGTAGTAGTCAGCAGTGGGGAACCCAGCTAAAGCAGATATGATGGCACTCGGATCATTATGCAAGGAGAACTCCCCCAATTTACAAGCAACCCCTGAAGATGTTGGAATTCACGAGCCACTTTCTCGGCATGTGCTTGAATCTGAAGACAAACAGAAGAAACGACATTAATTATGTCATTACATTGGAAATGAATAGAAATAGCTTCATAATTAAAAATGACAACATTTTTAGGTTTCCATAATTGAAAAAGAATGATATCTCTAAAAAATTGCTACATAAAAGCAATGTAAGCAAACCACTTAAAAGAATCATCAAAAAGAGCCATCTTCCAAGTGATAGGCTCAGGGTGATAAGGCTTCAACATCGAGTGAATGCAGTTCTAGGTAGCTTGCACAAAAAAGTGGTGGAACTAAAAAACATACTTCAAGGCTTCATGGTTGTTGTAAGCATGACATTTGGGATTGGAAATACCAAGGTGCTTAAGTCTATCGAAAAGTAGGCAACCTTGATACACAAGGCACTAAATAAAATGCACAATTTTAGGTTCTAACTGGGAATTCTAAACTTGATTGAGGCAGTGAAACTAGGATTGAGGTGAAGAGTTGAGATTCCATCTAGAATAAGCTTGTGAATGGCTAGGGAGAAGAGACTCATAAGCTAGTAGAGCAGACCAAATGTGTAGTTTTTAAAGTGAGTATCCATATTCCATCTCCAATCTTTCCACCAAGCAATTGGTAGTTGCAAACCCAACTTGTGAAGCATAACATAGGGACAAGCTCAAGTACTTTGATAATAGAAGGAAGGTTTGAATTAACCAGATCGAACTTGATTTTAAGTTCCGGCCAAAGAATCCAATATCTGGAATGCAAAAGGCTTCGAATGGAGGTAATTCCCTCCCTGAAGAGACAAAGAGCTTTAATTCCATGTGTTTTTGCCAATAGGATGCAATTTCCAGTTATGATCGGAGATCACAAATGGTGTGGCTATTGAATGAGAGCCCTAATCTAAATCCATCTCCAACCTGAGGCATGTACAATTTGACAACCTCATAGGGTTTCCATAAACTCTTGGCAATAAATGTACCTTTAATTTGGATGGGTGTCGATGGGACCAATATGGTATGCAGACCTATATTGTTCCAACATTTTTTTGTAAGGAGCACCGACAGAAATGCAATGTCTTAACAAAATTTTCCATGCCTCCTGCCCTTCCACAGATTTAACAATCCATTTAGTACATAAGGCAAAGCTCTCTCTAAAAGCATTGATGTTGCCCATGCCACCTTTCTCCATAGGGATGCATCAAACTCCTCAGGAAACACAATGAAAATACATGGTGTGTTTGGCATCAGCCCATAAGAAACCCTGAAGCAGCTTGGCGAGTTTATTATAAGCTGCCTTGGACGGGGCCCAACATGAAGAGTAGTAAACATGAGTAGTGGCAAGAATCTTGGTGCAACCCTGGAATTTACCGACAAGAGAAAGCGGTTTAGTGATCCTGAAGGAAATATTCTTTTCCACTCGATCCATAACATAATCCCAAAGCACTAAGGAGTACAATCAAAGGCAAAAGGAATAAAATCAAATCAAATTATCAATTTCATTCATCATCACATTATCTGTCACTTCGGCATTCCTCATAAAATCATCGCAAACAACGGTAAACCATTCAAGAATAAGAGAGTTCAAAAACTTTGCGACACTTACAACATCAAACTCATCTTTTCCACACCCTACTACCCACAAGATAATGTTCAGGCTGAAGCATCCAATAAAACCCTCAGCAAGATCCTTACCAAAATTGTTGATCAAGTTGATAGAGATTGACACCTTCAAATCCCATTTGCATTATGGGCGTCTCAAACTAGCATTCGAACCCCTACGAGTGCTATGCCTTTCTCGTTAGTATATGGCACTGAAGCTTTTCCTCCCCTTGAATTCTATATTCCATCTCTCTGGGACCTCATTTTTTATGAGGATTATCGTCAAGAATGTCTATCACAACAAGAATTGTTACACGAACGCTGATCGACTTCCCTCTAACATATCAACATTTATCAAGAACGAATCAAAATATCATATAACAAACACTTCAACGAGCACGACTTCAACATTGGTGATACTTTCCTAAAATAAAATTAGTGTGTCACTAACATGGAGAAGAGAAAACGTGGGAAGTTTGCTCCAAATTGTCTTGGACCATATATTATCACTCATAAATATGGATTTGGAGCTTATCGTTTAGCTCCGCTTGATGGTAAACCTGAAAAGGAACCTCTTAATGTGATGCACTTGCGGCCATTTTATTGTTAAAATACCAACTCACATGACCTTAATCAAATTAAGGTCTCCCTCCATCCGACTACTTATCTCTTACTCACAAAATGATTTAGAATCATGTGGTTTCCCACCAGTATATCAATTATGACCTTAAATATGAGCACCACGGCTCTGCTCATAGCATATTCCACATGGGCAAGTTCCCCCCTCACAGTTAGGGAACCCCGCAATCATTACTATCACATTACATCTCTATCTACCCAACTAATGACATGCTAAGGATATACTTGTAACTTGGACATTTACTTTTCCCTTCCTAAATGATCACCTAGGCTCACCCTTAGCTCCAAAAGGTCAAAATATATATGGGATGGATATGATCGAAATATAAACTGATCCCTCGAAGGACGTTTATCAATAAGAAATTTTACATCATTTAGCACCATTCGCAAAATATCTCAATTAAAATTGTAGATCACTCCCTAAAAGGATGGATACCTAATTAAAGTATACACATGGTGACGAAAAGGGCTTCCCACATTGATCATCCCTTCTATTCAAAAAAATAAAAAATTAATCATCCCAAGAAAGACTCACATCAATCAGCTTTCCCATAAGATGCAATAAGCTTCCCACATAGATCAACTTGCACAATATACAATAAAGTTGGGGTAGAATCAAGGAACCATCAAGAAGGATCCATTTCCTCGTGCACACTACACACAAACATTTCCTATGTCAGAAAATGGTAAATACAAATACCCCATATACATCCACGATCCTAGTATGACTAACCATTGTGGGTTATATGTTATCATTAATTATAAGGTTGCACGTGCAATGTCATACACATAACAAACTTACCTTCATATATTATAGATGTTAAGAATAGTACGGAATCAAAACTTCCCACGACATGTTCTTAACCATCCTAAAATGCATAACAATAAAACAAAATCATCATTTGTAACAAGCATATCTAAAATCATCAAAACCACATATATAGCAACTCATAACACATTCATCTCTAATCTAAAAACATACATTTCAAATATCTCCACAGTACATCACGTCAAATCATAATAAAACTCAAACATAACATAAATCTCGAAATCATGCGTGTGCACGGGCCGCGCGCGCGAGCGCGCCAGCGCGCGCACACACACACACACACACAAATCAAATGTATGTACATCATCAATGGCTCTAGAAGCCTCATATATCAACAAAATCTTTCAAAAAGGCCTACAAACTATGTAGTGAACTGTAAGCCCGACAAGCAAATACTCCCTCAATCGACATCAATCCCTTGCGAATTTCACACTTTTAAAGTATGTCCTTCCTTTTTTGGGACTGAAGACCCTCTTAAAATCCAAATTCATCCTATTTATATGGATCTCGTGTTTATAAATCCACCATGGATTTCGCAGCCTCTCAGGAACCTTTTCCCTTCCGCCTCCTTTATTCATATGTCTATAGGTCAAGAACCCATTGGTTCCCCTATCACTTGACTTCCTAGTCGCATGAACCCTCCTTTTTGGAAACATATTTCACATTGAGCTTGCGTTTCCCAACACATTGTACATTATGTAGCTTTCCAGGAACCTTTTCCCACAGCTTCCTACATGTCATACGTCTATCGATCAAGAACCCATTGGTTCCCCTGTCACTTGACTTCTTGGTTGCGCAAACCCACCTTTGTGGCAATATATTTCATGCTCAGTCTTGGGGCATCTTAAATTGAAACACATCTACTCACAAATACAATCTTACACAATCATATACGTAATTGCATTTATTCATCCACCATCCATTCAAACCGGTGACCATTGCACTTTATTGCAATAATCCTCAGGTTGAGGGGGACCACCTATCCAACATAAATCCAACTATCTCACTCATTTTTGTCAAGTGGCTTGTCCTTTACAAACCACTTGACAAAAAGGGGCAAATGTGGACACTAGTTTTCGACAACCCTTAGGTGACCTACCCACACAGCTCATATTCATATTTTAATCACTATACCTAAGTCCCATTATTCCCTAAATCATATTCTACACTTGTAATATTTATTTACTCCCGTAAATACTCATTTACCCCCTCCTAAACCTCCTAAACCCATTTTACCCTAGTAAGACCAAACCCTCATAACCTCTCAACCTCCGCAACAAACTCTTATCTGTCCATACTCGTGTTATTTTTGCCCCAACCTAAAAAATCACTCATTTAGAGGTGGTTCCAACCACTTCCAAGTGTTTTCCCCCACTTTTTCTAGATCGTCAGTGATTCTATATAAACTCATCAGCTTCCTTAAATGGGGATCCTTGGATACTATATCGAAACTCTGACATTTTGGAGACTAAGATGATGTTATTCACAAAATATTAGTACTATGTGGAGCCACACCGAGCCCTTGAAGATATCACACCGTTGTAAGGCCTCTCTGCAACATTCATCATCTGCATTTCACATTATATGCAAGGTATTGTTTCCTCTTTACATCCCCTTTTTATCTACGCATCATTTTTTAAGAAAAAATTCATCATTTAATCACACATTCAAAGTATACATCCACATTTTGTTCAAATTAATTAATTATACAACAATCATTAGTGATTCCCTTGAATCGCCATTGATTATCATTAATCACCAGCAATTCCTATTTCTAAGACCTTTAATTACATACTTCGTGCTTTCAAACCATTTCATAATATGTTTTCTGCTAATCTATGTGTTTCAAGTGTCCTTTGTGTGTAGATGACCATTCCAGGTGAAAGGTATGAACTAGACACCATCTTTGACTTACCGATTATGCAATAACCATTAGTATCATAGAAGTCAAATATCAACTATGAATTAAGTCTTTACGTTATTGCTTTAACACCCAATCCAGACGAGATCACCGATCAATTGGAATATCTCCTCGAACAAAGTGACGAGGCCAACCATTACTGGGAAGACGTTTTCAATCCTCCCCATCCTATCATCGAGGACGTTGATTGAGTCCTTCCATCCATACATCACATCCTAAATTTATTATTCTATATCATTTATAAACTTGTGATTTTCAACTTAATTGCCTGAAACGAGTTGACACCCATCAAAGAAGTGCCTTTGGTTCCTGGGATTGGCCTTTATTAAGTAACTCTCATATTATCATCTAATATTTCTCTTGTCAAGCTATTTATTTGTGTGCATGTTTCCTCATTCTCTAAAAGAGAGAATCCCTAGCACCCATTCGATCTGCTTGGTCACATCACCATCCACGCAGGTATCGATAAACCCTATCATTTTTTAGTTTTGGTGATTTATTTTATATAATAAGAGTGAATCCAAAATCTATTAAAACACATAGCTCTGCTAGACATAGCCCATTTCAGGTTTGTCTTAGATTCTAGCCATTGGCTCTCATTAACATAGCATTTCCGTTTATGTTGGAAAAAGAATATACCCATGTGTAGAAAGAAGTGGATAAGGTAACAATGAATTTCACTCATCCAGCAATAGGTTCGTGAGATTTTGGAATAAACCAGCCAAAAATACATATAACATCACAATACCCTTCAAGTTCCTCATTATTTCCAAGTGGGGGATAAGGTATGGCTACAACTATAAAAAAGTAACTCAAGGGTCCATATAAAAAACTCAAACCTTTATGATTGGGCCATTACACCATCACCCAAAAAAATGGTGAGAATGCATTTTAGCTAAATCTTCCACCATAACTCGGTTTGCATCCAATTTTCAATGTTCAGCTACTCTGCCCCTACTTTCCTCGACTCTTTGATACATCAAACATTGGTGGACAATTGTAGATTACAAATTTGAACAGAGATTGTACAACACAAGTGATATTTTATCATTTATTGACATGATGGTCAAGAACATGAAACATTAACAAATCACACTCTCATGAGTAGTGAAGGTATGGTAGATGACACACCAAGTAAAGTTGATCACCAAGAGCTAGATTGAAAAGTCATTTCCACATTTGGTCAAAAATATAGGAGCAATGGGTCACATTTCTTTGTAAAGAGGAATGAATGATCCAAGACACAATTTCCAGAAAGCTATTTTTTGAAAGTCTTATAAAGCTATTTTTGGCCATGGTAATTTGATTTTTTTAAATTGAAATATTAAGAGTGCATATGTTATGAATTCTTGTCTCATGACCTATGATTGAGAGGCATTCCATTTCATCAAATTCGTCTATTGTACAATCTCAATCTCATCCTTTTTTATTGGCATCTCTTCGAATTGGTAACTTAGTGACTAGGAAACATCTCTTACACCATCATTCTCACCACTATATATGAATATTTAATATAAATACTAAATAGTCATTTTATAAGTTATTAGTAGAGATATCCATGTACTTGATTAATTCAATTCAATCTAGTTTCTATTGTGAGATGATAGTCATTTTGTTTAATTAATATGATAAGTATCTATGTGTTTGATTTATTCAATTCAATCTAATTCTTGTTGTGGGTTAGTTATTCTTGGTGAGTTTAAGATATAATCACTTAAAGCTACACTTTTCATTTATTTGTTATGCTTAAATTGAAGTATGACATAAATCTAAGATTTATTTGCTATTTTTCCACCTATAAACATTTAGTAAGTTAAATATATTGATAATGGTGGTCATGGTCATAATACTCATCATAAATACCACTTTTTTTTCAACATTTAATCATGCAAACAATGTGTCTCTTTATCTCTTCTTTTATTACATAGGATACAATGTAATCTATAGGATGGGGTTTGACCATATACAAATGCAAGGATTGACATGTAAAAGAGAAAAAAATAAAATTATTACAATGTAAAGAAAGGGCATAACGTTCATTGTTGCATCTAGAGTGAAAGCCCCAGATATTTAAAGAAAGAGCATAACTTTATTAAGAAAATCTATAGTTTTTGGGAACACACACACACTAGACACTATTCAAAATATATATTTATTATATTTATTTATGGATTCCTATATGCAATATATCCATGATATTTTTTCCCCTTCCTATTTCAATCATTGAGGGTGAGTGCTTCAATCTGCCTCATCTAGGTGGAGAGCTTTGGATGTTCTCATTATGAGCTAGACTACCAATTCATTAAGGCTCCCTTTCACACAAATTAAAAAATCAAAAATTGTAATTGTAACTATTTATGTTTTTATTTCTAAAAACATTGAAATGGCTATATAGCAAAGCCCTGATGTAAATTTATTGTATTATCAAAAAAGTTTATATATCTACTTTTATAATAATCATACCATTATAATATTATATTTTTAAATAACATTCATCTATCGATGGGGCGCAATTAACCCCAACTGCATAACAAATTGAACTAATCAAATAATTGGTTCAATCTAGTGTACATAATTAGGGCTAATTGTGCACCAATTGATGATATATGGTCACAATTCATTTGAGGGAGTACATTTGGGCTCATTTTCCCCTTCTTATAAAAAGAATCTATTTCATCCCCAATTTCTTGTAGCCATAGTTGAAATCACCCCAAATCAACCTTAAATTCCCCATTTCATTTTAATTGAACACAATCATGCCCTTTTCATTTGATACAATGAAAATACTCAACATAATAATCCTAATTTTCTTAATGATACTCTTTGTACCCAAATACAATAATTACTTGGAACAAAGGAAGATAAGTTAGCTTTCAAAACATTGGAATGCACTTTAGGAACACTAAAAGGTTGAATAGTACATTATATTCGGTTATTTACAATTGATACAAATTAATACTCATTGGTGTGTTTTACATATTTTCACAATATACGCTCTTTGTGTAGTCTCCTTTTTATTTTAATTCTTTTAAAAAGAATTCCTATTCTCATTCTTTTATTATTTAACTTTTTTGATACCCAATTTTATTTTTGATTTATTTTAGTAGTTTCAATTTTCAATTTATTGTTTTAGATATCATATCTTTTCAAGTTTGAATCACAACTAGGTATCTATATATTTTGATTTGATAAGGATCTCAAAGACATATTCACCACCATTTCATTTCGTAAACATGTTCGGGATTTTTAAATGTTTAACAATATTTTATGTAAGCTTGGCTATATTTGTGTACTCAGTGGCACACCTTGCCAAAGACTAATTTGGGAGGCACACTATGCCCATAAATAAAGGTACTTCGACAAATTGTTACCAAAACACTTTAGACTGCAATGAGGAGACATTTCTATTGGATGCATATGTGAACATATGATGAGCACCACTTTAAGTATTGTATTCATTATTACACCATATATCTCATGAATAGGAAGCCATGTATTTACAAACATATCACAATTTCATCTAGACCACTGGAATATGTTAACATGGATTTCATGACTAAGATGTCTATAAGAACTACCAATTTGTTGATTTTAATGGACATATTTCAAAGATGGCTATCAGGGTTTCCTACAAGAAGGACAGTGGTGTTGTTAGCAACATTCAAACTTTCTTCAACCATGTATCGAGTGACTTTGGAATCTCAACATCCATTTTATGTTATTAGTATATGCTCTTTATTATTCATTTTTGCGAAGCATTGTATGAATTGATGGGTTAAATGGTTCAATATATGGATTCTTCCACACCAACTAATTTACATCCTTAGACTCTTCCATTTTGCATCAAGGAAGTGAGTACTGCAATCCCTAACAAAAATTAGCTTTTGATTATGAGATGAAGGATCTTCTTTCACCTTCTTCAAGAGAACACATTTTAGCCAAATATTGATTCCAAGATTCAATATTTGTTTTTTATTTTGGGGATTCATGGCTCTATTGTCATTCTGGATCGCACTCGGTTTTCTAAATTGGGTTTTCATTGCGTTGGAGGTGGAGACAACATACACACACATCGATTGCTCAGTTTTACTGGAATTAGGTCTACATGGTAGTCGGTGATTCCCCAATGTATTTCATGAACTATTATAAATTAAAATTTTACTTGGAAAATAAAATCTACATGTCACTTACATGACTAGTCGTTAGAGGGGTTCAATTATCAATTATGTTTTACGCATCGCATGTTTTCATTCATATAATCAAGCTTAAAACTTAAAAAGCGAGGCTACATAGTGCCACATGAAGAAAGTAATGTGGTTGAGTTTCAACTGTGAACCTATTAGATTTTCCCCATTTTTTGTTTTTATTGCATTAAGCTTAAAGTGTACTGATTTGAATAATGAAATCTTGGTGTAAAAGTTTCTCTCGCCAAATGTTTACGGATAGCTACTGGACATATTGGGTATTAACGATTATTTATGCATCGCCTTTTTTCAATGTGCTCTAAGAAGGAAAATTTGTGAATGGGCTTCAAACTTGTAGCCTATTGAATTTTTCACAATTTTTATTTTGGTCCCTTTAAGAGTAAATTACACTCAAGTAAATAGTTTAAATGAGATCAAGATAAAAAAGAGGAGCACAAATAGTAAATATTATTTGGGTGTTACCATTTGAGCCATGGAAAAGCTGCAATACATATAGGTATTTAATTTTCACTTTATTTATTTCCAAATTTTGATTGATGTGATCTTCTATCCAAAAAATCAAACTTTTTCCTATTGAAAACCTTAACACTGTAAGAATAAAAAACATAAAAAGGTTTAAATGTTTGATTTACAGATAAACTCTTTCTTTTTGTTATATAACCAGTTGCTAGAGGATCTCAATTATAGATGCTTCTCGTGCATTACCTATTTTACCAAAAATTCTCGAGCTTAAACTAGAGGGGCTCATTTATCATGGATTGTTAGTACACCTATTTTCCAGATGGTTGGGCTTTGATCCTAGCTCCTCTTGGATCTTCACCATTTTTTATTTTGGCCCCTTTATGTGCAAATTTCACCCATATGTATAATGCAAGCGAGATGTGGAGAATATAACATATATTATTTGGTTTGGAACAATTTGATCTATGGAATTGGTGTGGGACATGGAAGTATTTAATTCTAACCTTATGTTTTCCAACTTTTTGTTGTGTCTTCTTTTTCTGAACAATTAAATGTCATCCAATCAAAAACCTTGAAGCTGTAAAAATAGCAAATCCATGGTCATCCAGACAAAGAAATTGAAGAGGGCATTTCAATTATCAATAATTTTCCACGCGTCACCTATTTTCTTGTAGGTAATCTAGATTTAAACTGAAAAGAGAGCCTACAAGTGCCACAAGAAGCAAACATTGTGTTTAGGTTCAAACCTAGAAGCTATTAAATATTCCACATTTTTTATTTTGGTCATTTAAGTGTAAATTGCAGGAATGCACAAATAATGTGAGTAAGATTGAGATGATAAAGTGGAGAAAAGATGATAGTTATTATTTGGGTAGGGAAAATCAAAGCCATATGGAATATTGGGATCGGGACATGCATGTATTTATTTCCAATAATTTGTTTCCTTCTTTCGATTCGTTTCTTCATTTAATATATCAAATTAAACATCATCCAATTGAACAACTTGATGGCATGAAATAAAATATAGTAAAGCTTGATTGGTAGATAAAATCTACCTGCCACTCATCCGATTGGGTTTTGAACCTGGAACCTATAGGATTTTTCCCATTTTTCATATTGGATTTTTTAAGCACAAATAACACTCACGTGGAAAATGTGCAAGATCAAGATGACAAAGTGAAGCACATATAGAAGATATTATTTGGGTAGGAACAATCTAGTCCGTGGAGTAGGTTTCAAACATGCAGGTGTTTTATTCAAATATTTTTATTTCCATATTTTCATTTGTGTCTTAGACTTATGAACTAATTAAATACCATCCAATTGAATCCATTAATGTTATAAAAACATAAAATTACGCTTGCATGAATACCGTAAATGAGGTTGAGCTGATATGTCTATGATCTAGACAACATAAGATTTAGGGGTTTACCATTCCCTTTTATCATAACACGATGTTCTTAAAAACTGATCACCGCCATCTGTACCTCCTATGCACATGTGGCAAATCTACACTATGTAGATTTGACATTTGGTCATTTAATAAGATGGTCTTGAAAGTAGACCACTACCATCTGAACCTCCTTCTCACATGTATTGAACCTAAACTTTATATATTTCAAAATGTTGCGCCATTTAAATGCTAATATTTGTGGCTTGGGAGAGTGTTGGGCTTCGATGCTAATCACTCTGAAAAAATTCATTTTTTTTGCAACTCGTGTGCGCAGTTATGGCTCGAACAGATCACCAAGCTATGGAAATCTAGTTGTTGCTATATTTCATTCAAAACCACTAGCGTTGATTGAGGTCAACTAAATTTTAGCAAGTTTGATGCCCCCCTCGCTCTGACTTCTCTAATTGTTGTCAAATGTCACACCGAGAATGTTAGTTTCAAACATTTAAACTTTTAAATGCCAATATTAGTGGCTTATGAGAGTTTCATCCTCTAATGCTTGACATTTTTGAACACATAAGCTAAATCACTAAGAATTGTGTGCATCAATTAGGTTTTGTGTAACACACCAAAATTAAAAGGCTAATTTCTGCCATGTGTGACCCCAAACCAATTGTCTCACTCAAAGCCAAGTAATGTTCACCAAGAATAAACCCATCCTTTCACTTTTTCTTCATTGATTGTTACCACATCCTGCACCAACATCTTGCACTACTATGCAAAGAATTTTTCTACACATCAACTTCATATTCTACATATGTTTTCCCCTTATCTTCACTCACATTTCAATTACTTTCATTTAAATAACTACCAACAATGGTTACTCCTCAATATCATTACCACCCATTACACCTCCAACTAACATACTAATTTTTATTTTGTTCCACTATCACTTCCTCCTTCTAACCAAAAAATCAAATACCTTAACCAACACTACTTAATTTCTTTGTTTCCTTCCCCTTTCCACATATCATTCCTCCACTGCATCCCTTTTGGCATTCACATTTCACTACTCACATGTGATAGCTACTTATTTCAAGGCATTTCCTCAAGTGGGGTTTGATTAATGCGTCTCCCAAAACCCATACCTTGATTGTGACTATTTTATAGTGTCGATGTTTGATTAGTTGTTAGAGTAAGAAGAGAAATTTCATATGATCCACAACAAACTGGGAAAAATGAGTTAGGTTTTTGAAAAGATAAACAAGTTAATCATGTATTATTCGAAAACAAAATGCACCTAACAAAGAGATGTGTTTTCATATCCATTATGATACTAATTTTCTATTTTCTTACTAGCATTCAAGGTTAGGTTGGATGTGTAGATTGAATTTGCTAGGTTCAATTTATCTTGGTTTCTTGACATGTTTCCCATTTTTCTCCAAATTGGCAATAAATTTTGTATTAGCTTATGAAAGCATACATCTTTAATCTTTTTAACAACTTTACTTATTTCATGATTTTTTATTTTCTAGATATATATTCCAATACTCTGCAATTAGGTTTGTTTGGGTTTGTTTTACAATTTTATCATTTTAAATTTAATTGCAATATGTTATAGTTAGTGTAGTGTATAATTATTGGAAAACCACTTTCTATATTTGTAAGTACATATACGGATTTTGTAAAGAAAAAATCACTTTTATTAAATAATATTTGTAATAATAATAAAATCCCCACAAGTTTGAGAGTTTGGGGAAGTCAAGGATGATGGCAAAAGATTGATGTTTCACAATGACACTTCCTAATGGGTTTTTTTTGACAAAGCAAATAGAAACTTGGATGTCTTGCATGTGTTTTTATTTTAATTCTAATTTTTATGCCAATAATGTCTGTAAAATGTAGTGATGCAATTGACATTTGAGATTTTTAAAATTATATTAAAAGGTGATTTTTTTATTATTTCTTCAAAATCTTCATTCAATGCAGTCATTGTCAAAAATATATAAGGTGGTTCAAACTTTATAAGTTAGGACAATAAATATTTATGTGTCTCTACTTCGAAAGAATACTAAAGTATCAAATTTTGTAGGTACCCTAACTGCATAGCTTTGATGAAATCAAAAGTATCATTTCTATTGGAAAATCATCCAAAAAAAGAAATAAATGTCGTAAGGAGATTATTAACATCAATTTGTTTGGAAGGTCAATGCAATTCAAAGGAAGAAGCTACCCAACCATTTCCATAATGATGCGATATGATATCAATATATTATACTTCACATTATGAAGGGTGTTATGCAAGAGAAGCATGATTGCATTGTTGAGTAATTCAATGTCTCTTTTTCTATTTTGCATAATGCATCATATCTAAAGTTTTTTTAATAAACAATCAAGAAAATTAACCAACGAGTAAAGTGGATTTTAATTACTTTTCATGTACATTGTTGAATTGCACTAAAAAAAGGGAATACAAAAGGAAACATGAGAAACTACTCACTAAAATCAGGAACAAATGTAAGACTGATTTTGCTAGTTATGGAGACCGATACAACTTGGACATAGTATAATGGCAATTGTTAGTAGTAGTGATTATTTGGAATTTTATTAAGAAAAAGGAGACCCATATAAGCTAGATTATAGTCATATGGCAACTACTAGTGGTGACAATGATTATTTAGAATTTCATTTAAAAATCCATCTATATCAATATTACAAGTTAGTCGGGAAATGAACAATTTTAAGATTAATTTTTTAAAATTTACACTTTTCATCTAAATTATATATATACTTTATAATAAACAATTATAATAAATAGTCAATGTGGATTGTATAATAACAACCCATTATTCCTATAATTATGAAAGGGGTCAAATTATACACCAATGATTTTAGTTGTAATATTTTATATGGTTATTAATATTACATATTTTTTTATTAAAAAAAGAAAAATTTGGTACATATGGTAGGTAAGAATTGATATAAAAGGTTTTAATTTTAAAATAAATACTTTAAATTTTTTTTTAATTTCCCAACTTAGCTTGTAGATTTGAGTATAAGGGAGAGGAGCCAATAGTGGAGCATGGACCAATGATGGTGAGGGTATTTGTAAAGTGAGTAACTAGTACATGTACATTTGTCATTCGACATTTCAAAAAATAGTAGCTAATAAAATGTGTCACATCAAATCACATCAAAGAATCACCCAATCACATGATGCCACATAAGTGGAAAAAAATGCATGACATAATGCCCTACTAATGGTCCACCTTTTTTTCCTTTGTATGGAAAACTACTTGATTTAAATCCATTTGAAAACCACTTTCCATAAAATAAAAATGCTCAAAAAAATATTTAGATTAAGAAAAAAAAATCTATTAAAAGTTTTTTCAAAATTTGATGTATTTATAGTAGCTAATAAAATGTGTTATATCAAATCACATCAAAGAATCACCCAATCACATAATGTCACATAAGTGGAAAAAAATGCATGACATAATGCCCTACTAATGGTCCACCTTTTTTTCCTTTGTATGAAAAACTACTTGATTTAAATCCATTTAAAAACCACTTTCCATAAAATAAAATGGCTCAAAAAAAATTTAGATTAAGAAGAAAAAAAATCTATTAAAAGTTTTTTCAAAATTTGATGTATTTATATGTGTGTTGTACACCCCTCAACTTGGGTGCACAACTTTCTCCTCTCCCTTATTTATATATATATATAAAGAGAGTATGCATATGTTAATACTATTATTCTGTAGTGTAAAGAAATTTTTTGTGCAAACTCCAAATTTGATTCGATAAACATAGTGATAGTAAGAAACCATGGTAGAATTAAACATTTATTCAACACGACTGTATTCGACGTCGAACTGCGGACAACTACAGTAGACAAGCTTTATTACATATTGACAAATATGATAATAACACAAAGCTAGGAAAACGTGTGTAGGAAAGATTGGTGTAATCTAAATGGAAACATTGTTTGGTATTCGCTGGCAGGAAAATCCTCCTTCCTTGGAGATATCAGAGGTTCCCGGATACAACACCGTGTGTGGAACCAGTGATGGCCCATATCTATTTTTCAGGTTCGGATTCTTGTTCCTCTCTTACACAATCCCCTCCACACTAACCAGACCAGAGACGAATCTCCCGAACACTTTTCTTTTCCAATGTCCTCATCGTCGGCTCTTCCAGGAGTCGACCCACCACTCTCACTACTCCATACCGCCATACGAAAGGGCCCAAATACATCTCATCTGTCGTATGCTTTGACAGCAGCTCCAACACCGCCATCACCGTGGTGGCGTGAGATAGACTCGACACAAATTTCAGCAGGTAAACCTCTGGGTCCTTCACCATATCAGCGTATTCAGAGGTCCCTTTATCTGGAATGAGCCATCTGCTGATGGTGGAGAGATTGAGCATGTATACTCCATATGCCTATTGTTCGAAGTTGATGGCTGCATAATGAACAGATGCAACCTTAAAGCGAACCAGATCTTCTGTCTTTTCTAATTGTATCGTCGCTCTTGTAGTACACATACAAGTATTCGCTCAACCATTGCTTTAAAGTGAACCAGAGCCATTTTTTCTCCAATTTAGGCAGGAAGCATAAACATTTCTTAAGGCTTGGCAATTAAAGGGAACGGAGTAGTTTTGGCAGATATTCAAGTTTCAAAATTTTGTGTGCGGGACATTTAAAATTTAAATTTGTCTGTACCATAATAAATACATACTGCATTGACACGGACAGCAGGTAGATACCAGGGCAAAACTCGAGGTTGATGGTCAGAGACAGCAAGACAGAAGACGGAAGATGGAAACGGCAGGACAGAAGACGGAAGGCGTTAGGGGTCAACATGCCACGCTGGCATCAACTAGCCGGTGTGTTCGCCATTGATGCCAGTAATATTACTCAAGTAAATTGGTGTAGTATATGTAGTTGAGTGTGAGTAAATTGTTTTAATGGTCAATATCATAATATGATATTTAGAATTTGTCTTTGCTTTTGCAATTTGTATAAAGAAATTAAATATTACTTTACAAGTAATAGATTATGAGTTTTGAGTTTAGAGTAAACTAGTCATGTATAGTAATGTCGATTCATTTTCTTTATCAAAAGTATTTTCATCAAATGTTATTAAAATTTAATTTTATAGAGTCAAAATAGTCTCTTGTTCAAATATAAGATTGAATTGTTTTGACTTAATAGTGCCATCAAATTTGTGAGTTGTTGTCATGTTACGTCATTGTAAAAAGTCCGTAAAACAAAAATTGCCTCATGATGCATTTTAAGTGTTATCCGACATCTGAATAAAAAATTGAGAAGGGGCATTTTCAATTGAACCTCAAAGTCAATATCACCTGAGCAAGCAACGATAGATAGAGGACTGAGGCATTGGAGGCTGGAGGACAACCAATGACCTCTCGTCAGTAGCTAACGACGGGGCCGCGTTGAATGATTTGGTAGCACGTGTGTGATTATTTTAGTGTGCATTGTGTTTGTTTTCAATTTTTCAGCATTTCAGCGTGGTGTGAAAAATAAGAAAATATGTGGTATGTTCATGTTCACTTGTGTATGTGAATATTCCTAATGCAGTCCCCTAATGTAAACATATAGTGGAGAGATGAAAACATAGAGAAACGCAACATCGTGATTCTTGAAGAGGTTGAACAGTCATATGTGTTATTTTTCATACCTAGGTTTGTGGTTAGCCTATGGAAAACCATTGAAGGTTATTCAGATGTGTTCTTGCTTGAGTTCCCACAGTGTCTAGGTCAAATGTGTTCCCTATAGTGACTGGCTGATAAGCAGATGATTCCTAAGCATGTTCCCATCCTCGTCACTCAGATGTGTTCTTGACAGTGCATGGTCGATAAGAAGTTGATGTGTTCCTTCTTCTACCTTCAGTTTGAGTGTTGTACCAAGATCATGAGCAATCTGAGGCAAGCAAGATGCAAAAGAAGTGTGATAGTTATTTACTATCATGTAAACATTAAGGGGGGAAAGTTAGGAAAAATAATGTTCACATTGTATTAGGTAGTTACCATATGGTAAATGTTTGATAGTTGTTTGGTGGTTATTCGTATATATTGTTGAAATAACAATATATCACGAATAGATTATAGGTTTGGTTAGTTTGTTATATAGGTTATTTGTTAGTGTAGTTTCCTATTAAATAGGAAGTCAGTTTGCTATTAGAATGGCTATATAATAGCCAATGTATCAAAGATGAAATATATAGAAGAAATATTATATTGTGTGTAAATGAATTTGTATTTACTGAATTTTAATGTAAAAACTATGAACAAGCTTTAAACTAAAAAGTAGTTTGTTTTGAATAAAGAGATGGATCTCTGAGCATATGTATCTCTCTGATGAAGTTTTCCATTTTGTGTATATTTTTAGTTGTAATAAAAATCAATTTATTTTAATAGATATTTCACTGTGAATTTATTATTCATAACACATTAAGCACCATAATTAGTGTGATGTCCATCTGATTGTAGTTGAATTTGGATAAGTGGTATTAGATCAAGTTTGTTCCACACTTGCGTGTCAGAACACATGAGGTCAAAATATAATAAGCACGGTATCAAAACACATGATCCTTCAAAGTACATTCCTTATCACTTCAAATGACCTCAAGCAATGCAAGGGGATATCAGATATCCATTCAAATAATTACTTGATGAATCCCTTAAGGGGCAGAGGAGGCGGATGATTGCACAATTTTTTGATGTCCTCTCACGGGTCATCTTTGCAATCGGACCCACCTCTAAAATTGTACCTATATCAAGTATACCTTTCGGGGACCTAACACTATTAAGGTAAAAGTAAATTTTGGCATTTCGTAGTTTGAAGGATAAATTGATGTTGATGAATTGGATAAATGACTTGATCAACTATAATCATATATCTCTATCAATAATTTTTCTTATGATGAAAAGATAATGTTTTCAGTTCTAAAATAATATATGCATGTGTCAAAAAATGGTGGAAAGCATACTCCTTATAAGATGATGATAATGATTATGTAATGGTTAATGCAAAACCCCCATAAACATGGGGTGGTTTCGTAGAGGATATAAGAGAGGAATATTATCCAGTGAAGAACTATGGGGACCATTTCAAGAAATTACACCAATTACGTCAGGGTTTTCATCAAATAATGAAAGAATACACTAAGGAGTTTCATACCCTATCAAAAAAATTAGGTGCATGGAACACCGAGAAGCATTAGATTCTCAAATACTACACCGAGTTGTGATATTGCATCTAGAAAGATATGGAGTTTGCAAACATCAACACTCTCAGGGAAGCCTACCAATATGCAGTCAATGTTGAAGAAAATTATGAACGTAGGGGAAACAAAGATACTTCATATTACAAGAAATATAAAACTGGCACCAAGCAACAAGAAAAGGATGCACCACCATAAAATTAAAGTAAGGATTGGGCACATAAATAAAATCCATGAACAGACACATGAATGTGGTGTGAAAATCAAAGAGAAGGTACCATAACATGAAAGATTGTCGAGTTGTCAACAGAAATGTACTAACAAAATAATGGGAGCCAGATGCAGGAGAATCATCCACAGAGAACCAAAGTGTACATGAAGAAGGGGATCCGATAGTAGATGTAGATCCATATACCACTATTTCCACTGCACGAATAGTGTCCCAACCAAAAGAGGATACAGAAGGACTATTTCACCCAGAGATTTGGATAAATGGTATGGATCTTCACTTTATCCTAGATAGCAATAGTCAAAATAATTGAATATATGTAGAAACAGTAAAGAGGATAACTTTAGTAACAACTCCTCACAAAAAATCATACTTTTTTGGTTTGGTTAATCAAGGAAAATACATCCATGATGTGAATCAATAGTGTGGCCTTCCATATTTAATTAAACTATTCAAGGATGTGTTGGTATGTGATGTTGCATTGTTGGATGTTTGTAATTTGCTTCTTGGATAGCCATACATGTGGGAGCACCATGGTGTCTATTAGGAAAGGCCTATGAGTGCCATCATCACTCTACATCGTAAGTGTTACGACATCCCATAGGTAGCCCCTATTAGGTCAATGGCCCTGATCAGTGAAATCGGAGGTAGATTAATGAAACTATGACCTTTTGCTTCTTATGATAAGTCTGAGGCTAAGAAAAAGTTTGTAGCAACCATAAGATTTATCCCATCAATCCAAACAATGTATTGGAAGGAGATAGATCAAATTATATTTGAATACATAAATGTATTCATACCACCAATAGGCATGCCTTTGCATTGTAAGGTGAAACATCCAATTGAATTGGTCCCCAAAACACCACTTTTAAATGGTCCCCTATATAGGTGCTCAGTACTTGAGAATGAAGAAATCAAGTGTTAGATTCATGAGCTGATTCATAAATTACACATTTGACCAAGTGCATTACCTTATGGGAGCTCAATTGTTATTTCCCAAACTAAATATGGTACGTGGTAACTTTGCATTAACTATTGATCTATGAAAAAAAAAAAACCATAGATACCCACTTCCACTGATTGAGGACCTTTTGAACAAGCTCAAGTGAGATAAAATTTTCATGAATATCAATCTGAAGTCAAGGTACCCACAAGTACCCATCGATCCTACATATGTTTATAAAATTGCATTCAAATCCTAGGAGGTTTTGTTCAAATGGTTAGGCATGCCTCTTAGGCTGACAGATACACCTGCAACATTTATGAAGATAATGAATGATATTGATGTGATTTTTCATTAATTATTTTGTGGTCATGAACCTAGATGAGATTATATTTTTAAGTAAGAAATGGTAGGATCATGCTCAACATGTCCAAGGAGTTGTATGTCATTGTGTAAGCCCGTAAATAACAGAAGAACTACATTATAGGAAAAGAGACTACCATAAAAATAGATCATAAGCCTTTGCACTTTATGCAAACCCAAGGAAAGTTTCACAATGATCATCACTAAAAGTGGTTCGCCTATCTACAAAAATTTCATCTCAACATCCTAGACAAGAAGCGGTTGCCAACTAAGTTTTTGATTGTTTGAGTTAGTTCCTGATTAGTTCCTTAACAACAATCCTTGACTCATGCGAGCATGAGACATCAGAGTGGCCTCAAGTGTATGAATATGACTCTAAATTTTATGAAATATAGCAGTTACTAAGGCTGGAAATAATGTTATGGGCTATCATTTATAGGAAGGGGTTCCCTGCCACATAAGACAACTTTTTTTATTGCGGGGAAGAGTCAAAAATTGATTTGGGAGGCTCACTATAATCAAGTTATAAGTCACTTTGGAGTAGAAAATATAGTAGTAGTCTTGTAGAAGTATTTCTATTGGCCAAATCTTTTTCGTGATGTTACCAAATACATCAAGTCCTACATAACCTACGTGATTTCTAAGCCAACCAATCAAAAGCAAGGCCTACACCCCTTTGCCAATTTTAGTAACATAATGGGTTTCTATCTCAATAGATTTCATGTTAGGTCTCCCTTCCACCTGGCATGGCCATGACTATGTTTTTGTGGTGGTTGAAAAGTTATCAAAATAGAAACCTTGACACCTTGCAAGAAGACAATCTCAATAGACGAGACTACAAAAACAATCTTTGATTACACTTGGGTTCATTTTGGCCTTCTAAGAAGCATCGTACCAAATAGGGATTCCAAATTTGTGGGTATATTTTGGTCTACACTATGGTCTATGATGGACACAAAACTGAATGAGTCCACTACATTCCACCCTTATACTAAAGAGAAAACAAAGGTAGTAAACTACATGACTGTGCATCTTCTTCGGATATATCACTCCAAACATCCATGCACATGGGATGAAATTCTTGTGTATGTCTAGCATAGCTACAATTGAGCTCTTCATAGCTCCACAAAACATATCCCGTTTCAAGCATGTCTTGGATTCCAGCAATTATCACCCATTGATGTAGCATTACCCTTTATGTTGGAAGAAGAATATGCCCATACACAGAAATAAGTGGATAAGGCAACCAAATTTTTGGAATGAATTTGACACATCCATCAATAGGTTCATGAGATTCTAGAACAAACCAACTAGAAGTACAAGTAGTGTCATGATGTCCATCAGGCTCCTCATCAATTCTAAGTGGGGGATAAGGTTTGGATACATCTATAGATAGAGAAAATCAAGGGTCCATATAGCAAATTTAGACCTCTATGATATGGGCCATACACCATCATTGAAAAAATTGGTGAGAATATGTTGGTGAAATAATATGTTACAGTGCAAATTATTGGTTATCACCAACAGTCATGGGGCTAAGCCCCTCCTTCCTGTGTATGGGGAGGCTCCCATTATTTAATGTAAATTAACTAAAGTTATGGGTGGCCATTCGGCTAGGTATCACATAGGAATACTCCACTAAACCCGTGGTAATGTGCTTTTACAATGTACAAGGGAGGAATTTTCTGTGGGGGGTAAAGGGGAGTAGGAGAAATAAGGAGAGAGGGATAATGTTGTGAGTAGGGACTATCAGATTCTCAACAACAGTAACTAGAGTAGGTACACATTCAATTATAATAACACAATAATGTAAGCAATCAACAAGACTAACAAACTAGAGACACACAGTTCTACATATTCATTAATCAAGGACACAAAGTTCCTTCTTGGTTATACAAGATCACCATGCATGCAAAATTGGAGAGTAAAGAGGGTAGAGGAACATAGACCAAGAAATAGAGGAATTAAAAATCTCAAAAACATACAACAATCAACAATTGACAACCATTTGAAATGGAGAATCCATTCTAATTTATAACATAGAAAAATGTCTCTTCCTCTTCCTTCCATGTGAGTTTTCATCTCACCACCATTTGTGACTTTTCGCATTCCCTCGGGAATGAAATTAAGTTTTTTTATTAATTTTGAAAAGGGACTTTCATATGTAACACTGAGTCACTTAAGTGAATAAGATGAAAGAGTATAAAAAGTACATTCCCAATGAAGAAATGGAACGTTAGAGAGAGATAGAGAGGAGGGAGAGAGAAGTGGAAATTCAAAGACGAGAAAGCTCTCCCTGATGAAGGATGGACCTTTTAGGAAATGATTCATGAATGAGAGAGGGTTGATCAATCTAAGGAAGATGAAGTCTCTATAAATTAATATCATGTTGACTCAAAGCATTATGATCACAATCTCACTCTTCTGTGAGATATGGAAATGTTTTAGCACATCAAATAAGTGTTCAAAAACATCATTATGATATATGCATTGTGATGGGAACATGAAAATATTTTCTTACCTTAAGCTAGGAGTCAAGATATGAGGATCACTTCCTCACTCCTTTAGGCCTTCACAATTTACCTTTGTGACTAAAAATCAACTCCATGATGCTCAAACCCTTTTATGTGTGTTTGTTACTCACTGAAATAGGTATTCATTTTATAGATAGAAGGTTTGATACCTAAATGAAATTATTGTCTGATGACCCCCTATTGAAGTGAAATAATTTGATTGCATATGCTTCCTCCTTTGATGTATGAACACAATATCAGGTGTTGAATGAGTGTTTAAGAACACTATTGAGTGAATTGTAACATGTGGAATTAGGATGGTTGACCATTCTTACAAACACGGTGCTTCAAATGAAGATCATCCCATTTCCCTTCTTGGATCCAAAATCCTCCTTGAATGGGATCAAATTTAGGATGCTCAAACACCTTCTTTCTCATATGCTCCTCATGGAAATATGTTTCCTCCTCCAGATAGAAGGATTGATCCCTGAATGAAACTTGAAGGAATGTCTGAGAATGAGTTCCATGTTCTTGACCTCCAAATTGCATTGAAACACTGTAAATGTCACCTCCTTGACTTACAATATGTGAGTACATTAAAAATCATTGGTTAAGTGTCTAAAAACACTTTCATGAGATATGCATTGTTTGTGAACTCGAGATGGCTGCCAACATATCTCATGGTGATCTTCTCTCAACATGCTCTTGATGACTGTTTCCTTGATGACTTCAATTTCGATGAAGTTCTTGATGTTTAAAATCTTTCATTGAATTAGTTTTGGCCTACTTTGGGATGTATAGTGTGCTTTAAGGATCATGGTCATTAGGTGAGTGGTCCTTGGGATATGTTAGTGTGTATTAAAATTCATTTACTTCTTATATTGGTTGTAAATGGGTTAAACTATGTATTATGCCTTGATAAGCCTTACCCAACGTAAGAAAGGGACTAAAACAAGCATTTATAACAAGCCCAAGGCAGTAGAAAGATTCTTGGGATATGAAACAAAGTTTAAACATTCATTTTAAGGGGATAGAAGTTGATCCAAACATAGACTAGCCTAAGAAAACATAAAAATGAGACGAGGAAAGCCAATAAATGAGGTTGGTTTATGGTTTGTGAAGAGATTGCATGGGGTTTTGTGTTATTTCCAATCAAGAATTGAATAAAGAAGCTTCCCATGACATTTTAATATGTTCTTACAGGTGTGCATGATCCATTATTGATGTTTCTTGACTTGATCTAGCATGTATGTTGTTGTTTATAGAGTGCAGGGTTTGGATTACACGATTTTGAGGGGTTTTTTCATGCAAAGAAGGTAGTTTAAGGCGTTTTAAATATTTTTCAAGGCCTCCCAAGTGCATGGGAAGATTCATTAGGTCCATTCATACCTCATTCAAGTGGTAGGTTAGACAAACAAGTCAAAAAATAAATTTTAAGCCCTTTTGTGTGCTCTCAGGTCTTACACAGGACATCCTAGGGTTTTATAAGAAAAACTTGAATATTTCAAGATTCCACTAGTAAAAAAAATTAAATTTGGTAGAAATGAATTTTTTGGGGTCCTTTAACACATTTTTGTGGTTTTAGAATTTTATAGTCCATACAATTCAAGATATAGCTGATAGCATTTATGCATGTATATATAGGGCCTGATTTAGGGTTAGTAAGGGTTAAATTTTCAATTCCTTAACTCTATAATGTGGATAAAGGTATAAAGTTACTTTATCATCATTTTCAAGGTGTTATTGGGATTTTAAAACCTCTTGAGAGATATCCAAATACATACTTGGATCATAACTCTAATTATTTCATATTAGATCTTATAGCTTTATAAGACATTTTGACCAAAAATCCAAAGTTGAAAGTCAAAGTGGAGACTTTGAGTCTTGTAAATCATCATACATCCTCAGTAGAACTTTTTAAATCCTTAGGTGGCCATTATAATGCCATTTTTTGTATAGTATTACCTAAAGCTAAATAAAGGAGACATAGACAAGTAGGTCTAAAAGGCTTTGTTTTGTTTTTCTTGATTAGTACATTGAAGGTTGTGGCCTCATTTTACCCTTGAAGAGTGAAATATTTGAAGGATGATAATTTATATGACATATTTGAAGGATAATATAACCCTTGAATAGTATAACATACGTGTCTAATTTATTTTACCCTACATGAATGCATACAAGGCCTAATAAGGAAGCATAGAAGAATATGTCAAAGAGTAAGTAAGTTGTAAGTTCTAAGTTGTAAGACCCTACATCATTGGTGGTATTAGAGCCTGGTTAAGATCTTCGAAAGAATAGTATAAGTGTAAGTTACAGTGAAAATAATCGTGAAGGTAAATTGAGAAGAGAGAGTTAAGAAAGGTTCTTGGAAACCTTGAGGAAGAAAATGAGATAAGTGGCAATGAAGAATCCCTACAGCCCATTGAGGCTTGGAAAGTGAATAAGGAGTAGATAGAAGCTCAAAAACAAGGTCCAATGTGAATAATGACTAGAGGTATGAAAAAAAAGGTTTAGGTGAAGGTAACTTAAGTGAGGTATGAATTACTAAGAAAGGTGAGAAAGACTTGATAAGGAAGAATAGGCACATTGAGGCCTTGAGTGAGAGAGAAAAGAAGAGGAAGAACGCATTAAAGTTTGGACGAATGAAAAAGAGGTTGAGAAAATACATAATAGCAAGATGAAAGGGCTTAGTTGAAGGAAATTTCCACTAAAATATGAAATAATATACCAAGAAGAAATACTTATATATGGAGATAGAGATAATTGAGTTGAAAGAAAGGTTTGGGCTTATGATGGAGCTGCTACAAGAGGAAGAAAGCCAATGTCATGGTTGGAAGTTGAGAATAAAATTAAAATGGCCTCTACTACGAATTGTAAATAGAAGGCATAGATTGAAATTCATTGTAGTCACAAAATTATGCACTTTAGACACTATTTAGTCCCGGTCTCATACTACTATTTAAGGTTTTTGAGTGAAGAAAACACTAATTAACCCCCATCTTTTGGTCATCTTACTTTATTTTATTTTGTCATTCCCGAACTCTTGCACCCACATGCCCAGTCATCTTTTGTATTTTACATTATTTTAGCTTTGACTGGGGCACCCAGGCTAGTACTGTGGCGCCCATGGGCACCATGGTTCCACCAGTGGCGCCCTAATCCTTTTGAAATTTTCTGCCACTTTTTGGGCACTTTCTAGCCATTTCAACTTCTTATCTTTTGCGTGGTCGACCATTTCAGAGTTAATTACGAAATTAGATAAAGAGAACCCTATAAATATAAATTTATGAGACCGTAATGAGGGACCAAGAACTAGTCACTACTATCATCCGCTTAGGGTTACATTCATCTAAGACATTTGGAGATCATTTGCATTCACTTAGCTCCATCACAAAGGAAAAGTCCGGTTCATCTGCATCACACAATCATAGGAGGGGATTTTATTCTATTCCATCCACCATTCTACTACATTTTTACATCTAGTTATTGCCTACTACTTCATAAAGTATGACTAGCACAAGAGCACCTAGAGCACATGATTCGCACACACACTAGAACTACATTTAGGTCTGGAATGTTGTGCAATGCTTAGTTAGTAACTCCACTATTGAGGAAGCTGAGGTTAGTTTGAACTATTCATATGTATTCCTTTTTTTAGGATTTTGATACTTCTTGTGGTCTCTTGTAGGTATTTCCTCATCTTGGATTATCAGCGACACCTAGAACAGTGCAGCAAATCTGATACGACACATGGCGAGGGTTTCAAACCACCTGAAGAACCTATGAAACTCAATCTCGTACCTTCCGCACAGACCATAGTACCCATACTGCATAACAAGGCACCCACAAACACCCCAGTCCTTCTCTAGGTGCCCCAATCCATAGAATCATTCCACATCTCTCCTTTTTAGGACCTCTACGTAGTCATTCCTACTTCTTGTTCCTCCAGACACCTCTGCGACACAGTCTAGTGAGCTCTCCTAATCAAATGAGTTCATTCTAACTCTCTTAATACTCTAGGGTTTAACATTTCTATTTTCATAGTTGCTTAGGTCATTTCCATATTTATTTACTACATTTATTTATTGTATTTACATACCATTCTAGATTATATTAAGTACCATATATCCACAATTGTAGTTAATAATTTTGGTGAACCTGACTTTCTCTCCACGCTTATAGGATCTTCATTCATTGCTTATCATTCTAGGGCTTACTTCATATTTCTTTCATTTTATGCTCATTACCCATAGCGTTCATTTTGGATCCCTCCAATATTGTGAGCTCCCTTCATCTAAGCATCGTACCTCTAGGTTAATGAATGACAACTCTCTAGATCATTCCCATCACGTCCCTCTACATGAGATAAAAGCAACTAATAGTGAGAATTCCTATGATGAAGATACCAATGTTGACCAAGATCAACTTAACGTTATTACTGACTTTCACCAAGTGTTGCATGAAACCCCTACTCTTCTCCCTCATGTTTTGCATGCTCTAATCACTTCTAAGATAACTAGTGACGCTTCAACTTACATAATTTCTTCTTCCGGTTCCATGGTCTCTACTTCGCCTACCTATGTTTTTGCTCCCATTATTACAGCCACCGCTCCCAACATTCACCCTAGTACTCATCATCTACAACTCGTCTCTTCTTCAAATTATCCAAATTTGACCTCTTTATATCAAAACTTACAAACCCAAATTTGTCATCTTCAGCTAGCTACCTCACACATAGCACCATCTTTAGACTCTACAGTATTGGTGCATACTCCTTTCGCACCTACCATATAGACCTATCCATTGCCATCTAATTTTGTCTCTCTTAAGATACCTATCTTTAAAGGCCATGGGGACCCATAAGATCATCTCCGAGCATTTCATGTAGAATTCCTTGACTATTCTAATGATCACACTATCCTAGCTAAGCTTATCCCTTGTAGTTTGCAAGACTATGTGATGCATTGGTTCTATGACCTACATATACACTTGGTAACTTCCTTCACACATTTAGTTGATTCCTTTCTTAATCATTTATCCATCAATATCGGTTGTAAGATCTCTTACGCTCAGCTAGCGTAACTTAAACAGTGATACAATGAACACTTCACTAACTAGGTTTTAAGGTATAAGAACAATTTAGCTAAGATGTATAATGTGCTAGCAGACTCTAAAATTCAATATTTGTTTATTAAGAGTCTTTTGCCACCACTCCAGGAAAGTGTTCTCTTTGAGACCTCACCCTCTTTAGACCAACTTTGTCACATTCTCAATATTCGTGAGACTAAACTCTTGTCCATAGAAAACATTAAATAACAGGAAAAATCTTAGTCCTCCACTCATTTTCCAAACAAGATGCCATTCAAACCCTCTGCCACCAAGCTAACCGAAGCTACAAACACCGTCAACGCAGTCACTCCTACTAAATAGGTTCAGTCACAACAACCTCAGCGCACGTTTAGTAACTTTCCAATGGCTCCATATCTCATATTGAAACAACTTCTTCAGATAAATCTTATTACCCTTCCCCCACCACTTGAGTTAGACCCATCATGACCAAAAGGTAGGAACTACAATGATAACTTCAGCTATGATTATCATCAATGTGTGGTACATTCTACAAGTAGATGTTTCAAGCTCCGTATAATCATCCAAGATCTAATTGATGAAAACAAACTAGAGTTTCCAGAATCTATTAACTCGACCCTGATCGACGACAAGGGTAAACTCAAGCTCTTTAATAACGAATCTCAACAACAAGACAAGAAGACATCTGAATCTTCTACCAATCATACATATCACACAGTACCTCCTCCTGGATTAAGAGCTCTTGATTTCTTAGTTGTAAGTACTGACGCTTCGCCACCAATAATCATCTTCTCTGATCATGATTATCATCTGAATTTTACTTCAAATCATTTACATATATGTACATCTATTGGTTCGACCTCTATTAACAACACTAAGGTTGACCCATCGTTTCCCATTAGTGCATGTTCTATTTCTCTTCTCTAGGCTATCGGTTATCCTCAATCACAAATTGAGTATCCTTTCAACAAACCCTTTGGCGTTGTCAAACTTCATGTTACGGTTGGTCCTCTTACACCGTTTGTGCCTTTCCTTGTTGGAAACAAAGTTGTCGGATGTGACATGTTTCTTGGTCTCAATTGGATTCGTTGCTCTCGATCTATCATTTCTATGAATTATTTGTGAATTAAATTTATTCACAACAAACAAGTAATTTCTATTTATGGTGTCTCTCCATCTACTCATGATCATCGTTTCCTCGCACAGTAGCTAGCACATCATCTACTTCTAGCACATCACATTCTATGTTGCTTAAAGAACAATATACTCCTAGCTCACCTATTCGAGTATTGTCTACACAATTTCATCATTCCATTAGCCCTACACATAGGTATAGGATCATTCCTAGGATAGTTACTACATCTCAACATAGGTCACCACCTCAGTTTATTCCACGCGGGTCTTCATCATCTTCGCATTCACCATCATGTATATCTCCATCACCGACACATTTTTTGATACCATGTTCTTCATCATACATTCATCTGTCACATGCGCATAGAATTTATTCACTAGCACAAATTTTTTCTACAATACCACCACTATTAGAGCATAGTCATACATTTTCACCATCATATGTGTCAAGTGGAGGACATTTGTCCTTCACGGTCATTGGTTAGCTTAAGCATCCATGTACACTCAGGAGGCATCGCATCTAATCCATACCTCCCCACACTCCTATTACCATCTATCATATTTGCATTCGCATACATTGATCTTCTAACATACACAAACTCATTCATACATTAGTGTCGTCATTATCCGATGAGACACTCTTGTGCTTTGGTTCACACTTGACTTTTGAGGGCATCCCACACATGAACCCCACACACTGCATTATAGGCATTACACAGTGTGTTTCATCACACATATCACATCCTACATCATACAACATTTCGATCATTGCACATTTACATATCATACATACTTTATACATCATATTAGTCATTATCATACATTTGTCACACTTACATTTAACATTCCACACTACTAAAATTGCATACTACTTTTCTATATACATTACATCTTATACATAATGCATTACATATTTTATTCATCATCATGTCATTTATTATCATCACGTATACTACATAGTCTTTTAACAAGTTGCACTCACTACCCTATGATGCACTTTAAATAAATTTATTTATTTAATGGCAGCCCCTTTATGTCAAAAAGTGCGCCCCACTCCTTCCTCTATCATTTGGGAGAGAGATAATACTTTTTAAAGTATGAAATCTCTTCTATATGTCGCATATCATCATCTCTACGCATACATACTCATCACAGCATGTTAGACACGACACACAGTATTCAACCATTTTCTGATGACGCACTCAAGTTTATGGTTCATTATTGATTACTAATGGAGCAAACCAAATGAACCTCACCGCATACATTTCCATTCACTCGGGGGACACATGGAACCTACCATCCATCTTGCATTCCATTCCATCCATCCATAGCATACTACATATTATGGTTTCTTTTAATCTTACTTACTTTTGCTTGTTCATGGTCACTTTATTACACATAGTAGTTAGATCTCTTATATGTCATTTATCTATATCATCCACACATACACGTTCACATCTTTTTCTAGTTGTTATTGCATATACAAGTCTCTTACACGAAGCATGGATGCTCGCCTTCTACCCTTTCTACACTGGTCGTTTGGGGCATCCACATTCGTCTCTTCCAGGTGTTATTGTTTCATTTTGTACTTAGCACTTTTCATTACTTATTTATACATGCTTTTGACATACTAGTTATCTTTCTAACATACTAATGGGTGCTCCATGTGCAAAATTTGTTATGCAGGGATATATGCTTCCATACTTATTTGTTACATTGTATGTTATTACTTGGGGCCTTGCCATTTGTTTAGTGTGTACACTTGTTTGTTTGTATGCGGACATGATGGTCGTATGGTGTCCCCAGATTTCATCCTAAAATCTATGACTACCCTACCCGAAAAAAATTCGTACTTTTAAAATAATGGGTCGTTTTGTGTTTTTATTGCCAGAAAGTTCTTGTATTGTGTCAGGATATTCCCAAAGAGCCATATTAGCCATTTTCACCAAATACCCAGATGCCCAAAATTGTTATATTCTGTCGTCAGGATTTGTCTACGAGAAATTTGTATTTAATTATTTTGAGCCCCGTTTGAGGCAATTTGTGCTCCGGTTTAACTCTGTTATGATCGTACATATTGTTATTCCTATATACCAGTAGGGTTTTAACCAGGAATGAGTTCTGGACTTTATTTGTGACTTCTGGCAACGTTTTGTGTTTTTGTGTTTTTCCTGTTTCGTTTTCTGTGAAATTTCTCTAGATCAATTCCTTTGCCGGTTTGGCCTGATTATTGGCCTGGAGTAGCTGGAGATCACATACACATGTTGTGCCAGAAGGAAGCCGCCATCGGAGGTCTGGTTCACTGGGAAAAGACGAAGTCGTGCACCAAAAAGCCTCTTCTAGGCTGGCCGAATTTTTGGAAAAAGAAGGTTTGAAGTGGATCATGGGAAAATTAGAAGTAGCAGGCAGGTGGGAATTTTGCACCTGCCTAGCAGGGTACTTTTTCCCATGGAAGCAACGCCACTTAAGTGACAATGGGAAAATTAGAGGCAGCAGGCAGGCGGGAATTTCTTACTTGCCTTGCAGGGTAAAAATTTCTATTGTGGAATAAAAGAAAAATCACTTAAGTGAATCATGGGATTTTATTCCCTACCTTACATGGTAAACAATCCCATTATGAAAGTCAAATGACTTAAGTGAATCATGGGATTTTCAGGGTTGCCTTGCAGGATAAATAATCCCATTGTCATGTGTTTCTTAAAAATAGAATTTTTTATGCCAAAAATGTGCGCCCCCTTTGGAGAAGTAAAGGCAACCTTTAAATTGATTAATTTAATTGATTATTCACCCAATTTTGGCGCCTAGGCTTGTGGAAAAGTCAACAGAGGTTAAAGGACAAAAGGTGGTTGAAAATAGACTGTTCTAAATTAAATAAATTTATTTATTTAATGGCAGCCCCTTTATGTCAAAAAGTGCGCCCCTTTTGGGAGAGAGATAATACTTTTTAAAGTATGAAATGATTAAATTAATTCCTATTTTTCAGTGGCTAAGGTCAAAGCATACTGTGAGGCTTGAGTTAACTGGAAGCAAAAGTCTAAAATTAAATAAATTTAATTTATTTAATGGCAGCCATAAGCATGCACAAAATAGGCACCCCATTTGAAGAGTGAAGCTTATTAATTAATTAATTAATTGCCAGTAATAGTAAACGCATTAATTAATTATAGAATCACAATGATTATATAAGCAGGGGCTGCCATAAGGATGAATTAATTAATTCACAGGTAAAGAAGTGCAGCCCAGAGGAAAAGTGCGCCCCATTTGAAGAGGATTTTTGCTCAAAAGAAGGTGAAATTAATGCTAAAAGCTTCCAATTTTGGCGCACAGGTTGAAGGAAGTTGATTTGTGTCTAGATAATTGTTTGCATAAGTGATACAGGTGCTTAGGTGAAGTTGGTAAAATTCATGCTCACTTTGCATGTAAACAAAACATCAATTTTTGGGGCAGCAGGCTTGAATTATGTACATTTTTATGATTAAAATTCACTATTCATGTTTTGGTTGCCATCTTTGTCTGAATTAATTGCAGGAATTCATTACAGGTGCTTTACAAAAGAAAATAAGCTTTAATCAATGTCCAATACATTGAATATATCCTCTGAATTTGAAGAATTATCCATATCTGCACCAATTTTGAAGAATTCCGGCAGAATAAGAAAAAAAAGAATTGTTCAGACAAATATAGACAAAGCCATGGCAAAGAGGGATGAAATAGAAAGCACAACGGAGTCATGCATCACTTCCAAATCTGCAGACATAAGAGACACAGATCTAGGTCTGGAACCTCTTTCCGAATTGATTGATAGATCCAGGGTAGGAAATACTTCACTCATACATACGGTTAAAAGCAGTGGAATTATTCGAGTTGCAGCCATTCCATACACAGCCCAGTTGCCAGAGTTTGTTATGGAGTGTGCTAGGTCTTACCATCCTTCATCCAGATCAGTGCGAGATGCTACAGGGAAAACAATAATTCGGTTGGACGCAGAGTTCATCAATTATTGTTTGAAGATTCCGGCGCGAAAGGTGGTAACTTCCATTAGCATTCAGGATGTCGGCAGCAGGTGGGAGAAGCATAGAGTCGACTGCGTGAACATAATGAACAACATATACATGAAGAAGCCCAGATCTCCATCTAAGTTCCCAAGAACTCTTCTGCGGTCCAATCTGGTGCAAGAGGTAGATGATATTGCCAAATTGTTATGCAGGATAAATGGCGAGGTGAATGCTCACACTTTCCGTACATGAATGTATGCTTTCATCAGGACCATTGAAGTCAACAAGGTTGATTCCATAATCAATTGGTCGGAAATCATTAGCGACAACATTGGTGAGCAACTTCAAAACGTACTTTCAGCTTCAAAATGACTTCCTACTTGGTGTACATTGCAGCTTCACAAGACATCTTCTCCAAGCTGGATAGATGTGGTGTTCTTTCTAAGGACCCCATTTTCGAGTGCTACCCACATCTTATTGTACCTACGTGTGAGAAAGATTTCAAAGTGGTCAATGATGGATTCTTCTACAAATTCATTTACAGGCTAGATAGGGACCTAAAGGCCAATAAGGTGAGCAAGGAACCATGGGAAGCTATATCCAGAATTGGTAGTCTATTCATTCAGTTTACAGATTTCACATACCTCAAGGTTACCGAGGTTTTCTAGAGAACTGGTTAAGCTGCCTAGATATCCGAATGATAGATTGATCACCATGGAGCTGAGTAGACAACTTGTGGAGATACACGACCTTCAGTCGAAATGACATAAGTCTACGGGCTTCTTCTCGATCATTGTCGGACATTATAGCTACCATAGAATTCATAGAGCTCGAGGGATGGAGGCGGAGATGTTATCCGAGTATGAGCAAGAGTTATTCCCGGCACGGCTAAATTTTGACCCATTTGGAGTAGCCAAGAAGACAATTTCCCAGGAGTACGCACATATGCCTTCATTAGAGGATTTCTAGATGAAGTGCAAAAGTGAGTACGAGGTTAGAAAGAAGGATTTCAGTAGGCTATCATCACGACAAGTGTTCAACTTTGGACTAGCGCGGATACATGCGGATCTTAAAGATGATGGGAATGTGTTACTTGACACTTACCATCAAATGGGAGGAGATAGAGCCGTACTTCAGGATAATGTAGGGGGCTGCCATACGATTGAGGAAAAGTTCTGGCGCTGTTCTGGTGAATACTTCAAACTGGTTGCTGACAAAGGGATACTGCCTTGATGAAGCATTGATGAATCAAGTCACGGGTAACTTCGGCACAGGAGATTCCCTCAAGAGGAAACATGGAGGAGAAAGCAGCAGAAGGTCCAAGAAGATGAAAGTGCACAGAAGATCTCAATCAAAGGAGAAGATCACTTCCACGACTATGAATTTAGTTTCAGCTTCTCCAACATCCAATACTTCACCGACTGTTGCACCTTAGTAGGACACTTCCATGCGTCCAATGAATCTGGAAACATTCATCTTCTCTCCTCAGCCACTTCGTTCAGCACTTGTTTCAGAAGAGACGTTGAAGCTGTAGATGGCAGAGTTCGAAAGAGCTTTGTCCTTGGATGATTCAGAAGATGGCAGCCATAACATTATAGCAGTTTCTGATGGAGAGAAAATAGAGTGGGAGATAGTAGTGCACTCAGCAACTTCTCATTCTCTAAGAAGTAACTTCTCAGAATGGTTGGCTTCGTAGTTGGTTCCAGAAGCTAGAGTGGAAATGAACTTGGAGGAACACGACTTGCAGCTACTCCGGAGTCTAGGTGAAAAAGACAGAAGACCTAAATTTGCTAAGATAACTTCAAGGTTGATCATTGAGGAGTCGGGACAAAATTTTGTTGAGATGTCAGTTCCGGAGGAAGGAAAGAAGGAGGATGAGCTCACGGCAGAAGATGTAACAATAACCAAAGTACCCATCGGTCAAGCCACCACGGAAGGATTGAAGCAGGATACACAGACATTAATAGATGCTCTATTCCTTAGGCTTGACACAGAAAAGGTGGAGAAAGACGAGCTTCAGAAGCAGGTATATCAGTTGTGTGAGATCATACATGTTGGCTAGATTTTTTGTATAGCACAAAACCTAGGCAGTCATGAGATAACTCTCCCTCATTTACCGGTGAGGCTCCCATGTCAGATTTGTCAATTAAATTATGTTAATATCTAAATGGGGTTTTACTTTAACTACTCAGTTCATGAACCATAACTGAACAGTTCTGTAGCAAGTAAGCAGTTGTTTAAGAAAGGAAATATTTATAGAAGAATGGAATTATATATACACAGAGAAGAAATGGAAAAGATGTGCATACCAATCAATAGATAGCAGAGTTGATTACATGCACATAGAAGAAACCAATAGATATAAATACAGAATTATAAGCAAAGGCAACTCTAGATCTAGATCTAAAATAACACAAAGTTTATTCAAAGATCTAAGATAGAAAGCTAGAAACAAAATACACCGTGACACAAATTTCTCCAGAAATCTTCTCTTGTATATTCCTTTGCTTCAAGTAGCTCTTAAGGGTTTCAACACAAAGTTTGGAACACAAGGATGCTGCTTACAAATTTTGATCATTAACCCGAAGGTTCTTCCTCTACTTATAGAATGTAGAGGGGTAATTACAAGTTGGAATCTTTTAGTTGAACTGGCACATGTGGAAGTCGGAGGAAAGAAATAACTGGCAATCTCCATCCTAGAATTCCTCTTTGTATGACATGTATGATTTGCAACTGAAAATAGAACCTTCTATTTTACACATCCGCCACCTATCTCCAAGTAGTTGACTTCTTCTAGTAATGACTTTTAAACTAATCACTTAAATTGTATAATTTAATTTATCGCTCAATTACTTTGTCGGAGGAAATAAGAAGGAAGAGGAAGAGGTGAGTGGTCTTAAGGAACACAAGAGTTCTTCAGTTGTATGAACTCCCCTATTTTGGAAATCTTGAGTGACTGTACCAATGGCTTATGTCGTGCATCCATGATGATTTATTCTACTTTGAGGGAAGAAGTATGTGCCTTACCACACCTTTGATTAGAATATTTATAGGTCTCTGAAGCACCAGAATAGAACTCCCTTTAGATTTGGATGATGGTGACGAGGTAAAGAATACCTCTAAGGAATTGAACTATCAACGAGGAGGACGCGCAATGGATATTGTTAAATTTGATGATCTTGTGATTAGAATGGCTACATGGTTACTTACCAAGTTGAATGGACAAGAGAGATGGGGACAAGTAAATAATTGATGGCTCCATGTCGTGAAGAAATTTTTTGAAGGCACAATTTACAACCTTATCAGTTTCATAACAGAATATATTATTGAATAATTTTTCATGAGGGATAAAATTACCTTCCGAAACGTCCTCCTACTCATTGTGTTTTCTAAAACTGGGGTGCGAGATGGGCCGAATGACAAAATATGGGAATTCCTCAAAGAAAATGCATCCCTAGGAAAACTATTTGCTAGTTAAACTTGTGATACCATCACCAATGCATATAAGGCCAAAGGAGACAAATGGTACAAAAAGATGCATGAGACGTTTGGGGCAGAATGGTGCATTCCAGGTGAACTACCTGCGTAGTTGGAGGGAAAGGCTAATATTTTTGTCTACTAACACTTATGCATTGGTCGGTTCTATTTGGAGGATGGCTCGAAAGGACCATGGTGCAAACTTCCATTTGCCTTCACGGCATGATATTTCCAGGATGCAGTGAACAGATTTACTGAGGCGCACAAAGTATGGTTTTATGTGGATAAGATAGATTATGAGTACCACACACTACGCAAGATGTTTTTTATCCCAAGAAGAGCACGTATGAAGAAATGTTGATATCATATGATATCAATATGTCGAAATCTATTACCTTGGCAATTTCCAATGTGGCAGTGGAAAAGATTTATATATATCTAAAGCCGAGGAAAGTTGATGAAAAATATGTGGAGAATGACTTGACCATCCCAAAAGATCCTATAGGAAAGAAGACTGTGGGGCAAAATATAATGTGCAAGGATACCCCTCCTTTCAGTGAGGGGGAGGAAGGAAGTGAAGATGAACCCCTTGTTCAGAGCGTGACTACGAAAAAGATGCAGGAACGCAAAGAGTTAGAACTGAGCACGAGCACCAAGAAACATGCAACAAAAAAGAGGTCCCCAGTCTAGAAGAAATAGAAGGTAGTTTCTAGTGAAGACATAGAGGATACTGAGAGAAGAGAGGAAGAGGTTTAAAGGTATGAAGAAGAAGAAGAAGAAGTTTTGCAGTTAAGCCGTCAGGTACATAACATAGAGGATTCTGATATAGAAGGGCACAACGCACATCATGAGGATATCCCGGTCATGGAGACAAAAAAAGGAGTTGAGGTACCCATTTTGGAGGAGAGGCAGGGGCCTACTAAGGAACACAGGGATGAGTACGCTACTGGACTGGAAGTCTAGCGCTGAATTGAACAAGAGGTCAAGCACATTATGGGGCACATAGTAGAACACAAATTAGAGTGTGAAGAAGAACAAAATAATGGTAAGGAAGAAGGAGATGGCGTGGAGACCACTCTTGTGCTTAGCTTTCCAAAAGGGACTTGGGGGAAAAACATGTCGCCAAGACATATGCCCCAGGACCCTATGATGCAGTACGATGACAATCCAAATAAAGTGTTGCACACAAGATATCAAAATACAATGGCCACAAATGATCTATTTTGTTGTTCGTTCTTCAATAAGGAGGAAGCCTTACCACGTACTAGAAAGATGCTCTCCTAAGCATTTCAATCACATATGGAAGAACCGTAGTTCGAGGTTAGCACGCAATCACTAACAGAGACCCGACTAAAGTCTACGCCAGGGGAGACATATGCGATAATGGACACACAAATGTTAACAGGATGAGCAAGTGTGTAATGCACTTAATAAACTATCGATGGACTGTAAAATAAGGAGCCTGCACAAGGAAATAGAGGAGACAGATAAGGAAATAAGGCAAAGAGATAAGGAAATCAAGGATAAAGATAAGATCATCATGTAGCTGAAGCATGAGGTAAGGGAAGAAAAGGGGTGGATGCGTGCAACATATAAGAAGGAAGAATGCATCATGGATGCAATCACACTCGCGCACTTGGACTTGGTCACTCATTTTCAGCCAACGTATGAGTCAACCTTGCATTGTTTGGAAGACCTGGCGTGCATGATTACAAATGAGAAGTAAAATCTTACCTTAGAGTCCATAGAATAATCACTGGCACAACAGAAGAAAAGTGACAGGGAACAGATCAAAGCATAAATCGAGCAGTATGATGCATTAGTAATAGAAATTAAAGTGGTTCCACAAGTATCAGAATTTTTATATGATCACTGTGAGGACTTCGATCGTTTTGTGGGTTTACTTTTTGTTAGGGATGAATCAGAGTTAAAATATTTCTAGGCCAAAAACAAAAGTAACATGACAGAACGAGAAAAGGTGTTCGCTGAAGTAGAATAGAAAAGGGAGATAATAAACCTACTACAGTCCTCGCTCAAGGACAAATTGAAGTAAATTTTCCCCTCGATACCACACGGGATGGATGTGCTAAAAGATGAAGAGAAGTAGCTAGATACTTTGATTGAACAACTGAAGGGGAAGATTACTGATTTAACTCTTGCAGAAGTCCCTGGAATTGTTGATAATACACCAGTACAAGTGAATAAGGAACTCAAAGGGTGGAAAGAGTTGGATAAAACATTAATTAAGGAGTTTTTTTGTCCTTCTTCCCAATAAGGATACTTGATTCTTTAATTCTTTGGCACAATACATATTCTTTATTTTTTAGTCTTTGATTCCTAATGAGGGCTCTACCATCCCTTTGTGAGACAAATTTTCAGTGTTGTCGAGGATGGACAACATACCTAGTGTGGGGTAATGTTGGGATGATAAAATGACTAAGTTTTAGAATAATCAGGAACTTGCGAGCACAATGAAGTAGAGGTAGCGCATGGGAGGATGAACAAGGTTGCGGATGGAACTAGGCAGGGAGACAGAAAGGTTAAGGACTTAGCCATTTTCTAAGGACAAAGTAAAAATAGACTTTTAGTGCTCATCATGCAAAGGATACCTTGGAACTCGAGCAATGGCTATTTTGGGAGAATGGACATGTAGTTCGAATACCAACATGGAGGTTATTAGTAAGACTAAAGAAAAGTTTTATTTATAGGATAGTCTATTAATAGATGATGTACAAAAGCATGTGTATTGTCTATTTTGAGCACGCCTATTATAAGGAAGTACATGGGTGGTGAAAGGAAATTCCCCATCCCTATATATACTTGTTGTACTTCATTATGGAAAACACCCATGATGTAGTAGAGTTATGATGTCTGTTATATTTTCGTGCATGGCTCTATGGACACATGTTTTAGATGTTATGTATTAGCTTCCTGTTATGTATTTGTTTCTATAAATGAATGGATCACTGTGGTTGGATTATGGTCATTGATGTATCTGAATATGGATATGTGTTCTTACAGTAGATCTTAGTTGTTATTTGATCTATTATGCTTCCTTATTACATGTGTTTCATATATGAGTTCATGATATGATGCAATGTTTTGTACTTGAATGGTTACTTTGATATTGGCTATTATGTATATGTATGCTAACATCTTGAAAAAAAAGCACAAAGGAGGGACCTGGTAGCTTCGTGTGCTTCGGGGTGAACATTCAGATCTGTCTAAATGAGGGTGTCAGCGCACATAGTAATTGAGTGGAAATAAAGACTACAAGATCCATGAAAATAAAATCACAATCAACACAAATTTTAATTGGTAATTTCATTCCATGAGAGAAAATACAAATATTTTCATTCTTGTAATAGAGTGCAATACATTTGGCTAAGTATGGAGAGAATGGAGGATATAATAGAGAGGAACAACAAAAAATAGTTTACTAAAGGAGAGAAAAAACTTATGCTTACAAGTGACAATAGAACCACAATATATAGCCTAGAAGCCTATGACTCTTCACATTTCTACATGACTGTTCACCTTATTTTCCAAAATAAGACACATTTCCTTATTTTAAGAAAAGTACTTTTAAAAAAATGGAAAAGAGTTGACTTAAGTTACTTTTTTAGAAAAAAAAATCTTTTCCCAATGAAGAATTAGAAAATACTTTTATCTGTATTTGGGAAAAGATGTTTGTTTCATGCAAGAATGAGAGAGGGAGAATGAAAGTGAGAGAGAGAAGAAATCAATGGATGGAGAACGTGAAAAATATCCCTTAATACAATGAATTGGAGAAGTCATTTTAGCCCTCCATCACTACATTATACCTGAAAACTATCTTTGATGCTTATTTTTTCATGGGGGATAGTAGTGTTAGTGATAATTTCCATCCAATTGATAAGTTGCACCTTAGATTATCTTAAAATGTTTGAGCCATTTAGGAATATTCTCTATTGTGTCTAAAGAAACTGGTTTGATTTGAGTCAATGTGTCCACAATTTCATCTACGTATGATTTTGGATTATACGGTTCACCTTTTATGGTGGTTATGAAGTTCTCACGGATCTCATCAAGTGATACTGACTTTGAATGCAATGCGGGGCATCTCATCGTTACTCAAATGTTCATTGATTTTCTCCTTGATTTCATGGCCTCAAATTTAATGATATGGGAAATATTTGATGGCCTCAATTAGATCTCTCATTTTCCACTCGATTGTTTCTCACCCATGTGTGAGAAAAATTGTCTTCTTGACTCAGGAAAACCCTCTTCTTAAGAAATTACTTTAGATCAACCATGCTCATTTCACAAAGGATCGACAAAAGCTCATTCTAGTGATCGAACTCCTTCTTAATTGTGGAGAGATAACACCATTTAACTTTTCAGTTAGAAAGCAAGTGATATTGAATATTCTTGATTATTTATGGGATTAGTTCACAACCTTTGTGAATGATAGAGGCAATCCATGAATATGTCATTTTTTCCATTTTTTCAATTCTTAGACTGCATATGATTCAATTTTTCTCAAGGGAAATTGACTTAGAAGGAATGAGGGGAGGAGCATCTAGGTCTAATAATTTCTAGACATATGAGGTTAAGCTATGAACTTGATTTTTTAATTGCTCCTTTGTTTCCTCACTCTCCCTTATGTGGGAAATGATATCAGTAGCATTTTTTCTCAAAGTTTTGGATGTGTCCTTTGGGTCTGATCTCTCCAAGAAAATATCATGTCATTTCATAATAAATAATTCTCATCTCTAATTCATCTTTCTCCACTCTAGGTCAGGAAAACTCAATGAATTGAGACCTCGAGGTATCCGTCATGCGCCGAGAAGTTGTTTTAGCTTTCCGCAAATGAGAAGTATGATTCCAAAGTTTGGGAGAGATCTTGGACAACCTATTTTTTTTCCTTCTCCATGGTATTTTATTATTCCTTAATGATATCTTGTACCCATGATAACACATGGACCTAAAGAATAATATGAAGCACATGTCATTGGCTACCTATAGGAAACATTGGCAGTAGTGCTTAACTTTGCATTGGCCAGGATCTATGAGCACTATCTTCATGAGATTATGTTGGAATCATGATGAACCTATGAGATGAATGTGTGGAAAACTCTGGAGACTTATAATTTTTCCTTGTATGAGAAATAAAAAAATCTTCGGGATCAAGGGTACTTCCAAATAATCTTTCACTGACAATTTCCTATGATAGGGCATAGGTGAAGGCTCTGGTGATGCTTGTGGAAGAACTTTCCTGACTTGGGAAGATACCTCATGGATTACAATTCTCACTTATCTTATGTAAAATTTTCTCTTTTCCTTCTCTAATTTCCTATAGGATGAATAATGGGTGTAACTTAGCTCATGTACCCTTTTGAGATACCAATGCTTTGATCTATGTAGAACCATTGTTGTGATACAGGTCAATATATTCAATGGGTTCCACTATATACCAACCCACAAGGGTAATAGGTTTAATACCAAATGGATTACAAGTACTCAATCTCAAATATATCACTATCATCATCTTCAATATCCATAATATCCCAATCCATCCAGAAATATCTCATTTGTTGCACTGTCAGCCTTGAGAACTATCTTTGCTTGACTTCCATCTCATCTACACAATATTTCCAGTAGTCCTCTAGCTTAGGTTGATGATATAGTTTGAGATAATTATTTCTCTCCTTCCATGTATTATTTACTATCAAAATACCTCCTTGTTGAATAGGAATAAAAATTGAAGGATCCCAAGATGAAGCTTCAATATTACTTGCGTTCATTGAGTTTTTGCAAGAGTAGATTCCTAGAGTAAATGAGAATGTTACCCCCTTCTTTTTCATTTCCCAAAAATTGATGTGTACTCTTGAAAATTTCTTACACAACTCGATGAGTACCAACTTGTTTCTTAGGTATAATGGGAGTATCAGTGTGACTTCATCAATCCTCCAATGTAGATGTAGGAGAAGGTCCTGAACTATGGATAATAGCTCCCATACTTATCAATAAGAAATATTTTTCTAAGAACCTACAATTGGTATCATATTCCATCTTCCTGATGAAGTAAATCATGAAGACATCATCACATAGTATCTTTTATACTCCCTCAATGTGAACTGAGGGTAGGTTTGATATATCGGCACAATTTTCAAAACATTTCTTTCTTGATTCATCCTGAGTCAATTTTTCAATGCTACAACATTATATACCAAGAATGAAGCCATGGTGAATTTCTTCATGCCTTTAAGGTTGATCAACTAAGAATGCAAATTATCACTGATAATTTGACTCTAATCAATTATTTAGGATGCTTTAGTAGCTATCAATATGAAGTTTGACATGCATGGATGGAATTAATTAGTTAATGGTTCTCCCATGAGCCTACTGAGGAGAATGATATAGTCAAATATCTCTTTAATGAACTTGAATTGAGAAAAAGTCTTTGGAAACCATGAAATTTTGTGTGGCATCTTCATCTAATTTCCAACGGTCATCCCTTGCAAGAATGACTCTTTCCTTTCCCATTTGGCCAATACAAATTCTTTGTTCAGATCACTACATTTTTTATCCTCAAAATACATAGGCATCGTGAGATACCTTCTAGAGAAAGTATGGAAATGATTGATCCATCATAAGTAATGACGTTTTGGCTCTCAACTTCATAATTATTGGGGTAGGCCAAAATGAATTTGAATTCCTAAATGGCCAGAGGAAATTTGGTAACTCAGTATAGCCCATTGTGGAAGATCCTATTAGCTAATATTGTATGGGTTACTTCTTCCATTCTCTGCCTCAAGTAATCGAAATCCATGTGGTCCACATTGGTGTCCCTAATGTCCATGTACTTAGACACTAGAACTTAAATGAGCTCATATCCAGAATAGTGGAATTTAATTTTACGTTTTTATGATCTCACTGGTCTTAGAAAGTGGCAAGAATACTATGGTGTGAGCAAAAATGGATTCCCTAACATTTTTCAAAAATCCGTAAATTTGAATGGATTTTTAATGTTATAGGAAAATGAATCCATATTTTAGGAAAATAAAAGAAAATTATATCCAAATTTGAAGTGACTTCATTTGTTGGAAATCTATTCCCAATATGAGTAGACCATTAAAATTTGGTGATATTATTTCATCAGGATCAACGGAAAATTTGAAAATAATTTCTAGTTGAAGGGGAAAGCTTGCAAAATGGCATTAATGGAGGAAGGGAAGAATTTAAATTCTTATATATGGGAGAAACTATTGTCTTTGATGTGGTTTTTTTTTTTTATGCATTGGAATGGTATCAATGAGGGAAACTCATGCTCTATTGAAGGAATTCTCTCATGGGGCTTTGAGAGAAAAATTCAAGGGTATGGTAGCTAGAACAATTAGTTGTAAGTAAAATTTTAATGGTGGGAATCTCATGTCATGAATCAAAATATCATCATGAATTTGATTTCAATAGGCTTTGATGGTTAAAATTTGAAATGATTTGGTCCATGGGATCATGAAATATGTGCAAAAAAAAAATTGTTCTTCCTAGGGCATAGAGGTGGTTTTGCAAAGCGTGGAAGAATGAATAAACATCTTCAAAGGTGGTTAATTGCTGCCTTGGTGTTTTTGAATGTAGGTGGGGGGGGCTTTTGGGGGGGGGGGGGGGGGAATTTATATGGTTGAAGTGGAGAATGCCTCTGCAAATGCAAAGTTTATTTCCACTTTATGCATTTGCATGCCCAAAGGACACCTCCACCAGCATGAGGCACAATTCTGGGGTCAATTTCACCTCAAAAGTGAGCCTTGGTGCAATTTCATCCCTAGAGTGCACCAAGGATGGGTAAGTGGGCGCTCTTGTAAGGAAAACTCAAGTTTGGAATTCCACCTTTTTTCCCTTTTATCATGGGTTTTGAATTTCATTTTCTCCTCCCAATAAGATAAAAGTGCACTTATGTGGTTAAATTGCACCTCAAAAGTGTTCCAATGGTGAAATTTTGTTTGAAAAGTGCACCAAGATGCACTTTGAGATCTCATTTTCACCACTTTTTTGCATATGGATTCTTTCCTTCACACTAGGGTAGGTACTTAGTCAATTTAGGTTATATAATATATGATTTTTCATGTAAATAGGAAAATGGATCCAATGAAACTAATTAGGAAGTATTAAATGAGTGTTTCAAACAATTACTTCTTGTACCTCCATTTTTTTCCAATGGTGGTGTGTTGGTGAGATGAGTTGCAGGAGGAGTTTTCAACAAACATAAGTCAAAACAACTTATAGATCAGGAATAGGATTGAATGTGCTCTCATTTGAATTTTTTAGGCTCCCAAATCCACTCGAGGTGTTTAAAACAATGTAAAATTATTTTCTAGAAATGCCACCTTGCGTCAGTGTCACAAAGGTTTCCCATTTTCTATACCCAAAAAATTTTCCCTTGTTAATTTCATCATGTAGTAGGCTCCAAAATATTTCAAATTCCTAGGATATGAGCTCCCAACACCACGCAAGGTTCCCAAAACCCTTTCTCCGAAGTTGAATCTTCAATGAAGCATGCACACTCTTTTTTCTCAAAAATTTCCTAGGGAAAAATATTTCCCAAGACTATACAAAATGTCCTAGATTTATTGCTAAATCATACCATCATAGAGAAAACTCTTAGACCTTTCTGTTGACCATAAACAAGACTTATGAAACACTTAGAGGCTCCTGAAACCTTTCCTAGAAGTTGAACTTTGAAAAGCAGGCTATTTTGACAAATTTGGCTATTTTGACCAGTTTGACCAAAAAGGGGCAAATTTTTCAATGGGGTTGTCAAATAAAATGTAGTGACATTTTATATGCCAAATAGGCTTCAGTGGGGGTTTGTAGGTCATTCATGGGTATTATTAGATTTTCCCTCCAAAACCAATAATTCAAATTTTTGAATTAGTTTTGGCCTATGTAAGGATTTCTAGTGTGTTTCAAGGATTGTGCTCATCAAGTGAGTGGTCCTTTGGGTGTGTTAGTGTGCTGTAAAAGCCATTTACTTGTTATATTGGTTGTAAATGGTTAAATTATGTATTATACCTTGATAAGCCTTACCCCAACGTAGGAAAATGACTAAAACAATCATGTGTAACAAGTTCAAGGCTATTGAAAGATTCGTGGGCTATGAAACCAAGTTCAAACATTCATTTTAAGGTGATATATTTCAAACCAAGCTTAGACTAGCTTAAGAAAGTATAAAAATGAGAGAAGGAAACCCAGTAAAGAAGGTTGGTTGTTGGTATGTCAAGAGATTGTAGGGGGTTTTGTGTTATTTCCAATCAAGAATTGAATAAAGCACCTTCGTGTGACATTTTTATATTCTCTTATAGGTGTGAATGATCCATTATTTATGTTTCTTGACTTGATTTATCATGTATGTTGTTGTTTATAAAGTGCATGGTTTGGATTACACAATTTTGAGGGTTTATGTCATGTAAAGAAAGTAGTTTAGGGTGTTTTAAAGATTTTTCAAGGCCTCCCAAGTGCATGGGAAAATGCATTAGGTCCGTACAGACCTCATTCAAGTGGTAGGATAGACAAACAAGTCTAAAACTAAATTTTAAGCCCTTTTGTGTGCTCTCATGTCTTACACAGGACAGCCTAGGGTTTTAGAAGAAAAACTTGAATATTTCACGATTCCACTAGTCAAAATTGTTGAAATTTGGTGAAGGAAGTTTTGGGGTTCCCTTAACATATTTTTTTTGTTTTAGAATTTTCTACTCCGTACAATTCAATATATAGTTGTAAGAGTTTTTGCAGGTCTATACAAGGCCTAATTAAGGGCTAGTAAGCGTGAAATTTACAATTTCTTGACTCTATAATGTGGATAAAGGTCTAAAATTGTTTGATCATCATTTTCAAGGTGTTATTGGGATTCTACAACCTATTGAGAGATATTCAAATCTATAAGTGAATCATAACTCTAATTATTCCATATTAGATCTTGTAGCCCAACTAAACAGTTGAATAGAAAATCTAGAATTTTAAGTTGAAGTGGAGACTTTGAGTCTTGTAAATCATCTGGCAGGATTAATAGAACTTGTTAAATCCTTATGTGGCCACTAAAATGTCATATTTCTGGATATTTAGACCTAAAGCTAAATAAAGGAGACCTAGACAAGTAGGTCTACAAGGATTTGTTTTGTATTTGTTTATTATACAAGTACATTGAAGGTTGTGAACTCCTTTTAGGAGTTATGTGACAGAGTTGAAGTAAAATATAACCCTCGAAGCGTATAACATGTGTCTAATTGATTTTACCCTACATGAATGCATAGAAGGCGTAATAAGGAAGTATAGAAGAGCCTGTCAAAGAGTAAATTGTAAGTTGTAAGACCCTACATCAAGTTGTTTTTGGAAAGTCTTGAAAAAAAAAATTACCATTTTTTGGCAGATGTTAGTATTTTTCAGTTTTTGGTATCTTCAAAGCATTTTTGGGCATCACATTATATAATGATAGTTAAAGTACTAGCTTTTCAAGCACAAAAAAATTGCACATATTCCTTCATCTTTCCAAAGGATTCTACAGTTATAAAATTGGGTCAACGGGCTACAAGATATGACCCCAACAAGGAACACTAAATAAAATAATAGTAATAATATGATAGATTTAGGATTTTTCCATTGTTTTCTTGTCGAATCCATCAATAAGGTGGATATAGTTGGTCTCCATTCCTATTCGGAACCCTTCATATTCTATTTTTCATAGTTTTTCATATTCTCCATTATATAGTTATAAAGTATGAAGAGATAGATCGCTAAGCATACATATCTCTTATGGGTTTTACTAGTTTGTATACAATTTGAATTGCAATAAAATCACTTTGTTTTTACAGCTCTTTCAATGTGAATTGATTGTTATAGTACCTTAAGCACCATTGTAAGTGTGTTGTCCATCGGGTTAAAATTCAATTTGGATCACTTAGTTATGATTTGTGTAAGAGTGGGGGGTACCAATTAGGTGTGTGCCTAGGATGAGTACAAGTATGAGCTACATTTTTAGTTATATAGACAATAGTATAATAAGATATAAAACCTCTGGGATCTTGTTGTGTAGGGAAATGGGTTGGTAGCACATTAGCCAATTGAATAAATGCTTGGTAGGGATCCGAATGGGTTTGTAATTGGGTACTCTTAAAATTAACTAAGTGGTTAATAAAGGGTGTGTCTTCCAAATTTAACAAATTAGTTTGAGATGTAGCTTGGTTGTTCTCTAAGTCTTGAATCCACCCTACCAGGGTAGAAAGGAGGTCATTGGCATTAGATGCAGTGACATTTAGTCAAGGCATCTCTACTCTAGGAGGCTCAAAGGAGGAATGAAAGGTTATAAAGGGAAGTAGCCAACTGCATTATAACCAAGGAATCCTCCATAACATAAATTATTTCAATATGATTATCCAACATCATATCATTTTTATGTTAGGGTTTTGAAGGCTAATGTGGGGTTTATTAAAGTCTGTGAATTTTGAGTGTTATTCATAAAATCCGTCTCATTAAAGCCTTGGTGTCTATGAGGAATCCCACAAGTACTTTGCAGTTCTTCTAGATGCACATAAGTCTAACTCATTATAATGCATGAACATGACCAACAAATAGATAAATATTTTATCCATAAAATTAGGTTAGGTGGTCCACTTAGATGGGGAGGGATCATTTTGGGATCAATTGTGCAAACATAGACTTGACATACCAAATAGTCTCTCTTGTCTGTGATACTCGGGGGGGTGTATAAACACCTAAAAAAATAAAATGAAATAAGGATAAATTGTGGAAGAAAAATAAATAAGGCCCAAATGGTAAGCCTTCACATTGCATTAACCATAATCTATAAATGAAAAAACAACATGCTTAACCCATGTACTTGAATTACCGAGGTCGGACTAAGAAAATCAAACATAAAGGGGGGAGATGATAAAACTATGGGGTAGCATACAGGTACGAGGGTACTCTTGATTAGACCAAAATCACTCGATAGCTAATGGGTGTTCATTTAAAGCATTGAATTTACCAGTGTTTAAAATTGGTATGAGAGTATATCAAAAGACCAACATGTAAAATCCTAAGTCTATGTCTCCTTGAAATGTATAAATACTAGGCAGGTTGATTATGGGTTCAAAAACTCTCTTATGAGGTTGATCCATACCAAGAATGGGCATGTGTGGGTATCAAATTGTGAAGAAAGGATGGATTTTGAGCTAAAAGAGATTCAAAGGATAAATATGAGTAGTATGAGCTCCTAATCACTATGTTTGTGTTTTGTTTTGTGTTGTATTGGATAAATTCTATAAACAAATGAAACATCAAAAGTATATTTATTTAAATTAAAAGACTAAGAAAAAAAATCTATTTAAATCACTTCAAATTATTCATTGCTAAAACAAAATGATAATTAATCTAAGTTTTTTTTGTGTTTTTCTGGGAATGATTAAAATGAAAACTAATAAAGGTAAATAAATAAATAAAAGTTAAACTATTGCCTTTTCAAATAAAATAATCTAAAATAGAGAATAGCCAAATGTAGATATTCTTTAGTTGCACACTATTGAAAAATAAATAAAACATAAAAAAAAACTATAAGATGATGTAAATCCTTTAAATAATAAAATATTTTTACAAAAAACTATTAACCTTCAGCTTATTTGGAGGAGAGGCTTCGTAGAAACTTTTCTCTCAATCTGAAAAAATTGTCCCATAAAAAATATTCCCTTTGAAATAGAAATAAAATAATACAACTTTTTATCCCACTTCCAACCTTTCCCTAAGCATCTCCATAGGAAGTGAGCTAGGGTTTAGTTGTCAACAACATGATTTTTTACGTAAACAAGGAAACAAATTAATGTGGAAATACTTACAAGAAGTAATCAGAAAAGCTAATGGCAAGAATATTATGGAAAGAAGCTTTGCTCAATTATGAATAAAAACACAAATATATGGTTTTAACAATACACAACTATATAAAAATAAAGAGGTTCTTGGGTACATATCGATGGATCCGAAGACCAAGAAATTATACACGAGTAGAGATGTTGAGTTCTTTGATAAGAAGGAAGATGGGACTCCTTCTCTAGACTCACTCGATGTAGATAGAACATCTGTTGCAAAAAAAAAGACAATGTTCCCACTGATGATGACAATCATGATGGAGATGATGGTGATGATCAGACAGGACCACGACCCATGGGAACAATACAATGTATGCCCAAGTGGTATATAAATATGATTTGAGATGCTAAGTTGGATGTTCCTCTAGATACATCCACCATTGGACCACAGACTCGCAACAAAGCACTAGAAGAGGTAAGTTTTGCTTTGATGAGTAGATTTGTTGAAACCATTGAGCCCTCTATTATCTAGGAATCCCTACAATTAAAACTCACAAGAAACTCACAAGCCGATTACAATGAGCAGAAAGAGCTGCAATACTTATTACATGCATATTACAAGAAACTCACAAGCCGATTACAATGAGCAGAAAGAGCTGCAATACTTATGGGTATTGAACAATTGACTAAGGACAACCATGAGGTTTTACATGTTATAACAACCTAACCAAAACATATACATGAATGAATAAAAACAAAAATATATGGTTTTAACAATACACAACTATATAAAAATAAAGAGGTTCTTGGGTACATATCGATGGATCCGAAGACCAAGAAATTATACACGAGTAGAGATGTTTTACATATAGGTATTGAACAATTGACTAAGGACAACCATGAGGTTTTACATGTTATAACAACCTAACCAAAACTTATACATGAATGAATAAAAACACAAATATATGGTTTTAACAATACACAACTATATAAAAATAATATAATAACTAGTCACCTAAGTTACTATGTACCAACAGTAAAAGTAACTTACTATTACCTATGGTAAATAGTAAATACAATGCATAAATTAACCTGCTACTAGGTTTTACCTAACAAATTTATCTAATCATCCATCATATAAGAAGTGGCTTAGTAGTATCTTACTCATAAGTTTCCACAATATTGTGTTCTTCACCTATTTAAGGATCTTAACATTTTCCATCCTTATTTGCAGTACCTTTTCACACCTGCAATAACAAGAATCATAACAAGAACTCAGAGTAAACAATATTCAATCACTTTATTCTCAAAAGATATACATAGTCTTCATAATTACAAAACTTGTATTTAAGAACCCTGCGAACATAAGTTGCTAATGATTACACCAAGCTCTTCAGAGCCTTCAAGGCTTTAGATACATATTCTTCTATACCCTATCTCCTTCCAATCTCCTCTCTATGACTTTCCCCATTCGAATACCTTCTTTTCTTAGCCAAAATGAAGGTAGTTACATAAGTTACAAAACCCTAACCATCTTAAAAGGTGACCACACTTGTGAACTCCTAATGGAATGAGTGTGAAAACACATCATTTACATCACTAGTGTCCCCTCACTTCATTACACGACTTCATACTTACATTCAAGCTCTTAATTCCCACTTATAAATTCAAATATTCAAACGAGTGTATTTTCTTGGGAAAACTCAAATTAACTCCTTTTTACCTATGGAGGAACCTAAGAAGGTGGGAAAACTTGCAAAAACACCTAAAATACCTCTAAAGACCTTATTCATCCCAAAATTGTTTGAAACCCAAAATTTTGCTATTTGCACGATGATACTCCCTGCATCATAGTCCAGTTCAGATGTCCATCTTCTTTCTTTTCTTTCAATCTCTTTCCTTCTTTGAATTGTCTCTTTCTCTGATTTGTTTGAGCTTATCTTCAACTTTCATGGCTTCTTCATTATCTTACATGGCTTCTCTTGTCTCTAGTTTGCTTGTTTTGCCTTCATTTTGCTTCAATTTTGCCTTCATTTTGCTTCTATGTCATCTTTATTTTCTTCTTCTTCATCTCTCAATTGTACCTTTCCATCATTTCCTTGTTTTTTTCCATCTTCCATATTCACTTTTGGTTTCACACCTGCACAAACATAGCTAAAAGCAAGATTAGATTGAAAATAATGAGACAAACTTGTCTCAATTTTGTCTTCTTTCTTGTTGGCCATTGTGTGTTTGTGTTGTCATTGATGTCAAGTTCATTGATGGGAAAGAGTATAATAAGGTTGTATGTGTCTCCATGTGGTGTAAATCTAATGTCAAGCATGAAGGTTGATTGGTAGTGTCAAAATTTGGTGAGTTGTCATGGTGTCCTGATATGGTTCTAGCTTGCATAGTCATGGTATGAGCTCTCTTGAGTTGGTTGGATGTTGTCATGAGGTCAAACATGGTCCATGAGGTGTGTCAAAGATGTCTAAGGGTCTACATGAGGTTAGCAAGGTCAGTTCATGGTTTGTTATGGTTGAGTTAGGTCATACATGAGGTCAGCAAGGTAGACACATGGAACTATTCTTAGACTAGCCCTGGAGCATGCAAAATGAGATGGAGGTATGAGTTTTGGAGTTGATCAGTCTTGTCCAAGCATGGTAGCAACATGGTGACAGTATACATGAAGTGTATGGTGAGTTTCAGGTCATTATTTAGTGATACATTGCATTTATGAGGTCCTTGGGAAGCAAGAAGGTGAGAACAAACAAGTTGGCTTAGGTAAGTCTTAATGGCTGGAGAGTTTCAGAGCTATTTGGGCTAGATGATGACTATGGTTGGTTAGAGGATGTTGTCATGATGCTTCATGACAAGTTTCAGGTCATTCTGAAGAAGGATTTGCAAAATAGGTTAGTTTTGGCAAAACCGGGTAATCTACAGTGTGTTTTTGAGACAAAAGTGGACCACTTGATGCTCGTTGTGAGTTGTGTGCTTTGTAGGTGTGATATGTTAGTTTTGGCGGCAAAAATGGGTAATCTACAGAGGTGTTATCGTGTATTATAGGGTGGGTGAATGATAGGGTGGATTTGGGAGTCATGTTGTGTACGTGTTTCCTATTTTGAACCTTGGCTAGGGTCGTGCCCTTCACTGTCAAATTAAGCCATTTTAAGTACTTTCCTTCATCTGATGGCGTGGCATCCATGTTGTAAAAAATTGAAGAGATTGGATTATATTGTTTTAAATGCATGCTAGAACTGCTGAAATAGTTACAATGACAAAAAAAATCATGTGTACTCTCTTGCTCTTGCTTGTGTATGGTTGTTTCTATGCTTAAGTAAACACACATATGGTTCATTTAATTGGATGGTTGTATAAATGATAACTGAATGATGAACGATAAATTGAAGAAGTGATTTACCACCCCCCCCTCTCCCAATAGTCCATTGTGCTTCCAACATTTCTTCCACCACTTGGATTCTTCACTCTTTTGTTGATCACCCTCCGTTATTTTAACATTTTGTTGTTTTCATCACATTTTCCCTCCCTTTCTTGCCCTTGAACCTCACCATGCCATCATCTTCATTGTGCTCTTCCTTGTTTAAGATTTCTAAGGGTTTTTGCTTTACTTTCACTTCATCTTCATGCTCTTCAATGAATCTATCCATCCGATTTGATCCTTTATCAGTTGCAAACAATTTCTTAGGAAGGTCAAATAGCTCCTCCAACATTCTCATTTCTTCTTTCAATAATAATTATTCATCTATCTCTTCATCAAACATAGGGCCTACTTATCCTTTATCTCCATTTAACACCTTACTTCTTATCTGATATTCATCATATGTGAGAAATGACCTCCACTTCCTTTCATTATCAACATCATCCTCTAAATTTTGTCCTTCCACTTGGCTTCCTTAGCTTTCATGATATGTCAACAACTTATGTTCACCATCTTGATCACTAGTCCTTGCCAAAGACCTGGATTTTGTCATCTTATTTCCCTCATGATGTTTTAAGACTCCCTCTTGTAGTTTCTCCTCTTTAGGTGTCAAATTTGACCCTTCTCCTTGCTGCATGGTAGTTTTCATTCCATCCCATGATTCATATTCCCTTTCAACAATCTTATTCAATGATTTAAATGGATCATTATTTAAAACATCTAAAATCATTTGTTTACCTTTCATTTATCTTGGGTTATTATCTTGACAAGCTCTTCTAAAGCTTCCCTTTATCCTGTAAGGCTCTTCCTCGTCACTTTTGTCTCATTTACTTGACCCACAAGGCTATGAAAACCTCATCTTATCCCTAGTTTGTTCAACTATCTCTCTTTTTTCAAGTTCCATGCACTCTTGAAAGGCTTCTTCCTTGTCATGTTTAGTGACATTTTTATCTTTTGCTTCTTTCATTCTCTTGACTATCCAAACTTTTTTCTACATCACCTTGGTCTGATACAAACTCATTACTTCATTATTTCTTCTTGAATCACAAGTTGGTCCATGTTTTTGGATTTTTTCTTCATTTCTCCATCTTTGTCCATCTTCACTATATGTTTGCTTTACCTTGAAGTCTACTCTTTTCTTATTGCTTTGTTCTTTTCCTCCACTATATTTTTCAACTTTATTAACTTCTTGTTTGAGTTTGACATCCTTCATAGCATCAACTAGTTTCTTAAGCCATTTTGGTACTACATATCCATGATTTATTACAAGTTTAGAGTATTCAACATTGCTCTTCTTTGTATCAACCTCTATATCAGAAATTTCATCCTCATAAGCATGAACAAAATTAAGATTCAAAAATCTATTTACATGCTCAATGGCCCGTGCAATGGTCATATTCTTTTTCATGTCTTCATTACTTCCAATCACCTTTTTCTTATATGTTTCCTTGCTTGGTTATGCTGAAATTAATTCTAAAACATCATGGAACTCTAAATTATCTTCTATCTCTTCCTTGGCATGATGAAGGTCTTCAATTTCCTATTTATAAACTTCTACAACATGTTCTCTTTCTTTGTCATATTCATTTGTCTCTATGGATGCTCTTCTTTCTCCATTTCTTGCAAATTTCAAGGCCTTGTCTTTGATCTTATTTATGAAGTTTCCCATTCTCGTACACATATACTTAAAAATAGCATTAGATAGAAAAATTAGAGACCAAAATGTCTCCATGAGTACCTCATTTTTTGTCACTCTCCTTTTGTTCTTCATTTCTTCAAAAAATGCTTCTTTTTTCACTTTTTCTTTTCTCCACTCTTCTTTATCTTTCTCCATGTTCTCCAGAATGAGAACTCTTTTTGCAACTTCCCTTTCATGTTGCTCACTTGGAAACTCTCTACTCTTCAACCCTCAGTGGGCTTTTCCCACTCCACCTTCTTCTCTTCTAATGGCATTCATCTTTTTCCTTTTTCTTTTCTTGATAAGTGATCTACATGCCACTTCGCTCTTCTTTTCAACTACCAACCATATGTTTGGTTTCCTTCCTGTATCTACAATATCTCTAAGAATTCAAGCCTCTTTAAATCACTTCTCAACTCAGCTATCTCTTTATCCCATTCTAGTTCTTGTTTCTTGATATTTGTCTCCATGTCTTCTTTTCTCTTCTTAAGGGCTAACTTGTCAATTTTGCAATACATACTAACATAAAACATTGTTATATTCATTCGCTTATTGACTTTCATGCTCTAATACTGCTATTATGTAGAGGGGATAGACATATATGGCAACACAACCAAAATTTAGTTTTAATAACTTAAAAATCATGAGTATCTTGAAAACCTTCAATATGTATACAATGCCAAATTCCTCTAAATATTGTTTCAAGGGATACTTTGAATGTTTTTCACTTGTTCCCCACTCTTTTATCTTCTATAAATTCAATTTTAATTCTCTTTAATGAATCAAGATTTCATTTCATTTATGCACCTTTAAAACCCTAGTTATGAGCTACTAGCCTTGAAATGCTACAACCCTTATTATTCTAAAAAGGTCACAAGGAATCAAGAGAATATGATCACCAATTTACACACTGTTTTGGGCTTACAACTCCACCTAAAGTTTCAATTTTTGATTCACAAGGGAAGACCTTCAATTAAACTCTTACCTTCCTCAACTAGGCATATTTCTTGCAGCCTTGTTTACATGTAAGTCTTATTGTTCAGAAAAACTAAAAAAACCTCATGAGAAAATAAATTCATATTTAAAAAACCTTTATGGAGATCTAAATCACCACCAAATTTCAAATTCTATCTCCAAGTACAAAGTCTCCTTCTTACCTGTCATTGTTTGCATTAAGGTCTCTTGTAGGTCTTGGACTGAGTTTCAAGGTTATATTTCCTTCACCTAGGTCAAGGACTTATTAAAACTCCTTAAACCTCTCAAATCAACTTCCTAAAAGTATTTATCAATTCTCAATCTTTTTACTCACTCCAAAACTCAACATTTCACTTTCTTGTCATCTCTCCCATCATTCATTCTTGTAAGGGTTTGAATGTGTTTTCTTTATATGAAGACCTTGATTATTTTTCATTCTTCATTCTACATACTATAAACTCTCGTTTGCAAATGAAACTTACCTTATCATGCACCATGAGTGATTATTTCATCATCTAACTTTAATTATGTTATGTCCTTGTTCCTAGATTGTGTAACTAGGAATGTTAATAAGAACTTCTTGTTTATAATGTTCTATAATGATTTCTTACTCCAAAAGGTCTTAAACATCTTCCAATGCATCACACTACACTTTGCACCCATTTTTTCTTCATGTGATCACTTCACCAACTAGTTATACTTCAATAAAGCTCAGTTTTCCCCAAGACTATAACTTCTAATGTTATGTAGAAACTTTACGTCTAAATGTATAAAACCCATTCATGCTTCCTACATGTTCTTGGCATGTGTAATGCATCTTAATATTCCTTCCAATTAAGTTTTCACCAATTGTTTGAATTTTAGAAACAAATGCACTTAAAACTGAGACACAGGCTAGTAAGGACACATAAATTTGACGTATTTTCAATGTTTTTACTCTAAAACCTTTACATATCCTCTTGAAATTTTATGCACACTTAAATCATGTTTAACACTCAGTGTTCAACAATTGATGAATTTTCCCACTAGGTAGAATTAAAGTTAAGTTTAATTTTGACTACCAAACCTTAGAAACAAGGTACACATACCGAAGAGGGCTTGTTTATGATCTATTTTCATTTTCTTATTTCATCAATATTTTTCAAGGCTCAAATTTATTCTAGAGACCACAAGCCACCTCATTTAGGAATCACAAGATATCTTTCTTCTCACTCTTTACTAAACTTTTCCAGAAATACCATTTCGCAGTCTTGTTCTTGACTATAACTTTTAAGTTTGTTAGGTTTTGAAATTTCCACTAATATACCCTTTCTACAAACCTTATAAGAATGCATTTACAAATACTTTATAATCACTCATTCACCCAAAGATTTAAATAATCATACTCAATCTATCTAATCATCCATCATATAAGAAATGGCTTGGTAGGCTCTTACTTAAAAGTTTCCATAGTATTGTGTTCTTCACCTATTCAAGGACCTTAACATTGTCCATCTTTATTGGTAGTACCTTTTCACACCTGCAATAACAAGAATAATAACAAGAAATCAAAGTAAGCAAGATTTCATCACTTTAATCTCAAGGATATACATTGTCTTCATAATTACAAAACTTGTATTTAAGAACCCTGTAAACATAGGTCATCAATGATTACATCAAGATATTTATAGCCTTTAAGGATTTAGATGCATATGTTTCTCAACCCTATCTCCTTCCTCTCTCCTCTCTATCTCTTCCTCGTTTGAATACCTTTTTTTCATGATCATAAGGAGGTAGTTACATCTTAGTTCTAGTAACCTAATTATGCGGACTGAGTTTAACATGTTAGACCCTAGTTAGATAACTAAAACTTCATTTACATGGCATTCAGTTTTTAGTGCTCTCTCATTTCATTACATGTCTCCACTCTCGCATTAAACCTCCTAATTCTAACTTATAAATTCAAATATTCAAAAGAGTTTGTTTGGAGGTAAAAGTCAAATTTACTTCTTATCACCTATGGAGTAACCTAGGAAGGTGGGGAATCTTGAAAAAAACCTAAAATACCTCTCAAAACCTTATTCATCCCAAAAATTTGTTATTTGCATGATGATTATCTTGCATCACCCTGAAATTCCCTCACAAGAATGATTGGTCCATCGACCTCCTATAGGTGATTTTATTCAGAAAATATCATCTTCATCGATATTCTCTCTTACATATCCTAATCAGTTAATAAATTTTAAGTGGATATCAAAGATTACAAAACCTAAGATAGACAAGAGAAAACTATAGTACATCATGTGATTAAGTCTCCACATGATCCATCTCCTACAATTGCATAACCATTTATCCAATATATTCATATCGATTATGTGATGTCACTACTTAAAATTGTTATTAAAAAATATTTTATGTAGCTCAAACAATTAGATAAACATGCCTTGTGTGATTGTCAATCAATAACACAAATTACAATGTTAAGTTATAATGACCTCATACAAATACAATAACACACATCTTTCACATCAGAATCATATATACTTCATAAGATCCATGTTATTGCTTCTAATATACATAATTATGTCAAGTATATATATATATATATATATATATATATATATATATATATTGCAATGAATTTTTCAAGGTTTGGGGAATCCCTTATCGGTCTCCTTTCTTGACTTTTATTGCTACTATTAATTCTACTCCTTATGCAGAAATGGTATAGCCACTTATACTTACTCCACGTACCCAAATGTATCCTAATACATATGTTAGAACTGTTATACTAATATCCCTTTGATATAAGCCAAAATTAGAACCAAACACATCTAAGTTATTGGATTCTCTTTAAGAATTCAAGAAAAAACAAATTTTCCAACAATCTAAGCTTAAAGTGACACAATAATCTTCTATATGTGGTTTTGAATGGAGGTAAAATCCCTCCAATGATTCATTTTATGAATTTTCCTATACCTCGACATCCTTTTACTATAATACATTATCCTATTTAAATCTATCATATGCATACATCTAGCATATCTAGTTACTTAGGCATGGTTCTTGGATCTCTTCCTATGTTTTAATTTCTCATTGGATAACATACTTTTAAGTCCATTATAAACCAAAATATTTCAGAAAACACAAAAAATCAAAATATTTCAAAAAATTGAGGAATATTCAAATATTCCAAAAATACAAAATTAAGTCTCGAGCGTTATTTGATTTCTTAGTTTCCTCTTTACATATATTACTTGTCACACAATTTGATAGATCATATTCTCTATTCCATACGTACATGTGTTTCATGAGGTATGTGAGCATGATATAGGTTACGTAGGGCGTTACATAATTACATATGTTAGACTTTCCTTTTACCTAGTGGCCTTGTTAACTAGGGGTATATTTTACATTACCATGTACTATTGTTTTATTTAACAACTTCTACTTCACATCTCCTAGATATGTTCGTATATTATATACTATGATATATATGATATTTTTCATGACTATTGGAACTAACATATGTGGGTGGTATAGAACTAGATATATCTTGTTTTATACGCCTTGCGGATACTGTTTATTAATTATTTATACATTAGATTGATCATTATTTGTTTTGTGTATGTACAATATTTATCCTACTTTGTGTGTGACTCTTTGGTGTCCCTTGTGTGTGGCCATAATTATCTTTCTTGTATGACCCTTTTCCTATTATGTGTATGCAACACTTTCGTGTCTCTTATGTAAAACCATTTGGCTATTTTATGTACTATATGTGTAACATTTTGTATGAGTTTGTGTGTGGGTTTATGTTCTTGTATGTTGGTTGTGTTTGTTATCTTCTATGTGTCATGGTCTATATCATGTACTCTTTATTTGGGTCATTTTTGAATTGTTGCAACTTACATCCACCTTCTATATGACGATTATTAGATTCATTTCTATTATTTTGAGTCAATCGATCTACATGACATCTCACTCACCTCAAAAGAGAGGAATTTATTACTATGTATCGATCACCAATCTCTATCTATCTTGAGGGTGAAGGGTGAACGTAGCATAACGTAGTAAACCACTCGATTGAGAGATCAATCGAGGGCCCCCAATAGCTTTATTTGCTAGATCTGATCTTTATAGAGGGGAGGGGCCTGCCACCTGAACTCTCTCAGCTCGGCTCCCAATCTCTTTATCTGTCAGATCTGATCGTGTTGAAGCCAAGATAGTGTTGTGACAAGTGCATGATAATAGATGTAGAGGATTTATTTTGGAAAGTCTGAGTCATATGATTTACTAAGATTCAATTATCAAGTTAGTCTATAATGGATAAATATTATCGTGATTATGCAAAATATTGCATATAGTACTAAAGACATGTAACATCCACCTAAAATTGGAAGTTCATTTTTTTCTTATTTCCCAATATACAAGAAACAAAAAAAACTTCATAAGACACAATCCAAAATATATTTATGTTGACAGTCATCTAACTATCTTCAATATTGGTTTATTCAATTATTCAATTCATACTTTTAGTACATTCTTCATGTAAAATATACTTATTGATGAGACTCCATATATCTAGACAACATTCTTAAGCAAGCTACATAAGCATCATAATACCACATACCTAATAGGTATTTAAACTGTAAAAATGAAAATTTCTCAAAATAGATATCACACATTTATGCTCATAATAGAGAACATGTATGTAATTTGAAGTAGATAACTATCATGCTTTTATCCTTTTAAATTCTCACTCAACACAATCAAAATTTCAAGAATATGATCCCATGTTATACCAAAGGTACCACATGCCTCTTCTTATCCTCATCTACCAACTTGTCTATGTTAAAGATCACAATAGAGAAGAGTCTTAAATCACCAGAGAAGAAGAATATGTTAAGTAGTCAATCAACCCAACATGTCATAATGGAGCACGTATAATAAGGTAAATTCCTTACTCGTGAATTATGCCCAAAAGAATCACATAAAAAGAGCAAGCAATGTTAACACACCTTAAGGAAACACCTCCTTACAATTTGTTGATGCCTACTCAATAAAAAAATCACCACAAGAGGCCATTTAGTTTTTATAGTCATTCATATCACAACCAACTCGTGTGAGTTAATTACCTATCATCTTCTTTTGTAAGAGGGTCACATTCCTAGAAAAGTTCCTCACACTTGTCATGGAAACACTAAAATTTAATTGAATATTAGACTTCACATACCTCTATAGATCTTGTTCACTCCATAATTACCAAGCAAGTGTCAAGCTATAATCTACTATAAAACAATGGTCAATACCATCAAAGACTAACCAAATCATTTTATGATTAAGCTAGTACATGGTTGTGTCTAATCCATTGCAGAAAACTAAGGTACCTAGTTTTATAATAGTTACAAATATATAATAGAAATGAATATTTATCCCTTCCCAATGAAGCTTAAAAAACCATGTGAATAACAAAAACTAGTGAACACAATCATATCAATAAATAACCAAGGAAAACACCACAGTTAAAAGCTTAGGTATTGTACCCAAAATGTCACAAAGATCCCTCGCTGAATCCCTTACCTATACGCTCAACATCCAAATAGTTTGAATAGTAAAAAGCACAACTTCACTCCTTAACATCATAATATTACCTATAAAGTTAAGTGTAATGCATCATCCAGCTAAACCTTCATAATCATGACCATATTATAGACCTATGAAATTAGAGGAAGATTATCCAAACAATGTATGATGTTAATCAATAACTATATAACCAACATGATACTCACAATCAACTTCATTAGCACAAACCTTTCCAATTCCAAGAAATCTCACTCACAACTTCATTCATTCACAAAACCCCCTAGAACAAAGTAAGGCGAGATATGTGAAATAAATGTATACAAGCATCTATTTTATATTCAAAAACAACAATTCACAATGCATATCAATCTTCCTTATCGGGTCTCAAACCCATATTTCTCTAACATACAACCTTGCAAAAGGGTAATACCTTGAAGAGTTGAGGTGATAGACCCGAGGCCTTTATGATGTTATAACCAACAAGAATGGATACATTAGTACCATGTATACATACAATTATGGTCAATCAAAACCTTGAAATAGAACATAACTTCTTACTCAAAAAAAAAAACCACTCTCGCTCTTCCAATACATGATCACCATCCTTAAGACAACATTTGTGAATCTTTCACACCTCATTCACATGATACATAGATGTAAAAAAATCCCTTAATGTCATAATAGAAGAATTCAAATAAGTATGTAGAGGGGCCCACTATAATAACACTTATAAAAAACCAAGGATTACTTAAGGGATTGATTCCATTTGAACCCATAGTTTCTATTATACAAACAATGATGTCCCAAGAAAAGAGCATGTTGTTATACCTCAAATTTTACCTACTCTTCTTTTAAAAATTCTGATTGTGCATCAAAGTGTCCTCTTTTGTCCCTTGTTACATTAAATATTGCAATTATATGGTAGCGGTCCACTTTATCTAATTAAAAAACTTTGGTTCAATTATCATTTCATGTTTAAAGTGGTTTCGATACATTTGCATCTTGGCATTAATATGATTAAGTACTCACATTGATATATCTATGCTATATTGGAAACTTTATAGATTGATGGTCACTTGTTTCATTAAAGATGACATTTGAGTTTCAATTTACATTAACTATCTTCACCTTCCAAGATCACATTTTGATAGATATCTTCTTCCCTTTTTGGAAGTAACTGATATCGGTAAGTGTCACTTTCTTTAATCTATACTAATTATACATTATGTAACATCAAGTGTAATTAGTTTGATAGTATTGTGCTTGGATAATAGTGAATTCATGTTGTGATATCAGGGTAGCATTGTTTGGGACTCTAGGGTGTCTAATGTTTGATCTAAGTTTTTTGTTATAAGGTCATATTTTGACACTTCATTTTAAGCTTGGATTGTTGGATCAGGGTGATATGTTTGGTCCCTCTATTAAACGTTCAAAAGGCATTTGGAACATTAGCTCATAAAGCATGTTTGGCATCGCTTAGCTTAGTGACCATTTTTGAATGATATCACATGGCAGACTTGGCAGTTTATATGTTCCCATCGTTGATTTTTGGAAAAATGATAAGTATCATTTTGGTAGTGGAGCGGTAATTTTAGGTTATGGTCATTTATGATTGGTAGAAGGAAAGTTTTAATGGTACATGGCTCAAGGTACCTCGAGCATTGAATGCTCTACCTCAAACCCATTCTTCTATCATTACTATGAAGTTTGTATGTTATTTCTTTTTCATTGTTCTCTAAACGGCGAAGCCCTGCCAAAAATTTTCTTGACTGGTTTTATCCTCCATTTTCGATTTGTTAGTGGTGTCAAGGTGCTCTGAAGGACTCGACCTTAGTACCTAGCTTTCCTCTTGAGGTATGTTTAAACTTTAGACTAACTATTGGGTTTTCGAAGAGTTTAATATTTCATTTGAAGACTATATTAAGTGGGATTATTATTGTCTACATATATTCTAATTTCTTTCGTTTGTTTATGAATTGGGTATGATTATTTTGGGGAAGTGTATAAAGTCTTTGTGATTCTCCCTTACTCTGGTTGTGCTTCGTTCACTTGCAATATGGGTTCTAGATGTTTGTTTCTTACTCGTCTTTATATCATTCAAAGTTAAAAGGTTGTCATTTTGGTGAATGCTTAGTTTGAGTTGGAGAAAAAAGGGTTTCTTACCAGACCCATGGAAAGTAGTGCTTTATTACTCATGGTTTTAACATGTTTTGGAATTTTTGAAAATGACTATGGGTTTATAATGATTTCTTGAAGATATTTTTGGTTTTTTGGAGGCCCGATATTGAAATTTTAAAGGAAGCTTTCTTCTTTGTTCTCAAATGGGAATTAACATATGATATATGTAGTTATAGGCTCTTTAAATTAAAATATTTTTTTGATGGCGCTTCTCAATTTTGAAATCCCTTGGTGGGTAATGAGATGATGTGTCTCATGGCGTTCTTCATGGACTAATATTGTAAAGTTTGGCATGATTAATGACTATTTACAGGTCGGGTGTATTGCCCATATGGTGTTTTTTGTGCTTTGAGGCATGTTTTTGATTGAAACTTTGATCTTATTATTTGGAATATGGTTTTTACTATTGAAATATATAGATCTCTTAGCACTTTTTGGGTTATATGATTTTCAGGTTATTGGGTTGTTATTTGTAATGGTCTTCAAGTTCATTTGCACGTAAATCTACATTTTTAGTAGAGTTTTGAGGATGGTGTTTGTTTCATCTTTCTTGAAGGAATTCTGCTCTGTGTGGATGCTTATTATTAATGTTGCAAATTTCATCATGAAAGGGTTTGGATCTTCACTTGGTTCTATGGAGTATTTTGTTTATCAAGATCATTTTAATATCTCAGTGATGAAGATTTTGATTTAAAAACACAAATTATGGTGGTCTACAATGCGTGGTTTGCATAACACTTGCTATGTGCTTAAATTTGGACTATGGCATGATGTTGATCTGACAAATGATAATGGATTTCTTCTTCGAGATAATTTGTCTTTTTAAGTCTTTGGTTTCAAATTATGAGGTTGTTTAGAAGAAATTATGTCATTAAAATATAAGTAGTGATATGATTCTTAGATATTGGACATGAGTCAACATGTTGTTAATGATGGTTCTCTTTGTGAAAAAATGATATTGTATAATGATATAATCTCATATCTATTTGACATTGATTTTGAGGGATGAGCTAGTTCTGAAAATTATATTTATCATGATGTCAAATATGAACAGATGCCTAGGTCTAGATGGAGTGGATGGGGAACTCCACGGGGTTCTTGGTCCAATATAGACATGACAATAATGGATACTCGCCATGAAAAAATTCTCCTTGTGGTGGAAGAAGAGGTTCTAACTCATTTCGGGGCCATGGTAATTTGTCCGTCGAGGTGGTCCTACTCGTGTTTCCATCCATTTTGATTCTAGAGAGCCCATCATTCATGAAGTTTTGTAGCTAATTGATTGCCCAACTATTTAGTCTGCTCACATTTTACCCGAAGTAAATGACCCACATGCCCATCATCATTCGCACTCTAATCATGCAAACTTTGTTTCTTGAAGGCCAGTCTATTCTGATCCCCTTTTACATAATGCAGAATTTAATCCTCTACTTCCTCCTTTAGGAAATTCTGATGAAGGAACCCACAATTCTCCTAAACGGGTTAGGTCCTCTTCAACCCTACCAATGGAGCTGTGTCCTATCAAGCGTGTTAAACTGGAAGTAGATGGTGAATCTGGTACTTTAACACATGTAATGTTGAATATAGAGTCATATGAATATACAGAGCTTAGGGCATTGGAATGACACGACAACTTCTTGATTTGACTGTGAGATGATTAAAATATGATGCTTTATGTTGACTTTGGAACTTTGGTGTTTTGGGACAAATTTTATTTGGATTTGGTAGATTTGTTGGCATTATGACTTAGTCATGGATTTCAGATTCACTTAGACATATATCTTATGATGTGAATATATTTGATCTATATGGTTGCTATAATTTAGATGTTTTAGAAAAGTTTAAAAATCTATGTTTAAATGCTGATTTTTATAGTTTAGAAATATTAATGCAAATGTTATGGTTATGTGGGTGATTTTTGGATTAAATGTTTTATTTAAATATAAGTGGGTTCCCCACCCCTATGTATTTGATTATCATTAATATTTTGTCCCATATTGAATTTATGATATGTTTTTTTAATCATGCATCATAAATTTAATCGATATATATATTTTAAATCGATTTATCTTTATATGGATTAAATGGTCTCCTATTCTATAAGTATCATTACTTATAAAGATGTTAGTTATAACTGTTTGTTGGAGGAGATCATAAAAGAAGCTGAAGGGATCATTTTTATGAGAGGAACACAGAGGTAACTTGCATATTGAGTTAAGTGCATTTCATTCTATATTTTTTGTGAAAATATTCTGAATGAAGCTTTGATTAGAGGGTTTGGTGACCTAAGATTTGAATATCTAAGTGTAAACATTTGATGCAGTAGGTATATTCAGTTATTATTATCATTATTATGATTATTTGAAGATAAATTTTCTGTGTATAATCTATTAACTGATTGCAGATTTAAATCTGCATATCCAGAGGTTCATGAAGGTTGTTTACATGAGTTTCTAAGCATTTTGGAGTCTATAATTTTCCATTTGGTTATTGTTTTCATCAAATCTTTATCAAGTTTGATTTTAGTGATTTTTGTACTTCTCATTTGTGATTCAGTTTCCCATATTAATATAAAAATGATGTTCAGTCTCTAAAGACTTGTATTATCTGTGCACATGGTGTATATTTTTGTTAATTTCTTACTTGCATTGTGCTCCTACACATCTGAAATTTGGAGTTAAAAAGGAATATATTTGATTCTTATTTTCAAATTTGGAGTTAGAAGGATTCGTTTAAATATTGTTTGAGATCTGGAGTAAAAAGGGTATTTCTAAAACGATGATTCAAAAGAGTTTATTGTCAGATTGTATTACTGCAAGCGTTATTATTTTAAGCAACTGAATACAAATAAATGTATGAAGGATGTTGCTGATCTTGCTTTCTTCCCTCCAAGAGGTTATCTAGTTTATAGATATCACTCTATCGGATAGGGTTGATTACATGCAGATTGCGGGGTTTTGTTTCTTTGTTGTTTTTCTTTCTTATTTGCTTGTTTATCCTATGTGTTTCATTTTCTGTTTGTATAATCTTTCTTTCAAAGTGAATCAAAGAATTTTCCCAGAATCGTAGGTTTATTTTTCTATGAATGAATTAAGATATAAACTACCCTAAACATTTAGAATATTCTCTAAGTCTCCTACATGATTAAATTTGGTTCGATTCCATCTTAACCTTTTGTGATAGGTAAAAGGGTTAATTAGTTGTCGATCAATTTTCTGTCGACAACACATGCCCCAATTACCCAAGTCCTTTCTAATAATTTTTACATATGATCCATAATGATATGAATCTTATTCATTATGTAACAATGCTTCACCCATATAATCAATCAAATGGCATACCTTAATTTCAACATGGATTATTATCCTAATCATGCACTTTTACCATATTTCAACAATTATTTTCTATTTACTTAGATCTTATCTCAATATCAATAAACAATGTTGAAATTTAGAGAAGTAAACAATTTAGAGAAGTTATCATAATAATAGACAGATTACAAGAATAAATCAATACATTGAATATCATTCCAATTTGTAGAGTAAGAATCAACACATTGCACTACACCTTTTATTGATTTTAAGAGTAAGAAACAAGGGACTCATATATATATATATATATATATATATATATATATATATATATATGAACAATGAGAAGTTATACCCTTCCCATAGAGAAAAGTACACAATCTTCAACATTTCTACATTGGGATCACCATAAGGGTATCCACAAGAAATACAATTATATAATGTACATATCAGTCAACCAGGCATAATGCAATTGTATATTAGACCTTAATAAGAAAAGAGAATGCCTATTATACCAAGATGAATCCATCGTCATTCTAACTACACATAACATAACACATTTTGCAAGTTTACAATAAACGAATAAAGAATTAAAATAGCTCCACCATTTTGGTTCCTATTAAGGATAATTACCCAAAACATATCAAATCAAGACCTCAAATTTTGAGCCCAAGGAGATTCAATTGCAATAATGACTAATTATACCACTGATAAACACTTGTAAGATCTCCTAGCTAGGAAGAAGGATTCCACACCCATGTGGGTGGAAAAATGATCCCTCCATGGAGTAAGTTCCTTATTGGACCTACCCTCCCCATCCATCAACAATGATGCCAGAAGAGAACCCATGAAGGTAAATCAGGACTACAAGAGACAATGAATGGACATTTACCCCTCAATAGAAATAGAATGGTACAAACAAACAAACACACACACACACACACACACACACAAACACACACACACACACACACACACACACACACGTGCATGCATGCATGCACACACGCACCCACCCACCCACACATCATACCCATAATCACCAAATGGCATCCAATGGGAGGGTATAAATACCCCAAAGTAAAAAATGCATATAAGCTAGTTTTCTAAAACCATACAGGTTTATAACACAGTGATCCACAATTTATTTGAAAAAAAAAATCATACATTTAACTTACATTCATTTTCTTAAGGTGGAATGTAAGGGTGAAATTCCATTTGTGAAGAAAATGGGAGTGTCACTTGGCACTCTCGAATCCCACCAACATTTTCTCATTTTTTCAATCATATACAACTGATAACTGGTGCTAATCATGTAGGACCGGTCCTCTTATATTAGAATTCTTTCATTTTTATTTTCTTGTTTCCCTAAGCTTTTCTGATTCCAAACTCCCAAAATTCTTCCAATGTCAGTGACTATAAACATATTCGTGGTCGTAGCCTTATTTTAAACCTTCATTCTCTTCTAATAATAACAAATGGATTAATTACAGTCCATAGAGTCACTCAACTTTCCTTTCCTCCTTATTCTCCACAATAATCTCATTTATTTTCCTGCCACAGGCCTGATAGAGTGCCAGAAAAATTCCCTGATCATGGTGGCAAATCAAATTCTCACGAGGATAATAATATTCAATGAAAAAATCAATCACAAAACCGAAATGCATGGGTTAGCCAAAAGGCCAATCAAATACTTCTCATTTCCTTGACCTATAGTTCAATAAAAGTTGTAATTAAATCTTTTTTAACAATGATTAATTTAATAATTATGATCAAAACTAATTGCATAGAGGGGTGGTGCTCCCCTTAGTACTAACATATTTTATTAAAAAAATTGTTTTCCTCCCCCATAATTATTTGTGTGTGAAGATGTAATTTTTGTACTTTAATCATGTTATTATGATCATGTTCATTCTCCTAAACCAAATGTCCTTCAAGTATGCATCTGCATGTTATACAATCTTCAAGAGAAAATCATCTCAATTTAACATTTTTATGACAATAAAGCACACGACATCATATAAATCACATCATGAAAATAAATACAACACGATATAATGTGAACACAAAATTATAGTGAATGAGATGTGAATCACACATAGAGAGAGAGAGGGAAAAAAGAGAGAATGCCCATTTGGTCTTGTGTAGACCTAAAACCCTACATGGGTTACCTACTACTAGTGGTTCCTAGTTTACTTTATTTGAATCTCGTTTGATCATTCACTTGCCAAATAATTTGCCATCAACATGACATGATGAAATGAAAGTCAAATAATAATCATTAGAAATAAAATATCACAATCATTAATATACTTCCCTGCGAATGTCGAACTTATGATCCTCAAAATGTGCACCTCAAAACCTATAATTGTATTAGTACCAAAACCCAAGTACATATACATGTATGCAAATAAAATTAGAATATAATGATCCCTTCATACCAACTGTCCAATGTATACGGTAGTAACAAATAATCACGCCTCGTCAATATAAACCAAATTTCAATGATGTCCACGCACACAAAGGTGCCCACATAGGCACTTATTAATGTTTATGAAAAGGTTCACAAAAGTGGGATATTACAAGACATGCCAATTTAACACATTATTTGTAACAATATTTACATTCTATGGTTTCTTTGTGTCACTTTTCCATGTGGGGATTCAATTTGGCAGGAAAATCTTGTATCATTCGAATGACATAAATTCGTCATTACGACCACCAAATATTTTGCAAAATGGGTTGAAGAAATACCGATGAAATCTACCATTGATGAATAAATATTTAACTTTATCACAACCCATATTATATCTTTGTTTGGACTCTCCTCAAACATTGTATATGATGACGAGTCGTCTTTCAAAAAAATGATTAACAAGTTTTGTGCCAAATACTAAATCCACCATAACTTTTCTAATTCTTATTGTCTAGAACAGAATGGGAAATTCAAAACTAAAATAGTACCATAATGAATATATTAAGTAAAATAGTGAAAAAGGTCAGAAAATATTGGCAGAACCAAATTATTTTTGCATTATTAGCAAGGTGTACAATTGTTTGCACACCTTTAAGACTGATGACATACTCTTTCGTTTATGGGACGAAGGAAGTATCACCACTAGAACTCAAGATACCATCACTTTGAATCTTTGTTCGTGACATAATTAAGGATAAAAAATACTAGTAAAAATGCTTACACCAATTGGAAATACTAGATGGAAAATACATCCATGCTTGCTAACATTCACATTTTTATCAAAATCACTTGAGAAATGCTTATAACAAAAAGGTTCAGAATTGAGAGTTTGATGTTGGTGACTTATTTTTTAAAGAAAACCAAAAGAATAAAAACACTAATAATATTTACAAAAAATCCTGACTGATTATGCCCATTCAGGATTATAGAGAAAATTGGTATAGGGGAATATTGAATAAAAGGAAAGACTTTGAAAAATCCCAAAAATAGAAATGTATCTGTGATAGTTTTTTACTTCGGCACTAATACTCGGTTTACCAAATTCACCACTTAACACTACACCTATTTTGGATACCTCTTATTGGGGATGACTCCTACGGATAACCCGATGATGCAACACATTTATAGGGTTTGATGTCATTTTTGAGGGAATCATACTTACACATAACCCCATCCCCATTTTTCTATTTTATATAAGGCCCCTAATATGTTTAGCTTTATTAATATTTCAATATTCAAGAAAATACCAAAAAACATTCAAATATTCCATAAATACAAAACCAGTACATATATATGACTTGTTATGTTATTATATAAACTCAAACACTAATGTAATTGTGCTTTAGTACTTTACTTATCTACTTTTGCACACACTATAATTTAATGGTATACGCAAGTTAACTTCAGGATAGACCTTTTCCACAGACATATACACATTTTCTTCATGATCCACAATTTCTACATCCAAGGGAAATTTTCCACTTTAAGAGCATGCTTACATTGGGGAAGTTTTCACAAAACACTATCAAGTTATGTTTTTCACACTCTTGTCCATTAGTAATATAGATATGTTTACCAAATATCTTGTGCTAACTTATACTTGATGGCATGCACTTTATTCTAGATATTGTATTGTGATGCACTAAATGGCCACACTTCTTATTTCTATGTATTGACATCTAATGCTCTATGTTTACTTGTTACTATTTATACCATGTTCTATATTGATGTATCACATGTACTTATCTAATTATTGTAGGTCCAGGGTTTGTGTATATACCTCATGTTACTTGATGACTTATTTATTCTATTGTATATTGTTTGGCATATACTCATCCTGAACATACTTTTCTAGCACACATTATTTGACAAATACTTGTTTGTCACATCTGGTATGAGACATAATTGTGTAACACATGGTAACTACATGATTGTTACTAACATTAATTTTGATTGAGTTATCATCTCATCATGATGTCATGTTATTCATGTTGTGAAATGTATGTGGTGGGCTCACTGTGTTATGTCTTGTAATGTCAAGTCATTAATTCCAAAGATACTTTGATGTCAATTCATGTGTATGCTAACATACTTATATTATTTTCATTGTTACACTATAGTTACTTATTTATATTTTTAATGATTTTCACTTTATTCTTACTCTTGAGACCACACATATCATGCTTATTTTATAGTGATCATATCAAATGCATGTTGATTTATGCTAACAAGTTTATTACACGTGTTTTGTAATGGTTTGTTTCTATATACCTGTTATACATGATATAATAAGCCATTTTTTTGAGTTAAGTGAGACATAGTGACATCCCTCATCTTGAAAAGGGGACATATGGGTTTATTCAGAAACTTTACAAGTTTTGGATAAGAATATATAGATTCAAACATATCTGGGTAATTGCTCACAACTTGGATCAGATTTGGTCACATTTCACATAATTCATAACACCATTATTCACAGTTTAAATTCTAGTTGGTCGCATTTTACACATAATTAATATTGGAGCTATCCACTTAGTACACAAGTTTAGATCATAGTTTTTCACTTATCATAGAGTAATCTTATCACACATATTTCACATTTGGGTTTCCTCAATACCTCAAGACTAATACATACTTCCCTCAGTATCTCAAAACTAATAAATGGCTCCCTCGATAGTTTAAAACTGGTATACAACTTCCTCCGTAGCCCAAGATCAAATATAGCCTCAATATCCCACAAATTTAAATAACATATCAAGCTACCATATTAAGATTATTAACTTAGCAAGAGTTTCATACTACAAGAAAGGTGATTAAGTTAACGAGATTTTCAAGTTGTCAGCAAAGCTATTAAGCTAACAAACATTTCAATCTAGAGGCAAGGCCATTAAGTTAGCAAATGACTCATACTAATGGCAAGTCAATATTATAAACAAGAGCATAACACCAATTTTATATGAGGGAAAACCCCATGACACTAGTCACATTCAAAAAACTCGGGAAATGATTCAACATGAACAATCAAGTATAGTCAAGCTTACACACAATTTAATCTAGTACAAACATTTCGAATATATAACTTTGTAGATTCAATTTACAAATATATACACTATTATCAAACATTGATCTATGCATCTTTTTCATGTCATTACAAGTTTCACTTGGATTGGTACATTAGCATGGAAGAGTTTATAACACATCATATGACTAAGACACGAGGTTTAAATTTTGTTTTAATCAAGCATTTCTCAATACTAGTTTAAAAGGGGTAAATAATAGTACCCGAGCACTTGACAATATGAAATTTACTAATTATCTTGAAATTAATCCCATTTATACATAAATGAAAAATAAAGTTACCCTCTTGTTTTGTCTTGTGTTCCAATTCCACTAGACCACAAATATTCTCTAGCTCATCTCTTTAGGAATCATTACACTTACTACATAGAACACCTTCAAACTTATTATCTTAGAATGGATTATTTACAAACCATGGATATTTTTAGGTTCGTGACAGGTTCATTCATGAGCTTGTCCCATATTCTATGAATATGTCCCCGATACTTTTAACAGTCGTCTTTTCAAATGTATAATTTAAATTATTTTGTTTAGATGGTACTTTTGGGTCGGTTGAGTGGGAAATCATTCAAAATATCACATATATAAGCACATATACCCTAATATATTGGGAAAAAATAGGGATTCTCTATTTTACCCATTCTAAAAAGGTAAATATCAATCATTAAATTATCCTTCCTTAGAGCACTATCACAACAAAGTATCCTTCCTTAAATCCCTATCACAACAACAAGCTATTGAAATTCTAAATACATCTACATTTTTGTCATCTATCAACCATAATTCAAAAATGAAGTATTAATCATAGATTACCAATCATGAAGGATAAATGATTATATTTATCTTCTATTGTTTTATTCTATATCACGTGATTTTCATCATGGGGTTACGATACATACACATGGATTTCACCTATTCATAATAGTGGTGTGTAACACACCACTTACATTATCAATGGGGGTGTGGTGAGGTAGCCCATCCTTGTCTTTACCAATCCATCTTTATAGATTCAAGCAAGGATAATCCATATCTTCAAACAACACATTGATTGCATGGAAACAAGCCCATAAGGCAAACCTCAGAGACAAGAAAATAATATCATAGAATAAATATACACATTGTTACACTTACTTACCTTTTTGTTTATAAGAACCATTAATGTATTAACCCCCTTAGAGTGATGTCTTACAAATAATTATTGGGAGTGAGGATGATAAAAAATGGTTGAGTTAGTTAGTGGCCTCTATGAGAGATATTTTATGTTCAGTAAATGATACCTTGTATGTCATATTATTTACATCTCCTAGTCATCATTCCAAATCCTCCTACCACAATACCTTACTACCATCTACACATTTACTTACAACACCTTTACACCTTCGTTAAATCACATTTTAATCAGGTTTTGAGTTCTCATTTGACCTCCCGATGCTTCCCTAGAACACCATGATTTGTTATTAATAAGATTTTATGTCATTGGTTATGGTTGATATTGTCTGGTTATGTTTCCTCATAGTCGATTGCAGTGACCATTGTCAATTTTGTAGGATATAAGAAAATGTAATAAACAACCACGATCCTTGTTTATAAGTGTCATTTGAGACCATTCACTGCCATCACATCATCTTCTATAAGTCTTCTCATGCCCACCAAGCTTCTCTTAAGGTCTTAAAGGTTGAGATAGTTTTTCTTACACTTTAGGGACTATCTTTGGGACATTGAGTCTAGGACACTTAAGGATATGAGTTACACCAACAAGATTCACCAAGTATTTGGAGTCCCTAATCATGGTTTACTTGAGTCTTCCTTTTATTTGTCTTATGGTCCCCCACATAAAAAGTCTAATAAGGTGTACTGATACTAGGGGTTAATGTACCAATAATTTCTTCATAAAGGTAAGCATATCCAACCTTCCTTTTCATTTATACTATTGCTTATGATTTGATTTATTGATTGATGTATCATGTACATAGACTAGAATAGAGTAGTTTATTTTTTTCTATTGAATTATTCTATATCAACCCTTACCTTGCATCCACTTTATGGGCTTTATAATCATATTGATCCTTATAACCCACTTATTTCTTACAACCTTGGTTTAAATCTCTCTACATGCTTATTCTATATTATTGATATTAGTGTTGTCAAAATACTAGTAAGGCATCATCCCCTACCCTATAACTAGGATTTATAACCCTATTTCTTTTTTAGAAAGTGGATTATCATCTTCTAGATCCAAAGATTGTACACCTCTTGGTTAACGATATTGGCTTGTGCGTAGGCCCTACAATGGTCCTCTTTATATACTAATTTATATTATCTATAAGAGAACGAGGATAATGCATACACCTTCTTAGCCCACATACAATTTGGTGAACTTGACATGAATCTAACTTTTTCATTGATTGAGTTATATTCACATTATATTCTTATATTATAACAACTCAAACTCAACCTCCATATCTAAAACTTGTCTAACTATCTAATCTTAACACTTTTCTAAAAACCTTCTACCATGAATAATCTCTTTAACTCCTGAGATACTAATTGGGAATCTCTACTTAAAGTAACACCCATTTATATGGATTTCAACTTGGTAAGTTCTCAAACCAATAAAATTTCCCAAAATTCATCCAAAAAGAGGTTCACTAGATCTCATTTAAACCAACCCCCTCAAGGGGAAGAATTTGAGAAATAGGGTAATCCCATAGAGAATATATATGTTGGATATACACCTACCACATGAGAATTCATCCAAAAGATGTGTAAATTTTCTATAGAATCTCCTAAGTTTATCCAACAATGCATGAATAAATACATTTTTATTGGGATCACCCGTAAACTAATGGGGCAAGACAAAACATGTCTTATGCCACCTCTTCCTCTCATAATCAACCATATTCTTCAACCTTTATAGCTATAAACACTGGTGCACCTTAATATAGAATCCACAAAATACTCCTAATAAACCTAATAATCTTGATCAGACCAATCCCTATGTGATTCCAACTCGGCTAATCCTACAACTCATTAACCAATGAATCAAATTTTTGTTTTTACTAATAATGAATTCTTTCAAATACAAGATAAACTAGCTTGCATGAATAATCAACCTTAAAATATCCAACAGGGAGTATCAAACCAATGTCATCCCCCACTCCACCTCTTGTTCCTAATGAGACTCATCTTTTGCAACCTCCTCTAACCAACAAGGTTCTCTAATCCATTCAAAAAGAACCTCAAGTTCCTTACATAGTTGTTATGGGTATTAGAGGTATCTCCCCGTCTCTCTCTTATGACGAGGAAACTGACTCTACTTGTCATGTTAAGGCCTTTATAAATTTCTAAAAAGATTAGATTAAAGATAAATCTTATACTACTATCAATATATTGGATAATATCCTCATTAGTGACACTTTAGATTGGACCATACCCTTCCCACTAACCCCATTGTTGAACTTGAGGGGTTGTCAACATCTTAGTTGAGGACTTTCACTCTCAAGGCTTCCCAAAAAAAACATTAACATATTTGTTACTTTTTGGCAAGTTGATAATGAAACAACTCAATCCTTCATCAAACAATGGAAAACCTTATTTAATAGAGTTGAGTATACTTTATCTAAAGACACGCTCTATAAAATTTTCCTTTCTACTTTGGAACCTCACCTTCAATACAATGTTAGGTCCTTCTCTCCATAAAAATTCGAGGAAATCATTGAGAAATATAAGAGAAAATAATACTTTATACATGAATTTGAAAAATATCAACCTAAATGATCATCTCAAAATAATTTCCAAATACAAATGGGACCTTGGAATCACAATGCCATAGATAACAAAATCACATACACTCCTAAATTTAACAATTATTTCCATTATACTATCCATAACATTGAGTCATCCCATCCTTAATGTAAAAGACCCCTCCTCTTGTCATCCTCCCATAAGGACCATTATCAACCTCTCACCATGGAAAAGTTGCCAAAGTGTCTACCTAGGCCATTATGATAGTTATGGACTCCTCTTGACATCTTCCCCTATGGTACATTCAGAGTCTATTTTGTTTGTTTCATTCCAATTTAGGCCATTCCCATGAATCTTTCAAATCACTTAAGGCCCTCACTTACACTTTCTTTATTTGTCTAATATTGATCATGACGTCATAGCTAAAGAAAGACATAATGAGGCCATCAAGGTGCAGGATAATGCACAATAATACAATAGTCACAATGTTGTCCACAAGATAATAAATATATTGACTATCTATATTAAACCTCTGTCTAATAATTATAAGGGTGAGACAATTCCTTGTCCCAACAAAGAAAAATGAAAATCAACTTATTCTATTTACACCATTAAAACCACCTATAATCTCGATCTTGAACCTGTATAAAATGTGGTTAGCATGCAAGGCATGAAATGTGTGATTTCCACAATCGATATCACATATCCTCCTTATCACCCTCAGACATACAAGATTATTCAAGCATTCGCTATAGGTAAATATTTCCTAAAACCTAACAAAACATTAAATTTATAAAAACCTATCTAAATTAATGTCATCGACCATCCTAGAGCCATAAGTCTGATGTCATCCATTTTAAAACATGTTAATCTCAACATCATCATCCACTATGTTCTTAAAGGCCTGATCTAGTTTCCTATATTTCATCAAGCTTCCTACATAGTTGATGCCATGTAGTATAAGCACAAGATTTAAAAACCAGATCAACTTGATATCTTGGTCTCTTCAAATCCAATTCAGACTAAGAATTAAAATCCCTAGGTTCAATCCAACCTTTTATGAACCAACTTGGAGGAATGGGATTTGATCACAAAACTTTCTAGCCTCCCAAGAAAAATAATTTTTCTAACACTTATTTGTACTTATCCTAAACATTGTAATAATCATATATTGACACTCTTTCACACAAGTACTCCCTTGCCATCGACTTTGTGAAAAGACTCTGTCTTACATGGTTTGGATGAGATTTTACTTCAACAATACAAATAAATTTCTATTAAAACATATCTAGCCCCAAATCAATCTCTATCACTCCACTTTACTATTAACTCTATGATTCCATGTGAATTTATCTTTTCTTCGACTGATCCTCCTATTTTCATCTCCACTAACATTAGATTTGTGCAAGTCAAGCGAGCTCTCATTGATGATGGTTTTGGAACATGTGTTGTCCTTCAAAGCTTAAAAAACTCAGTGTAATCCACTAATAATGGAAATAATCCCATAATACATGTCAATGGTATAACCAAAGGCAAATGTCCACCATGTGTTGTATTTTTCTACCCATCACGGTGCCTCTTCATAATGTTAGAGTGAAATTCATTTTCAACTTTCTTATCTCTGATAACATCCTTTTTAATCAACCATGAAAACATTTATTGTGCACAAATTCCTCATATACATGTAAATGTGTCGAGTTACTTTACTTAAAATTTGTGTATGAGATTTAAATTAAGGTAACACCAACCCATAGAAATTTGAACACTCTACCCAACACAATGTCTTCAATATCCCTACTCTTGAGGAAATTCCGTGTGTTCCCTTTTGAGAGTATTAAATATTTAACTACCCAATATATTCCCTTAGAGGGTATAATGGTTGCCCCAAGATTACCAGGTACAACCTGCCTAACCTACTCAACTCAAATGATAATGAGCCCGATAAAATATTCTTAATATCGAAACTTATTACCATCTTAATTCTATTATGGATCAGTGGAACCTTAAACTAAAACCCTATTCTCACATGAAGACATTTGATACGATCTCTCTCACCAAATATTCTACCTTGTCTCCTCCCAAGGATCTTCCTTTTTCATCCCTTGGTGAAACCATTATGAAAGCCCCTGATATCAATATTTCTAATCTCGAGTATGATTATATATATTCACTTGATGACCCCTTCTTGTTTAGATACATGTAAGATAAGAATGTAGAGGTTCTATGATCTCAATGGCCATTGTAATTTTCTATGAAATATAATGATTTTGAAAAGGGGGTGTAACACCCATGTTATGCTTCAAAAAACTAAGGGAATGATTTTTATACCATTAATTACCTTTATGCCTTCAATGATTTTCAACACGCAACAGATTAAATCCAACATACTAATAAGTTTACAATTTCCCTTAATTCCTTTTTATGTTATAATTATTAACATGTTTACTTAGTTCTATACTAAGTAATCCCACATTATTAATATTCCCAAATCCATCTAGACAACATACGATAACCACATGCAACTGCAAATGGTTCTAGATCCTTCTCGATTTCCCTTCAACACTCTTTATGAGTCAGTATACATTACATACCTTTAGTTAAACCTTATTATACGTTCAGAGAACCTACACATCTTCTTAGTTCCAACCAGAAATTCACTGAAGTAACCTCCATTTGACTCCAAACACTGCTAACAAGAAGACATGGTGAACAGACAATACAATCAGTCATCTGCACTACTTTGGCCATAATTATTTGGCATTGAGTTAGCAAACCAGTTTTGATACTGCACACTAGCCTACGAAACCTATCTTCCCTTCACTATACAATTATCTCAACATAGTTATTAGGATTCCTTTTCTGTTGGTTCAATATTAAGTTTACAATTAATAATTTTAGTTATTTGTTTACAATAAGTATTTGGATTTAGTTACGAAGTTATAAGTATCATGACTCAATATTCGAGTCACATGAATCTTATCAGTGCCACCTTAGGATCCCTATAGGAAAGGGCACACTCACATAATGACCTAAGTCATTATGCCTTTGTTTCCTTCCCCATAGCCATCTCGAGATGGTACAGGCAAGGCTCATACGCCACGAATGATGCCTCACGATGCCTACCCTCCATTCAATTTTTTTAATACTTCTGTCTTGATGAATGGCTACACAGAGTTTCATTATGTTATCCAATTCATGATAGAGGTGTACAGTGAACTCATCGAGTCACTAACTAGTGTATGTACCTCATACCGTATTTAAGACAGACTATAACAACCTACGTTCATCGATTAGGTTCAGTTAATCATGGAAATAACCAATTCATAACGATAAGCTAATTATCACAAATGATCATTAATAGTCACTTGCTCAATTTAGTTTACTTAAGTCATTTGTGTACATTGGTACTATTTTTTATGATTACAATGTACCTTCATACTTTATTCCATATTGTTATAATTGTTTCATCGCTAGGGTATAATATAAACAAATATGATATTTTACAATGAATATATTTAATCGTAAACATGTAAGTTGTTGTTATTAAAAGACAACAATATGTTTCACATTATTTCATACTTATAAACTGACATATGTCATCTTGTTTATCTGTGATGAAAAAATATATCTTATTGACATACTTATCTTCCTTAAGTAGTATGTTGTATTTCTTGTTTTGTCTTACTGTTTTCGTTACATATTCATTTAATCATAATGAAATTTTAAAGCAGTTGTGTTAACATATTATACATTCATTCACAAAGAAAGCTTATTGTTAAACAATGATACAAGTATGTCTCATAACACAATCATCAATGCTTTGTACACTAATCGTTAATTTCATAATTAATAACATTCATACATATTCACAAAGTGATTATCGAAGATAATCATTTAATACATTAGGCACAATTACCTTATACAATCACAAAGTAATACTTTCACATTAAATCAAGTACAAGTACATTCATTATATTCATATGAATCAGTACAATAATAATCAACGCATGACATGTTATCCAATTCTTTAATCAATTTGTAATACTATTCAATTATGCAACTGTAAGAAAGATAATAATGTATGCATGGTCAGTTCATCGAACTTGTATGAATCAACAACTCATAATCATGTTGCATTAATTTGAAATAAAGAATATTAAACGGTTAACTATTCTTTTCCTTTGTGTTATTTTAAATCAATTAAAATAATAATAACCAAACAAGGTATAATACAATGTCATTTTTTCAAACAGACATTGTTTAATCTGAATTACCTAATCAATCAGTACTTTGAAGACAAGAATACTTGCAAGGCAATGTTACCTATTTAACAACAATGATCAAGTCCTCATCATATTAAACCAATTTATTTCAAGTTTCAGAATTCATAGACAATAGTAGAACATGCATGAGTAATGGAATAACTATCATCACATAGCCTTGTGTTATTTCTCAACACCATTCACACCTTCTAGAAATGACGACAGTCTTATCACAAGGCCAACAACAAGCAAGGTATTCATGTTAATCAACAAATCCTTCACGACAGTCAAACAATCCCCACGTAAATAGTCAGGGTTTTTACTCAACAAAGGATCCATATCTATACTTTTTTAGGACAGTTACTCAAAAACCAGATTTACCTCCAAATATGGAATAGAAAATAGATTGCAATCAAGCAAGAAATTATATAGCCCAGTTTATAGTTAGGAATTTGTTATGATTCCATACATAAGCTCAAAATGAGCTTGGACAAACTCTACAAATCTGCAATGGATTAAACATCAATTCCTTACTATATTACCACTCTTTACCCCAAATGAAACCATCTTAATTGACTAATAAATTAGTAAACATCTAATGATGACTCAAAAAAGGGCTTAAGATATTCAACGTGGTAGTGGAGAAAGAGAGTAAATGCTCCTCATTACTCATTTAATACCCAATGTTATTCCAGAACCCATTACTACCAATTATTCGAATCGACTAAGCTTTGGTCCTAAAATTCTAGTAACCAAACTGCAAAAAGGGGAGTTGATTTAGATTCTGGGTTAGTTTCAAACTTTATTACAACCTATCATACATAGGCCTAGTTAATTATCATTTACTGCAGCAAAACAAATTGCAAGCGTACCGTACATCACATATAATTATCTCAGAACCTTCGAAAAGGATTATGCAAAGTTCACACAACTGGTTATAAAACAAATCGAATGCCCTCAATAAAATAGGTTAATGTCATATTTCATTGTAACATAGTTCAAAGACTAGACTGTATACTAATCACTAGTTTATTTCAAAACCCAACTAATTTCCTATTGACCCAGAGAATTTTACAATTGGGTAGGTCAATTTTTATTTTTTTTGTTATGTACTCAGATACTACTATCCATAAATATGGAAATATACACACACCCAAAATCCAAATTATAGGAAGCAAACTAAATCTCTCAATACCCATTTATTGTCCAAGTTTTTTGCTAAATTTATTTATTAAAAAAAAAAAGATATACATACATTTAAACTCCATATTCGAGAAACCAAATGATATTTCATTATTTCAAACTAATACGACAAAGTAAGAGTTGGATATCCGTGTCTGATAAGCCTAAAAAATCTCTTCAACATTCCTTTCCACATATCTGAGAAACCAATATGCATAGGCAACAAAAATTTCCCCGGGTTTCCTTCAAAATCTCCATGAAATCGAACCCCCAAAACCCCAAAACTTTCTTATATTTAAACAAATTATATGCCAAAAAATACAACATCTATATTCAACATAGGCAAACCATAGAAATCTCAACCGCAACCAACTACCTTCTCTTCCACGCATAGATCACTAGAAGAAGAGATCAAAATAGAAAAAGCAAGGATAAAAATGAGTTTACCTTACATGCAATAGCTTCCCTATAAAGCTCACTAAACCTAAGAATCATGCATGTAGTTAATGCCTTAATTTCCTCATAGTGCCACGTCTATGGCTTCATTTAATTCACTAATTTTCCCTCCAAGAGTATGGTGGTGTGTTCGAGCGGTCAAAGAATTTGATTAACAACTTAACCAACAAGGCCATGGAATGGCATATCCTGTCGTTGGGGCCTGGAATAATTTGTGCAGGTGTTATATTTTGCTGGCTTTTTGGCTAATGTCTGAAATGAGTGTAATTGGTTTAGAAGATTTTGCACATACAAATGCACAACTACAGTGATCAAAGTTCTTGACAAAGTGAGAGGGTATATGGAATCATGAAGAGGCTATGTCAAATCAGGCTTGGGCAAGACTAGCCAGAATTGTATCGATATTTGCAAGCACACTGAGGGACATGGAATCTTAAAAGTCAGAATTGGCATGCTAGCAGTAGTTAATATTTTAAAAAAATGCGACGGCATCCTAAATTTTCCAAATAAAGGCAGTGTATTCTGTCTTGCTAAATATGTTAACAATGTTGAAATTGCACGTCCCAATCGTGGTTGAAACGACTTATTCGAGAAAATGAAAGACCGATCTTTTGGACAAAAACTACATAAGCATTTATTATGACTAGAAATTTGATTACAAGCCAACAAAAACACAGCAATTAGAATAGCGCTTAAAATTAGAAAATCCCGGTGAGTAAAAGCAATCAAGAACTTTATAGTCGCGTTGAAAGAGATCCCTAACATTCTTGGCATGTTGTTTGTGGTGCACAATAAAACTTGGGAATGTGACGACAAATAACATAAAAAATGCTCCGAATTGCAGCTGCAGACACACATGATAACCATAAGCCGTGTTCTGTTTGCATCATAGTGTCCTTTCAACCGTGAAGGGTACACAAAATTTGTTTCCATTTGTAAATAGTGTAGCAAGTGTAAATTAAATTTAAATAAATGTGTTTCCATGGATCAGGACATTGCTGAAATGGTAGCAATAATTTCCATGTTCAAGTCTTCTGTTAATTGTTTTTAGAGTTATTTTGTTCCGTTACCTTGTAACATTTTCTACAGGTTACCCTTGTATTCAAGTTTCACAAATTCTTTCGCTCTTCCTGATTCTTGTAGGTGGGATTGAGATGAGTTGCCCAAACTATTGGTATTTCTGTAAAAAGAGTCGTCCAAGTAAAAACTAGGCATATGAGAATGGGGGCATACGCGAGATTAAAAAGAAATTGTTGTAAACTAATAAAAACAATAATATGAAGAAAAACTGTACCAGAACAATAATATTCTGTTAGAGCGATGTAGGTGAAATTTTGGTTGAACAGGAAATGAAAGATAAGATTCTAACCACATATTTTTCAATAGTTAAGGTTTTTTGCAGCGAAATGGTAAAAACGTTTATTTTTTAATCATCTGCATTTATCTTTGTAGGTCAACATCTCATGTGTTTCTTGATATAGTTCAGACCAAGTTGGGCGAGGGATAAAGTGCAAAGGAAAAAAAGTCTTTAAGTTTGAACAAATATTTATTTTGTAGTGTTGTTATTTTCTGAAAAACACATAAATATGTCAAAGGGACTACTGCAATTGTGCAGGATGTGTATTATGTTCCTTGACTGTAGTTCGTAAGAAGAGAAATTTGTCTTCACTAAGTATGGTCTTCTAAGGACCATGGAACCCAGTACAAGTTCTAGTGACAGTAAGGCTAAAGTAAAGTTGTTCCAGATTTTCTAGGTGTGCTGAATATTTTCTAAGATTCACAACTGCTCCTATTTTCCATTCAAAAAGGATGTAATTCACAGGCGCAAGTAGTTTAATAAGGTTTGCAAGTTCTGCTATGTACAATTATGTATTGAACTCAAACTATACACCCAATATAAATTGTGCATTCCATAAATTGAAATTGAAAATATACAAGATGAGAATGCAATACACATATGAAAGATGTGTAGAAAGCTAAGATGAAATGGCTAAAAAAAGGTGCAAACTATTATGTATATACAATATTGATATTGTTGTTTATATAAGGGACATGATAAAGAGTAGATTTTTAAAAAAATTACAAAAGCTGGTTAGCAAAACGCTGTATCCAGGAATGAGTGTGCAATGAAAACCAATTCAAAAACACGCTCTTGAACTCGAGCAAACTATAGAGACTAATATTATATTCTTTACATGGGAATGGTTAGTCACATCTCTTGCAGGGGAGGAGATCTTACACACATCCCACATCGCCAGTTCTCATAGTGCTTCCGTGGTCGTCGGTTCGAAGCCCCGACAATCTGATCAGTTTGTAATGCGGCGATGATGAGATGGAGTGCTTTTTTCTGGCGCCCGTCGCCCATGGGCACATTGTTGAGGGAGCCGCCGATGGTCAAATATCTATGACAATTCTTAGATAATGACGAGGCTATTTCACGTTGTAGTTGTTGTAGTAATAGAATTTGGAGTCCATGCTCTCGTAGCACGAGCTTGATAGGGATTCTTTAGCGCCACATTTTTTGCATCTTTTCCCTCATCTTTCTCACCGCTCCCAACCTCCTCTTTTCCATCATTATCCTTTTCCTGCAACCACACAAAAATCCGGGCTTTAGGATTTCAGGAAGCGAACAAGCCACCATTATAACTCACTTATTCCATTCGATTTTGTAAACATTTTTTGAATGCAGGGGATGAGAATTGCATGATACTTAGGTCTTCCTGGTTGAAAGTAGATGACCTCTTGACGCCTTTGGAGGGGAAAATAGCAAACTGGGATTGTCCTTCCCGAAAATCTTAAACACCGGATCGAATCCCTCGCCCTCTCCACGCATTTACTTACTATTTTCTTTTCGTCTGCCATCTCACCGATAAAAAAAGACCAGGTTTTCCCATAAAGTCGGTTGTTGATATATGTAAAGAACATTTTGTTTACGTCTCAGGGAGCCAAGCACCTGAGAGAAACATGTTTTTCTTAAATATGGACTGTGTCGTAAAGATTTTGAGCAGAAGCAGCTACGGATACCGACGCAACTTGGTCAGTGGTAGTAATAATCCTTCCACCACTATCTTTTGTTTCCCTTGTATTCGCTATCACAAGCCTGATTATCTAGCTAGGCTATTTGAAGCGAGCATTATACTTACACCAACTCCGACTCTAACTCTTCCTCTGCCTCTGTCTGCTTGCATTGTGCTGGACAACAATGAAAAGCTCTGAAACAAAACACTGCCCTCACGCTATTGCAAATAATAAAAAATTGTGGAGAAGAGAAAAACCATGTAAACAAGAATGATTTAGACAATCATTAAACTCCCTGGGACGAAGTTCATAGGAACATTAAATTCCAAATTACTTAAAAAATTCAGAGGTATAAATTGACGGAGCCACTTGTCTCATGCAACATTCAATGTTGAGTGTTCGTATTTTTTATTTATGTTTAAACTATAGGAATCCAACATCCACTAGCAAATAAATGTCATACATAAGATTTATTGTCGGGGGCATTGGTGTAATTACTATGATATTTATGACATTTATTGTCTTTTCTAATGTTTAAACTATACAAAGGCAAAAAATTAAGAAAATCTTGTTTTTTTAATGTAAAAAATCCAAAAGGCTTATAATAATTAATTCAAGCCTATCAGGAAATTGAATTAAATGTTTTAAAAATAATAAATAATTATACATTTATGGAAAACTATACAACATATTTATAAAGTGCCACTTGGAATTTTGTAATTGGTTTCTTAATACAAATGAAATGATTTGTTGGTGCCTATAAGACCTACCTACGGCAGGATAATAACCAAAACTTGCATGTTGGAGTATGTCCAAATCAATAATCAAACAAAATTTAGTTCAATAACAATATTAATAACCGATATTTTGCATAGTTTGCATGGGGGTATATACGAGTTGTCGAAGTCCATTCGAACAAAGTAATAATAAATAATGTGTATGGTGTGGTAAAACATACCAGTCAAATAACCAACATAAAACACTCCCCATGATCATAGTATGGTTAAAGACCATAAAAATTAACTTGATGAGTATTGTTCCATACCTATGGTGGTCAATGGACCCCTAGGTTTTAATCCATTATGTCACAATAAACAAGGTAATGTCTAAGACCTAAAATATATGAATTAAAACAATAACTTAGCCAAATCAATAAGGTCTATGACCCTTTCCTTTATATATGAAATAATAAACTTCTCATTTGCTATATTACATGGCCAGTTCCGATGTCATCCATACATTAAATGCAAGACATGTTATCGAGATAATATGTTTACCTTTATCGCAGACCGTAAATATTACCTATAGAAAAATGAAGACTTTCGTAATGGATTACGCTCTTTGACCGCCAAAGTCAAACACTAGGATGGTTAGTCATATCATTGAAAAGTTATGACGTAATTCCCAACACAGAATAATGCAAATATAACCACATGAAAAATTTATCAACATCGCGAAATCATCATATACAACAAGCAATTTGGAGCACTATCTCTCAAGCAAGTACAATAACGAACTAGGTCTATCATCGATCCGAAAAATCACCACATATAACCACAAGATGAAGTTCAATCACACAAACAAGCATAACGAGAATAAATTGCGAGTTAATATATAGTCAACGGACATAAGGTGATGAATGCAGTTGTGGTGTTGGGTATGCACATACGCACATGTATATACTTCCTTACAGAAAAGATGTGCGTGTGTATAATTGCATACACAGTATTGCATCGACACCAGTCAGTATGCTTCTGCGGATTATTTATTACCTCTTAATTCATTCTCACAAATAAAACATAATGAAAAAGAGAGATGTGAGAGGGGGTTCTTCATCATCATATTCCCCAAAATCCTTACTATCCTCTCTTAATCGTAATATTAAATTCATCCATTTAACCTTTCCTTCAAATGCTAAGAATCAAGACATTGAGTGTAAGGATGATGACCAAAAATTATCTTCCACTCCTTTTAGAGAAAAGTGGGATTCAAACCTCACCTTTGATTCCCTAGCTAAGTCTCTTATTCCCTTACCTATAAGTGACTCAAATCCTAAAGCACAATCTGCGTTGGTTTCTTTAATTCACTCTCTTGTTTGGTCATGCTCATACGCGGGGTTGAACTCAAACATGTAATATTGTTTTTTCCCTTTCTATTTGTGTTGTCTACATGCCTAACTTAAAATTCCCCTCTCATACTTGTTTATCTCTTGGGTTGTACATTCATATATGATATCCCACTTATCTATCCATTTTTTTTTTGTTTCATCTATGTCCTTTATCTTTTGTCAGGCTCTTCTTACATTGCTGACTTTAGCTACCTATCCTCCTCCATGCCATTAACTTTTTTATGTGACTTAAGAGACGAATCATAATAACCACTTCTATTGGGAAAATCCTTGTTTCTACTAGGATTATCTCGTATTGAATTGATGTTTTGCTCTTAAATGTAATTGTAATTAAACATTTATGGATTCTCTCAATGTGCCTCTACTTTAGACCTGACATACCGTTAGCCCAAACTTCACATTTTTATAACACCACTAGAACTGTTAGTTGTCCATACATGACCTTGGTAGTATTCTAATCCCACAAATCAACATCCTTGCATTTTTTTTTAAGAGAGTACAACACTCTTCACCCTTAGATTCCATTTGCTATGCATGCTTCTCATTTGAGTTTATTGGTGAAATCAAGCATTAGGTACTTGTATTATGAAATTATCTTGAGTGGGCTTTCTTTGAAGAAAAAGCTTATATGCATTTTTTCTTTTCAATGTGAGAATATTGTGATCTTAGTTTGCTAGTGTTGAATTGCATCCTAACCTCTTTGCAAAAATGTTCTAAGGCTTTTAGATGATCTCTTAGCCCTTGAACTATAGTTGCGATCTAAATAAGATTGCATGCATACAAATGAGATTTATCAAATACCTAGTTATGTGGACACTCATCCCGTCCATGACCACCCCCATCCACCCACCCCTCCAGTTTTATCTATCTATTCTTCGAGTTTATCAATATAGAGCCCAAATAGGATGGGTGACAAAGGACATCCCTGCTTGAATCCTATGTCACTACTAAGGTTTTTTTATAGCTTCATCAATCAAGATTTTCTCGGTGGAAGATATCAAACAAGGTACAAAGAAATTGGAAGGGGGTAAGACACAAGATATATACGGGTTACATGATGAATATATAAAATGGGGAGCTGAACCTCTTGCTCCACACATCACAAGAGTCTTTAACAATGTCACACACGATGGATTTCCGACGGAATGGATAGTTAGCGTAGTTATGCCCCTCTACAAAAATGGTGATGTCAATAATCCTTCTAACTACCACACTATAATGGTCAACCCTCTTCTTGGAAATCTTTTCGAGAGCATGGTAGAGTGCACAATCAATAGTTCAGCTGGAAAAGAGGGAAAAAAAGCTAAAGGGAAGATAAACTTTAGACCAAAGCACTCCACGATTGATCATTGCATCAATTTTAGAAATTTGATTGAAAAATTCTAGGACATCTAAGGGGATGAAGTATTTTGTTACTTTGTTGACTTTAAAAGCCTCTAACACAGTGCCTAGGGAAAAACTGTGGAATAGGATGAATGAACTTGGGATTTCAGATAAGGATAGAGTTGTAATACATAAACTTTATGAGCAAGCTAAAGCTAAAATCAAAACTAGCAAGGGCATGTTCGAATGTTTTGGCAGCGATATTGGTGTCAAACAAGGATGTCCTTTATCTCATACTCTTTTTGGATTACACATAGATAAACTTGAGGAATGGATAAATAAAACAAATGGGGGTGGTATCCAATTGGCAGGATATGTGGTGAAGTTACTTCTTTATGTAGATGATCTTGTTATAATGGAAAAAACTACCAATGTTTTAAGGGAGCATTTGAGGGCCTTAGAACTCTTTTGCCAAGAGGTCGGGATGCAAGTGAACACTAGCAAGACCAAAGTTATGATATTTTCGTTAAAAAAGAAGAAGCAACATCTTACCTTTATTTTTGAAGACAATCCACTAGAAATTTAATGGAAGAGTACAAATAAATTGGAATTGCTTTTCATAATAAACTTAACTAGGAGACTTGTGGAGTGAAAATGATTTAGGGAGGATGGAAAGCATTTTATCTACTTTACGACAGGTGTAGGAAAGCAAAATTATGGGATTGGAACACCAATAAAATGCTCTTTGTTTTGCTAGTCACTCCAGTTGTCCTCTATGGGTGTGAAGTTTGGGGGAGTAGTGTCAAATCACAAGTGGATGCAACTAGAGAGAATCCAAAAACATCTTATCACTAGTAGCATCAAATTCAAAACAATAGTCCCATATGAGATCCTTTTGGCCGAAACAGGGACTTTCCCGATGGAGGCATCAACATTAATCCAGTTGATAAGTTATTTTAAAAAAGTTGAAAACATGGATAACCATCGTTGGCCCAAAATGGTCGTTGAGGAGAAGTTGGGCCATAGGAAGAAGATGTGGATGAAACAAAACAACAAGTGGATGAATAAATGGGACATCAAGCTACAAAATTTTCCTAACACCATTGTAGAAATAAAAAAGTTTGTCTTAGAAAAATTAAGGACTGCCACGTGGACAAAACAAATTGGTCGAAAAAAATGTACTATTTTAAGGAATTCAATCCCATATGGGAGCATAGTGAAAAAAGGTATCTATAGGCCACTCTAAAGGGTATGGATAGAATGTTAGTGGCTCAACTAAGGACCAGATCACATCATCTTAGGTGCGAGATTGGTAGATGGACAGTCAGAAAATTGGGAAGAAAGAACTTGTATTTTCTGCAATAAAGGGGTGGTTGAAACTGAAGGGCACTTCATTTTGGAATGTGCGACTTATGAGGATATACGATCACAATATGATTTGAAGGTGGGTAGCCTAAATGAGTTATTTGATGAGGATAGACTCCACAAAACGAGTGACTTCTTGATTAAGATCCATAGTAGAAGATTTGACATCGAAAGAAACTTGAAAATTTCTCAGGGTTGCGTCTCTAGGTCCCTTAGACTGCTTGGTCTCGTGGACGTCATTAAAAATATTTTATTCATTCATTCATATGCATTATTTTCTTAGTTTTAACTTACTCATATAATCGATGAATTACTTTCTTGTAGAACTCCAAGTTCCTACATCCTACCTTATATCTTTTTTCATAGTCATCATCAAAACAAGTAAAGACTTCTCCCTTTTTCATCCCAAACTTTTTCGATTAAATACTTGAAGGAGATTGATTATTTGTTAACCAAGCCAACGTAGGTTTTGATGATATTCACATCCAATATGAAAACGACTCGAAGGTGGACAAATAAAATGAGTTTCTCGAAAAAACAAGACTTGAAAAGATCATAGGTTTTGTGCTCAAGATCCACATTAGAAGATCTGATATTGAAAAGAGTCTGAAATCATCTTAAAGTCTCAGCTTTTGGTCCCATAAACTCTTGAGTCTCGTGGAAGTCATTAAAATCTTTCATTTCATTTCATTGCAAATGAAGTCTACAAAACGTAACATACCTATATAAAAAAATCAAAGCATACCTAAATGTATGGGACGGTACAAAAATGGTCGTTTAGAAAACAGAGTGTTCCCCGAGTCCTGAAATCTTACCGCCGTTTGTAGCTGCAGAAGCCCAAAAACAATGCCAAACGAGTCGGCCATATCTGGTCTTCCATTGCAACTGACACAGAGCTCGAAAGATGAAAAATGGAGGAAGAAGAAGGAAATATGGCTGGTGTTGATGGGCATCGTGCTCCACGCAGTCTACATGATGAGCATCTTCGACATATACTTCAAGACCCCTATTGTACATGGAATGGATCCTGTGCCCCCTCGCATCACTCCTCCTGCCAAACGCCTTGTTCTTGTCATAGGTACTCGAAATCTTCACATTTTTTATTTCTTCAATTCGTTACAGCATGGTCACTGAGATGGATCAAAGCTAAAATTGACCCAAAAATGAATGAGAATGAATTTCCACACGGGCTTTCGACATTCAAATAAAACAACTTACTTTCGCTTCGGAGTGTAATAGGTGTTGAGTGTTTTTCAGTTGATTTACTTTAAACATTTCTCCCACTTTTCTGGTCCTTTTCTATGTTTTCTTTTTAGGATCCCTTCCTTTCATTACACCCATTGATAAATATTTTGGCAGCGTTTATAGATTTGCCAATTTGGAACGGGATTCCTGGTGAAAGTTCCCAGGTTGATGTGTTAACATCTTCCTTCTCTTCAGTACTAACATCACTCATTTGTTGGTTCCCTTGCCTTGTGATTATTACTAATGTCCACGAGGTAAACATGGTTGGGAAAAAATAACTACTCCTGGAAATTGGTCATCAAAAAGATGACTTAATACACCTGGGTGAAAATCTCACAAAAATATAACACCTAACTCGAGGAGTGTCTTGCAAATTGTTAGTCCTTTCTTGCATTATTCAAGGTCACTTGACAGACTGGTTTTATAGAAGCTCCAATCCCAAATACTTAATATGTTGGTTTTTTATATAAATTGGCCCGTTGGTTTGCCAAAAGAATGCGATTCCTTTCATACCATCCCATAAATCCTTGATTTGGGAAAGCAGGGACTTATCTTGGATAATCCATATTTTTAAGTAATCAACAAAACTTGTACTTTTAAATAAGATTTGAAAACTGAATCAATTCTAGTACCAGTTTTTCTACTCATTATTCAAACAACAAGGCATTCAACATGTGGAATGAGAATCTTACTCCATTTCAATCCGATAATTCACTTCCCATTGAGGCATCAATTCCAAAAACAGTCTATATGAACTCACATACTGAATGTTTTGAAACGATGGCATGAACTCTACCTCTACCTTAGGTACCTCCAATCTTAATTCATGAAAACCCCATAACATTAATATTTTGTGTCATGTCCCCTTTTCGAGATAATTCTGTTTGAAGACCTTGGCCCATTTTTCTTCCTCATGGGTCCAAGTGAACAAGTTAGAGGAAGCCAACGATGTCATCATGTGCTTAATTTCATGTTTATTTCTTTAATTGACATTGTATTCGTTGGTGAGCTTAGCCTACAACAATAAATAAGAAATAAAAAGATATTGGTGAGCATGTAGGCTAAAAAAAAGGGAAAATAATAATAAAACAAGTCTAATTGTGGTCAGCCTCATTCGAGAGCCCCAAGACTTGGTGCCACCCTCTTATTCTATTTGGTGATTATTCATATTTTGGTAAAAGCTGGCTAGTGTAGCCCTTTTACCCTCTCTCTCAAGGACAAAACCCTATGGGTTGAGGACCTCATCCAAGGACGAAAACCCTTCATGAGATTTTGGTGTGCAAGTTGGTTTGAAAGGCAATAAATGATCTATTTCTTGCATATTTGGTTTCTTTGGTGCCATATTATATTTGTTTAGAGTGGAGCGACCCACCTTGGAGTCGGAATTTGGCATGTGTTATACTAATTTGGCGATTATGAAATTAGTAGCTTATTCTTTATAATTTATAAGGCCAATATCGTGAATTTCATGAATTTTGGTGCTTCCTAAGTTAAATTGTGAATTTTTAAAGTAACACTGCAGACAAGGGTTTCATGAAATTCATATCTCCATATCTCCATATCTCCATATCTAGGGTATTAAAAATCAAATTTCTTGCATTATATGATTGTTGATGTTATATCATAATTTGAGAGACTTAAGTGAAGTTGATTGGAAGGGTTTTGAAGGCACGAAGGTGTGGTTGAAACCCCAAAACAAGTTGCTGCCCTAGAAAAAGGTTTAATTAGCAAGTTTATAGGTTTATAACAACAACTCTATAAATATGATTTGTGAGCTTTTAGCCATTTCTTGAGTCCCCCTGAAAAGGGGCATTATAGTGGTATCAAAGCATCATCCTCCCAACCTGTGAAGCGTGGAGAACAAGTCACAAGGAAAGATAGCGGATGTACTAGATAGGCTTGCCCTAACCATCCAAAATATGCAAAGTGATGGTTCGCTCAAGGAAGAAAGGGTTTCAAGGATTGACAACTTGACATTAGCATATCGAGCCCTTCTAGAAAAGGTGCGTGATACCCTTTCCTTTGAGGATTTTGTGGAAATAGAACATCATAGAGTGGGGATCGACACAAGGCATAATGCCTAAACCTCATCAAAGGACTATGGTAGAAAAGTTTCAGCTATAGATGGGAAAAAAACCTCCATTGTGAAGAAGCAAGTTGAAGAGCATGTGGTGGATCAGTTACAAGGTGGAGAAGTCATGATGAAGATCGAAGATGCAACTTCCTTTTATAGCCACCCTTCCGTGGTGACAAAAGAGGAAGATATCGACCATGCTAAGGAGGAAGAACCATCGCAGCAATTGTTTGGGGTGATGGATCAGCCTTCGGGAGCCCTAGAAGCACCCACACCATTGCCAAAGGTGAACCCTTGATTGATTTTCCTTACAACCCTATGAAAGCACAAGAGGAGGGAGAAAGGGCTAAGCAAGAACCAAGAAAAATGGAAGGTAAATAATTTTTAATTGTTAATAACAAGTCTGTTTCGGTACAGGTATGGGTACGGATACGGGTACGGGTTCGGTACGCTGAAACAACAATTTTTTAAAAACCTCGGGTACGATACACTTTTGTGTACGTTATATATATATAATATGTATATAAAACTCTAAATTTAAAGAAGCATTTGCATACTTATTGGAATTTAATACTCATACAACTTAAAATTATTCATAGAACATGAAAACAAATTTCCAATACTTTGAGAATTGAGACTTGAGTTTGTATTGATTCATAATGTTCAAAACATAATAGTTAATAACATAAGACTGTATTATAGATTTGATAATTCATTATTAATGCCTTAAGCTTGAGTTGGACATTAAAAACCATTTAAAGTTTGTCGCTTGTAATATGTAACTAGCTTGGAAACCATAAGAAATTGTCCTCAATTCTTCTAAAATTGTGTTGTTATGTGTTCTCTATGCATTTTATACATTTATTCTCATCCTCCATAGTTAGTCTAGTAGAGGGAGCTGTGAAAGAATTTATGAGCATTTTATACATTCTGAACTGAGATTGAGGAAGCTTATAGAAAGCTTTAAGGTTTGTCCATTCCATCCACTTCCCAAATCTATACAAGTCATGAAATATTTTAATTCCTTTCTCAAACCAAAGGAGGGCAGAACAACCTCTTGTCAAGGCAAGGATCTTGTCATTATATTTATGATTCGATGAAATCAATTTGTAGGCTTGGCACCTAATTTCAAATGAAGAGAAGATAGGCTGCCCAACCACCAACTACCAAGTGCTTCACTTGTTCCCATGCCTTTCAAATTGACTGAAGAATAAAGGACCTATGAGGAGCAACAAGAAAGCCCCCAAATAGTAAGTCAACCAAATGAAGTCCTTTTCATCTCTCTTGACCCTTCGGAGCCTATTGGCAATATTGAATCTCACACGAACTTTCCAAAGTTCAATTCCAATCAAAGCCCTCATGTTTTATTTATTTTTTTTGCACTTTAAAAAAAGAAAAAACTGTGAGTACTTTGTGGGTACTCTATTTTATTTATTTATTTGCACTTTAAAAAAAAAAAACTGTGGGTACGTACCCACAACATAGTACTTGGGACGTACCCGTACTTGGTACGTACCCAGCCTGGTACGAGGGGTCTAGGGTGTTTCCGTGCAGTCTTGGTTAATAATATTCCCTTCAATTCTAATGGTTGCATGTGGAAAAATACTAAGGGAACTTGGGAGCATGAGCAAAAGGATGAGGGGAAGCTTGAGGAACAAGAGTATGAAGTGAATAGCTCAAGCAATTCTCATATGACAATAGAAGATGGAGTTGTTGAAGAAGAAGATTTGGTGGTCAAGAGATCTAAGGCCATGGCGCTAACACCCATTGTTGTCCTAGAGAGTCAACATTACGAGGTAATTAATGATCATTATTTGGTTAATGCTGATGATAGTTTAGCATGTGATGAATCCAGGGTTGAAAAGAAGGGTGATGAGCAAGAAGGGGAAGCGAAAGGGATGGTTGGAACCCATTTCCCAAATAGAGACGATAACAATAAGCTTGCTGGTCTGTTTATAACAACAATCAATAAAGAGCAAAATAATGAAGAATTAGACTTGGGTAAGAGCCACAAAAACATCCCAAGCACATGTGAACAAGGTATGGAAGAAGTGCAAAAGGGGAAATTACCAATTATAAAAGGAGCAAAGGGAAAATGAAATGAATATCTTGTTGATAGTCCAAGGAACAAACATATTCAAGATTTACTGCCTCCTAGTTCGTCATTACATGGAGCTAATCATCATAATCAATTTGACACAAACGTGGGAAAAATGAAGAGCACATTGAGTAGTAAGGGGTACTTACACCTTTTCAGGCAAACTCCAAGTTATGCATGCATCAAGACAAAGGTTGCTTTATGCACAAGGACTGAAATTGGATTATCAAGAAGCAACCCTCTTCCCAAGGCCCACGGTATGCATGCAAAGGTAATTACTTCCTCTTTCCTTTTGGTTTGTAATCCATTTGGTATACATGTGTTTGAGGGTAGAATTTGGGGTCACAATGATGGTTGTGTTGATGTTATCTCAACAAGTCTTATAAGGTCAAGAAGATTGGAAGAATCTCTCCATGAAGCACTTGAAGAGGTGGCTGGACTGTTCCAAACAACAGTGAAAAGGAGGTCTTTGGATGGAGTTCACAACCTTAATAAGAAGCCAGAAGTTACCTAAGGCAAGCACCGACAAATTTGGAAAGAATGCAAGAAAGAAAAGATCCCATTTGGTGAAGATATCATGCAAATGAAGAGTGCTGATCCAAACTCAGAAGTTCTGAATCATAAGGACATCATGGGCAGTCCATGGTATGTGAGTATTTCATCTCTCTTGCCGGCCAAATTGTCATTTCATGTATGTTGCCATCTCGCACAATTGGTTAGGAAGGATGTCTCATGCTTGTTATGTTTTCCAATGACACAATTACTGAGCTATCATCATGATAAAGGTATGGGTGTTATGAGACTTGAGAAAGGAAGAATCACCTATTTCAAATTTAGTACTTGGGGTAAATTCATCTTGGTTTGTGTTGGTGTAAGGAAAATGTCAAAAACCACTCTTGGAGAAGGTAAGCCTAGTGGTTCTGTTCCTAATGGATACTCCTTGCAGAGCCCTCTTTTGCTATGACATTGTTGCATGGGGACCGTCAAAAGAAGGATTGCAATTCTGATTTTTCTATCAATAAGGCGCTGACCCATGGTTCCATGTACGAGAAAAAGGTAAGGAAGATAAGGAGAAAGGGCAGCATTCGTGTTTTGGTACATGATATACATACTTGTCAACCATTCCGGGTGAAGAGTCTTCTTTGTGAACAGGTAGCCACCATGCTTGCAGCTCATGGTACCACAGATAATTTCACGGAAGGGGAATTTGAAAGAAAGATGGGGCTGAGTACGGTTGATTACAAAGGTTCATGATCACCATAACTAAGGGGATAGTTCTCACTATTTCCATAGATAGGTATGAACTTTGCATTGAATTCTTTGTTTCAGCTGGGATAGAACTTATTTTTGGGATACATTGGATTTAATTTTTGGAGGAATTCATGGTAGCAAAGCAAGGGGAATTTCATTATTGTTCTCCTTTTCATATATCAGCTCATGGGAAGAACATAATTACAGCTGGGCATGCACAAATTCAGCCTCCAAATAAATTTATAAAGGGAGAATTTAAGTTGCTGATCATGATGATGAAAGTTGACAAGGTTAAGCAAAGGGGAAATGAACTCTACCCCTTACCAGCAGTCCAGAAAAGGCGGTTCATGGCTGAGTTTGCAAACTCAAGTTTGACAAGCAATATCATGGGAACATATGGAGAGAAAGTCAAAAGGTGCATGACCGATATTTCTTTACCAGCTCTCCTATATTTTATTTTAGGCATCATATATTCCCTTCCTAAAGGGGAATTGGTGAGTTACAGTTGTGGTAGTGATAGTATGGATGCATATTAGCCAAACAGAGAGGACATGGGGTTTGATAGGCACAAGAGGAAGCTGATCATCATGCCTACAAGGCATGAGAGAGGATGGATAGAAGATCATTTTTTTTGAATAAGTTGGTTTCCTGTGCAGGTACAAAGAAGGAGCAACTAAGATTTATTTGGGATCCGGGTATTTGCAATTGCTTGGGGACAAACAATTGCGAGAGGGGAGGACTGTCATGTCCATTTTTTGAGATAATTGTGTTTGAAGACCTTGGCCCATTTTTCTTCTTCATGGGTCCAAGCAAACAAGCTAGAGGAAGCCAACAATGTCATCATGTGCTTAATTTCATGTTTATTTCTTTAATTGGCATTGTATTCGTTGGTGAGCCTAGCACCCAACAATAAATTAGAAATAAAAAGATATAGGTGAACATGTAGGCTCCAAAAAGAAAAAAGAAAATAATAATAAAGCAAGTTTAATTGTGATTGGCCTCATTTGAGAGCCCCAAGGCTTGGCGCCACCCTCTTATTATAAATAGAGGTTGTTGGCATTAGTTTGGGATATGTTCGGTGATTATTCATATTTTGGTGAAAGTTGGCTAGTGTAGCCCTTTTATTCTCTCTCTTAAGGATGAAACCCCTTGGGTTGAGGACCTCATCCAAGGACAAAAACCCTTGGTTGGGAAACTTGTGAGACGAAAACCCTTCATGAGATTTTGGTGTGCAAGCCGGTTTGAAAGGCAATAAAGGATCTATTGCTTACCTATTTGGTCTCTTTGGTGCCATATTATATTTGTTTAGAGTGGAGTGACCCACCTTGAAGTGAAAATTTGGTATGTGTGGTACTAATTTGGTAATTATGAAATTACTAACTTATTCTTCATAATTTATAAGTCCAATATCTTGAATTTCATGAATTTTGGTGCTCCCTAAGTTGAATTGTGAATTTTTAAAGTAACACTACAAACAAGGGTTTCATGAAATTCGTATCTCCATATCTAGGGTATTAAAAATCAGATTTCTTGCATTATATGATTGTTGATGTTATATCATAATTTTAGAGACTTAAGTGAAGTTGATTGGAAGGGTTTTGAAGGCACGAAGGTGTGGTTTGAACCCCAAAACTGGTCGCTGCCCTAGAAAAGGGTTTAATTAGCAGGTTTACAGGTTTATAACAGCAGCTCTATAAATGTAATTTGCAAGCTTTTAGCCATTTCTTGAGTCCCCCTAAAAAGGGACATTACATTTTGTTTAGAACTTTTTTCTTCCAGAACACTAGGAAGATGCTATAATCTTCACGACTTTAGCCTTTCTAAAATAATATTGTCCCATGGGTATATCAAGCTGTTATATTCATTTTATAGCATTTGTGTTCCTTTACACCTTATTGATGTTGTATATTTTGTTCAACTCTTCAATCCACTTCATACGAGTAACAAATCCTCCAATGGAATCTCTTTCCGCACATGTTTATAAAGGAAGTTATGAATGCAATGAGAACCATGAAAATCAATCAGAATGTAGGTCGTAATTCAACTTAGTTTCCCTCTAGGGACACTTAAATTTGAGGAAATAAGTCTATCAAATGGGACCATCCCAATATTTGCAGAATTGCCTCATTCATATGTTTTTCTTTACATACCGCGACGGCTGTTATATTCTCATTCTTTTCTTGTTCACCTTTTTTTAATTCAACCCTCCTAGCTTTGCTTCCTTCCCAAAGCTCTCTCTTTAGAAAACATGGCTTATCCTCGAAGAGTTAAGAAATCTGTTTTTGATGCCACTATTACGTATTTGGATATTGTATTTACAGGAGATAACACAAGTAAAACAAAACAACGACAAGTTACTTGAAATTTGGAGACAAATTTTGTTCTTGAAATGGAGATCGTGTCAAGAACATGACCCAAGGATCTTAGGAAGCAAGGAACAAGGGATATTATATAAAATAATAGAAACTGAGTGACGCATTTCCTAGTACCTACGACGCATCTTGGGTATGCGAGACATGGACGGGGGCGAAGATGCCTCTTGAGTAAATAGGATCACTCTAAAGCTTTTTTGAAGTCTCCCACATTCTCCCATGTCACCCTTATGCATGACCCCATAGGATAAGGAAATATAAAAGATATTTATTCTAAGCCATTATAATCTTATTATTATTATATGGGATGTAAAATGATGTTTTAAATTTCGATTGAGAGACACATCAACAAAGTGGCTATCCCTATGTACTAATATGCAGTTTTTAAGTTGTGAAGGAAGAATTTGTGAAATTTTACATTCATAACATGTTGATTATGTGATTTTTTTGATTTATAATTTGATTTATATTTGTGGGTTTTACGGACTTTATGTCATTTAAGGAGTGTAAGCAGTTTGAGAAGGTTTGCAATCTCTCCGGTTCCCATTGAAATGCAAGCCTAAAATTAGCAGGAAATGACCATTTTCATGTCAGAAGTGCCTCAGAAATGGCGTGGAACTGTTTTTTGGGACATTTCAATTTTAAGAAACAACCCAAACCTGTAATTGAATGCTTTCAAGGCTTTTAAAGAGGTTTTGGTACGAGAATTATTTCTAGGTGCAGGAATAACATCCAATATTTGTGGGTTTTATGGACTTTATGTCATTTAAGGAGTGTAAGCATTTTGAGAAGGTTTGCAATCTATCCGATTTCCATTGAAATGCAAGTCTAAAATTAGCAGGAAATGACCATTTTCATGTCAGAAGTGCCTCAGAAATGGCATGGAAATGGTTTTTTTGGGACATTTCAATTGTAGGAAACAACCCAAACCTGTAATTGGATGCTTTCAAGGCTTTTTAAGAGAGTTTTGGTACAAGAATTATTTCTAGGTGCAGGAATAACAATGCATTTGAAGTTCTTGAGAACATAGAAATGGATAAATAATATTGACAATGACATCCTGATATGATTTTGGTGATTATATGGATGGAATGCTATATAAGACCTACGGATAATGCAATAGTTAACATCTTTGTGGACGATGCTTATCATGCGCCAATAGGAAAGAGCGAGGACGTCATCGCAAACTTAACATAATGAGCTCTAGTAGGAGTATTAACTCTTTAGTTCTTGAAATAGACCTCATTTCCCCGAGCTAGAAATGCTTTGAGAGGATCCTATCAGGTTGAGGAAATTCACCACATTCCTCCCACAAATGGATTGCCAAACCGAAATAGTGAACCAAACATTGTTGCAACTCTTGGGTGGGTGTGATTGAAAGAATCCAATTTTTGGGATGAGTTTGGAACACGTTCAACAGTCCTATTAAGGGCAATGCACACTTTGACTTAAAATTCTCCATTTGAGACATGATTTGGTTATGCCCCAAATACCATTTGATGTGTTGTATGTAGACAACAATAAGGGCCCTAGAGAAGAGACTAGGCATAGAAAGGTTCAGATTGATAGACCAAAAAGTGTAAGAGAAATGGAGGGTGACTTAAGCCAAGTAGAAAGTTCGCCATTTCCAGCACATTTGGAAGCACCACTTCAAACTTGGAGACATGGTTTGCTTCATTTGATCCAGGGTAGGCCCCAAGGATAGGTCAAGAAACTCAAGCTGGTAAGATATGAACCTTTTGAGATAGAGCAGCAAGTGAAAGACAATGCTTTTAGACTCCATTTGCCTCCTTAATGTGGACACATTCAATTGTGAACATGGAAATCTTCAGATTCTTTGAGCCATCCATGCTGGATGAAGAGAAATGAATTGAAATGGTTTTAATTATGTCCAGGAGACTAAAGGGCCTATGGGACCACCGATTACTCCAATGTATTTTTTAGAAAGCTCCTACTCCTGCTGAATTGAGTTAACAACTTCTCCAACTCTTTTATTCTGTTTTCCTCAAATAGTTCTACCATGGAGCCAATACTTAATGTTTCCACAGACTTGGCTCCAATGTCTGCGTACTTTGGACATTCAAGGATGAAATGTTCCCCCATTTCGACTGCCCCTGCTGTGCATAAAACACAAAGTCTCTCTTCCCATTGTTTCTTAGGTGTCATCCACCTGCATGTTTCACATCTGAGCCAATTGGAGCTAGTCTTTAGTTGAGAAATGAGGATTTTTTCCCTCCATTTAATTTTGGTCCCTATATATGCTTTTTTTTGCCGTGTTTCATAAGTCGGGTTGAACTCAGAAATGTATTTTTGCCGTTTCCTGCTTGTTTTCTTCCTCCACGTCACCGTTCTGAACTTTTCAAGTATCAGAACAAGTATTAACTTCCATTGAAAACTTTACAACTGATTGCCATGAGGATTTGGAGGAGGACATAGTATTTCAAAAGGTCAGGTCTACATGCGGAGAAGAGCAAGAGGATTGACAAGTTGATCTCAAAGAGCAACTTTCACGCGAGGCAAAGTAGCACCTGGAAAAGAGGGTAAAGGAATTGTTTCTTTATCTTCTCATTCATCGTACTTTTTGAAGAACCAAAAGCATCCCATTGTGGAGGCATGATCCAAAATGGATCAAGACCTTAGACACATGTATTAAACATGACAAGTGGATCATATTACGTGGCACTTACTCATCTGAGTTAGCATAGTTGATGTAGGGAGCTCGAAGTCATCAACAGGACCTTAGGAAAGCGATTTTGGATATTCAAATAAGAACAGGGATGTCTGATAGGTGTACCATCAGTTTGTAGGGAAACTCAGTTTTGACAGTGTTACCTCTTTTGATACTGCTGGGTGGTGTTGTGTAATTTCTAGTTGTATCATCACAACATCGACCTAAACGTTGCTAGTTGTTACAAGAAGGGATGGTAGGCAGCGAGATGTAAGTTGGGAAAGCTGTTATGCTAGGCATCCAAAACGAACAACTATAGTCAATAAACACATGTAGTTTAACTTCTAAGGAGTTGTTTTGGGTACTTACAGCAGATTGATTATGAGATGAATTCAAGCTTTAGAGCGATCCTTTTTACTGTACACTATTTACCGCACAACGCATGCTATTGACATTTTTGGCTGCAAGAATAAATAAAATCCTCTTTGGTGGAGTTTTTACTCGCCGTGATGGTTTCCTCCATGCAAATAGTGTTTCTATTGAGTGAATATGCTGTTTTTACATGTTTTCTTGCATATTTGAAGTACGTGTCATCAGAGCACTCGTAAATAGTTTTTTTTTTTTTTTTTTATGTTGAATTTCAGTAGCATAGAAATAGAATCCGCGTTATTGAAGAGATACAGCCAGTTTTATGTATTTGAATCAGTCATAGATTGTGCGGTTACCGATAATTAACATGCCATCAATGATTGCATTTTCAACATATTGGTCTATTTTTGGGCAGATAGTATAGTAATTTTTATCTTTCGTTATCCGTCCATTACCTCAGGCCTCATTTTGGGTGTATGCCAGCTTCCTTAGGTGCTTAAGAGTAGATTTATCTTAATACCCAATGGTTTTGGGCTTATCCATCTAAATCCCTTAACTAGAATTTACCTACTTTCCAAGCAGCTTATGTCTCCCACATGTGACAACCCCACATGCATAACAAAAATGGAAGAAAAAATATGAAAAGGGGCTATGTTTTCAAGCTTTGGAAATCATGTATAAAGGCTACCATTTCAAGCCAAGCAAGATATGTGCAAAACTGATACCTTTTAGGCAAGCATGTTGGCCACGTCCTTTATGAAAGGATAACCACAAAACTAATACATCCCCCAAGGAAAAACCTGTCGGCACTTGAGAAACACAAACATAAATATTCATATCAATGCACACATAATCTGATTTTTTATAATTGGTACCAAGGGGACCACTAGTTAAGGGGACTCATGGAACTAGAACAAGCTGTCACCCCTTATGCCTGGCATTCATTCCTGCTTTATACTTTCCATATCCTCACAGCCTCAAAGTCATAAATTCATAGACTTGATAAATTGTTTTAGGGTTTATGATATTATATATATGCTTATCACTTAACTATGTCCATGTATGCAACACAAGTATAACCTAAGTTACTAGGGTATGGGTATGGGGGTTTGATTTTTGGACCTTGGAATTGTTATGGATTGGGTACATCTGTACATAAGTAATTATAAAACATAAAAAATATTCAAGAACAAAATTTATCATAATATAATTGTGTAGCTGGGTAAGTGTCTTTTAAAATTTGAAAACACCTTATGGAAAAAATGTCTGGTTTTTGGAATCGATGTTTCAGGTCACATCATGTGCTCCATCATCAGAATGAAATAGTTTGGTAAGAATGCAGACTACAGGTTCTTTTATTGATAACTCCATTCAAGTACAAGATGCCCAGATGGGCCCACTATAAGATAAAATTAATAAATGAAGCAGCCTTTCCAAACATTAACTTTTTTTAAGCACTGGTTTCAAAACATTAAATGGCATATCTCCTAAAGTTAGGAGGCCGTTTTGTAATTTGTTTAGAATGAGTCTCCAAGAATGGCTTAAACTTAAGCCCTCGTCACAATTTAAATTATTTGGGTGCTTACAAAATCTCCACTGCTTCCCTAAGGTGACTCTTGAAACAATGGTCCTCCATTACAATTATCTTTGGTATCCTCCAAGTGAATATGATGCTTTGTTGAGGGGTGCTCAGCTAACTCTGACTTATTTATCCTCTTGCAACAGATGTTTGTGTCATGCTTATTTATCCTCTTGCAACGGATGTTTGTGGTCATGCTTGTTTCCCCAATATGAGGTACACCACAAGAACATTCAATGCGTTAAATCCCCCTGTTTTGCGTGGGTTCCATCCAAACTTTTGAGGGCTTTATAGGTTTCCTTAGCTTATCATGTGGAAGAAATTTAGCCTTGATGTTAAAGATACCTTCAATGAAAGAAGAAATATCATTAGAACCCTCGTTGAATCCTCCACCCTTTGTTGCTGCTCATGATTTCTCCTTGCTTGTTTGAAAGCCTAGACTATATTTTTTTAGCCATTGTTCTTGAAAACATTATTCCTTTATGTTTTTTATCGTATTTTTTTTAATTTGAATGTGCTTTTTGACAAATATTATATATGCTTAGACAAGGGACTGTACTACAAAAGCTACTAATACAAGGGACTCTACTACAAAAGCTACTAATACAAGGGACTCTACTACAAAAGCTACTAATAGTGGTAAAGATTGAGGGCCTCTCTTATCATACACTAAAATAGGCATAATTAAGACAGTATGTAAGGCGATGGAAGTACACATGAGAACATGCAAGTGATAATATGGCATTATGCAAGGCAATGTTTACATGTAAGCAAATAAAATGACCAACATGCCTGAATAAAATGAAATGAGGTGTAACAAAGGGATACTTGGGGTTGACTTGTTGGCACATTAATCTCCTCCTTTGACTGCAATTGTTATGTCGTGAGATGAGATGTCATAGTCGAAGTCAATACGGATATAGAGGACTTGGTAAACTATAGTAGGGACCTCACAAGATTTGGTGTAGTTTATTGATGTTCCTCTATTCTTGAATCTTTAGGTCCTATCTTGTGAACAATCTTTCTTTAGTGAAGCTCCTTTACCCTAGTTGGATTTAAATGTCCATGGATGAATCTGCTATAAATGTGAGTGCAGAGCAAAGATAATTCCGAATTGATGTCAGAAATAAGATAATATTTAAGCATATTTATAACTATTGATCCTCAAAACTATATCGCACCAGGCCAATAATATTCTCTGTGGTCAACATAGCGTGCTTGACATTAACAGAAGTACGATAATTAGAATGCTATTGTCCAGGGTTAGTATAGTAGGTCATAGATGGCCAATAGTGTCCGAGAGACCCAAATGGGGAGGATAAGATGTTGGGGGCAAAAGAGGAGCCAAAAGTGGGAAATGGATGATGCTAGGGTAGTAAGGAGGGCATAATATCAAGCAAATGTAAGGACTACAACACACATCACATGACAAGATTAGTTCAACCAGATCACCCCAATATCTATTTGGAAGGTTAATGTACGAATATGCCCTTGACGAAGCAAAATGTTAATAATGTATTTTTAGAGTGTGAAGCACATCTAATGTCATGTAGTGTAATAGGGGTTGTTGCCCTTCCGCCGTGCCTGCGTGCATTTCGTGCATGTGTGCATTTCGTGCATTTCCAGTTTTTGAAAGTGTTTCATTAAATTAATATATACATGCCCGTAAGACCTTTGTCTTTAGTATAGTCGCTGTTTATTATTTAATCATGTGCAATATTAGTAACAATTTAACTTTAGGACTTTAGTGACAGTTTTTTAAAAGTGTTTTCTTTTATTGATCATGTGCAATATTAAACATATATATGTCTAGTCTTTTATTTTTATTATTATATGTGTAGTCGGTGTTAATATAGTCGGTGCTATATTAAACTAAAACTAGTAAGCTTTTATTATATTTATAGATTACCCCGTTTTTAATATAATATCTTAGGATTTAATTTATTTAATGTAAAGTGGTTTAATTTAATTTTATTATTAAGTTATAATTTAATTTTTCTATATTTTTTGTACTGCCGTATCCTACGCCGTATTCGGGCTCAATTTTTTTTTTTCCGTTTCCGCATATCGGATACTCCGTACCTGCTCCCTTATCCAAAATGTATCGGCTATTTAGATTGAATAAAAGCATACACACCTTCCCCCTTACTTGGTAATGTTGAGTGAACACAATGCTCGAGGCTCAGCTTGGTCTGGAACGACAGTGCTAGGTTGGGGGTGGTACAATGGTGCAAGGCCAGGTTTGGTGTAATTGTGCTAGGTTAGGTTTAATGAAATGGTGCTAGGTTAGGTTCGATGCGACGATGCTAGGATAGGTTCGATGAAATGGTGCTAGACTAGGTTTGATGTGATAGTGCTAGGTTAGGTTCGGTGCACTGGTGCTTCAGAGACAGACTGATGGTGCAAGCACGCTATCCATTATTGTAAATAATATATCTGGAATACACTGTGTTGCATGCCTTTATTTCTGATGTTTCAGGTCTACCTTTAAGACCCCTCTTCAAGGATGGGTGAATGAAATGAGTAATTCTGGATTTGCTAAACATTGTGATGTAGGAGCATCAAGTGATAAGATGCAAGAAGGTCATATGACCATTAGAACATGTTAGTCTAGGTGTGAGTGAATGAATGTTAAAGTTGAATATATTGTAAAAGGGTGAATGAGTGCTTGTAAGAAAGTTGGTAGGAGTAAATTTGACATAGTAAAAGAGTAATATTGGAAAAAAATAAAGCCATGTCATCATGTAATAGTTGTCTTATATGGATTACATGAGAGTATTAAGGAGGTCTCCACGTGATTTCTATGTAGAGGAAGTTGTTGAGTCTTCTTAGGAGTGTGAATTGGCTTAGGAGTCAGTTTAGGTGTTTGTTAGAGTCTTTACTTAGCAAATTGACACCTATTTCATAGGTGATTCAAAGAGAAGGAGGTAGAATAGAGGTTCTCAGGGTTGTAGAGATGAAGAAGAAGGAACGTATGAAGTTTTAGAATAAGAATATACCTCTGTTGGCATGAAAATTACATGTTTCACATGACTGTGCATGAGGACTGTAACAGGACAGCAAGATAGAAACCCTCCATAACATTCAAATGATATAAATCTCTTGATTATTAGCATGGAAAGGTTCTACAGGTGATGTAGATCACATTTGTAATTTTTGTAAGTTTTGAAAATGCATAGTTTGGATTTTATAGCAAATTGTTACCTCTCGGGCCTGAAATAGGGCATCGCATATCTTTTGACTGGATGGATGAAATTGGCTGAAAATTTCAGGATATCTCTGTATTTACACTATCTAACTACTGTCAAAATTTCAAGGATAATGGGTTTGTACAGCTCAAGATATACGTGACTGTTTTTTTTAAATTATGGCAAGAATATACAGCGTACAGTGAGAGAGGAATTGAAGTGCATGAAGGGTCATAACATGGAATCAAGCCACCAAACTTTGTAGCAGTCATCTTGATGACTTTTCTGAAGTAGATCCATCAAGATCCAGGTGAGATCAATGCCCCAAGTGCCTACTGTCATGGTTAGGGTCAGAATAGGCCTGATTTTTGTATGCTACAGCCATAAAGGAGGTGTGTTTTCTAACAAAGAAACAAGGTATGAAATTTAGTGATATTGGAGAACCTTGTAAAGGATATTTGGGTCATTAATTTGTATGTATAGGTTGATTCAGGGGAAATTGAGATAAGAGACCATTTGCATACTCAAAAGACTAGTAGCCAATAAGGTCCAAAAGAGAAAACTAGCATAAGATTCAAGGTACAGTTAAATAAAGGATTTTAGACACCTTGGTTAAGGTGAATTGATTCTAGATAAAAATTACTCAGGCTTTGAAACCTTGTCTTTGCATATATGGCCTTGAATTAGACAAATAAGGATCATGTGAATCCTTGGGGCAGAGTTTAGAGAGTTCACACTTGAAGAGCAATGCTTGAGCATTCATAAGGGAGCTTGAAACTTTGGTTTGCTGTCTTGATCATGTTCAATCAGGCAGAAGATTGCTTGTGATTGTATGGTAAGAGAACTCAAAAAAAGGTATGAATGCTAGAGACTTTATGAACGGATTTTGTAGCTTGGGACAGTCATGCTATAGAAGTTCTTTACATCTATTATATATTGTTTCAGTGATCACAAAGTGATCACCTTTGCTCATCAAGTTAACTCTCCTCCAGTTGTTGTTTTCAAGTAGTAGAAGGTACAAGTTCTCATTGGACCTCAAGGAGATCAGAACAAACAGATGATGTTGCATGAACATCAATTAATGATCCTCTAGCAGGGGTGGATGGAGTAATAGAGAAAGTTCAAGCTCTTGAGTATTGTAGAGAAATATAAATCTAAATGACCCCTGCATCAAATTGAGTGTAAATAGAAAACTATAAAAGTATTTAATAATAAGAAGATGCAGAGTCAGCCCACTTAGATGAATTATCTAAGCTTCTACTTAGAGATTTAAATTTAAAAAGTTTACGAGAGCTTATTTAGATTAAGAATTACAAAAAGGGCCAAAATTTTATTGGGAGAATAACGTAATTGATTGTAAGACAAAAATAAGTTAGTTGAATATTTGAAAGTTTTTAGTTATTATTTTAGGATACAATGTAATGAAAGAGGGATTGAAATTAATACACTAATTTGGATTAAATGATTAATAAAAGAATTGAAATGGAAAAAGTTTTCTAAATTTAAAAATTATTTTTTGATGTTGTTAAGGTTTTGAATGACAGGTTTCCATATATTACTAATGAACCAACCATTATCACAATTAATGTTATTGTTGTGTTGCATAATCTCCAAGACAAATTAATCTTGCTTTTACACAGGTTTATTCATCAAGTGGGTCAATAAATGTTAACAGGTTGCTGTTAGGTTAGCCATCCTTTCCAATTACCCAATCATGTGCTTCACATAGGCCATACTGTCATATTCTAAAGCCCTCTTAGTGGCTTCTTAACCCTGTTCGGAGCTTCTTGTGCTTTCTTTTTACTCAATGAAATTATTGTGAACAATATCGAAGACCATTTGAGCAATATAAGTGTCATCCTTAGTTGCAAGAAGCACAATGGCAAGATACCATTTTTTGTTTTAGCAGCCAGCAATGTGTTTCAAGCTATGGGCAACTGTCTATCAAACACTTGTTTCATTCTTCTTTCCCACAAAGGATCGACAATGGTGTCCCCTAGATTTCATCATGAAATCTGCGACTACCCTATCCAAATTTTTTTCGTACTTTTAAAATAATGGGTCGTTTTGTGTTTTTATTGCTTGAAAGTTCTTGTATTGCATCAAGATATTCCCAAAGAGCCATATTAGCCTTTTTCGCCAAATACCCAGATGCCCAAAATTGTTATATTCTGTCGTCGGGATTTGTCTGCGGGAAATTTGTATTTAATTATTTTGAGCCCCGTTTGAGGCAATTTGCGCTCCGTTTTAACCCTGTTGTGATCGAACATACCATTATTCCTATATACCAGAAGGGTTTTAACTAGGAATAAGTTTTGGGCTTTATTTATGACTTTTGACAATTTTTTCGTGTTTTTGTGTTGTCCCGTTTCGTTTTCTGTGAAATTTCTCTGGACCAATTCCTTTGCCGGGTTAGCTTGATTCTTGGCCTGGAGCAGCTGGAAAACATATACGCACGTTATGCTCGGAGGAAGTCACCATCGGAGGTTTGGTTCACTGGGAAATGGCGAAGTCGTGCACTGAAAAGCCCCTGCGGGGTTGGGCGCATTTTTGGAAAACAAAGGATTTAAGCTGCAGTGGGAAAAATAGAAGTAGTAGGTAGGTGGGATTTTATTACCTGCCTTGCAGGGTAAAAATTCCCATGGTGGAATAAAAGAAAAGTGACTTAAGTGAAATCATGAGATTTTATCATAGTTACCATATTTGCCCGAACATGGGCAAAATTCGGTTCGGAGCGAACTTTTAAAAAAAAACGAACTTGTTCGGTTTGTAATATTCGCCGATTCGGAGGTTTGACTAAAACGTTTTTTAGTTGAAAAATTAAAACGTTTTACCCTAAAAGCGTAGGTGGAATCCCTAAAAACGTAAGCCGAAACCCTAAAAGCGTACGTGGAATAATTAACCACACGCAAAGCAAAAATAACGCGAAACAGTCCCGACCCGGCGAACAGGTAAAGCTGCAAAAGTTACAGTCCCGAACACGCAAAGTGGCAAAACAGTCCCGAACGCAGCCATTAGAGGTCTTCACGAGGTCTCCACGAGCGCATCCTAGTAACTGGTAAGTGCTCGAACCCTACAAAAGTTCAAAACTATAAAACGCGAAGTCACTATTCACTGTTCAGTGCAAATTTGCCATAAAAAATATTAACTGCGAATGGAATGGTCCAATGGAATATGGTTTTCGAAATGAAAATCACAATAATGTATTAATTGTTAATTGCCATTGGTAATAGGCTCTAATAGGTAAATATTATTTACTAAATAAATTATAATTATTAATAATATATATTACGGTTGGTAAATTGGTAAATACCAAATATTATTTACTAAATAATAATATCTATTGCACTTCGAATAGTCTGTAACATTTTAATTTAACGGTTTAATTTAAAAATAAATATTATTATATTACAATATACTCAATAATAAATATTGCATACGATTTCCATCATATGCAATATTGAGTATATTGTAATATAATAATATTTATTTTAAAATTAAACCGTAATTTTATTAATTTGTTAGTATGTAAAAAAATTAAATAAGTATTGAACCTAATATTAAATACTTGCATGTGTCAGATTGATTACATGGTGCATTGGAAGGTAACATGTGCAAAACAATAAGTGGGTCAATAACATGTGTAGCAGCTCATGGAATCCGTGAAAAAGATTACAAGACAATAGTCGCTAAGACAAGTACGTGTAATCAAATTAACATATGAGATGCACCTATGTGCTATTGCAATACTGTAATATTTTGTTTATTCTCTAAACTACTATATTTTTAGTTGGTAAAGGATTGCAAAGATGTCAAGCTTGGATGCTCCCTCGTAATAGCACATGGGTAATTCAAGAGAAGGTGAATACAAAGCTCTTGCTTATGTGACATCGAGTTGATGGTAAATTTAATGTGATTCGTAGATTTAAGCATTCAGCTTCAGAATGTCACATAGTCAATCTTTGGCCCTTCCAATTGACCAAATATTCTTTATATTCCATGTCACATGGGCTTCTTGTTGAGTTCTTATAGAAATCACTCTGCCATCACCTCTTCACACTCATTTTATAGCATTTCTAATCTGCTATTCTATTTTTGGATCTAAATTTACATTATGTGCTTCATTGTTTAAGTCTTGCACTTCATGATAAGCCATAACACAAACATGTCAGGTTGAAAGGTTGGCAGCTAGATTGTCTTATTGCTTCGAGGAAATCCCTGATCTCATAAGTAATTCGTTCATAACATTTTTGCAACACTTTGCATGGATGCAGCAATTGATTCTTGGCAAGGGTTACATCATTGCCTTGTTAGGTTTGTTTCAAAAACTAATCTTCTTCCACAGAGGATGTGTCATCTATAGACCAGTGTCCTAGATCTGTTATTCCATAATTCTTCTCTTAATGTTTTCTTGTTGCTTAATAGTAAGTGATTGTATGGTCAGATTCATTTCGAAGTGCCACTTGTTCCTACATCATATATGGCAATATACTCCTACAAAAATGCAATGCATCTACATTTTCTCATTGCTCACTTAGTAATGTCGCACAAAACTTCTGCTACTCATCTTGGAAATGCAATCTGTATCAGCGATTTTGAAGATAGGTGTATTTCCCATATTCTTGTTCAACTGAATTACGGATAATGACAACTCTACTTGTGCCAAGGAGCTATTGTCAGAGTTTCCCATGGATAGATTTACCTTCAATAAAACATATCAACAAATTTTCCAAACCATATGTTGAATACGTTTGTCTATTTATTTTTATGTGGAATAGATATGGATAAGCTATAGTTGTTACTTGAAGTGTTCATTTTTTTCCGCAATGTCCTCTAAGTTTATGTCCTACAAAATGCACCGGTTGACTATTTGATACTTGTATCGCTTCGTTTGCAAACCGTGTAGCCTCACAACCTCCTTGATGAAATAAGATTTGCCACCAACTTCTTTACTTTGCATCGCTAGATCTTCTTAAAGGAGAGGACAAAATGTAAGTCAATTGGTGAAGTTACAGATCAACTACCATAAAGTACATAATCATTTCTTTTTCAACATCATTCAACAGAAACCTGAAACAAAATATATACTTAGGGGACACATTTTGGGATGGTCTCTCTAGAAGGTAGGAAATGTGTTTGATACAATCATGTATTTTGACTTCTCCCTTTTGTTAGATGGTCAATCATCTACACTTTTGAACATGGGTTGTGAACATTTGTGCTCATGCATAGTCCAAAAGTAGTTCTCCGCCAGACTACTAGCATACACTGATGTTCATATCCAGTCAATGTCGTATGTTGGGAAATCCTCCACTAACGTTTATTGTAGATATAAATTATCATGCATTAAACATCTAGGTATACACAATTGCGCTTTTCTGAACAACAATCTTTCTTGGAAAAAATAGTCTAACCACGGTGTTTTACCTCTACTCACTGGTTGTGTAGATGTTTTCCAAGCTTCACTAAAATCTACATTTGTTGCATATTATTCCTTTATAGAATCAAATCCTATGGCTTCAACTCTTAATTTTTTTAGCAATAGAATTATTTTTCTTAATGCATCCACAAATTTGTTTGACTTTATGCTTCTATATTGCAACATAAAAGAATAGCTTTGTATAAATTCAACTCACTTCATGTGATGATGATGATTGAACTTACCCTGATTATTTATGAACAATAACGCTTGATGATTTGTATATAGAATAAACTCCTTAGGTGGAAAATAATATCCTCATTTCTTGAGCACTTACATAATGGCATAACTCATGATCATATATTGAGTACTCGTGCTTCCCAGCATTGAGATTCTCACTCAAATATGTGATACATCGTCCATCTTGATTCAATAATACACTTTTTGTTATGCCACTAATGTTGCAGTCTACACGAAAAACTTTACCAAAATTTGGTAACATTCACATGAGTTTCTTAACACGAGTTTCTCTGCCACTTTCTTCTTTGACAACTAGAAACTTCGTCCTGCTTCCACGGTCTATACAAACTTTTTTTTGTCTTTTCCCATTACATCAGTAATTGTTACACCTGTTTCAATGATATTCTTGGTAAACTTCATGTAAAAACTCGCCAAATTGTGAACACTTTGGGCTTCAAAAATACTTCTTGGTACTGGTCAATCCACAATTGCGCGCTTCTTTTATGTGTCCATTTTTGAACCTTCTAGGGAAATCAGAAAACGGAAGTATACCCATTCTTCTTTCATAAAACCACATTTCTTCAAGTTTATGGGTAACTTTTCATCTCACAATCTCATCAGCACTTTGCGAGAATGCTGTAAATCTTCCTCTTTCACCTTGCTAAATATCAAAATATCATCAAAATGGATGATACCAAACTTACCAGAAAGTGGTTTTAAGACCTCATATATTAGATGTGTGAATGTACTCAATGAATTTGTCATCCCACATAGCATAACCAACCCTTTCTGGGTTTCAAGTGTTGTCTTACATTCATCTCCTTCCCTTAAAGTATATTTGATGATATCACACTGATTCGTAATCCACATAAACAAGAGAAATCGATTTTGGGCTCCACTCAAGCAACTCTCATTAGATCATCCATTCTTGTGCAATGGGAACTTGTATGTGATCGCTTATCTTATTCTATTGCAATATGTTGTTAGTGCACATTCTCCATTCATCTTTGGTGCTAATAGTATTAGTTTTGGAGCATGAACTCAAATATGTCTGATAATTATGACCCTACTGCTGCAATATTAGATGAAGATCCTAGTGACACTGTTTGATGTAGCAACTCAGGATATTGATCTTGCAAATGTTTAACCGATATGTTGCATTGTTTGGTAGCCTCAATCCTAAGATCAAATCCATTTGATGACTTATGCTCCTCATTAGTAGTAATTTCTTAGGTAGATTATCTAAAACAATCCTTATGATATCACAATACAAGTCCTTTATCTCTTGTCGAAGTTCCTCTTCCCTTCTTTCTGGTTTTGACGCTCTCAAATCTTGTATAGGATTTTCTACAAGCCCAAAATATCCACTCTTTTACCTCACTTAGGAATTGCTTTCCTAATAACAACATAACTCTTGGATTAGTTTCCAATTCTTCACTTTTATCCATGAGAGGACTCAAAGTGTATTTCTCTCCATCCTTTACCACCAAAGCATATGTGTCTACATCACCATCATGTTGTTCCTTGCAATCAAACTACCAAGGTTTTCAAAGCAAAATATGACAAACATTTGTGGGTATTACGTCACACATTACCTCATCTTTGTATGTGCATATTCATAAATTCACTAAGTATTTCTCATTCACTAAAATCTGATGTCCTTGTAGAAACTAAGAAACCTTGTAGGAATTCGGATGCATAACTCCCTTGAAACCAAATTTATCCACCATTTCTTGCCAAACAATGTTATATATAGTTTATGTGTAACAATCATAGTTCAAAAAAATCGTAAATCGGGATTAATCGGCAGGCCAAATTTTGAATCGAAAATCAGAAATCGGCAAGAAATCGGCATTAATCGGCAACTTTATCGCTACTTTTAAAAACATTTAAATTCATAAAATATACTTAAATTAAATGTAAAAACAATGTTAAATGATGTGAGAAGTGACTCTATAGAATGCCATAGGCCCATATGCATATTTTCGATTAAGTTTTGACCAAAAAAGAGAGTACAAAGTTTGCAAACAAAAATTTGTATGTGTGATTGATTTTTTTGAAGCAAGTATGGATAAATATTCCTCCTCTGCAACACCAACATTGTCATCTGCAAATATATCATCTGGATCATCACCAACTTCTAATGTCCTTGATGGTATTGCTTCTTCAGTCTCCCTCTCCAAAGCTGCTATTTCCTCTGTAGTAAACATAGGCTCCGCATCATCAGGCTCAGCAATCCAATCATCATATGGATCAATGTCAGCCAAGTCGATTGCATCATAACTCTGTGCCCCCTCCACTTGTCTCACACGAAGACGAAGATTGTATCGCACGAAGACAAGGTCATTGAGGCGTTGTGTTGTCAACCTGTTGCGCTTCTTTGTGTGAACAGCTTCGAACATGCTCCAATTACGTTCGCATCCAGAAGCACTGCATGGTTGACACAAAATGCGGATGGCTAGCTTTTGAAGATTTGGTGTTTTTGCACCATAATCTTCCCACCACAAATCTGCAAATAAAACATTTATAATTTTGTAAGTTAACTAAGCTTGAATAAATAAAAGAATTCTAGACTTATAGTTTCTAGTTCTACGTGTAATGAGACTAAATACAAATGACTCAATTTGTTTTTACCTGGCTGAGAAGTGTTTCTTCTTTTCACACATAGAGCCGAAGAAAAGAGCCTCCCCTCTGCAGTCTTATAAATCTGCAGCTCATCAACAATGGCATCTCTAATATCTTCGTCAGATATCATCCTCTCTATGCACGTATTAAGGCCATCCATAACCTCCTCATCAACCTTAAATGATGGGGAATAGAAAAACTTCGGATTCAGGTAGTATGCCGCTGCATGTATATGCCGATGAAGTGTTTTGTTCCATTTGCGATCAATTATACGCCAAATGGGTTCATATTTTCGTTGATTGTGCCCATAATATTTAGCTATGGCCTCCTTGGCCACATCCATAGCCTCATACAAATAACCCATTGGGTTTTTCTCCCCATCCACCATTCGTAGAACTCGAACCAACGGCTCTGACACCTAAAACAAAATAACATATATATTTAAAATTGAAATTAATAAAAAATTATATAACAAATGATAAATAAACAAATATTCAAGTTTAGATTACCTTTATGATTTCTTCCATTTGCTTTGCAAACATATCATCAAAAACAGTCTTCACCACCCTTTCTGCTTCGGTCTTCTTAGCATAGGGAGAGTCCAACCATCGCGTGCTCACAAACATCTGCTTAAAGGATGTTAATGAGGTTGCAATGCTCTGCAATGTAATGAAGTTTGTGGCAAATCGTGTGACCCCTGATCGCACAAGCTCCTTTCCATTGGTGTGCTCTCTCATCAAGTTAAGCACCCAAGTGTGATTGTAGATGAATTTTGTAATATTTCTTGCGTCAACCACATTTTTCACCCATGAGAGTTTTCCTATGTCCTCCAATAAGAGATCCAAACAATGGGCTGCACAAGGGGTCCAAAAAAGTGTAGGGTGCCTCTCCTCAAGAAGTCCCCCTGCTGCTACATATGCCGCCGCATTATCAGTCACAACTTGGACGACATTCTCCACACCCACCTCTTTCACCACCTCATCTAACATATCACACAAAGTGATTGCAGTTTTCACTTGGTGGGAGGCATCAATCGATTTCAGGAAGACCAACTGCCCACCTGATGCCACTAGGAAGTTAATCAATGTGCGGTTTTTCCCATCTGTCCACCCATCAGACAAAATGGTGCATCCTTTTTTTATCCACACATTTTTTTGCTCTTCTACAAGAGTTTTGGTATGTGCGACGGAATCCTCCAACAATGGGCCACTCAAATCATGGGGAGTAGGAGCCTTGAACCCCTTCCCAGCAACAGTCAATGCAGTGACTAAATTTTCCCAATATGGACTTTTTGCCACATTGAAAGGAATGTTGTTGTAGTACCAAAAATTCACCGCAGCTATTCTTGCTTCATTGTGCATTTCTTTATTCCAAGCAGTACCTTCGAGTAAAGGTTGTGAACCAGGTGTACTTCGAGGAACAAAAAACATTGCTGAACTACTATTAGTGGATGTGGATGAACCCCGTCCCATTGTTTGACTTCGTGGAGTTGTGGCATTAGAAGATGCCTCAACGTCAAAACCTTCCCTCGCTTCCCTTCTATTTGCTAGGGCTGTAAGTGCATCAGCTTTCTTCTTCTTTTCTTCTTTTTTCTCTGCATAAGTTGCAAGGTAAGTAGACAACTCTCATTGATCCTCAGGGGGTGCTTGATTGCACACTGTCACTTCATTCCCTGGTATCCGTGTAATGTGGAACTTAAGGCGATAAACACCTCCACTCATCTTCATGCCACAATAATTGCATATAACACAAGTGCCCTCTGCTGGTTCACAATGCTTCCAAGAGAGGTCATTTGATTTAGACTTACTACGAGTAGCTGAATGGGAACCGGATCCCGATGCCATTCTACAAAACAAAACAAAAAACAATTGTCTTAGATTTACAGGCCTTGAAGAAATTAAATTGTATGACCATGACGAAATTAAGAATAAAATTGCTATTGCATGAAGAAAAAATTACGAAAAAACGATATTGAAAATGAAGACATCAGTAAATTATGAATCATGATAATTTCATAGATAATATTTTTAAAATCGTTATACAATATTGATTCTTGAATATACTATTATTAATAATTTAATATACAGAATATACAATATTTATACTTAATAGTTAGAACTTAGCAGTATAATACATAATATTAATATTAATACTTATAGTATTTATTAATATTAATATACAGTTGTATAACTATACACTATACACTATACACTATACACTATACACTATACACTATACACTATACACTATACACTATACACTATACACTGTAATATGTATACAGTCACCAGTGTACACTGTACAGTATACACTTACAGTTTTACACTTTAAAACTGTAAGTGTAACACATACATATTAAAAATAAATATTAAATATACACATACCTGCAGGCTGCCACGAACTGAAACGAGCAAGAAAATGAAATCCCCACGAACTGAATCGCCACGAACAGGTAAAAAACGCAGACGAACAGGTATAAAACGTGCACGAACAGGTATAAAACGCGCACGAACAGGGAAAAACGAGCACGAACTGGTAAAAACGAGCACGAACCAGTAAAAAACGCGCACGAACTGGTAAGAAATGCACACGAACTGGTAAAAAATACGCGCTGTATTTGCGCGCCCTCACGCGTCGACTGTAGCCCGTGGAAAGAGAAAACAACATAACCGCGATTTATCGGTGATTTTTGGCGATTTTTGAATCAGAGGAAGAAAGTCAACAAAGCCAAGGGGAATAAATCAATTGCAAATAAACGGTCGAAAATTAAATAAATTAATTTATTTAATGGTTGCCCCTCCATGTCAAAAAGTGTGCCCCTTTTGGGAAAATATATAATGCTTTTTAAAGCATTAAATGATTAAATTAAATTCTATTTTCAGTGGCTATGGTCAAAGCACACTGTGAAGCTTAAGTGAAGTGAAGAGTAGATGATTAAATTGAATTAATTTAATTTAATGGATGACTGTCTTTAAACATACTATTTTAACACACCAGTTAAAGAGAAGAACATGATTTTTAATTAATTAATTGTCAGGAATAAGAAGGGCAATTATTAATTATAGAATTATGAGGGTTATATAAGCATAAGCTGCCATAAGGGTGAATTAATTAATTCACAGATAAAGAATTGCAGCCAAGAGGAAAAGTGCGCCCCATTTGAAAAGGATTTTTGCTCAGACAAAGGTGAAAACAAGGCTAAAAGCTTCCAATTTTGGCGCATGCATTGAAGGAGGTTAATTTGTGTTTGCATAATTGTTTGTATAGGTGTTACAGGTGCTTAGGTGAAGTTGGAAAAATTCATGCTCTCTTTGCATACAAATTAGACATCAATTTTTGGGGCAGTAGGCTTGAAAAGTGCAGATTTTTATAATTAAAATTCACTGTTCATGCTCCGGTGGCCATCTTTGTTTGAATTAATTGCAGGAATTTATTACAGGTGCTTTACAAAAGAAAAAGAGCTCTAATCAATGTCCAATACATTGAATATATCCTTCGAATCTGAAGAATTAGCCGGATTTGCACTAGTATTGAAGAAATCTGGCCAAGTAAGAAAAAGAATTATTCAAACAAAGATAGACAAAGCCATGGCAAAGAGGGATGAAAAAGAAAGCACAACGGAGTCTGTATCGCTTCCAAACTTGCAGACATAGGAGACAGATCTAGGTCCGGAACCTCTTTCCGAATTGATTGATAGACCCAGAGCTGGAAAGACTCAACTCATGCGTGCGGTTAAAAGCAGTGGAATTATTCGAGCTGCAGCCTTTCCATACACAACCCAATTGCCAGAGTTTGTTATGGAGTGGGCTAGATCTTACCATCCTTCATCCAAATTAGTGCAAGATGCTATGGGGAAAACAATAATTCGATTGGACGCAGAGTTCATCAATTATTGTTTGAAGATTCCGGTGCGAAAGGTGGTGACTTCCATTAGCCTTCAGGATGCCGGCAACAGGTGGGATAAACATAGAGTTGACTGCGTGAGCATAATGAACAACAGATATATGAAGAAGCCTAGATCTCCTTCTAAGTTCCCAATAACTCTTCCGCGGTCCAATTTGGTGCAAGAGTTCAATGATATTGTCAAATTGCTATGCAGGATTAATGGCGAGGCGAATGCTTACACTTTCCGTACATGGATGTATGCTTTCATCAGGACCATTGAAGTCAACAAGGTTGATTCCATAATCAATTGGTCGGAAATTATTAGCGACAACATTGGTGAGCAACTCCGGAACGTGAAGCGTACTTTCAGCTTAAAAATGACTTCCTACTTGGTGTACGCTGCAGCTTCACAAGACATCTTCTCCAAGTTGGATAGATGTGGCGTTCTTTCTAAGGACCCCATTTTCGAGTGCTACCCACAACTTACTGTACCTGCGTGCGAGAAGGATTTCAAAGTGGTCAATGATGGATTCTTCTATGATTTCATTTGCAGGCTAGACAAGGACCTAAGGTCAACAGGGTAAGCAAAGAAGCGTGGGAAGCCGTATCCAGGATTGGCAGTCTATTCATTCAGTTTGCAGATTTCACATACCTCAGGGTTACAGGCTTTTCTGGAGAACCAATAAAGATGCCCAGATATCCAAATGATAGATGGATCGCCATGGAGCTGAACATGCAACTTGTGGAGATACACGACCTTCCGTCGAAACGACACAAGTCTACCGGCTTCTTTCCGATCACTGTCGGACATTATTGCTGCCAGAGCATTCATAGAGCTCGAGGGATGGAGGTGCAGATGTTATCTGAGTATGAGCAAGAGTTCTTCACGGCATGGCTGAACTTTGATCCATTTGGAGTAGCCGGGAAGACGATCTCCCAGGAGTATGCACACGTGCCTTCATTGGAGGATTTCTGGATGAAGTGCAAAAGTCAGTACGAGGTTAGAAAGAGGGATTTCAGCAGGCTATCAGCAAAGCAAGTGTTCAACTTTGGACTAGCGTGGATACCTGCGGATCTTAAAGATGATGGGAATGTGTTACTTGACACTTACTATCAAATGGGAGGAGATAGAGCCGTACTTCAGGATAACGTAGGAGGCTGCAACACGATTGAAGAAAGATTTGGCACTGTTTTGGTGAATACTTCAAACTGGTTGCTGACGAAGGGATACTGCCTTGATGAAGCATTGATGAATCAAGTCACAGGCAACTTTGGCGCAAGAGATTCCCTCAAGCGGAAGCATGGAGGAGAAAGCAGCAGAAGGTCCGAGAAGTTGAAAGTACACAGAAGATCTCAATCAAAGGAGAAGATCACTTCCACGGCCATGACTTTAGCTCCGGCTTCTCCAGCACCCAGTACTTCACCAACTATTGCACCGTAGCAGGACACTTCCATGCCTCCATTGGATTCGGCGACATTCATCTTCTCTCCTCAGCCACTCCGTTCATCACCTGTTCCAGAAGATATGTTAAAGCTGCAGATGGCGGAGTTTGAAAGGGCTTTGTCCTTGGATGATTCGGAAGATGGCAGCCATGACACTGTGGCACTTTCTGATGGAGAGGATGCAGAGTGAGAGATGGTAGTGCACTCAGCGACTTCTCATACTCCGAGAAGTAACTTCTCAGAATGGTTGGCTTCGCAGTTGGTTCCAAAAGCGAGAGTGGAGATGAACTTGGAAGAACACGACTTGCAGCTACTCCAGAACTTAGGCAGAAAAGACAGAAGGCCTAAAGTTGCTAAAGCGATTTCTAGGTTGAGTATCGAGGAGTCGGGGCAGAAGTTTGCTGAGATATCAATTCCGGCAGAAGGAAAGAAGGAGGATGAGCTCACGGCAGAAGACGTTATAGTAACCAGAGTACCCCTCAGTCAAGCCACCACAGAAGGATTGAAGCAGGATACACAGACATTGATAGATGCTCTATTCCTTAGGCTTGACAGTGAAAAGGCGGAGAAAGACGAGCTTTAGAAGCACGTATCTCAATTATGCAAGATCATAGCCAAAATTGCTAAACCTTCCATTCAGCCCATTTCAGAGCAGGTGAGTGATCATCTTATGCAGGAAATAGAGGATGCGAGCAATCAAGTAAAAGCTATTGATGAATGGAAGGATTTGATTATTTGTCAAGCTTCTGTACAACTTGGAGAGGTGCCAGGCCGCCTGAAGGTTATGGATGATGCAGCAAATCAGCTGAAGCAACTGGTGACGAGCATAGTGGACATGAACACAGTTGCTAAGAGTAACCTAAGTACTTTGGCAGAGATCAACAAGCTGCCGGGAGATGTATTGGTTGCGGAGCAGATTGTATCGGATGGATCAGTTGAGAAGGGGAAGCAACTAGAGTTTGCAATATCTTTCCGTTTGGAGATTTGCAGAGTTTTGCTGAAGAGGATGCAGGCACTTGAGAGTAGGACATCATCCTTACCAGACAGTATCATTTCTTTCACTGAAGAGAAAGTGGTCGGGAATGTTACTTCATACGTGCGGATCGTTCCTATCAAAGTACCTAATTCCCTGGAAGGGTCTCTTCTGATGGTACAAAAGAGAATTGATAAAGCTACTAAGCCTTTCACGATGAATTCTATTAGTAGACTGGTGGCGCTACAGGTGGATATTGCGAGGTTTGGGCCAAGCTTGGAAGATGTGGAGGTGTGCATCAAAGTGTTGAATGAAGGATTGTTGCAGTTTAGGACAGAGAAGGAAGCATTGGCTAAAACAAATGGGAAGATGCTGAATCACATGTTCGACAAGTATATCCGATATCAGAACAAAAAGAAGACATAAATGTTATAGCTAGCATGACTTCTTCTATTATTTCTTCTTCTATTTTCTATGTTTCCGGATGAAATTGTAAAACTTTAAGTTATTGGTTTTGTAACCATTACTTAAAGTCATGTGGAACAATTCTATTAGTTAAGTGATACATGTGTCACTTAAGGAGAAGTTAGTTGAGGATGATTGCCAAATGTCATTTTTACTTGTTGTTTGTGTTTCAGTTCAGTTAGCTTTCCCATTTGTACTTTCCCTCCTACATTCTATAAGTAGGAGAAGAACCTCCGGGTTAATGATCGGAATTTGTAAGCAGCAACCTTGTGTTCGAGACTTTGTGCTGAAACCCTTGAGAGCCACTTGAAGCAAAGGAATATACAGGAGCAGATTTCCGGAGAACTTTGTGTCACGGTGTATTGTGTTTCTTGCTTTCTATCTTGATCTTTTAATAAACTGTGTTATTTCGGATCTAGATCTAGAGCTACCTTTGCTTAGAATTCTATGTTTATATCTATTGGTTTCTTCTATGTGCATGGAATCAACTCTGCTATCTATTGATTGGGATGCACATCTTTCTCATTTTTTCTTTGTGTTTACATAATTCCTTTCTTCTATAAATATTTCCTTTCTTTAAACAACTGCTTACTTGCTGCAGAATTGTTCAGTTATGGTTCATGAACTGAGTAGTTAAAGTAAAACCCCATTTAAATATTAACATACTTTAATTGACAAATCTGACACAGGAGCCTCATCGGTAAAATGAGGGAGATTTATCTCATGACTGCCTAGGTTTTGTGCTATACATAAAATCTAGCCAATAGACAACCACAATATGAAATTATATTAGTCGTCTGAAGTCATACAAAATCCTTGGACATATAGGCTAGATACTACCATAGACACATAGATGCTTAGCGACTCTTTAGTCCTATACTTGGGGGCAACCTATTTCACATTAGGGGCATCCCTATACAGGGGGAATATCACATAGTTTTTCAAGATATATATTTTGTCTACTTTGGTCCATTGTTGATATAGAGCTACTTATTTATTGTCTTGCACTAACTTATACTTTGCGACATATGCTGTACTATAGGTATTGTATTGTGCTTAACTCGATGATGACATTGCTTTCTTATATGTATTGACACTGCTTGCTCTATGCTTACTAGTTGCTGAGTTACTGATCATGATATGTTCTACGCTATACACATTTATTACATATGCTTATATATTGATTGTTCTTGTATGACTTCATGACTGATATGTATGATGTGTGACATTTGTATGGTCTATGCTCCGTTGTTTATTGTTTTCTTTATGCTCAATGCTTCACTATTTGTTGTATGCCACTTGTGTGCTCCATACTTCATTGTTTGTTGTATGATTCTCGCTCTTTGCTTCTATGCGTGATTGCATGACACTTGCTTTCTCCATGCTTCTAGGCATGACTATATGATTCTTGATTGCTCTATGCTTCCATGGATGATTGTATGATTCTTGTGCTTGCTCTATACTATTATGTACAATTCTTGCATGCTCAATGCTTCATGCGTGATTGTTACTGTACTGATATCAGTGTTAGTTGAGTTGTCATGTTGGTCAAGTTATCAAGTTGTCATGGCGGACCCCATCATGTCATGTCGCGTGTGTCACAAGATCTTTCATGTCATGTTATATCACTAGCGTACTTCTATGAGCTTCATTGTTGTACTTTGATTGATTATTTATTTGGACTTCCAACAGTATTCATGTGTTTATCCCTTAGATAACATGTTCATATCTAAAACATTTCACACAGTTTTTTCCCAAAAGCTGCTTTATACATAGCACGAGCTGTGAAAGCATCAAATCTCTGATATGTTTTATGCTTGTTCTGTAATGATTATATCATGAATTACACAGACTTATCCAACCATGATTGGTATTGTGCTTTACATGGTTTACCTTTTACATAATGTGTTTAACCACTTTTCTTTTGAGATGAGTGTTAGGCGAGGGCATCTCTCACTTCAAAAGGGGGCATATTGTGGGTTGGTTCAAAAGTTCATACAAATTTCAGCTGAGAGTACATAGATTCAAATAGTTTAGATATAATGTACTGATGGACTAGAGCAAACGAAAGATATCACCTTTTGACGGCTTGACTAACATCGATATCAGTAACAATCATGCTATGGGAAATATGTTTGATTAATACGGAAGTTTAAAGTTGTGTGCTTTCAATATCGGAGTCAATTGAATACTTAATTGCTATCTTTATAGCTGTAACACTAATGGTATTGACACTTTGTACGTGATATTTTTCAGTTATTATTTTTCAATGAATTATATATAATATATTAAATTTAAATGACTAATAAAGTATCACCTAGTATGTAAAACAATATTCTATTATCAGCGAAATATATATCTTTATACCTTTGATTGGGCTTTTGAGTTTTGCTTCAATGTTAGTGGCAAAGCAATTTCCGTTATAAAGTTCAGATTTAGGTTTTCCTCCTTGATCCGAGGCCTACGGGATATTCAGGGTACAACATTCTCAAGCGAGGATATAAATACGTTATGCGTTTGCGGAATCAATATTAAGCAATCTTTAGAATAGAAAAAATAATAGAATCAAAACAGTAAGTTTTATTAATTTGTGCAATTTGTATATGGCACACTCTCAAGGGAGATGTATGGTTTTTTATATCCTGCCATCTGTATTCAGGGGACAATACTCTAAACGAGGATCTAGTTGTGTTATATGCGTTTGTGGAAGCGATATGAAACAATGTTCAGAATAGAAAAAATAATAGATTTAAAATAGTAAGTTTTATTTATTTGTGTTTTGTATATGGCACTCTTGAGGGAGATATCTTCTGCTATCTGTATTTAGGGGATAACACTCTAAACGAGGATCTAGATGTGCTATACACGTAGGAAAAAACAATACGAAACAATATTCAATACAGAGAAGATAATAGAATTAAAATAGTAAGTTTTGTTAATTTGTGGATTCAATATTTGGCTTACTCTTGAGGGAGATGTATGGGCTGTTTATCTTTTGCTATATGATGATAGCTACTTATTTAGATATGTATACATAATGAAGGTTAAAGAATAGTATGGAAGTTGAAACAACTAAGATTTCATGTGCGACTCTTTGCACTTTGACGGTGGTGTTGAATGACGTCAAAATTTGATGGTCCAAATCTGGCTTGCGAGGCACGTCATTGCACCCCATAGGGGCATTACTCCTCCACCTCATGAGGGGAACCCGTCACGGTATATTAGAAGAGCTGTGCCAAAGGGGTTGCGCAAAGAAGAATTTTGCAAGGAAAAGAGAAGGCTAAAGAACCTTTATGGAAGTTGAAATGGTTGAACTTCTATGTGTGAAGCTCCATATTTTGACAGTGGTATTGAATGGCGCCAAAATTTGATGGTCAAAATCTGATTCATGTGGCATTGTAACCCATCCTGCAGGAGCATTGCTCCTCAGCCTTGCGAGGGAAACTCGTTGAGTTATATTGGGGCTCTGGCCTATTAGAAGTGAAGGAAGCAATGACGGGCTGTGTGAACTGCACAAAGAAGAGTCACTCCAAAAAGGCTTGTACAAAGAAGGGTTGCGTAGAGAGGGATTTTGGAAGGAAGGGAAGGTACATGGAGAAGGGAAAGGTGTGCGAAGAAGGGAAAGCGCAAAAAGGAGTGCACAAAGAGTAGAAAGAGCTTTGTGATTGTGGGAAATAAGTGTGGGTAGACTTGGGAAGGTGAGGACCCTATCACATGCTCTAATCATTCATTTTCCTAAATGGCTTTTCCTACAAAACTTCTTTGTCAAGGAGTTGGTGGGATGATAATTTGTGGTCTGTATGGCACTATCATTAAACCAATTGTTCAATATAGGTTTGAGATTTGGGGTCCAAGGATGGGTCCTATTAGCCATTTATACCATCCCACTCTAGTGTATGATCCCTTGTAAACAAGTGGCTCCTCAATAGATTGTTCAAGCGAAGTTTACTTACCACCCTCTTTATCATGAGAGAAGTGGGTCGTTTCGTTGAGTCCTAGATGATGACAATGTTGGTACTATAAAACTAGTTCACTTCTATTCAATTGATAGTTTTGTGGACATACACCCTCCCTTCAAGTACTCTTTAAATGCCTGTCCTTGTGCCCTTCTTGAAAAGGGAGTGATTAATAAAGAAGTTAGGGAAGAAATATCTTGGTAATATATTCATGTCATATGGATCTCAATCGCAGCCTCTAAGCCTCAATGACATTTCTTGTAGGTTGTGATAACATGGCTTGAGGGTTCCTCTTGATTTGTTGAGATTATGTTGTCACTAGTTACGGATCTAGATCGAGCTTTATGTTCCTCAAGATGATGGGACATTGTCTTTACTCTCTCAAGAAGGTGGAGGAGGAATACTTCATTTGTAAGTGTCCTATCTACTTTTAGATATGAGGGAAACTATTCTTGTGTAGATATTTTTCCAGGTACGCAAAGTTGAGAGCACTGGGCTTTTGTTGTTTGTAGGGCGGGTGGGGGCCCGACTTATAGTTTGAGGGACCCGATTCCCTTTGTGATGTGGAGTGTTCCTCGTGTTGGTATAATTGCATGCAAATGCAACCATTGTGTGAGCGACCAGGGACTCCATATTATGATGGCTGCGCGATGTACATTCCCAGAGTCCGGGGTAGTAACTTGGATGGTGGTAAGAAACATGATGTGTGTGTTCAAGCTCTGAGCCTCATCAAACAATTTTTTCCTACCTTTTTTGTCTATCATAATAAGAAGTACTTGGCTTTTTACCTTTGAGAATCAATCACTTTTAGACACCAAGCTCTATAGGGGACTCCAAGGACCACTAGATTAATTATCTCATTTCTGTTGGTGTGTTCACACTATGCTAGTAGTGGCTTTTTGCTAACTAGCTTGGCGTTGTCTAGATTCATACTAAAATAGGGTTAAGCTTGATTTAGAGAGGTTGTTATGTTTTGATGAATGTCAACTCATTATGTGCATGTACAAATTGGAAGCGCGCACATTTAGTTGATTCTCATGACAATAGTTTGTTCACTTGAATCAATTGGCTGTTGTGAAACAAACTCTTTAGGTTATTTATATTTGGACTCCCTATTGTATTTTACACAATGTGAGTATACAAAGAGAGACTTAGATTCTATTGCCGTGTGTGATGGTGTAGTCTATTGTGGTAATGGCATGTTGAAGTGATCCTTTCCCAACTTCTATAGGGTGTCAGAGCAAGAATAATAAAAGCGAACAATTTTTAAGAGGGGATATTTTTCAAAGAGCTTCTTATAAAAGGGGGCAATTTGTAAGTAGAATGGCTATCCCCAACCCCCCGCTTCTGGACCCCTTTTTAATTTCATGAGAGGGCATTTTTTTCGAGGAGTATTTATAATTTGTGGCACTTCTTTTGATCTCATGTTGTCAAAGCCGAAGGGTGAGGCTCGGTCTGATAGGTAGTCATACTCCCTCACAGATAAACTCTCATCTTGCCTCTATTTTTCCCTTATACAATGGCCTCTTTTTTAACACTTTCGGATGAGAACATAGAACTAATGAAACAAAACTCCTTTCTTCGCTCCCTTATTCTCAGCAAACACACACTCATACTCTCATTGCAGAAGAAACTTGCACATTTGCAACATCCTATTGATCAATTAAACATACATTCCATTGCTCCTAGTCCACCTAGGGTCACTGCTCTTACACCTACTGACCTTGATTTGTTAGTATTAGAACTTGCTCCAGATGCTCTTGCTGCTACACATTCTGCTCATCCCACTTTAGATCCACTTTCTTATCTGTTTGGTTCTTTCGAGAAGCATATTACTACCTTCAGTGCTTGCATGCTCCATTCCTAGAGTCATCGTGGCAGAGTATTGGTAAACACTCACAAGGCATTGTTTCTCCTATCCAACTTGTTCACTGGAATACTTGTCACAACATTGGTTATGAAACAGATGTTGTATCTTATTTGGGATCACTTGATGACAAAGATTAAATTTTGGTTTGCACTTCTCTTCATGATGGTATTGAACAACACAAGAGTTCTGCTACACCTTCACTCAGGCTTGAGAGCCTTAAGAGCCCTAAGATTGGTCCTGTCAAGCACGATCTTCCTGACACTCCTAAAAATGTTTCCTCACATACACCGGTTGTGCACATGACATCCAATAATAAATAGACATCTTCTACCAACTGTATTCATTTGTAATGGGTGACATTGGAAAAATTTTCTGTTAAGATTCTACATGTGCGATTCTTCCATTATGTTGGTACCCAAATTTGTTCTCCTTTTCAGTCTGAGTATCATCAAAGATATGGCATGAAGCTTTAAGACAGATGGATCATGGTGTGTGTTGTTTTGTAGCCGGGGATATGATCTAACTGGCACTCAGATTTGTGGAGAGATGGATAGCACTCAAATAGGACTTGATCTTGTCCTAACTGTTTTAGGTTGTGCCTTTCAACCAAGGTAAGAGAACCTATTTTGTAACCCTCAAATGGTGAAGGAGATGAAGATATCCCTCAATTTGTGCATATAGTATGAAAAGGGCCTTGGGAAAATATGATCAACACTCCAAATCTGACTTTCACAAGTTGTCACTTCCAGATTATGGAGATACTTTCAATGCAAGGCAATGGTTACTGAAGACATTTTGAAATCCTGATCTGTTCTGCATACTTTAGCAAATGGATTTTGATCTTTTGTGGGTATATAGGTCAAAACACGGGTAAAACAAGGTAGGATTAGTTGTTTTGAATGATTTTTTGGGTGGGGCGTTTAGATAAGACAAACCAAGGTCCTCCAGACTCTTTGAGGATTTCAGCAAAATATGGAGAAACTTAACAGCAGAAAGTATCAAAATGGTTAATCATCCCTTCAATCAGGATATGTGCATCAAATGGAGGCCCAGATCTGCACTTTTTCCACACAATTTTTGATCATCTATCACAAAAGCTTGAGTTAGAATGAACCAATGAAGCATTTAGCAATCACTATTTAATCATGACCTAAGGTGCACCCAAAGGTTTACAAACAATCTCTGAAGTCAAGGAAGGTAAAGTGATTTTAAATTTGTTTATTTCTTTATCAGATGAAAGCTCTTCTGAATGTGAGATTGCAAATGGCACTAAACTATCACAAGAAAATGAGACCATGTATGATCAAGAGAGATTTTAAACACAAGACTACAACAAGAAACAAGAAACACAAATGTGAAATGCATTTTGAAATGTAAGCATTCACAGATTTTTCCCAAAGACAATACATAATAACTAAAAAATGATCAGATTTATCAGGAGGGGAATGTTTTGAAAAACATTCTCAGAGCTTATTAATGGCTATACATGTGCAACCCACTTAACATGATTTGAAATCTTGATACAGAGAGAGTTACATGAATTTCTCAAGTGGTCACTCAGAGAATGGGCTTCTTCCTAGATTTTCCCATGAAATTTTTAGTTTTCCAGGGTTTTTTTAAACTCTTCCAACCCTTTGCATGACAAATTCATGCAATATATAGCTTTCAATCTCCTTTGAGCCTTCTTTCCCAAGAAAAGAATATGCCAAAGGATCAAATTTGTTACAAAAATTCCATCATGATTCGCAGACAGGAACGTTAAACATATTTGCAATAAAAGTTGACTAGGTTTTTCGAAAAAGGTGAATCATTGAGGATTTTTGCATCATAATTTCAACTGGGAGCACGTTTTTCCTCCTTTCATGCAGCATGCTCCTCTTTCATCATTTCACCTTTACACTTTCCAAATTTGCCTCTGCAAACTTTTGGATCTGGTATTTCACATTTTGCACGAACTAGAGCAAAAAAGCATTTTGAAATGTGCCTTGGATCTGCAAATTGAATTTTCAAATTGATTCCATTGATCCTTGAAGGCAAAAACGACATGAATTCGCCAAAAAATTGGTGAAAATTGATGCAAAAATCGTATCTCCAAGCTTCCTAGAGCTCAAATGGCGGCCAAACTGAAAAATGCACAGTTACCGTTGATCTTCCATTATCCTTTAATCTGAGCCCCTCCACGTGTCACAATGTGATTGGAAATGGGCTTGGGATAACTTTTTGACATTTTAACACTTTTGGAAAAATGTAAAAATTTGACATTTTTCTCCGCCCCTCTGCCCTTTGAAAATGAGCTTGACACGTGTCCCAAAGTGGGCCCCATTGGAATTGCGGGCCGATTCTACACATTTCCACCTTTTTTGGAAAAAGGAAAAATTTCCAACATATCCCCGCATCCCCGCCCTTTCACCCTTTGCTTCTGATATGGGTCCTAGCGAACCTGCGCTCCAAAATTTCATTTTATACCTATTTTGCCAAAAAGGCAAAATTTCCATATTTTCCCCCACGGGCCCGTAGTTGCGCCTCTGACCTTGCCACATGTTCATCAGAAACAGGGCAAAAACGCATTCTTCTCCTTAGCAAAGCATGGCATGTGCAACATTGGGCACCAACACATTATATAGCTTCTTAGTCCGCACATTGCTCTGCCTGCCTTTTGTTGCTCCCTTTGTTGGTTGAGCTCTCTGTTTTGGCGGTTGTCTTAGGTATAATTCTCATGTTATTGATGGTGTCTTCAATAGATTGACAACATTATGGAGTTCATTGCATCATTTGGTGGGTTTGTTTGTTTTATAAGATCGTTTTTGTAGACACACTATAGGTGCGATTCTTCCATTATATAGCTTCTTAGTCCGCGCATTGCACTGCCTACCTTTTGTTGCCCCCCTTTGTTGGTTGAGCTCTTTGTTTTAGTTGTTGTCTTAGGAACAACTCTCATGTTATATGATGGCGCCTTCAATAGATTGACAACATTATGGAGTTCTTTGCGTCATTTGGTGGGTTTATTTGTTTTATGGGATATTTTTGTAGTTGCACTGAGTCTATAGAGCCATGGAGGGTTTGCTATTTCAACCTAGTCTACCTTCATGCATATGTGCTCTATTTTGAGCACTTTTTTTCTCTACTTTAGTTGCTTGACACTCCCATCACCACCAGAGCTATCTCTTGAGAGATTTTTTGTCTGTATATTCGATAGACTGATTGGTGTTCTTTTCGTAAGGAGCTATTATGTTGCCTATAGTGTTAGCTTGGCTTCTTTTGTGTTCGAGTAGTGGACTTCGTCCACTCATACATATGTTCTACGTCACTCCACTCCACTCAGTCAACATTATGGGGTTGTGTGAAGATCATGCTTTCTAGGTGTTGAGTTCCTTGCTAAGCCCTTGGGACACATATACTTTAGGCAGCTGATCAAATTCAATTTGGTGAACTCTTTTGCAATTTTGACACCCTCTGATAGTGTCCTTGAATGGAGCTATTATGGTGAATATAGTGTTAGTTTGTCTTCTTTAGTGATTGAGCAGTGGATCCAAGATCACTCGTGCATGATTGTGTTCCTTAGTGACTTTTTATCCACCAAACACTTTCTTCAGCATTGTGTTTGCTTCTTGGGATGCCTTGCAACATATGTCAGCTCTCTCCACTTTTGTTGTTTTACTATTTTTTTGAGAAACCTTGTGGTGACACATTTTTCCCCACGGTGACTCATTTTTCTAGTTTTTTATTAGTGTTTCTTTTGAGTGAACCTCGTACAGAGCACTGAGTCCTATTTGACTTGGCGGTTATAACGATTCAACATTCATGTATTCCGGGTAAGATGGATTGGCGCCAATAGGGGACACTTAGTATTACACTGAATATTTGTACATGGGTACCTGATCTAGCCTAGTCGCCCAGACCTGTTTGTCTACTTGCTTTTTCTCTTTTTCTCTCTCCTTAACTCCGTTCTTAAGGGAGCGTGTTGCAGTGTTCACACTAAACTAGTAGTGGCCATTTACTAACTAGCTTGGTTTTGTCTAGGATCACACTAGAATACGGTTAAACTTGATTTAAGGAGGTTGTTATGTTTTGTTGAGTGTCAACTCATTATATGCGATGTACAAATTGAAAGATTGCATATTTAGTTGATTCTCATAGAAAAATAGTTGGCTCACTCTAACCACATGCCTGTTGTGAAACAATCTCTTGAGCTCATTTATACGGTTCCCTATTGCATTTTATATAGCATGAATGTACAAAGAGAGACTTAGATTCTATTGCTGTGTGTGTGATGGTGTAGTCGACTATGGTAATGGCATGCCAAACTTATCTTGGTGTGAGAGTTTTCCCTACTGCATTACTTTCAACCTATTCCATCCATTGTAGATATGGAGCAACCATAAGACAGTTCATTACCTACATAGATGGTGACAAATTGGTGAGACTACACCCCCCCTATTTGAGTAGTTGCAAGGGTGCCTCCATACGCTCTCTCATAGTATGGCGGGGTGAGTACTTTGTTCTTGGATGTCGTTGGACATCCACCGTTCCTCTCACACAATCCTAGAGATCCAAATAGATGCACATTATCATCTTCCCCTCTACTCGTGGACTATTATGGATGTTAGAGTTTTTCAGCTAAGTAGCCGATACGTTTTTGGATATGGGTGCGGGTACGGAGTATCCGATGCGCGGATACGGCAAATATTTTTTTGGTTCCGGATACAACAATTTTTTTTTTGGTTCTGGATACGGCATTTCAAAAAATATATAAAATTAAAAAATATATAAATTTCTGCCTTCTAAATAGGAATTAAGTTATTAACCACATATTATGCATAATAAAAGACAAGATAACTTATAAGTTATAAGCTAAATAAGTGAATAACCACAACAAACAAAGTCGTAATTTGTTAAAACTTAGAAACTTAAAAGCTTAAAAGTTAAATACTTAAATAAAAAACAATGTGAATGTCATGATATATTAAATTCAATTTATTACACCAAATTCCAATGATCAAAGTTCAAACTATCTTTTAATATTCATCATATTCCTCTTCATCAAGAGGATCAACATCAACATCATCATCATTTTGTGGTTCATTATAACCACATGGACTCGAACCACTCCCACTAGGGCCACTGCCAGTTGCACACCCCCCTGTGCATGTAGGTCTCGCGGTGCCAAAGAAGTCTCCAATCCCTCGTCATCTAATGGCTGGTGGGAAATGGAAGCATCCAAGTCAACTATCTCTAGATCAATATCCCAATGTCTTGTTGACCCCTTCCTTGTACTCCGACTGCTTGTGGTATAAAAGGCGCAACTTGGAATGTATGTATACCAAATCTTTAGCCTTTTTAGCCCTAAACTTGTTGCGCTTCTGTGAGTGGATGAAGCTATATGTACTCCTGTTGCGCTCAGAGGAAGATGAACTTGCAACCTATTGAGGCAACACAAAGTCAATGCAAAGTTCAAACTTAAACACTCAAACTTAAATTTTAAAAAACTAAAAGTTACAACAAAAAAAAGGAAAGAGAATAAAAAAAACTTACTTGTGCCAAGACCTTGATTGCAAGAGGCTGCAAGGAAACTGATACATGACCATGGAGGTACCCACCACATATGAGCAATCCATCTTGTATTTTGCTCCGAAGAGCGAGAAGGCTATGACCTGTTTCTGCTATAAAATTACCAAACTCTATCATAATCATGTCTGGGGCCTTAGGATCAGGGAAGAGCCTAGACAACACCGCCATATATCCCTTACTGACTTCTGCATCCCGTGTATGGTGCTATCCTCCTTGACAAGGCAAGGATCTCTGTGCTGTAGAATTTAGGAGTCAATGCAAAAGCAAGTAGATGTAGCGGGGTGGTCATTTTGTTCCACCGCTCAATGAGGATTGATTGCACTTCTTTGAATTTTTTTTCCTCAGGATCTTGTTCGTTTGCATTAATGACGGCTTTTATCTTCTCAATCATTGAGTTGATACCATCATATATTTCTCTTAGACATGGCTGATCCATGCCAGTAAAGTGGATCATGCTCATAGTGGGCTCAATAAAACTCAACAAATATTCTACTCGATCCCACCAAGTGTCATCTAAGATTATGGTCTTCACTTTTTGAGCCCATTCAGTGTTTGATTGCCTCCATACAGCTCATAGGTCGGAAGTTACCATCCTATTGAGTGCTTGTCGCACCTTCACAAGTCGTCTCAAGACGATTGTGTGTGATGCGAACCGAGTCTCAGCAACCTAATAAGAATGAGAAACAAAAATTAAAAAGAAAATTGAAAACTTTTGAATACTAATTATACTATATTTTAAAAATAAAAAACTTGTATTTAAATTAAAAAAAAAAGAAAGGTAACTTCCCTTACCTTAAACAGCTCCAAATGCGAGAATGATCTAAAGATGCCTTGTGACTGGTGATGGTTGGTCACAAACATTTGGATCTCTTCACCCTCTGCATACACTTGTTCAATCCACTCTATTTTGCTGGCCATGTTTTTAACATTAAATTGAGTGAATGCATAACACAGGGTGTCCAAAAAATATGCTCATACCTTGCCTCAACTATCATCCCCGCGGCTTTGCAATTCTTGGCATTATCCGTTATGACTTGGACAACATTTTGAGGCTCCATCGCCTCAATGGATTAGAAGAGGATGTTGGCAATGAATTGGGCATCCTTCACTTGCCCCTCACAATCAATTGCTCTAAAAAAACATTGCCCCTTTAGGGCATACTGCAAACCACATTGATCAAAGGGCAGTTTTTTGCATCTTTCCATCTATCAGAAATGATGGACACACCTATTTTGGCCCAATGAGTCTCTAATTGGTTGCAAGGAGGTTTCCACATATTTTTTTTGTTTATCCAAAAGGGGCGGTGCAAATCTTCTCATGGCCTGGTGATTTGTACCCTTTTGGGGCCTCATTGATGGCTTTCACCATCTCTTGCCAATAAGGTGACCTCACAACATTAAATGAAAGTCCATTTGCATACACACATCTTGCAACGTGCTCATTTGCAATATCCCTGCTCTCATTTTGAAAGGCTTTTTCCAATGGTCCTTTTGTCTTACTTCTCTTTCGTGAAAGGGGTGAATCCTCATCATCCATGGAGGTAGGTGCCATAAATGGATGTGGCATGGTCACAATTGGGGATCCACTACTTGATGGGGCAACAAGAGGCCTCGCTGATCGAGATGAACTTCCCTCTTTTGGCCAATGGATGACCCTCTTTCAAAGCCAAAGCTGCCTTTGCATCTTCTTGCTCTTTGATACATGCAAAAACTTGTGCTTTTGGCACCCCAACATTATGTTTCCCCTTGCATGTTCTTATACCGTGACCCGGGTATTTCACACAAGTGGCTTTTTCACCCGACTATAAGAGCCTTTGAATACTGATTCACACTCGTTGCATTTCCAAACAAAACACCCACCACTTGGAAGTTGTTCAAGTATTGTTACATGCCCTCCATAATGGCGAATTTAGGTTAAATTCCTTGATCAAAGATTGCTTAGAAGAGGTGGAACTTGTTGCCATTGTAGAAGTAGCTACAAGGTTCAAAACCAACAACATAAGCAAAGAAAACATTGGCTAAAAATTTACAAATAAAACTTGAAAGTTAAACTCTTTGCCCTAGGGCATAACATGATAGCATGTATTGAAAATTTCAAAAATTAAAAAGAAAAAACGGCTTAAAAATAAAAATTTCAATTGGGAAAAAGTAAAATAATGAACATAAGCAAAAACATGAAGTGTGTGAAAGGATTAAATAACAAAAAAAAGAGAAAACAAACTTAGAAGTTAAATATTAAAACTTAAAACCTTACCTTCACTTAATAAACCACAAATGCTCCTCCTTGGTAGGTCCTCAATGGCCTTGACAGCGAATACCACCCTCCTACCAGCTTAAAAAAATACTTGTTCTTGAAGTACCAAACCCTAAGTCAAGCAAAATGAAAGTTTAGAGAGCCAAAGATGAAATGAGGAAGGAGAGGTAAGTTTCTTTGCTTTATGTTTTGTTTTTGTGTTTTACTTTTGTTTTATTGTTTGTAGTTAACTTTTAGGGTTTAAAATCAAAGAAACATATATTTTTTGTTATTAAATGACTTAAAAAATATGTAAAAAAAAAAGAAAAGAAGATGTTTTTTGGGGGGATACATGGCTGGGAGCAGGTAGGGTACGTCTGGTACCCCCCCAGGTATGGCAGGTAGTTTCAGGGCAACGTACCCGGCCATAACCCGGGGGGTACCGGACGTACCCTGCCCGCTCCCAGCCATGTATCCCCCCTGTACCTGTACCTGGTACATTTCGTACCGGTTTTAGGCCCACCCCCCTCCTCCGCCCCCCCCCCCCCCCCCCCCCCCCACCCCCGCCGTATTGTTATCCTAGAGTTTTTGAGAGACGTTCCTTGCATGGTCTCAATATTGCTGGATCAAGCATGCTTAGTCTAGGCCATTCTCCTATGGATATCATTAAGTCTTGCTTTTTGCTGTTTCATAGTGGTTGATGATTATGTTGGACCTCCTTTTAATTTTCATTCTAATATTGATTAGGATCATCCAAACAGGTCTCCTTCAGCCTTATCTTCTTTGGCGGCAGGTCCTCTTTTGAAATGGTTATTTCTAATATCATGTAACTATCTGTACTTTTCAGTCACATTGGTCATCTTTAGTAATATGTGGGCATTAATATAATTTATGTAATTCCTTCTTGCAAAAAAACTGTTTTCCATCATTTTATCCCTTGTTTGCTATGTCAGGTAGATTTTCCCTTCATTTCCCCTTGTTGTGCCCTATCATGGGCATACTTTCCTCAATAAATACTTAAAAAAATCAATCTTTAATTAAAAAATTGCATGTTTCAGTGTAACTGATAGATCCTTTGTCTGTCCCTTTTTAAGCTGTTGTAGTCTACAATCCCATTTCCTAATATATCTTCTGACTTGCTTCATTTCCTGGAAGTCCCGACTTGAAACAATGAATAATATTAAGTGTGATGGTTGAATTCCATTTTCGAATACCAATGTGTATTGACTGCATTTAATGGAGGTTTTATCCCACTTTTCTTCTTTAGCTTTCATCTTCATTTCAAAAAATTTCCAACTGCGGCCAAAGGAAACGTCAATAAGATTAGCTTTTCGCGATGATGTGAGACCCAACTCTTTACCATTTGGCTCAACCTGGTTATGGGCATAAACAGTTTGACTAGGAAACACTTAACCTGTCCCCAGTCAGACGTGCTGATGAGGACTGTGCAACAACCTTATTCTGCTTAATCCCTTTATACGGTTCTATCGGGCCAGAATAATGTGCTATTAATTCTGGTCATAGGCATTTCATATTGAGTGAGTAAGTGCATGCCTTTTTGTATTTCTAAATTACTACATGGCAGGAGAAAATGCATTGTGCCTGAGGGTCCTACAAAACATCTGTTTGTTGAAAACATACTTTTGCATCTTCTTGACCTTAATGTTTATTCTGTTCATTGAGCATTATGATATACCCAATTCTGTGGATTCCTTTTTTGAATTTTCAACTCAAAAATAGGCAGGCGAGATATTTTGGATGTTATATTGTAAGCCAGGCTTGCAATCGACTTATAGCTTTGTAAATGCCTTAATTGTTAGGTTATGGCCTTTGGGGAAAAACTTTATATTTCAATAATTGAAGAAATAGGGTTATATCAAGCATTGCACAGTAAGTGAAAGATTTACATTATGCTTATGATATGGGTTGCATAAATGGGTGATCTCATATGTCCACTTTTGGTTGTCTTGCAGCGGATGGCTTGCGTGCTGATAAATTCTTTGAGCTGGAAACTGCTAAACAACCAAGGGCTTCCTTTTCTGAGAAGTATTATCTATGAAAAGGGGCGCTGGGGAGTTTCACATGCACGACCCTCCCACTGAATCTAGGCCTGGGCATGTAGCAATAATTGCATGGCTTCTATGAAGATCCTAGTGCAGTTACAAAAGGTTAGAACTTGATCTAATTATTGACCGTGCTGTTGAGATAGGTGATCCAAATACTACCCAGCGATAAATATGAAAACGGGCATTACTCCTTGTATGATTTGGTTGTGTTATCCCTTGTAACGTGCAGAGAGTATCTTCATAATTGTCTTGCATATTGATTGCAGCCTCTAATTGTTAATAATCTGATCAACCATTTTTCCTTTTATATATCCTCTTTTGTGAGAAAGAGCAGATTGCTGCATAATAAATTTAATGCAGTTTTTTGATGGAACTTTGCTTATATAAAAATGTACCTATGATCTCATATGAACAATGAAGAAATCCGTAACTCACATTCACAAAAAGATAGAGATGCAGAAATATGCGTTGATTGTATTGACTTATTTGGAATGTGGAATGGTTATGGATTTTTTATGTTGACGTTGAAAACAGTGTTTGTGATCTCATGAATTTTGGAAATGTCTGCGCATTACACATACATGCACAGGATTGTACCCTCTAAATTATTTTCACTATGGAGTATGGAACTTTTTGTAAGTATATTTGGATTGCAGATAGCTCTTATTTTATTGGAAATTGTAAATGTTATGGAACAATGTAAAGTATGGATCTTGTGTCTGTTATACTTCAGTTCAGCAGGTCTGACGTTTGGCAGCAGTGTTGATAATGATGAGATTCGAGAACACAGGCAATTCTTGTTAACACGATGGATCATGAAATATATGAATTAGACTGTATTGGACTTAGCTTTTGAACAAATAAATAATGGTTTTGTATTAGTTTAGTGGTGGAAGTACATGTTGGCAAGAGATCATGAAGTGAGATTCAATTCCCCTCACAACCTAAATATCCTTGTTGGTTTCCTCTATTAGTATCTCTCGATGATGCTGACCATAGCCAGAGCAAAAATCAACAGGGGGTGCTGATATAGACTTAGTAACCTGTGCAATGAAATGAAATATTTTAATAATGTCCACGAGAGTCATAGGTCTATGGGACCATCCTACAAGAGTACTATATGAGAGTGAAACAAACGAGAATAACACTCATTCCTGGGATAATGTTACTGATTATAATAGAGTGAAACAAAGATAATATCACCGTATGCAGTGACGCAGTCCACTCCATGATAAAGTGACCTTTGGTCTCAACTCTCCCTGAAATGTGAAGGTAAATATTTCCTCTCCCCCACTACTCCCCCAGGCCTTGTCCCATTTGCCAGTTTTGCAGCATAACTGATGTGATCTGTTCCTCAAATGGGCTACGAGCATCTTTGTCTTCCATTTAATTCTGGCCACCTGTAGCTTTTTTGATGGTGTTCATACGTGGGATTGAACGAATCTATGCAGTACTGTCTTTTTCTTCCCGAGTTGTTTGTTTAATTTCCAGATTGTTGTTTGGCGATTCGTGAAGACTGTTCCCCACCTAGTCATCCATTTATTGCTTTGTTTCATGTAAGTATTCTTTCCTTTGTTCACCTCTTCTCCTACTACCACGCAAGGCCATTTATTATTTTCCATGCCTTTTGGCCTCTTCAAGTACCCTAGGACTTAATCATGGCTATTACATCTAGTGGATCTGTATCTGTTTCTGCCAATAAAATATCGTACAGGTCGGAGGCTTGGATCCTGAAATTGCTGGTGATAAAGATGTTTTGGGTTTTTTCAATTTGTCTCCATTTCACATGAGGTGTGGTGGCCCAAACTTCACACCCATATAGCACTACAAAGATGACAAGTAACTTAAACAAAGGTGCAATAGTCTTCCAATTGCATAATTCTGTATGACTGCAACCGGGTATGTAATAAGTAGAGTGCTTTCTATCCTCATATTTCCTAGAACCTACATGACTCCCAACTTAACTTTATTTGAAAATTGAGGCGTGGATATTTTTATTTTGCCCACAGTTTCTAAGGGTTTTTTGAAGGGAAAGTTACTCATTTATTTTGTCGCGGAGGAAAAAAAGCAAGAAAGAAAGACTACAATATTGTGTGCACAAATAACAAAAAGTAGGTCAGTACGACTCGAGGACAATTAACAATAGAAATTTCTAGGAAGAGAGAATCCTAGAAGCAAAATTACAAAAGTACATTAGATAATAAAGCAATGTGCCACTAACATAGGTGATGTTGAAACCAAAACAAACAGTAATGGAGGGCGAACAAGACTCCCTAAAGCATGTGCCAATGAGGACTAGAAGGAAATCTCATTGACTATCTCATTTTGTGCTTGAAGTGGAGTTGTATTTTGGGCCATCATCAATTGCAATGGAAAATCTAACAATGTTGGTTGGAGGGGCCAAGTTGGGAGATTGTAGGAGGAAGCAAAATGCTTTCTCTAGAATCTCCCCTAACATTCAAGGCTGTTGTAGCTCTTGTTAGTAGAAAAGAAACTTCTAATTATGAGTTTGTCCCTGTGGTTTTGGGGGGCGACTAGTAAATAGGAGCTCTGTGTTGCCGAGAAGGGGCAAAGCCACGTTGATGGAAGAAAACAAAGCCATGGGGCAAAGTGAGATCAGGCCGGGAGATATGAGTTATCCAAGCAAAGGGAGATCAGGTTGGGAGATATGAGTAACGCAAGTAGAAATGGTGCTTTGAGAGATGTGCCGCCTATACTTGTCTATCAGCTCTAATATGTGAATTTCCGGTGTCCAAAGGTCACTTAGTGCTGCTTGTCACTTGGGAGTGGCTTGGAATTAAGAGGTGATCAAGATGGGAGCTATAGAGGTTCTAGACCCCTTGTGTAGGGATCTGCACCAAAGTGTGATGGCCTCGCGAAGATAAAGAGCCAGGGATCGCTGGCCTGGATATTTGAGGAAAGTAGACAGAGTGTTGGTTTAAGTCCATGTAGAGGGTAGTGATATTTTCCTCAGATCTCATAGTAAATGGGGCATCTGAGAATGAAGTGTTCCTTGGTCTCCACCTCTTGGAGGTTGCAAAAATGACAAATCCATTCCTTTCAGAGAATGTGATCAATTTCAACTGGTAATTGGTGAGAACACACTCTCAACTAGTCAAGGGTAAATCTCAACTCGTGGGATCAGTGGTGGGAGAATGTGAGGGGGACGAATTATATCATCCCACTACTTGTAAGAAATGTTTGACATAAAAATTAAGCTTGGGATTGAGTGGCCTCAAGGGGGAGTTCGAGGCGGCCTTGATATATTGTTTGTAGATGTCTTTTCTGGAAACTCTAGTGATGACGTCCTTTGTTGGGAAGGACCCGAGGGGGTGTCTAGGGATTTCACAAGAGGGGAGAACCTATTAATGGAGATGCCAATAGAAAGGAGCAACCTAGTCTCAAAGTACCAACAATGTTGGCATTTGGTGGGGATTAGTGAAGAAATCCTCTTCAAAGAGCAAAGTGCTATGTAAAGAAATGTATCATGGCTGAAAGCTGAGGTCCTTGATGATTTGAGTCTGTGAATGTAGAAAATAAGTCTGATGATAGTCTCAAGGCATAACAGCTAGGCGGAAAATCCAGTTTGGACCAGTACATTAAGGAATTGTTTGCTTGCAATGGTTTATGCGCTCTAGCACGAGAGTTTGGACCCTCTCAATAAGGTTCCAGTCAATAGCTCCCAAACTAGGTCCCCCAAAACCTTTGAACCATGTAAAAATGTAGGCTTGATGATTGTATAAAAAAGGCGTAACTTGGAAGGAATGTCCTAGAAGTGGATTTGGAAACATTGATGATCCAAGAAAGAAAGAGATGCATACCCTTTGCAAATGAAAGAGTGAGAGGTAGACTTAATGCTGACGAATGGACCTAGAAATTTGGACCCTCAAGTATGGGTAGGCTGATGTGATATGTAGATGTTCCCCTCTGTAGAGAAACTGGAATTTGGAGAGAGAGTGCTTAGAAATATTGAAAATCACGATCTTAGTTTTACTAAGGTTAACCACAAGTTGTCGAAGATCATTGAAATGTACAAGGGCAATCAAGTTGTTATAAGACCGTGATAAAGTGTGAGAGGACAACATCATTGGCAAAAAGAAGGATATGTATAACCACCTCATGCAAAATATGATTGTCGTCTACATGGGTATGTTGTCAAAGAAACTCTTCCAACTCATTAATGAAAATGCTGAATAGGGTCAGAGAAAGAGGACACCCTTGCTTGAACCCAATGGCACTCTTCATAAAGTCAAAGAAACTGCATAAAGTATGAAACTGTCTAATAAATGTCTCATAAAGCCTCTACGTAGAGAATCTGGGGTGCTGATAGCTCTTAACTTCTCAACAGTAAGTCCTGTAACCTTAAAGAACTGACACACTATGAAATCAATTGTAAGAAATAATTCCAAGATCAATCACTAAAATATTGAGTTATAAGCAAATAAAATGTAGTAGAATTAATGGAAGCATAAAAACATACCATAAAAGAGTTGAGACAAAAAACTCCATGTGTTATTGAAAAATGGCTCAAAACATTTATTAGATATCACAATGTACATAAAAGTTCTTCTAAGAAAGAATAAAAATGAAGAGGATAAAATCCGAAGCAAGACTAAAAGAAGCTTTAAGAAACTCTTTAAAAGAAGAGATTGAACAAGTGAAAAAGTGTTAAGGAAGAGACTTAAACACTTGTTAAATAGAGTGAAGAGAGAATAAAGAGTTACAAAGTAACTCCAATCATTTTATTAGCCAACCTTCCAAGGGTGTGCCTAGCATTACTATTTCCTATGAAGTGGAGGGAAGTGGGTGTAAAGTGGCAAATGAGTTACATTTGAAATATAACTCCAATATTCCTTATAATGAGTAATATCTTTAATAAGACAAAAGAGGTGAAGTCTACATGCCACCTCACACTATCTGGATTATGTGAATTAATAATTCATATGATAATAATAATACACAATATTATAATATTTAATATACCCAAATAAAGATTAAACTTCAACACTCCCCCTTAATATGTATTTGGGGCTTACAAAAAAGGAGAACAACCTAAACATAAAAGGGAACTGTCATTACATAACATTCCCCTTTGATGACAACTTCCTTCAACAGAAAAATAATTACAACATTTCAATGATTTGATTGGAGAAAAAGAGAGAAGAGTGTTGATTCTTCAAGAAACTTTCAAAGTCGGCGGTGAAATCATCAAAAATTTCCCAATAATGCTTTTCAGATGTGAATGTCAACCCTCTTTAAAATAATGACAAACAAAAGGAAGATGGTGAGAAAAATTCCATGTAATTTATAAAACACAAAAAACTTACACCAATGTTTAGTTCAAAAAATTGTTATTTTATAAAAAATAAAATCTGCATACATTTTAAAGTAATAAAAGTAGATCTACTTAAAAACGTAAGGAGAAAAAAACTTCCAAAACAAAGTGCTAGTCCTATTATGAATAGTGCACAATTAAAAAGAAGTTGGTTAGAATAAAGAGATACTATATGCAAATCCTAACTTCAAAAGATTTATAAATCACCACGAAGGGGTAGACGGTAATTCAAGATTAACAAAATATATCTTCCTTAATAAATTGGTTCCAAAAACATTTTTCCTTGGACAACATACAATAAAATAAGTAAACACAAAAGCAAGGAAACACATAGTTGTAGCCATGTATCAAAAATTTGAAATTAATTAAAAAATAAGGAGTTTATAATACATCATAAATATAGTTAAAAACATAATAAAGGTTAGCTAAAAACAATGCATATACTAACCAAGGAAATTAGACAAACACGGTGTTTTACCTTTCACAAAAAATGTCTTACGTAATTTCACTTGAATACTTGGATAAAAAAGGAATACCATTGTTCTTCGAAGATAAAAACTTTAGGGATCCATATTTGTTTAACCTTGAGTTTAGTTGTTTTCCCAACAATGAAATGAGTCATGATTTGTTCTACCCCCAAGTTTTTACAAGGATGTAATTTCCAACATTTAGCTATATCATGTTCATCTCTATCAACAATGTTTGCAATTTTTGACGTTTTTAATCAAGGTAGTATCAAAATAAATCTTATATTTACTATTATATCTAGAAGAACCAATATACAAATTCCTACAATGAATGCAATAAGACTTCATATTAATGTCAGGTTCTTTAAACCCAAACCCTTTAAAGCTGAAAGTAGGTTTAAAAGAAAGAGCCTCAACAATTCCGTTTGCATTTTTACCAAGATCATCTCTACTGTAACCCATTGATTTTATTATTTTTAAACTAGGGTCAGAAATATGATTTTCCCATAGATATGCATTCATCATTTGAAGAAGAAGAAAGATTGCTAACAATATCAACAATAAAATCATATTTTTCTAAAGATGCAATCTTCATAGTTAGTGTATCAACAAATTTATGCATGTCCACTAATTTCATATCTAAAGAGTTTTGTAATGCATAAATAATCTTTTTTTGATATTTAAGTTCACATTTAAAAGCCAAAATTTCATTATCCCGAAACAAAGTTTGTTGCTTTATGTTTATAAAGCTAAAATTAATACCAATTCAAAAGCCATAACTACAAAATATATAAAAAATAATGACCATTGAATAAATAATGTCACATGAAAATTAACACTTAAAAAATTATTGTAATTGAAAAAAAGTTTTACAAATGCATATTTAAGAAAAACACTTTAAGAGACCATAATTTGGGTTAGGGTAAAATTTCAACAACATTTTCCCAACATAGACCCCTTTTGAAGGGGGGAAGGGGGGAGTAACCCCTTTGTTTGGGGGGGTCGAGGGGGCAAGGCCCTCCCCCTTGCTTGTCCTTACTGGTCAGCCATCCTATAATTGAAGGAGGCACCTAACCCCCCCTTCTGAAGGGGGCGGGGAAGAGGGGGTCCCCCCCCGCCGCTTGTCCCTACCGGCTAAACCTCTAAAGCCAGTGCACTCACCTCACTTTGGGCTGTGGGGTTATTCGGCAAAAAATCATAAACAATTTAAGAGATTGAGAATGTCAGTCCAAAGTTATGACTTATTTTTCATACAAAATTTATAAAAAAAATTGAGTAAAAATGAGAATTTTTTTTTGATTTTTTCTTTTACAAATAAAACAAATGAAGAAAACCAGAGTATAAGAGATCTAAGGAGCTCTCAAATAGTAATCAAAAGAAGCGTATGAACGAAAATTTATTTACATTTTTGTTTTTATAAATAAACATAAAACGTAAAAAAGAACAAATACCATAGAATAATGGATTTAAATTGATTTGAAAGAGCTTCCAACAAGCTTGCATAATACGACAAATTTTGCAAAATGTTAGATTGCAAGAAAAAAAGACAACAAATGGCTATAAAAAAAGCAAAAAAGTATTTGCAAGGGTATGAGCCTTTACCAAAAAAAAGTCAAATAAACCAATAAATCTTCTTGCTTTGATCCGAAGACGAGGTGTTATGAAAATTGACTCAGTTTTTCCTGTCTCCACGGATACTTTAAAATTTACAGACTAAACATAATTTGCTCTTAAAATTAGTGGCGATAAGTTGCAAAACACAACAAAAAATAAACCACAAAATCACGATAACAATGAACACCGAGATGATAACAAAGTTCGCCCGATTCGGGCTATGTCTTTGGGTTCGTTCAATGATGAACCAATATATAATGATGTAGAAAATAAATCTTACATCAATCAATTCTTGATCTACAGCATTTGATGACTTGGCTATGGCTACTAGCTATTGGCTCCTGGCACTGGCTCGAGCTATTGGATTTAACTATGGCTCTTGACTCACAACAATTGGCTACTGACAACTGGCATTGGCTATGGACTACTTAACTCTAGCTTGGGTTTTGTCAGTCTCGACATCCTCCTGGCTCCGTACTACGGGCCCTTGGCACGATCGCCAGTCTCTGTGATGACTGCTCCGTCAATTCGACAAGTGACTTGCTTACATACACAGACGTCTTGGATAGCTGGGCTCTAATGGCCTCTTTCGCAGAAATCTTGTTACAACTGTCTCTCAGGCCGAAATCGACAATAAAATTATTATAATGGGCTCTTATAGTCTCTTTGATGACTGGGCTCTAAGGCCTCTTTGATGATCTTGTCGTTACAAAGTGATGGGTTCTCCGACTCTCGTCTTTTACAAAATGGTTCTTCGTCCAAATAATAAGCTTAACAATTAAGCTTTTACAATGTATAATAAAAAGCCTAAGAATACTAAGATAGGCTTTACAAATTTTCACAAAGCTTATAATAAGCTCTGACAACTCACAAACTCGAAAGGTTTGGATTCAATTTGCCATGCCTTTGCTCAAGGCTTAGGGGGCCTTTTATAGGCTTCTTAGACCCCGAAAATAATGAATAAATTATTTATCCGTTTGCATTGTAATGGGATTAAAATCGCGTGCCACCATATTCTCCACGAAATGCCTTTTAAATAAGGCTTAAAATAAACCTTAGTGCTCCACATTCCCACTTGGGCTAACCAAATGTGCTTATCCATTCTCCTTAGCCTAGTTTATAGGCGGTTGACCATTTCTCCACGCTTGCACGTGGGCTCCATCATAGTTCAGCACATTTTATTAGGCGCTTAGAGATAGGTGTTATCCCACATTTGCAGGCTTAGAGATTATCTTAGCCTTTTTAATACTCACCTCCCACTGTTGCACTTGGTCGAAGGACCGCTTAGCTTTTACATGGTTGGTGCTTGGTGCTGCACGTAGACTTTAACTGATGGAGTTTTAGATGGTGAACTTAGATCCTTGCATGGCATTTGGTATATTGCCACGGATGCTCTTCCTTTTGTGCGTAACTTGAACTTTGGGAAATAATCTTGCATGCACTATGTGCAAACCAATAATATGGTATAAATGTAAAGTCTCATCAAGGGCTAGGTGAAGACGAGGAGGTAGGGTCCCCTTTCTAAAAAAGAGTGGATCCCACTGGTTGATGGGCACCCAGTCGGTAACTAGCGTGGGCCTCACATGTGACCATTTCGATTGTCAAAGACCGTAGGTTCAAACAAACCCATTTTTTTGCCATTCTTTTTTGCACGTCGCCAGTTGTTGGCTCCCTAGTAGGCCAATTGGCGATCTTTCATAGTGCCATTACCACTGTACTTATGCCTTCTATTCTGCGAGCTGCACCTGATCTTGTACGACTGGTATCTCGTGCAAACGACATCTGTTTTGCCTTCAAAAGGCGTCGGGAAGCTACTGATGAGCTCTTCCACGTGCAACTGAATTAGGGAGGAATAGAGAACTTCCGGTACATCAAATGTTCTCCAGATCACACCTCCCCACTAAGAAGGCTTTTGGTCCACCAAAAGCTGATCCACTGATCATCGGTGGCTTTGTACACTGATACGGGTTCTGTAAGCTCTCACATTTGGAGCTGCTGTGTCTTCTGCCTGCACACACACAACACAAGGAAAAACACACAATATATTGCATTCTTAAGTGGTGTTATAACAGGTCACAACTTGTACAATTCACTCTTCTCGGGGTTGAATGCAACAACATAACAAGTTTACAAACGTTGCCCATCCAGGGACTTGAAAACGTGTAATCTACAAGAATTGTAACTACAATTCTATTTACAGCAAGTGCCCAATTCGGGTCTTAAAATTGCACACAAGAACACAAAACAACAATGGTTAAATCGAATGTAGCTCACCTAAGCTGCACTTTCCATGTTGATTTCTGACCACATCGTCTTCTCTTGGAAGATCACTTCGGCTCACCGGTATACCGTTGGTGATGATCAACATCTCTACTACTTCTGTACCCCAAATCTGACTTGGAGAACTTTATTCTCAAGGGAGTACTTGTTTACCCTGCTTGTTCTTAGCACATGCATCTCCTTAATCAGTCTCAGCAAGTGATCAACCTCCTGAACATTGGTTAATTCCTTCCGTACATTTCAACAAGGAATCCCAAAACTGAAATTGGAGGTGCGAGTATGCTATAGCTATGCTATAATACTGTCCATGAAACCAAAAAGCTTCTTACCAACCCATTCTAACGGATTGCCCTCCTCGGATTGATCCCTAGGTTCTGTATTGGACAGTAGGGTTTCTTCACATGTTGCCTTTTGGACTGTAAGCGTACATTTATTGCTTTCATCTCTCACCTCCTGCTTTGTAGAGGTTCTAACAACTTCCCTACCATACCTTGGACGAAGCTGCCAACAACTATCAACCCCATGACCACTCATACTGCAATGAGTGCAAAATCTTCTGTCCTTTCTCTTGGACAGCAAGCCCTTCTTCTCCCTTTCCGGACTTTGCCTTGGAGAATAGTGTTTAGAAATCTTCCTGACCAAATATTTCCTTTTCCAACACATGGGGCTAGACACGGTTAGACAATTCACAAGAAGTGGACAGAAATGAATACCACAAACTCTGTGTATCACAACCATTCTTTGCATAACCAAAGCGAACATTAGAATATTTACGTTGTCCATTCTTAGGACTAACATTACTGCAAGCATGATGAGGAGAAATTCTTTTACCCTATTTTTTGGGACTTCCACCTTTCTTCAGAGATGGACTGCACTTCCTCTAGATGCTTTTCCCATGACTGGAAGGCTGCTCCTCCTTGGCTTTCAACTTGCAATTACTCTCACGATCATTATGAGAGACTTGTTCTGGTGGAATACCTGAAGTACATCTTGCCTCAGCCGTATTAGAGCATTCTCCAACTTCCATTTGACTGCCATTGATGCAGAGATGGGAGCTTTTTACTTTTACAACACAAATTTGGCTCACAAATTGGCACCATACCTTGCAATTTTCATCCAATTCACTTTGCAATGTAGAAAAACAAACAATGGTTTCCCTGATTCACAAAGTACATTTTTCCATAATCTTCACTCTTGAATGATGTATCACTATCCTAATACAGAGGAGGCTTAATAGACTCACAACTATCAAGTTAGGCTCTTTAAGTCCACACTATGCAAGTTCATCTCAGGTTTCACCATGCTAATTCTAGAGAATAAAGATTGTTTGTATCTTAAAGACTCTTAACAATAACTCCACCTAAAGTGCCCATTTTTCTCTTTCCAAAGACTCCATTCCATCTTCTTTCACTGTCCATCCCCAGTTTTACCTTAGCAATCATCCATCATGAGAAAACTCAATGCCTTCTTCTAACTCTGTCCTGTTTCAATAACCGTGGGTTATTGATTAAGACTTGGCAACTTTTGCTTGAGGTTCTTTCACTGTCAAAATATATTCATTACCTGTCTCTGCCTGCTATTCATCACACATGTTCATTAGTTTCCATTATGAAAGTTCTCTTCCAAAGCTTGAGGTTCCGAACAATGCACCTTTTTACTCCAAGACTGGTTTTATACGCTTAAGCTCTACCAAGACTGCCCTTTAGTTAATAAGATCCATATCAGGGTTTTCCAACCACCATTCACTCCTCAATAGGAAGGTTTCATGTTTTTATAGTTCTCTCCCTTCATGCAAAAGTAAGTGGTTGCACAAGAAACTCAGATTATTCCTAAAATCAGGCAAAGCTTATTGTTTCAAGCCACTGACAACAGCTCTTACGAAACTAAACATATATTTGAGTACCCATTTGGAAGTTCTTGACTCCTACAAAGTTTCATATTCCAAAACCTAAGACAACTCCTTTTTCGCCTGTTCATCTTTCCAATAAGGTCACTATTAGGCCTCTAGACTGAGTTTTAAGAATAAAACCTTCACACGTGTCAAAATTTATCCAAATCACACAAGACCCTGACAGTCAGTTAAAACTTCTTCATTAGAGTCTACAGTTTAAGTTTGGACCATCAAGAAGTTATAAATCTCTTAAAATAGCAAATTCTCCTACAATCCTAGGTCGAGTTTCTTCTCAGACCGAAGAGGGATAATTTCAAGTTTTAAGGACCAATATCATTATTAGGGCTTCTAAACAGGTTTGGAAGGTCTGTCCTACCTTATTATTCCTCTAGGAACAGTTTTTTGTTCATGAAAACTCCACAAATGCTTATAAAATCAGTTTTATCAGTCAAGAAAGGAGAACCCTGTTCTTCGCAGTCACCTACAGTTAGGTCTCATTATTCCACTTTCTAGAACATCAAGTGTGGTCTTTATTCACACAAAACACAGAGAATACCATGTTTACTGTATCCTTCATGCAAGGGAACTAACAATCAAGGTTGAGAACTTAGCTTTCATTGATAAACATGATATAAAAACTGTGACAAGATTTGTTTTACCAGCCCTCCAAACAAGAAGTCATTCATCATCTAAATCTCCTTCAAAGCTTCATTCTCCTCTCTTTCACACCTTCAAACACCTGTACAATCAAATTTCAATTCCTCCACCCTGTTCTACTAAGTGAGAATGTCTTTGAAACTCCTCCACAACCTGCACAGTCAAACCCAAATCATAAAATTACAGATTTTGCCCTGTTTACAGGGAACTTCTACCATAACTATTATAGTCTCAATTAAATAAGGATCAAACATGTGACCACATAGAGATTACCCTCAAAAAACTATTGTCTTAGCCTTATTCAAAGCATACAAAACTAAAGAAACTCAATAATTCATGTTTTCCATCACACATTCTTCATATCTATAAGAAGTTCAATGCTTTATTAATCAAGGATCTGTAACTACAAGAATTTCATCATTCCCCTACAGATCTTTCAGAGCCTTCATGGCTCTTTCACACTTATTCTCTCCTCTACCAAACTTCTCTCTCCTTCTCTAAACTTTTCCCTTCGAATATTTCCTTTCTTAGGCCAAAATGAAGGTAGCTACAAGTAGGTATTTCAAACCTAACCGTGGTAAACCTGGATCATCATAGGTAACCTTACTTGGGTGAGTGATAACACCTTGTATACATCACATGAGGTCCTTATTGCCCTTCTTACATCATATATGCTTTCACATTTTCTATTAAACCTTTCAATTTAAAACTAGGAAGTGTTTTGGAGGGAAAACTCAGATTGACCCTTTAACACCTATAGAGGAACCTAAGAAGGCAGAGAAGCGTGCAACAACACCTAAAATGTCTATCAAGACCCTAGTCATTCCAAAATTGCTTGAATCCCAAAACTTTGCTATTTGCATGGTGATGCTTCTACATCAGCCACTATATCCCAATTCTGCATATTGAGGTCTATCCTCGATTTATGGGATTAATTATTCCCTAGCCATTGATGTGAGGGATTTTTACATCATACCCCATCTGTGCAAACAACTTCGATTCAATACCCTTAGTATGCTTCTCAAATTTACTAAAGTCAACATCTGATTCACGATGGGAAGAAAGGGAACATGGTGGACTACTTACAGTGCATACTTTTGACATGTTTTGTGCACCTGTGGTAGATGGTTGTCTTCGTTGACTGGTAGACCCATCTTTCCCTCTACTCTTCCACCAATCTGCAATATTGCCAAGAACACATCTTTGGCTTGCAACTAAGCTTTCAAGGCTTCAAGGACACCCACGAGAAATTCTACATGGCTTGTCAACCTCTCCTAGAGCTCTTGATTCTCATCCTCTAGAGATTGCCATCTTTCTCAATTCAGAGTTCTCCTCCTGAATCTGGCGGTTCGTGGCTTCGACCACATCAAGCCTTTCCTTCGTCAGAGCTGTGTGTCATGGTTAACTTGTTGCAACCTGCTTGCAAACTGAATCAATGTAAAATCTCAAACAGAAACCGTTAGCACTCGGAACTCCTACTTTGATACCAACCTTATCCAAAAAACGGGTGTTATGAAAACTGACTCAGTTTTTCCCGTTTCCACGAATACTTTAAAATATCCCGACTTAGCATGTTTACTCTTAAAATTTGTGGAAATAAGTTGCAAAACACAACAAAAAACAAACCACAAAATCACGAAAACAATGAACACCGGGATGATAATGGAGTTCATCTAATTTTGGCTACGTCTCCGGATCCATTCAATGACGAACCAATATATAAATGATTTAGAAAATAAATCTAACATCAATCAACTCTTTGTCTGTAGTGTCTGACGACCAGGCTCTGGCTACTGGTTCTTGGCACTGGCCCGGGCTACTAGCTCTGGTTCATGATTCACGACAACTGGCTACTAGGAATAGGCATTGGCTATGGGCTACTTGGCTTTGGCTCGTGTTCTTTTAGTCTTGACGTCCTCTTGGCTCCGCACTACGGGCCCTTGGCACGACCACCAGTGTTTGTGATGATTGTTCCTTCAATTCGACAAGCGACTCACTTGGATATAGGGGCATCTAGGACAGCTGGGATCTAACGGCCTCTTTTGCAGAAATGCTGTTACAACTAGCTCTTAGGCCAAAATTGACAATAATGTCGTTACAACGAGCTCTCACGGCCTGTTTGACAATCTTGTCATGACAAATCGATGGGCTTTCCCATTTGGTGTCCCCAAAAAATTTAACTTGGAAATCTTGGGATACCCCTTTAAAATTTTGGTCTTTTTGACTTGTGCTGATTTGCTCAAGATTCCTTTAGGATATTGCAAGAGGTTGCTTGGTGCAAAAAGGTGCAATAATGGATTGTATGAAAATAAGAAAAATATTGCCATCAATGTGTAGAGCTCAAGAAAATATGCACTTTTAGAAAAAACGACACCTAAAATGGAGCCATGGAGTGAAAGTTATGGCACTTGCAAGTATTTGCTGCTACATCTTCCTGGACCCTTTCCAAAAATGGAAAATTTTATTCTATACTTTTTCTTCACCGAAAATCCAAAAATGGAAAAAATGCTTCTTAGACCAAAACTTAAGTGAAAAGCGTGGAAATTAGAGCTGCCCTGCATATTGAATTTTAAGGCTGCCTCTCCTCCATGTTTTCCACGCAAATATTAGCCAATTCACTTATGCAAGTTGCACTTTTTGAAGCTGCCTTCCAGGTTGAAGTTTAACGCCAAGTTTAAGTGAAAGGTGTAGAAATTAGAGCTGCCTGGCAGGTTGAGATTGAATGCCATGACTTAAGTGAAAAGTGTGGAAATTAGAGCTGCCCCGCAGGTTGGAATTTAACGCTATAACTAAAGTGAAAAGTGTGGAAATTAGAGCTGCCTTCCAGGTTGGAATTTAATGCTGCCTTTCCTTCATGTTTTTCACACAAATGTTAGCCAATTCACTTATGCAAGTAACACTTTTTGGAGCTGCCTTCCAGGTTGGAATTTAACGCCATAACTTAAGTGAGAAGTGTGGAAATTGGAGCTGCCCTGCAAGTTGAATTTTAACGCTGCCTTTTCTTCATGTTTTTCACACAAATATTAGCCAAAAAATGCGACCCACTTTGGCATAATTTCATGCTAAAAAAGTAATTTCTTTTTATTATTTTTAGCTAGTGTTGGCGCCAAAGATAGGGAGGAAGTCATTGCATGCAAAATCCCTTTTGGAAGCTTGTGCATGTGCTTCCAATTTTCCAGTTGAAGCCGTCATTGAATTTACTTATATTTGCCTTCACCCGGAGTGCTTTCTAGAATTCAAGATTGCTCATATGCAATTAAAAATAAAAGGTGATGAGTTTTGTCTGAATTGTTTACGACAAACATTGCATTGGTGCACATACTTGAGAAGAACTGCAAAAGCTTTAAGGATATGAGGAGAAGACAGGTCAGAGGCAACACCTGCAAGCAAATCACAGTCAATTGTTTCCAGATCTAGTTTGGTGAGAATCAAAGGCAAAGAGTCAACCACATGCAGGAGAAAAAGCATCTCAGATTCAAGGTAGAGATATCTTCCAAATCATTCATGAGATGGAAGTGCAATACATGTTGGATCAACATGCAGAGTATGGAAGAAGAACAAGACTGAGAGTGTTGTAGCTTTCTTCTAATTTCTTCTCCTCTTTCTTCTTCTTTCTCTTATTTTCTTCGACAAAGTAATTGAGTAATCAATTGAATTGTAAAACTTAAGTGATTGGTGTAAAAGCCATTACTTCAAGTTATTGAATAAGTCAATTACTTGGAAATAAGTGGCAAACATGCATAATAAAAGGTTCTATTTTTCAGTTATAAATCATGCATGTCATTCAAAGAGGGATTCTAGGAGAAGGATTGCCAACTGTCTCCTTTTCTATAACTTCCGTATGCGGGAATTAATTAAAAGCTTGTTATTTGTAATTGCCCTCTATGCACTATAAATAGAGGAAGAGCCTACAGGTTAGAAGAGGATAATCTTGTTTATTAGAACTTGTTTTAGCAAGGGCTTTGTAACTGGAGCATTCTTGAGTTGTCAGACTTTGTGCTGGAACCCTTGGTGTGATTGCTGCAGAGGCTTGGGACTGAATAAAGGTGGATTTCTGGAGAACTTTGTGTCTACGGTGTTTTTTGAATTCTTCTTTCAAAGGTTTTTAGATAAGCTTTATGTTATCTCAGATCTAGGTTAGAAGTTATTTCTTTCCCATCCTGCTAAAAATTGTGTTTTATCTGTTTATTTCGTTTGTGTGGATGAGACCAACTCTGATAGTTATTGGTCAAATTGGCACAACTTTCTTACTTCTTTCCTATATTTCTATTTTTCCCCCTTTTCTGTAATTAGTTTTATCACAGCTGCTTACTTGCTGCAAAATTACCCAGCTGTGGTTCACGAGCTGTGGGAATTAAGGTAAAACCCCCGAAAATAGTTATTAGGATTCACCCTTACTAAATTGATAAGCTTAACAATTAAGCTTTAACAATGCACAATAATAAGCCTAAGAATACTAAGATAGGCTTTACAAATTTTTAGAAAGTTTATAATAAGCTCTCACAACTCACAAGCTCGAAAGGATAGGATTCAATTTGCCATGCCTTTGCTCAAGGCTTAGGGGCCCTTTTACAGGCTTGTTAGACCCTGAAAATAATGAATAAATTATTTATCCATTTGCATTGTTATGGGATTAAAATTCCTTGCCACCATATTCTCCACGAAATGCTTTTTAAATAAGGCTTAAAATAAACCTTAGCGCCAGCGCTCCACATTCCCATGTGGGCTAACCAAATGTGCTTATCCATTCTCCTTAGCGTAGTTTTTAGGCGGTTGACCATTTGTCCACGCTTGCATGTTGGCTTCATCATAGGTTAGCACATCTTAATAGGCACTTAGAGATAGGTTTTATCCCACATGCGTGGGCTTAGAGATTATCTTAGGCTTTTTAAGGCTTACCTTCCATTGTTGCACTTGGTCAAAGGACCACTTAGCTTTTGCATGGTTGACAGTTGGTTGGTGCTCCATGTAGACTTTTAATGTTGGAGTCTTGGGCAGTGAACTTGGATCCTTGCATGGCATTTGGTAGATTGCCATGGATGCTCTGCCTTTGGAGCTTAACTTGAACTTTGGGAAAAAATCCCCCTTGCATTATGTGCAAACCAATAATATGGTCTAAATACAAAGTTTCACCAGTGGCTAGGTGGAGACGAGGAGGCAGGGTCCCCTTCCTCAAGAAGAGTGGATCTCACTGGCTGATGGACCCCAGTCAACAACTAGCATGGGCTCCATATCCGACCGTCTCGATCATCGAAGACCGGAGGTTCAAACAAACCCATTTTTTGCCATTCTTTTTGCACTTTGCCACTTGTTGGCTCCCCAATAGGCCAAAAGGCAATCTCGCATAGTGCCATTACCACTGTACTTGTGCTGTCCATCCTGCTAGCTGCACTTGATCTTGTACGAATGGTATCTCCTGCGTACAACATCCGTTTCGCCTCGTTCAAAAGGTGCCAAGAAGCTATTGACGAGCTCTTTCGCGTGCAACTGAATTAGGGAGAAATAAGGAACTTCCGTTGTGTCAAATGTTCTCCGAATCATGCTTTTCCACCCAAAAACTGTGCACACTTAGAAACAAGATTTAGTAGTATAGTTTTGATACCATGTAAGAAATAATTTCAAGATCAACTACTAAAATATTGAATCGTAAGTAAATAAAATATGTGTGTGCCTAGTGTCACTATTTTCCATGAAGTGAAGGGAAGTGGGTGCAAAGTGGCAATCGAGTTACATTTGACATGTAACTACAATATTCCTTACAAAAGAGGTGAAGGCTATATGTCACCTCACATAATTTAGATTATGTGAATTAACAATTCATATGATGATAATAATACACAATATTGAGATATTTAATATACCCAAAACAAAGATTAAACTCTAACTCAAAAGAGAGAAGAAGATTTATTGGAACTTTGAGGAACATGTATGATTAGATAGAAGTGGAAGGATTGTTTGGTGACCCCTTAGTCAAATATTGGAAAATTTGACAATTGTTTTCGCATGTTCTTCGATGCGGTCAACTGAATATGGGAATTGATTGTCCTTATTGATTCCTTAGTTCCCGTCAACTGCCTATAAGGAAAGATAGTAAGTGGGTCTAAAACAAAGGTACACATTCATGATTTACATCCATGAAAAACCATCACCTTCATAAAGTTAACCAACAAGGTTTAATCACCGAAATGAATCAACAATAAACAATAAAGGTTTGACAGCTCAGATTTCTAACGAAACCCAGTTTGTCATATTCTCAAATCTCTATCCATGTATTCATTTACCTTGTAATAGAGAACATGACAACAACAGGAATTATTTGCATAAATGTTCATTCCACATGGAGGATACTGCCAATATGAGAACACAACATTGCTACTAAACAACCTTACCCAACCGGGCTAAAGGTGAACAACCTTAACAGGTAAATCCAAGATTTATTCATCCATTACTACTTAAAGAGTTTTACGAAATCAAATCCTTTAAATAAAATTAGAAGTGCTGCCATACACTAATGTCATTAAGGGTGAGGGGAAACAAGCCAAACCCAATAGTTTTAGATAAAAATATTCACTATTTTCTTGTAAGAATCATTAGTGACCATCATAATACATTTTCACCGGTGTTCTGTAACCCTTGATTTAAAGGCAGAAACCAAGTCAAGTACAATGCCATGATCAACATATGATAACATAATTAACTTATGATAGTAAAATATCGGCCTCACAAATTTTTGCCAAATATTAATTTGAAAGGAGAGGGAGAGCATCATTGAGGTGCTTTGCATGTAAACACAGAGCCTTATGAATCCCCTGCACACCTTCCAAAAAGGGATTGGCCCTAGCCTTCAAAAAGGGTGGCAGATGCGCGAAATCATCAAGTGTGAAGATCTGAGAACCATGGGCAATCAAGAAGTATTATCACCATTACACATGCAGCCAACCAAACAGAACTGGACGACACAAACAACCATCATCACCATCCACATGGCGTAAATGACAACATCATGAACCAAATAACATAACGAACAATAACATTAATAAATGGTCAAGAAAATCATGCTTTGGCCAAAGATTTCCATGAGATAGGAGCCACAAAATCCCTGCATCTCTACCCTAAAATAAAAGTGAATTTCACACAAACAAAAACACACTCCTAATGTTTTTCGATTCCTTATGTTTCATCCATTTACAATTATCTCATTTCTCTATCCTATAAATAAGAAGTAAATATAGATGTAAATTTCCTACTTATAAGATTTTACCACATCCACACCAGTTTCAAACCAACTAGGTCTTACAACTGAAACAAATGTCAATCAGCAAGGATTGGATTATGAAGGTGGGAGGGTTCCCTTTGCATCATGGGCTGCATGGGATGCCTACTGAGGGCCTTTATAGTCATTTCTGTAAAGATCACCTTCCTACCTTTATGATTTATTAAGTAATAAAATATATTTAAACAACGTGTAGTCAACTGTACTATATTTGACTGTTTTTAACATGGGTCAAGTATTTGCAAAATATGTAAGATATCAAAAAGTACATCAGCTGGTATAAAAAACATAACAGCCAATAAACAAGCCAAAACATCAGTTCTGAGTCGTGACCATTCATTCTCAAAATCCAGCATTCTACATTGCAATATGTTTTCACTCAACCATAACTTAGTATTCACAATAAATGCTCCCATTGGCTTCACCAACACTGCCATCCATTTGCATAAAAAGCGATCAACAAGAGTCATCCACTGACATGTGAACACATTGATGTAACTCACACAACTTCAGCTTTCAGAATCATTTATAAGCAACTAGATTAAGTGGCTCAGTAAAACACTGCAGTCAAGGTGCAGGATTGGGATGGGGCGACTCAACTCATCATGATCTCAACTCCCCTATGATAAGGTAAAACATAAATTCTTATCCAACACAAGACTCCTCAATAATCAGACTGAGTACGACACCTATCAGAAAAGACCAAGGTCACAAGAAAACATCCTACAGGCTGCGTTTTCACTGTTTGAACACCTTAAGCCATAACATACTAATAACTGTTAAAAAATTTCATCATAGCTTACACACATGCATAAAGCAACACACTCTCAAGGAATCATAAGAATAGCTTAAGAATCGTCATCGTATATCCAAGATTCCAAACATCAAGACTTACACACCCAGATAGCTATAACTGATTAGAAGATTTGAACAAGATTCAAAGTATTGTTTAGCTAATAAATATGATGTTGCGATGCAACTGTAGGTTTGTTGCAGGATTGGTCAATCAAGTGTGCATGTCAACATGACCGAACATTCATCATAATGGCATAATATGACCCTACAAGCCTGAGTCACTTTATTGTTTTAGTAAGTCTATTTAAAAAATTAATAAGAAAAAGTTTACAGGTTATAATAATATTTTTTATTTTAATTTTTTTTTTGTGAGAAAATAAGTGATCTCTTTTAATAATGAACTACAGGGAAATAGGTCAGACTAGTAATATAATATAATCTAATTTAACGACTTCTAAATTATGAGAAATCAATTAATAAATAAAGGAAATTAAGTTAGAATAATAATAATATAATTTTATTCTTGGTGACAACTTGCTCTTATTATTGATAACCCATTTAATAATTTATAATTTATTTAATAATAATGGCGAGTTTAGTAACTAAATATATTGTTTTAATAAAATATGTGAATTTTATTGTTTCGAACAATTTTATTTAACAGCTAACATATTCAATATTTTGTAACACATTTACTAATAATGGCTATAATATTAATTGTGTCTAGCTAGTTATGAGGTCCAATTTTGGCAACAATTTAGTAAATCTCGAGTTATCTATATAAGGACCTTGAGTCCGCAATCCTAACATATCTTTTATATCCTGATGATGGATCGCAGAGTGTGATCTAAACGTTGATTTAAATATCTTCTACACAGTTTTCTCCAGGAGTTTTTGTGCATCAGATTCGTGGACTATGGAAACCTAATGTTTTAATCAAGAGAATAAGCAAGCATTAAGACTAGGATAAGTCAAACAAGGCAACACACAACCAATTTATAGCCTGCTTAAAAAATACAGCTACCATCTATACTTCACAGGTTTCTATTGCCTCATAACTACCATACAAAAGCCCTTCAAGAAAACAAACAAGGTTGGAGCAGTCCCTGGGTTTTGGGCTTGCTAATAACAAATATGGGAGAAACCACCAAAAGAATCCACATGCTGAAAGTTACAGCCATGATCATCAAAGTCAACGCGCTTATGGTCTACTTAATGGGTATTTAAGTCATAAAAGCATGTACATATAACTCAGTGGGTTCGAATGATTCCTGCCGAGTCCATGGAATATTTCAATATATAATTATCTAAGCAAAAGATTGAACTAGGGTTCAGGTGAACAATTGTTTCTTCAAGCATTGCACCACAATAGTCTTAAGAATAAGCAGTGTTATGAGGGACATGTCCCCTAGATTTTGGTGACGTCTCATATGTTTCGGGGACTTGGGGACTTGGAGTGGACCTCACCAATTTTTGTTTTATTCATTATTTTTATGCTTTTACTATAAAAAAAGCTGTTTTTAAATAAAAAACATTGAATTCTAATCTCAAAAAGTACCCTAAAAAACATTAAATACAGTTTAAACCCTTGAATTTCATCTAATAAAGCTAAATATATGTAAACATATATTATTTTAATAGTTGTGCTCTTACCATCCCCAAATTGTGGGATTTTTTTTGTCCTAGAAACCCTAGTCTTCCATCCCTTGTTCCCAAGACTTAGGTAACAATGAGAATAAGGAACCCAAAAAATGTATCTCTTTCCCGAATCCCAAACAAGGGCAAGTAGGGCGGGAAGAAATGAAAGCCATGCATGCATAAGAGTGTGGGTGGTACAAATCCCAGCCGAGTGCAGCCCAAAATGACCGACAAATATCCCAATATGCCAGGAACCCTTCACAATAAACACTATCGTTCTTTTGAAGGAAAAAGGATGTGCATAAACCTATGCACGATAGGGTAATAATAACCCAAGCCCATGCACATCCAACTCATGCGTGAGTTTAAGGAAATCTCTAGTGATAGTTGAGATTCAAGCTCCATTAATAGTTTCAACAAAACTCCAAAACGACCTCATAAATTCTCATGCCTGCGGCCAACTGTTTGCCAAGGATAAGTCTCCCAACGCCATGAATTGAAAGAATTGTACAAAGCGAAGAAACTAAAAGTCCCTTCCAACCTCGATGGCATGGTGGCTGTGAAACTCCCAAAATCTGGAGCACACAACCAAAAACCCTCCTTTATCTCCATCATTGCAGGAGGGAACTGTTGGTGAAAAAATTTGTTGTGTTGCAAATTATGTGTTTCCACCAACGCTCATGGGGCTACGCCCCTCCTTTTTGTGTATGGGGAGGTTGTCATTATTGAATGTAAACTATCCTAATTCTATCTAAATGTTGTGGGGTGGCCAAACAGGCCGGGGATCACATAGGAACACTTCACTGAACCTATGGCAAAGTGCTTGTACGGGGTACGAGGGAAGAATTTGCAGCGATGAGGGATAAAGGAGAGAATTTAGGAAAGAAAGGTTATTGTTGTGAGTAGGCACTAGCAGAGTTCACACACAATAACCAGAGTAGTTCAACATTCAATTAGAAGAAAGCAACAATGTAGGCAATTAGCAAGACCAACACAATCTTAGACACATAGTTCTTTAGATTCATCAATCAAGGACACCAAGTTCTTTCTTGTTTATTCAAGATCACTATGCTTACAAAGTTGCATAATAGAAAGAAAAGAGAGGAACACATGAGCAAAGGAAATGGAAGAAATGTAGCTTTTATTTCTTGTGTAGTGGTGATACAAAGCTTCACAATCTACAACAATCCACAATTGCTATTGAAAAGAGTAATTTTCAAGATCCTTTGGAATGGAGAGGCCATTCCAATTTATAGCATCGCAGATTGCATCTTCATCTACTCCCCACATGACTTCTACTTGTGACTTTACATCTTCCTAGGAAGTGAGGAAAATAAGTTCCCTTTTTATAAATCAAAGGGACTTTTACAATTCAACTTTAGAAATTCACTTAAGTGAAAGAGACAAATTACCACGATTACATACAATGAAGAATTAGAAGAGGGAGAGAAGAAAAAGGGAGAAAGAGAGGAGAAGGAGTTGGCTGATTAGTTGCTGATGAAGAACTTGTTGATTTGAGGCACGGTGATCATGATCTCCTCCTTTTGCAAGATGCACATACACCTCAAACTGCCGAATGAGTGTTTAGAAACACTGTTGCAAGACCTTCGAATGTGAGCCTGAGATGATAACAAGCATCACTCATGATGAATGAGAGTGAGGGTCACTTTCTCGCTCCTCAGGCTTTCACCATAGTTACTAGATCCGGCTGGATTTGCACAAAATCTGGCCGGATCCAATTTTTTTAGGCAGCCCGAATAAATTTAGTCTAGGTCGGCCCTATTTCTTCCCAATTTTTTTTAAATTTAATTTTTTTTTTGCAATAAAGAGACACCCTTTAATATTATTTATTTATAAATATATTAACATTTTATATTACATTGTTGATAAAAAAATATGTATTTGTCAAACTTTTCATATTTGTAAATTATGCTCATAAATAATATGTATATATTCCGCATCGAATTTTTCTGAACTTTTTCAAGAGTTCCGGATTTTCAAAATTTTTCCCCTTCGAACGAATCCAGATTTCTGGACATGGTAATTATGGCTTTCACAATTGGCCCTTGATCATGATAGACAACTCATGATGTTCACGTTTCATGATGCTTTGCCTCCACTTACTGAAATATGCCTTCATACTGCGGATGAAAGGGATGGCCCTTGAATGGATTGCTTGAGAAGTGGTCTCCGGTTGGAATGATCTCAGTTTTCATGCACCTCATCTAAAAATGATGAGCTCTTGGCTAGCTCACTTGACTCGGTTTGCTCAATCAACTCACCCAGCTCAATTCAACTCATCTAATTCACCTAGCTCACTTGGCTCATTTCATCTTGCCTCAACCAACTCACTTGGATCACTTCAACCAACTCACCCAGCTCACCCAACTCACTTGGCTCAACTGGTTCACTTCAACTCGCCTCAACCAACTAACTTTGATTAGTTCAACCAGCTCACCCAGCTCAACTAGCTCAACCAACTCAACCAACTCACCCAACTCACTTGGCTCACCTTAACTAACTCACCTTGGTGGGATAATGATGGCTTCAAGATTAGATGATGAGCAACATGATGACTTCTTCTGATGAATCAGTGGGGTTTTTAACACATTTCAAATCCTTTCTAGCTACACAGTGTCTCTGACTTTCACCTGCTGCACCTTGGTGTACCCTGTCTTGTTCCTTGACACAATTGTGATCAAGACGATGCTTCCAAGATCCTTATGGAGGTTTTATTTCTTTGTTTGAGCTATGACATCACCTTGAAACCCTGTGAGGATGGCAAGAAGCAACCAGATGAGTGAAAACAGAGCCAACTACAACTTTCTGCATAAAAAACTGAGACTTTCTATTTTTTAGCAGGTGGGCCTCGGAGCTGCTATTTTGGGAAATTTTTCCTGTTTAGCTCAAATTTGATTCTCTAAGTCCGCTGGAATATGCAATTAAACTCAATTGATGATGTCTTGTCATTTTTAACAAGTTTCTATTTTTAGCAAGTTGCTTTTTCCGGACTTGCTATTTTGGAAAAATTGCCAACTTTCCCTTGCTTGCTGTTTTGCACTGTTTTCAGATGAGTTGAGTGATTAGAGCTTGAAATTTGAGGTACTTACTATTTTTAGCATGTGAAGGGGCATGACATATGCTAATTTTAGTAACTAGCAAAAATGGTGTCGGTTTGCATCGGAAACATCATTTTTGGATTTAGCTCCTCGTTGCGATCTCATGCTCCAATTTTTCGTTGTGTTTTGCTCGCTTGAACTCTTGGAAATTGAAAAGGCAACATTTAGGGTTAGGGTTTACAAGTTTGAAGTTGTCATGACAACCATTAATGGATGCTTGGAATTACAATGATCATAGGTAGCTTGTGAGAAGGAAACTTAGTTGAAAACTCAGTGTATTTAGGTTTTCGGATGAAGAATTATGAGGAAACTTCATTTCTTGCAACCATTGATGGCTCTGGAACGTGATGGACAACATGGTGATTGTGCTTTGAAGATTTTTCAGGTTTCATGGCCTCTAAAATGGCAGGTGGGTCGAACTATTGAAGAAACAGGCTTGACAGGTTTCATGGCATCCTCAAATCTGTCTCGGAGGATGCACACTAGTCGTGAAAAGGCTAAAATTAGCCTTTCTAGCCTTTCGAGAGAACTAGTCTTCAGTTGCTCTTCAATGAATGAAATTGCTGACCTTGTCATACCAATCCAAACACCTGCACTTTGCTTGTTCATCATCTTGGGAGTATCTGCAAGGTCAATATGGACATGACATAGGAGACACACTGACCGAGAGAGGGGATTTGCGAAGACTCCGGAGCAAATTTTAAAATTTGGCTTAGTTGTCATGCTTGAAAGTTTGAATTTTTTATGCAACACATTTGCATGACAACGGGAACACAAACCAATTAAAAGCCTTGATTAGGTCAACGACTTAATTCCAAATTAAGTCTTTAACCATGGTTGCTCTTTAGTAGGGTTAACAAATACCTTTAGTTTAGCCGAAAGACTACTTATGGTCTATAAAGATTTTAAAAAGCTTTTAATCAATAAAACATAAGTTTGAACTTAATTATGCCTTACAACCCGTAAGGTCTTACAATTAGGCCCTTGGGTTTAAAACCTGAAAAGTGGTTTTTATTATATACAACATCTTGCCAATAACTCTCCTTAATATGTCTTGGCCCCACAACCTTAGCCCTTTCTATGGTCACAACAAAGTACCTAATCCACGAGCAAACAACTTGGTGAGAATACTACTGAGAATGTAAACGACAAAGGCTAAAGACCAAACTAAGATACTCATCAACTAAGCAACAGAAAGTCGTACAAAGGACTAGCAAGCAAGTTGCACAATGAAACAACATACAAGTCACACACTGAAAGAACAAGCAAGTCACATAATGAAACACATAGGTAAATCCTACAAAGCAACATTAATGCTTGACACCGAAAGACAACCAAACAAGCTATAATGACTATTGGAGTAAAAAACAAGTAATCTGATACAGCAAAGGTTGTGTGGGCATTGGTTTTCATCATCTCTTTCATGGTGCCTTGCTCACGTCTTCTATCCTCTCCCTAATGGTACTCTCCCTCCAAGCCTTTCCACTGAGGGGGACTATCCAGCATCTAACTCAGTAAAAAAACTGTAGTAAGTGTGAGTCATCTCCATACAATCAACATCAGATGATAATGATAAATAAACATAAATAACCATGTTACATAAAATGACAATCATTTGACATTTGACCAATCAGGTGTACATAGTCAACATAATTTAACAACAATAGTCGTATCACTAATGAATTATCAATAAGATGATTACAATACCTACAAAACAAGGCTCTTTTATAAACAAACGGTCTTTCTGATCAAAGAGTTCAAAATGGGGTATGATGGATTGTCACAAGATAATGTGGCTGACAGAAATTATTGATGATGATTTTGAGGTAGAATTACCCCTTTTGAAGAATCTATGTTAGTGAGGGCAGGATATGACCATTTCGAGAGTCCACTTCGATCTACACATGATAATGAGCCGCCATGGTACTTGGTGAACTAAGTTGTGTAGTCAGCAATGAAATTAAAATGTGCTGTGCAAGATGGACATTTTGAACAAAAGACTAATTTAACAGAGCTATGGAAATCCGTGGAACAGTTGACACAGGACAGTGGGAATTTAATCAATGCATTATCAAAGAAGCTAGTGGTACTGTTCCCAACAACATTAAAGAAAATACAAGGTGTTCTGCTTGTTAAACCACTTCATTTGAAAATGAGAAAGTCAAACATATGTGAGAAATTTAATTCATTGTGTGCTGAGGCATTCCAATTTAATAAAATGGTTGAGTTATTGTGGTTGAAGTTAGTTGAAGAAGAAAGGTAAAGAAAAAGAAACTAATATGAAAATTCAGGTTGAGTTGGAAATGGAAAAAGTAAAACGGCTTGCAGTAGTAGTAAGGAAAATAGTAGGCTGATAACATGGTTGATCATCAGTAGAGGCTGTTATTACCAGCTTAGAATCTATACAAAGCATATGAGAATCTTGTTGCCAAATCAAAGATGGTATTGAAAAGTTGAAAAATTCTTTGAGTGTGTTGGGCAGTGAAAGAAATTGAAAAAAACCACCAAATGAACAGTTCCATTTCAAGCTGCCATTTCTTAATCTGATTACCATGACACGACTCATTGAGTAAATGAAGGCTGGAACCATTAATTTTGAAGTCTTGAGGCTCACATTACTCCCAAGCCAAGGAAGGATAGGGGAAATCACAGGAAGGTACAGCCAAAGCAGCTACCAATGAGGCGCAGCCTACTACAAAGCCTGAACTTGATCAGCTGAGCGAGTCATTGGAATCTGCACAAGAGCTAGCTATGGCAGTTCAGGGCCAGACTTAGTCATGACAACAATCCTCTGCCCCGTAGTAGTCTTGAGTTGACAGAAACAAGTCTGTCTAATTCTTTTGGGTGGAATAGTCTAGGCAGGTCAGAGGGTACTTGGGTTTAGTTAGAGTTAGTAGTAGTATTACTATTAAGTTCCCATGTTTTGATTAAGTTAATTCTTATCAGTATCATCGAAGGTTGCACATTTGATGATAACATTAGATTCATATTTATGTACAGTTTTTTGGTAATAAAAATTCATCATTCGCTTGTCTATTACTGTTATTGGCATTCATAGCTATTGTTACTTGCGATTAGATTCTGTGGTTATGCTGCAGTACTGTACTTTCCTAGCTTGCTGTAACCAACACATAAGACTTAATGCATAATATCAGCTTGTCATTCTGCTTTTAAGGAGCTTTACATCTTCAGATCAAACGTTTTTTCTTCTTACCCTGTGATGCTGTGGCAGTTGCAGTTGCATCAGCCAGGACAAATTTTGTCTCGTTTGCATTGGTCTCCTCAAGTGAACCCCTCATTTTCCTTTTGAGTGTCTCTGCCATAAGTGTGAAATATGATATTCAATTTCCATCTAAATCTTATCAGTTCATAGAGCCATCTCAATATCTCATAAGTAGGCAGCATTGTTAGATTTTCATTAACGTTGGCTGGATGATCTTTTGGGTGGAGCCATTCATTCTTCAAATGGACTGCATTCAATGATACTGGTAAATTTTCTTCCAAGTGATGCACTAAGCATCTTGAGCTCATTTCTTTAGTATGTTTTTTTGGAGCATGTAACTATGTGTATAATATCTTCCTTACCTACTTCAATTTCCCTCATAAGCTTCACAGTCAGCCCTTTCCATAGTGACCTCACTTCCCAAAGAAATTTCGGCTATGTTTTCAATCAACCTTTGTTCTCTCCTATCCACGGAGGAATATTGTCTTCTGCATTGCAAAGAAATTTTCCGTAATGTCCCTTTTTGGGGGGGCTCAGGAAATGACAAAAAAACTCACAAATCAGATGTATAACATTGCTGCTATAACCCTTCAAAACTGAACTTCAAACCCTTCCTAGGGCAGCGACTTCCCTAGGTGAAAACAACCCTTCAAAATGAGGTTAAATCTTGTGAAAATCCTTCCAAACTTATGTCAAAATTATTAGAAAACCCTTAGCAATCACTTGCAGCTGTTAAAAACCGGATTTGCATGTGAAATTAATTAATTACGGAATACTAACCAGCGAACATTCCCAAGCTTGCTAAAAATAGTAGAACATCACCAAAATTCACCAAACTTAGAATCTTGGCTTTATAAAATATAGAGAATAAGAGGATAATTTCAGATTTGCCAAAAAGTTACCAAACATGCCAAATTACCACATCAATATAGGTTGCTCCACTTCAAATAAATATAATATTGCACTAAGAAGGCCACAAATGCAAGAGAAATATTATTTATTGCTTTTCCAACCAGCATGCACCATCAAAACCTCATGAAGGGTTTTCGTCCTTCACAAGTTCCCCAACCAAGGGTTTTCGTCCTTGGATGAGATTATCAACCCAAGGGGTTTCGTCCTTGAGAGAGAGAGAGAGAGGGAGATGGCTACACCACCCAACTTTCACCAAAATAAGAGTAATCTACAAAACATGAATCATTAATGACCAAGCGACCTCTTTAAAAAGCCATAATGAGTGCCTAAACAAACATAACATGATGGCCAACCCTTCAAGTAAGTGCTTTTAAATATTAAAATGGGTATTTGGATCCTATATGCTCCTAATACCTTTATTACTAAACTACTTAAGTTTCTCTATTGGAGCATAAGGCTTCCAATAGGATAAATGATAATAAATGAAAACAACTATCTAAGCAACAATAAAAATATAATTTAGATTTCCCCTTGCTTTTCTACTCAGACCCATGGGGAAAGAATGGGTTAAGGTCTCCAAAAATCAGCCTCCAAAAAGGGACATGACAGTCCCCCCCTTTCCAAGATTGCTTGTTCTCAAGAAATGGTGAACTCCACTGCTCCAAATCCTTGACTCCTTGTGTGTATCCCTCTTGTGTTCCTTCTTGATTCCCGCGAAGAGACGGTTTTCGTGACAAAGCATCCGCTGCTGCAATGTTTTTCCTCTTGACATATTCGATGTTGAAAATCAAAAGCTTGTCCCCAAGTAATTGAAAATTTGGATGCCCAAGACAGCCGCTCCTTTGTACCAGCCTTCTTCCATCTGGATCAGCCCTCCTATTTTTTCCCACTCAACTGGTTGGTGTCCATGCTAACAAGACTACAACTGTAGCTAATCATTTTCATCTTAAAAGAGGCATAGTTAATGACTGAAATTACTTTTGTAAGGGCTATGAACAGATCATTGTGCAATGATATTTTGAATATTCTCCCTCCAAACTGTTGTGATGCAACTCTGGAATGTGTAATCAGCAGTTAGACAAGCCCAATCAGCAATCCTATGACAGTTTCAGCCCTTGATTTCTGTCCTACCATCGGTAGCTTCGATTATTGATAGTGAGCTGCCTTCTATCCTTGAGGTGGTGGGTAGCCCCAGGTGATGATTGCTGGGGATAAACCATTACCTTTTGTCCAGCCGAGAAGACCTTTTCCCCCCAAAGGGTGGTACCTATTCGAAATAACTTTAAAAGACTGCTGACTCCTTTGATCAGCTGTTGACATGCTGGCCAAGGGTTCAGAATTGGCTGAAACTGAATTTCCCTGTCATTTCTCTTCATACATGCACTACCTCAAGTGCCATGTATTTGACCAACTTTCCAAGGTATCTAATGTCTGAAGGTGACTATTATGTGAAGATGTGTAAGCAAAGCTGAAAATTGCTTCTCAGCTCATTCTTGGTCTCTTGAGAATATGTCAATCTTGCTGATCCTATCCTTCTATGGCTAAAGCTTCTGTGACAATGGCTACCATAGGCTTTCCCAACTTTGGTACATTGTGTGGAGAGTAATGGTTCCTTTGGACTGCCATCCTATTGCATTTTCGGATCTTCCCTTCTTTCATCCTTGGTCCTACACAAAAAACTAATGTTAGAAAGAATGCACGGTCTAGATCCCATGACTTCTGGATTGCTTCTTGCAAGGAAGATGAGTCTCACGGGTATTAAACTCTTTAAGGGTTCGGTAAGCTCCTTCTATCAACAATATCATGAGTCTCCTTCCCAACTTGTGCGACTTATCACAATAGTAAATCCGATTTCCCCTTACCCAATTTAAGGATGTAAAGATTAAAATCTGCCTAGCATTATTTCCTTCTTTCGATTCAAAATTCAACTCTTTACACAAGCAATGCATGCCCATACCTGTATTTACCTTTTTAGATTTGTTTCTCAATGAAAACATGTACAACCCAAACCTTAAGAATTGAAAAGTGGATTATATCATGGGTGTAATAATACCTTCCCTTTCTTGGCTCTAAAATGACAAAGGCTGGAAATGACCATGCATCAGCTGAAATTACCTTGTTCGTGGCCCAAGATGGAAGAGATATTTTTCTTATGCCCCGACCTATCTTTGCTGCTTCGAAAGGCATGTAGTAGAAACCAAAGTTGTTGAGGATTGCAATCCAACAATGTGTAACAGCCCTTTTATCAAAATATTTGAGCGACAATTTCCCCATTCCCCATGCATAAATCTTGAAGGATGTCTTCTTCATTATGCCAAGCCACTCTGATCCCATACTTTCCTTCTCAAAAGCATATGTATCAGCTAGTCCATAGATAATATGGAAAAAGAAAGTTGTTACCTTTTTTAGTAAACCCTGGGTCTTGCGAAGAAGACAACTTCTCATCATTTCATTCCTATTCCATGTACATAAGACATGCTTTACCTTGATCCTCCTAGAATTATTTGAGCTTTCCATGATAAAGATTTGATTCCACCTTTTTTCCCAAATATACAAAGATGAGATTACCAATAACATTGATTTTAAAATCAGACCTCCTTCCTTTCCTAGAATTTCATAACACCTATCTCCCACACGTGGAAACAATCTTGATGTTGGACCCAACCATCCATACATTTGTTATCACAAGAGATACTTCCTATCTTCTTATTTTTTTAAATATGCTGATCATGAGAACATAAACATGGCAATGACGTGAGAAAGAGGAATGAAACTGAAACATCAGTTATCATTCCCAACCGGTTGTGCATGATTACAACATACCTGATTCGACACACTGGTAAGTAAGGAATTTGGGATACCTTTGTGCCATGGGCTGCCCGTGACCTTCATAGGACTCAGAAATTCTGAGTTAGAATCAGCACTTAGAAAATATGCCAAAGGTACCTTACTTCCATGGATTTGCTTCTTCATAATGTCATCCTCATAGGCCCTTTGCAATTCTCGCTGGGCTGTCTTCCTTGTGGGTCCCCAATAGATGGTTTTGCACTTTATTATTGGTGCCTTGTGTGGTTCATTGATGGATGGTCGGTTTGAATCCTTTCTCAAGGCATCCTTTGCTTGTAGGACTGTAATTTTGATATCAGCAGGCTGCTTGTTGGGTTCTTGCAATTTCAGAGGATCAATTGCCCTTGTACCCTTTCAAGGGTCCTACCATGTTGCTGATCTGAAAATCAGTCTTGGCCTCAATAAATGAAGCTCCTTCTATTGTTTTACTTCTCTCTATGACTGCCGTTAGAAACATTCCCTCAAGATGTTTGGTTTCATCCACCAATTCCTTTTCACACGGCTGAAGTTTGGCTTCTTCTTCTCCTTCTAAGTGCAGACCTGATTTTATTTTGTCAATTCTTGGCTCATGCTCCCAAGGTCCCTTAATATTTTCCCACATGCAACCATGAGAAATCAAAGGAATATTATTAACAGCAAAAAGTTCCTTACCTTCCATTTTCCTTGGTCTTTGCTTAGCATTTTCTCCATCCTCTCATGCTCTCATAGGGCGGAAAGGAAAATCAGTCAACGGTTCACCTTTGGCAATGGCGGTGGGTGTTTCTAGGGCTCCCAAAGGCTAATCCATCACCCCAAACAGCTGTTGCGATGGTTCTTCCCCCTTAGCATGGTGGATATCTTCATCTTTTGTCACCTCGGAAGGGTGGCTATAAAAGGAAGTTGCATTTTTGATCTTCATCATGATTTCTCCATCTTGTAGCTGATCCGCTACATGCTCTTCGACTTGCTTCTTCACACTGGAGGGTTTTCTTCCCTTCATGGATGAGACCCTTTTTCCAAGGTCCTTTGATGGGGTTTGGGCATTATGCCTTGTCAATTCCCACTCTATGATTTTCTATTTCCACAAAATCCTCAAAGGAAAGGGGCATCACGCATCTTTTCCGGAAGAGCTTGATATGCTGGTCTCAAGTTGTCAACCCTTGAAACCCTTTCTTCCTTGATTGAAACACCACCTTGCATATTTTGAATGGCTAGGGCAAGCCTATTTAGTATATGTGCTATCCTTTCTTGCAACTTGTTCTCCATGCTTCACAGGCTGAGAGGATGATGCTCTGATACCACTGTAATGTCCCTTTTTGGGGGGACTTAGGAAATGACAAAAAAGCTCAGGAATCATATCTATAGCATTGCTGTTATAACCCTGCAAAACTGAAGTTCAAACTCTTCCTAGGGCAGTGACTTCCCTAGGTGAAATTAGCCCTTCAAAATGGGGTTAAATCTTGCGAAAATCCTTCCAAACTTATGTCAAAATTATTAGAAAACCCTTAGCAATCACTTGCAACTGTTAAAAAACCAGATTTGCATGTGAAATTAATTAATTACAATCCCTAACCAACGAACATTCCCAAGCTTGCTAAAAAATAGTAGAACATCACCAAAATTGACCAAACTCAGAATCTTGGCTTTATTAAATATATAGAATAAGAGGATAATGTCAACGCTGCCAAAAAGTCACCACACATACATAGTTACCACATCAATATAGGTCGCTCCACTTAAAATAAATATAATATTGCACCAAAGAAGTCCACAAATGCAAGGGAAAGATCCTTTATTGTTTTTTCAACCAACTTGCAGCATCAAAACCTCATGAAGGTTTTTCGTTCTTCATAAGTTCCCCAACCAATGGTTTTCGTCCTTGGATGAGATCCTCAACCCAAGGGGTTTGGTCCTTGAGAGAGAGATAGTAAAAGGGCTACACTAGCCAACTTTCACCTAAATAAGAATAATCTCCAAAACATGAATTATTAATGCCCAAACGACCTCCTTAAATAGCTATAAGGAGTTCCTAAACAAACATAACATGACGGCCGACCCCTTAAGTAGGTGCTTTTAAATATTAAAATGGGTATTCAGAGCCTACATGCTCCTAATACCTTTATTACTAAACTACTTAAGTTTCTCTATTGGAGCATGAAGCTTCTTCTAGGATAAATGATAATAAATGAAAACAACTATCCAAGCAACAATAAAAATATAATTCAGATTTCCCCCCGCTTTTCTCCTTAGACCCATAGGGAAAGAATGGGTTGAGGTCTTTAGAATTTAGCCTCCAAAAAGGGACATGACATTTTCTGAGGAGCCAAGGTTCTCCTTCTTTGCCTTCTCATCCTTTGTAGTGTCCCCACTGTGTTCAACATTCTCATATCCTTCATATTTGGTAGAATACTTTAATAGGGAAGCTGCTGTATTCTGTAATGTCATTGCTTTTAATACATCTATGTTTTGATATCCAACATAATTCTGTAGCTCATTATTCTGTTTTTGGCGTTCATAGTGTATGAGTTTATCCGTAGTTATGATTGTTCGGGTCAACGGTTGTGCGTAACAAACAACTATTGGTACAATTGGTCTTATAAATAGCAAGTTGAATGTTGGAGTAAGGGTGCTGATTCGACAGGTCCTCCCTGTACCAGGCATTGTACTTGATGCTACCTATACAATAAAGATATTATTCTCTCTTATTCTGCCGTGCTATGCCATCATATGTACTCATATTTCCAAAAATAGTATTTTTCGGTGTGTAGCATTTTGTAGTAATCAACTTCATCATTCTCGCCAATCAGGTACTGATCACCTGTGCATCACCTGCATCTATTGTATTTCTCTGCATTGTGCTGATCACATGTGCATCACCTGCAACTATACCAATAATGCCACACCCGATCTCAACATTATTTGCATCATGTGAGCTCTCATTTACTGCCATCCTCACTCATCCACTAATTCAACTCCAGAGGGTCTGTCCCATTTGGAATGAGAAATACTGAAAAATTCATTGACATCCCTCCTATCAGTGCTTCCAAACGTCTTTCCAAAGCAGTTTTTGGCTTGAGTTGCATCCATTACTTCTGGTGATAACTTTATTTGTTTAGCTGGTTTCCTTATGCCCTCGTGAATTTTCTTTAGATATGTCCACTGTGTCAATCTCTTGCACATAATCACCCTTTCTTCTCCAAAAGAAGCTCTCTCACTCTCTCACTTCAATGTGCATGATCTAGAATCTGATTGCTAAGCCATTGTCTTCTTTGTCCTTAATTGACCAATTGCACCATTCACCACCTATTATTTCTTTAACACATGGAAGATCACATCCTCTTACGACAAGCCTTCAATGAGGATTTTGCATGCCTTTCTCCCATTTGATGTCTATACCACCGCACTTGTCAGAGTTCATTCATGAAAGCATTTTACTGGTCTATGTCTAAATCTCCAGATTGTGCAAGACCCCCCGTCTTTATCACTTTTCTTCCAAACGGGGGTATTTGCAAAATAATGGTCTCAGAACAATTGAGATCTGCCAGATTTCATCCATTTTCCATAAAATCTGATAGAGTAGTTACGGATAATCTAAATTACTCTTTGCTGGCTTCTTTGTGAAGCCCAAGAAGTTCCATAATATAATCTAGGTGGATGAAATACCAATACAACAGTGGATGAATTGCCAATACAACAGTTGGATTCTTCAGAATATAAAAGCGTTTGTATTTGAATTAGCTGAATATAAAGAGTTCAATTTGATTTTAAATAAAAAGTATTAATTTTTAGAATCTAGACAAGCAGCTAACCATATGAAATGGTGGCAAAACACAGGAATAAATTACCAATAAATTACCCCAAAGAAAATGAGGATTATCTTGTCTTGACAAGCAAGTACAAAAGCGACAAATATAAATTGTTTTTTTGTACTGTCTCATAATTTTTTTGGCCTGATGCATATCACTTTTGTCTTAAGTCTTAGTCTTTTAGATATATAATAATATAGTTTGATTTATAATTTTCCTTCAGTGTTATAGGTATGTATGTATATCTACATGTATGTGGATTAGCAATTTCATTTATACTTGAATCTTTTTGCACAGTACTAACATTTAAATCTTTAAAGCATCCTGTTGTAACTACTTGCAGGATGGAAGGCGAATCCTGTTGAGTTTGATTCGGTCTTCAATAGAAGCAGGCACACATTTGCTTTTGGGAGTCCAGATATTCTGCCTATCTTTTGTGGTGGTTTGAACCACTGTAGCTGGAATTCTTATCCACATGAATATGAAGATTTCGCCACAGGTTAGTATGGTTGTGATATATGATTTTTTTTCTGAAACACATCTACTTTCTGTTTTGAGTTTGGTTTTTTTGTACTACAACAATGTTTAGTTCTTCTGGAGTCAATTGCATAGTGTTTAAATTGTCCAATGTTTTGGATTCTGCTACTGGATCCATCTTTAGGGAATAGAATAAGAGGAAGCCAATGCGGGGGATCCCCGGATCTTCACACATTGCTTATAATATTTAAAGCACTGCCAGAATATTCGACAAGATAGATGGTGTAGCAAGTGCAGTCATAATTGGGAATGATCTTGATTTTTGGTCTGTACCATAGCATTCTACGAAAAGCCTGATTTATTTTGCTTTCCTGCTGAGCAATGAATTCTTGTGTGTTTTCTTTTTTGTTTTATGTTTGATGTTTCACAACATGCGTTTTTCTACAAAAATCAACATTTCCTGTTTTATAATGAAGGCAGTACTATATCCAGACTTTGCTTGCTTTGATTCTTAGTCATAACATATGGTGTGACTTGGAAAAAAATATGAATATACGACAGTTTTCCATAGAAATGATTCAACGAATAAATACAAAAAAAATGGTACTCCATTAGGTCAATTCAAGCTTTGATTAATTATGAATTTCATTGAAATGTTTTTTTTGGCACCAACATTAAATAAGAAAAAATCTGTGTTGCTTTAAATGACGAATTTGCTTACTAAGAGCTGAACTAATCTTAGATCACACAATTAGGTCGAACTTAATTCATCAAAATATGTCTCCCTAGGATGAACAAAAAATCTTTGATAACATGCCTGTCTCAAAAGATTTGAATTATTTGGCATCTTGAAGCTTGTTTTGGCCTATCTTCTTATTGATGGCGCTTGGGAGTGACATTGGTTGGTTTGGCATGGGTTTTTTTCATGGAGTTTTTTTTGATTGAGATTTTGAAGAATGCTTAACACGTGTTTTAAACACGAGAAGAACTGTTGCTGCATTACATGATATATTCAATGGGGCCCGAGTGTAGATTTGTGGGTTATTGGGCATAGACTTTTATTACTGGATTGTGTGATTCTTAAATTTTATGACGAGTGGTTTTTGGAGACGGAATAAGGCATTGGTATGGGTGTGAGTCATGATAGAGGTTTATGATCATTTTTGGTGAAAGTGTTGAAGTATGGATATTATTCCAAAAATGTGATTCGACAGCAATGGACTTCAGTACTCCATAACCTCATGCACAGGTTCACGGTACCTCCTAGGCCACCATCCATCTCTAACAAATGCTGCACACACTCTAGTAGTGGTGCATTGCATCCATCCATCTTTAACAGATGCTGCACACACTCCAACAGAGGCACAATTTTATCTGTGTGGATGGGCCATGGTGCCATCCGAGCGTGTGCCAAACCTTTTGTTGTAGACATCATCAGTTTTGGCAGGGTCTATCACACCTCCACACCAAACCATAAAGGATAACTTATACCCTGCAGCACCGCAAGGTGCCGACGATCTGTGGCCTCCATCTCCATAGGCGGTGTTCTCCAAAGGCTTAGCCAGCATAGGTTTGAGGGGCAGTGCCCCCTTTTACTTGGCAGCGCTGTGTGCCAAATTTCTGCAATCCCAAGGATGCCTTGCCACGTGGCACTCCCAAGGCTGCTGTTATGATAGAGTATCTCTCAGCATAATGCATACCCTTTAATCAGCTACATAGTGGTCGGATGATGAAGAGTCACACTTGGTGGTTTAACTTCCATAACGGTTCTTTCTTGAGAGCAGAAGATAGATAGCCACATTCTTTCTCAAGAGTATACCATGTAAAGGACGCAGAGATAAATAAACACATTTATTGTTTCAGTCCAAATATCTTTCTCTCTCTCTCTATTATCTGCATATTCTTAAATAGCTTCCACATTTGCATATAACACATCTAAATCCACATTTACATATAACACATCTAAATCCACATTTACATATAACACATCTAAATCCACATGTATGGTGTTGTCCACTGGGTTACCTCCTGGGCCCGGATCAATCAATGAAACTTGTGAATGATGGGCTCACACTAAATAGTGGATTGCGGATTCACACATTACTTGATGAGTCACTAGTGGTCATAGGTGGTTGTAGGCAGTTGAGGTGATTTATCAGTAAGTGAATGGAGAGTCATTAGTGTCTAGATACATTGTGTTCACTTCTGAGCGAATGTGTTTTGGCTGTAATATTTATGACCATTTCCGTGTATAAATCTAGCTTATACTATCAATTTTTTTTGGTGGAGTGATAATGAAGTGATGTGATGTAATGTCCTCAATGTGATAATTTCTAACCCCAAATGGAACACCTTCAAATCTGAACTATAAAAGCAAATTATAGAAGATATACTTGATATAAATAATGCAGATCTGAATTTATTCAAGGAAATGCGTCTTGCTCTAGGAATGATTGACCTTCAAAAGTAATTTAAAATTGCCCAAATATTTGCCCAAAACAATTAGAAACTATTATATATGCAAGAACACCAAAAATAATACCAATTTTCTGACCAAGAAGAGAGCTGGAATTTTATTTCATGTCTGCAGAAAACAGCTTACAGACCTGGCTGAAAATGAAGTGTCCGAAACTCAAATTTTATGTAAATCAGCTGGAAATGACCTCTAAAAATCTGATAATGAAGCGAAAAATTAGATTTGAGCCAGCTGTGCCCTAGAGTGCTCAGAAAACTTCCACAAGTGGGTCGCTCCACTAGGAAATGGCTGGAAACGCAAGATAGAAATCAGCTACAACCTTCCTCCTTCAAACCCCAGCTGGGAATAACACAAATCTGCAACTTTGGTCTTCAAACACTGCTGGAATTCAGAATTGATCCTTGAAAATTCAATGGAAAACACAAAGGGAGAAGAGTTTTTGTTCGTCAACCTTGGCAAGAGAGGGTTTTCCTCCTCTAATGCAAAAGCATCCAAGGGTTTTCGTCCTTTAATGTAAAATTGGTAAGCAATCAACCTAGACCAAATTTCAGATATCAAAAGATGTAAAAAGATGCCTTCTCCAAGTGTGGCGACTTCTTTTTATAATTATTTTTGGCATATTAGCCCACACAAAGGCCTAATCAACTTTCTTCACTTTATTTAACATTTTTATCCCTTGCTTTATGTCCCTATATGCATTGCATTTTTTTCACTAGGGGAAATAAAAATAAATAAAAGTAAAGTGATATTTTTTTATTACTTTATGACTAATAATGAATTGAAGTGCTTATAAAAATTCATTATGCACTAAAATTACTTTATTAGGATAAGTTTCCCTTATGTTCTACCCTTTAGCCATCGGAAAACAAACTAGGCAAAGGGTCTTGGACCTGTTACTTTTGAGAAGGGGATATTTTATGTGAATTTTCTAGGCTCTCACCTACCACTTTGAATGTCCACGCAATCTCCTCACTCGTACCAGCCCCATCTCTACTCAACTTGTAAGCTTGATTACCAAACGGTCAAAGGCCGATTATATAAGATTTATCCTCCTTAAAAGAGGCCATGGCCTCCTTCCCAAGTAATCTTCCTTACAGTCCAACTACTAACTTTAGATCTTTTGTCTCCACAAACTAGATATGCATGGAAGATTTAAACCTTTTCTTTTAGTAAATTCCTTTGATTTGAAACACGTGGTAGCTGCCTACCCTCCGAAATTTCACTAGCCATGTAACCGTCTATCGTACCAAAAAATGTTTAGCAATCAAGTACTTGTGGTTTTTGGCGAGTAATTGCCCATGATTACTCCTGTAACTTGGGTATATCGATTTTATAACCTCAAGGACCAAAATAATGTCATTTGCTCATTCTGTTGTGATTTCCCAGTGTTTTTTGCTCCGATTTCGTGATTTGCTGTTGCTTGAAAATGCTGTTGCTTGAAAATGAGTAACCCTGAGTTTTGAATTAGAGGTTTGGTAGATCTGCCAAGGATGTAATATCCCATTCCCATTCGAAGACCTTTGGCCTATTTTGTCAACTTGACGGCCGAAGGAAAAATATAAGGGTGACTTAAGTTATATTTAATTATTATAAGGTGCCATTAATAAAAGAAAAATTTATATAGAGCACTTATAATAATTTATATGACTTAATAATTATTAAATCTAGGATGGAAAAGGCCGAAATATAATTTGTTATCCATCCTAGGTGAAAAGGCGACTTGCCTTAGAAGGGGAAATAGGAATATAGAAAGGATAAATGCCCATTTTACTATGTATTTTTCCTAAAAAAATGCGACTTGCATTAGGAGGGAAAAGTTGTTGAGAATAGGAGCATTTAATATGAGAAAATATTAAATGCTTGCATAGGGAAAATCCTTGTGAACTAATTGGATATTGTAGAAGTTGTTTTAGGTCTCTTTTTGGCCTTTATAAGAAGAAGTCGACTTGAGGGGAAGGTATTCCATAACCATTTGATATTTTCTAATTTGTGTCTTAAGCTTATAACTTTTGCATACACACTTAGATTTTTTTTAGCTTGTGGAGTAAGATCCCACAGGGACCGTCAGCTTCGGTGGTGAGAGATCCATTCCTAGCTACTAGGGCATTCTTCAGTGGTGAAAGATCCACCCTAGTTTGTCATTATTGGAGTTGATTCAGGACTGATTTGTAGAGATTAATTTCAGAAGAGTTTTTGGCAGATTTTTGTAGCAAAGATTTAAAGAAATATTGCAATGGTTGTTCTTCTATTAATCTATAGTGGAGCGACCCACTTGTTAGCTGATTTGTGTGCTTTGGAGGTACTTAAAAATCTGATTCGTATTGTTATGTCTTGAGGTGAATGTTGGGAATCAAAGTAGCTTGTTTTCTTAATTTTTGGAGCTGATTTGATGCCCTAAATATGCTGGGCGACCTACTTTTTAGGGAAAAATTAGGGTTTGTGTTTGCTGTGCAAAAACTAATTTTGGAATATTATTCTTCATATTTTTGTGGCCCAAGATCCAAAGTTTCAGCTCATTTGGACTTCTCTAGCAAAAAATATGAATTTTTGAAGTTATGTTGCAAACAGGGTTTTTAAATAATTTATTGCAGCCTTGTTTATGATCTGAAATCTGCAATTTTATACATATTTGGACTTTATAAATTAGTGGTACTAGATTTGAGTGGAATGATATAGATTTACGGGCTGATTTGTGGTGGTATTTAATCCTACCCTAGTCCGCAATTTCTTTTATAAATTCAGATCTGCAAAAGTAAATTTAATCTTTGTGTTATAAGTTGTGATATGAGGATTGGGGATTGCCTGAAATCCGTCTAGGGGCAAAAATATGTCCATTGGGGACATTACAAAGGACTTTGGATCTCACAATTCAGAACTTCAGTAACTTCATTGCCATGGCCCAGGCTCACATCTTTGTCAATAACTGCGGGCTTTTGAACGGTTTTAGCCTGCATTTGAGTTTGCTTCTTCAATAATCAAAACGGTGAATCTGTGAGCCGACCTTGTCAGCTGCCTCACATTCATTATTGATACTAGATATTGAAAATTTGAAATTGAAAGGGTAGATTTTCTTGAATCTTGGTCATAGGCTTACTGATTTAACTGATTGCCATCAGTTTCAAAGGATTTTCACACAGAGTTGAGAGGTAAGAATTCTATCTAGCCTCTAGATTTTGCACACTTTATGTCTCCCTATTTTGCTTCTACTTCTTCTTGCAGCCGGCATTGTTAAACTATTGACATCAGGGTTTTATCACGGTTTGAAGCATCTTGTGGCTGATCTTGTTCACCAGTATTTTTGTTCTGTAGGTTTGTTAAGTTGCTTGACGACCCTACCATGGAACCATTACGAAGACGGTCCAGAATACCTCTCCTATGCAATTATTGTGGGTACTGAAATTTTATCTTGCCATGATACTTGTCTCATAGGAGGAGCACCAATTGCATGAATTCTTCTTAGCCAAACATGCCTTTAACTATGTCACCTCAAAGAATGTAGCTAGCTTCAAGGTTCAAACAATAGTTAATTGTAGTGGAAAGACCACTGGATACATTTGATGTTAATCTTCTTATTTGGGATATTAGGCAATGCCATACTTGAGAATATCAAGAATACAGTATCATACTTGCAGCCAAACAGACATAGTTTTGGTGCAGTGAATGTAAGTCATTAATCCATGACGTAATGGATAGGTGTTTGATAAATATGAGTGTGCAATAAGTCACTTGAAATCTATCCCAAGTAATGGCTTGCTAATACAATCACAGATTATTCATAGTACTGTTTGTTAATCTTTCGACCTGCCAGAAATTAACATGCCCTCATCAATTGAACTTCTAAAAGATAATATCTTTTGCTAGAGAAGTCCAAATGGTTGAAACTTTGGACCATTGTTGGTTAAAAAATATGTAATCATTCCAAAAATCGTCTTCATGCACTAGCAAACACATAACCCTAATTTTGCCCTAAAAAGTAGGTCGCCCAACACATTTAGGGCATCAATTCAGCTCCAAAATTGACAAGCTACGGGTATATCTTTCACTAACTCGAAGAATGCCCTGCTAGCTAGAGGATGTGATCTCTCACCACCGAAGCTAGGGTTCCTGTGGGATCTTACTCCACAAGATGGATATTTGCAAACATGCAGTTGCACATGAAAGAATATGCATAAGCTACAAGCTTAAGACACAAATTAGAAAATATCAAATGGTATGGAATATGTTTCCCTTCAAGTCGACTATAAAGGAAGAAGAGACCCAAAACAACCTCTACAATATCCAATTAGTTCCCAAGGATTTTCCCTATGCAAGATTTAATATTTTCCCATATTAAATGTTTTTCCCAACAACTTTTTCCCTCCTAATGCAAGTCACATTTTTCTAGGGGAAATACAAAGTAAAATGGGCATTTATTCTTTCTATGTTCCCATTCCCCTTTTTAAGACAAGTCGCACATTTTCACCTAGGATGGATAACAATTTATATTTGGACCTTTTCCATCCTTGATTTAATAATTATTAAGTCATATAAATTATTATAAGTGCTCTATATATATATTTTTTCTTTTATTAATGGCACTTTATAATAATTAAATATAACTTAAGCCACCCTTATATTTTTCCTTTGGCATGTCGGGTTGACAAAATAGGCCAAAGGTCTTCGAATGGGAAGGGGATATTACAGAGATGGCTGGTGTCCTAGCTCTTTATGAGGAGCAAATGGAAAAAAGAGGGTGGATGAAGCACTTGCATCTGTGATGAATAGGGGGCAACCCTAGAATTGATTTGATGATTTCTAATATTGCTACAAGGATGGGGATTGAGACAGTTTGGGTTCACCCAGACAAGATTTTTTGGTTCCTTGAAATACTCTTAGGGCACAACTTTCACTTGAAGGTACTGTTTACTCCAATGGGTATTATAGAGTGAGGCAAGAGTAGCTATCTTAGACTTCTGGTATTACACTCATATTCAATTCAATGTAGTGAAAAATCCATATCGGGAGAATTTTTCCAATAGCTTAATTGACTGTTTCTTGGAAGGGGTTCAAGGCACCTACTCAAGATTTAAGTAGGCCTAATGTTAGAGGATGCTGTAAAAAATACAGAAGTTATTGTAGATGAGTTAAAAAAATAATGGCGAAAATAAGGGCTGTCAACAATTTTTTGATGGGTTGATGAATAGAAGAAATTACACAATTTACTATTAAATTTCTAGTGGTATTAATAGGTGGGTAGTTGGTAAGTTTTTTGAAGTCAATGCCTTCCCGCCAAGAGAAAAATGAAAATCTAGTTGGTGTGATATGTTGGATGGGATGGTTATGGAGGTAGTTGTGGAGAATGTCATCCAACTTGTGACAGACAATGCAACAGTAGAAAGACTTCTTGATGAGAGACACCCAACACTTTTTTGGAGCTCTTGCAGTAACCCAATTGCATCTATGTCACAATTACTTGTGGCAATAGGTAAAAATGAGTGATGACAGTAAAAAATTCGTCCAAAATTGCATGGAAGTACCAGGGAAAATCGCAGGAAAAAGCACTCTCTACATTTTCAATGTGCTCGTTTAAACACCTACATGCCCTAACCTATTCAAATATATATCAGAGAAATCTAAAACAAAAGAATTGAGCTTAAGCAAATGCAATTGGGCCTTGTTTTTTGTTTGGTTTTAGGGTGATTGTTCAAGGCAAAGTTGCTTGCATCTTCATTTACTTGCCATCAAGTTTGTATTGTGGACGGTAGCCATCACATTGACCAGTGGTTCGCTAACCATAGCTTGTTTATGATACTCCTAAGCCCTTTTTTATTCACCTAATTTTAATAAATATGAATTGCGTACGAAACTTATTGTTACAATAACATTCCTTTTTTTTTCTAAGACAGTTCATATTTGGATTTTATGGCCACTATTTTTTAATTTAAGATTTTAATCACATGAATTGAGTGAGTGTTTTTTATTTTTTATGTTTTAATGTTTATTTTATTGATTTTAATGCATCCATTTTTTATTTGTTTAGATTTTAATACATAACATTTGATTTTCACGTACGTGGCATAATGTGGCATTTTTATAATTAAGAATGCCTATATTTTTTAAGTTTTAATTGCAATTTTGAAGTGATATTTTATTCATGATTTAACGGCGAAAATTTTTCGAACTTTATTCATTGGGCGAACTTGAATTATGAGGGAATTTTCATCCTCGCCGAACTCGAACCCTGACTTACTTTGTGGCACTTAACATTGTTTGATCTCCTACTTGAGGACATAGGGAAATTCTGCATGGGTGAAAAGTGTGGTTCACAGAAGCGACGAAATATTTCAAAATACATTTACAATCATTTGGGTGTTAAGCTTGATGAGAGAGCACACCAATGGAAGGGATTATGCGAATGGGGTCACACAATTTGCCACAACCTTCATTACATTGCAGAGCATTGCAACCTCATTAACATCTCTTAAGTAGATGTTTGTGAACACACGATGACTTGGAGTCTCCCTATAGAAAGAAGAATGAAGGGGAAAGGGTCGTGAAGTGCATTTTTGATGATATGGTTGCAAAGAACACATGAGATCCGCAAAGTAACTTTAAAATTGAATTATTTATTTATTATTTATTTGTTCGCTATAAATTTCTCTTAATTTTAATTTTAAAATTGCATGTTATTTTGTTTTAGCCTTTAAGGTATCGAACCCCTTTAGTTAGAGTTATATGTTTGGTGGATGGTTGAAAAAACCCAATGGGTTATTTGTATGAGGCCATGGAAAGGGCTAAGGAGGCCATATCAAACTATTATGGGTGAAATAAAAGAAAATATGAGTCCATTTAGTCAATACTTGATTGGAGATGGAACAAACAACTCTATTGACATTTACATGCAACATTGGCCTACAACTTGAACCCTAAGATTTTTATTCTTCGATTCATTTAAGGCCGATGAGTAGGTTATGGATGGCTTGAACTCATGTGTAGAGAGGATGATTCCTAACGAAACCGCTAGATACATAATTCTTGACGAGTTGCACATTTACAAGACTACATAAGGGAGGCACTTTTCTTCACCTCCATTCATTTGAAGGTGAACGACCCAACAACTAAGTAAAAATGATATTCAAATTGAATCCTTTGATCATGTAGTCTCGTTGCTTCTTTAATAAATACAAAGCTAGTTGACTCAGAGTTTTAAATTTCCTATTTGAGATTTGTGATGGAAAGATTATGGTGCACAAAAACCAAATTTTCAAATGCCAGCCATCCACATTTTGTGCCAGCCATGTAAGACTTAAGTTTTGGGTGAACATAATTGGAGCATGTTTGAGGCCATTCACACAATGAAGCACAATAGATTGACAACAAAATGCTTCAATTATCTTGTCTTTGTGCAATACAATCTTTGTCTTCGTGTGAGACAAATGGAGGCACAAGAGAGTTATGATGTAATTGAATTGGATGATATCAATCCATATGCAGAGTAGATTGTTGACCCTGAGGATTTGGGTGGGCAACAACAACCCATGTTTATGGTAGGAAGATTGTCACAAATTTGCGAGGGAAAGCAAATAAAGCAATAGCGATAGGGGAGCAAAGGCATTGGGAGGAGATGGTGAGGGTCTAGATGGTATGTTTGCGGATGAGGTTCCGGAGGAAGAATCTTTACTTTCCACTTCTAAGGTGGAACAAAGAAGCAACTGGACATCAACAAAGAAGCAGCTAGAAATTATTTTATGGAACATTGATGACATAGAGTCTATGAGCATTGTACTCTTTTTTCTAAAGGTTCGAAAACTATAGTTTATGTGTTCTCTACATTCATTTCTCATACTTTTTAACATTGTTTTACATGTTATTTTAGTTTATTTTATGAATTATATATTTTTTAAAGTAATCGTGAAGTTGCGGAGTCCCGATTATGAGTTAAAATTATGGGCTGCGGAGTAATTGCTGAGTATGAGTTTTTGAAGTATGCTATCATGCACAAGCGACTGTCATAAATCCATCTATCCTAACAAAGAAAGAAAATGGCTGCTACCTTAAAATTGCATCTCCACCTAAAATCAGCTTCTCCATGGATGAGAGAGAGAATAGGCTATGGTCGCTCAGGGAGAAAGCTTTGATCTGCAGATTCATGGGAGCCTTCCAGGGCCCGAAACTCTAAGAGCTTGGGTGCAAGCGAATTGAAAGCTAATGTGATCAGTGGACATATCAGTGATGTGATGCCAAAGGGCTATTTCATGGCATGTTCTTGTCAAAGCAAGGAAAAGGTCAGAGTTTTTTAGGGAGGACCGTATTCCATGAGAAAATCAAGGCTTTTCATGATACATTGGTCTCTAACTTTCAATCCCATTGAGGATCTTCCTAGATCAGTTGCATTTTGGGCTAGGCCACCCTTGCTCCTATGTGAGTGTTGGCAAGAACCTCATTCTGAAAGATTTAAGGATCGATAGGTGAGTACATTACTGCTTCCGAGTTTACAAAATACTCGAGTTTACAATTGAGGAAGGATATGTGTCAATGTAGACTTAGAAAGCCACTCTTTGACAAAATCCTATTAGATATGGGAGGGGTTGGATCCCATTCAACCATCCACAGGCTAGTAAGTTACAACCAACTAAAAACACCGTGTCAGAAAGGACCCCAAATGGAGGGGGCATCTCTCACCCTGCATGCAGATAAACATAAGCAACCACCTCAAACAACCATAAATCAGAACAAGCTTGTAGAAGATAAAGCGAAAGACAAATTCCATACGGAATATGCAAGGAAAGGAAAAGCTTTTGTAATGTCCCTTTGTAGGGCTGAGCCATACCAACAAGGAATTTACACAAAGCTCAGCTGAAAATAATCTGGTTTTTATAACAGCAGATCCAAAAATATTAGAAACCCTAGCAATGAACAAGATATTACACTTTTAGGGCATCATGCATCATTAAAAGCAGCTGAAAGTAAATAAACAAGTCTTCCTAATGCAGCGAATTGTAGCTGCACTTACTGGCATCCATTCTCATGCAATATGGGCTCGAAATTAACATAGAAATATCCCAAAAATACTCAGTAAATCGAGGAAGATGAAATCTGGAGCAAATTTGTATTTTATAAATTTATTTCAAGTGTAAATACAACTGAAATTTCTAAAATTCGTAACTCCAAAGCTTGGAGTTTCAACAGAAACCAATGCTCAAAATGATCTTGAAGAGAACAGCTATCCAATGAAAGTGAAATCTTAATTTTCCAACCTTGAAAACTGACTGAAAACTGATCCCGAAATCTCCCAATGGGTAGATCAAGTTGGAAATGAATGTGGCAGCCCTCAAAAGCATGCCGTAGCTTGAATGTGTGCCCTAACATTGATAAAATCCTTGCCCTTCTAAAATTCTGAATTTTGAAGCTCCAATGTGACCCCCGGATGAAGTTACTGTTGTCTATTTTTGCACCCCTTGCAAAAATAGAGCAACTTGGTTTGCTGTAGACTTGGATTGATTGGCCGCGGAAGTGTTTCAGCATGCCGCAGATTGAAAGGCAATGCCGCGGTTAAGGAGTGAATACCGCGGAGTGAAGGGCGTAGTCTGATGAAGCCGCGGGAAAGGAGAGGGACTTCCAAGGTCCTGGTTGTGCCATGCAAGGATAGAAAGAGGTTGCAGATGTTCTAGCAAGCTGCAATACATTGAAGCAGAAAGCCACGGGTAAAAGCAAATCAAGAAGTTTGCAGATAGTAACAAAAGCTGCGCTACATTGAGTGTCGCAGAATTAAGCGGAAAGGATGGTTAAACCGCGAAATGAAGAAAATTTAACTGCGGAGGTCAAAAGTCGCGCAATAGAGCCACATATCAAAGGAAAACAACATTCTTCCTCGGGGAGTTGAAATTGATATAAATTTAGAATTTGATGATCAAATCTTTGTAAATTTGATATTATTGAAGAAATCTTGTCTTCCCCATGGAATAAAATCAAATTTTCTGATTCAGGTAGGTGGTAGGTGGGCAAAGCAAAGTGGAGAAGTCTCCAACACGCAAAGCGTCTATTCCAGTCGGCCCAACTACCAGAATTAAATGCAGTTTGGGCACCGTTCCTTCTTCAGCAAGGTAAATGGCATGGGGAGACAAAATTTGCAGAGATAATGAAATCTTTTTAGAAAAAAATAATGAAGGTGGTCAGCTAGTGGGAGAAGAATTCGAATCCCCCTCTCTTCCCTCCTCTTTCTTCCATTTTTCTATATATTGTAAAGTGATGCCTTGTTTTAATGTTGGATACTTTAGGAATACGAGGGCATCATTTCATGTTGCACAAGTGTTCTAAGAGTCGCATGCCTTGGGCTATGTCTTTGTAAATGTTTTGCATCTTCCTCCTGTATCGTGTTGATCTGTGCATGATCTTTAAGCAATAAAATCTTTGGTTTTGTGGCTCGTTTCGGCCTTAGCTATTGTTTTATTGCATTCTCCTGCCTCTCATTCATTCGCAAGTGTGTTGTATGTGTTATTTCAGAGGTCTGTATCTATTGTGCATCGTGAAAGCGGAACACTGAACATGATTTTGATCTGTGGCTTTCGTTTTGGCCCTCCTCCTCATCGTTCTCTCCCATTTTCACTCTTGCTTAAGTATTCATCCCCTAATTTTGGTGCTATCACCTCTTTTATTTTAGGTTTTTGTTTTATGCATCTCCTTCTCACCCTGGTCCCTTAGAAAGGTAGAGTAGAGTTAGATAGTTGCATCTCAATTCCTAGGAGTAGTTTGGCATTAGAAGTAGAGGAAGCTGGCCTTCTCCAGAGGTGTGTCTCAGTTCGAGTCCCACAACTTGGAGAAAGTCCCATGTTGTCTCAAATCCCGAATTGTCTATGATTCGGGCACAGGTGCATATTTGAGCTCCAACAGTCACCAATGCAGCAATGAGGGTTTTCGTCCCCAAGTGCTGTGACTATTGAGGGTTTTCGCCCCCAATAGGATCCAATGAGGGTTTTCATCCTCATAAGGGGTGAAAATGAGAGCTCAATGCTCCAATTTCCAAAAGAGAAGTATGTAATTCATAAGATGATGTCCACAAAAGAGCTGCCATCATTTGCTTTTATAGCCTTTTCTTTCTTCGTGGAGCGCTCCATGTAGGCCTCTTTATTTCTTTTTTAATATTTGGTTTTCCCCCCTAGAGAGGGACGCCCTCTCCTTTTTCTTTTATTTTAGTATTTACAAATACATTTTATATTAATAATAATACGAAGTTGTCCCAAAATAAGAATTTGCTGGGCCGAACTTAAAATATTATTAATTATTTTTTAATTAGAGAAAGGACCCCAAATGGAGGGGGCATCTCCCGTCTTGCCTGCAGATAAACATAAACAACCGCCTCAAACAACCATAAATCAGAACAAGCATGTAGAAGATAAAGTGAAAGACAAATTCCATAGGGAATATGCAAGTAAAGGAAAAGCTTCAGCTCAATGAGCTAAGTAAATCAGTCTATTTAGCACCTTTGAAGCTCTTGCTAGAGCAAAAGAGGATGCAACGAAAGGAGTTTTAAGTGACCCGTAACACATCAAGTACCAAGTTGGAAGATCCAAGTCCAATCAAGTAGGCGTTATTAAAGTAACAATCAATAGTCAGACAAAAATGTAAGCCAAAGAATCAGTTCCATTAATTACTATTGTAGACACCTTTGAATTGGTTTCCATTGGAAATAGTGGCATGAGGAAACCAAAGGAACTCGAAAATTTTCCAACCAATAGCCAGCCAAAAAAGTAAGCCAAAGAATAAGTTCAGTTAATTACTATTCTAAACACATTTGAATCGACATCCATGGGAATAAATGGCAAGAGAAAACCAAAGGCACTAGAAATCATTCCAACCATTCAATAGATAAAGCAAGGTATGCAAAAAGAAACCTTTGATTGATTGTAGAGAGCCGTTTTGTGATCCATACCACGGGGCCCAAAATGCTAGTGTGGTGGAAAATCTTGTGCTTGGAGACAAGCTATAGGTTATAAAATGCACAAGTAATACTAAACACAATAATAAATCAAATGCATTTGAATACAAAAGTCTTTTGCAGACTAAATTTTGTTTAATAGAAAGAATAGGGAATGATGCAAGGGTGTACAATGTTTAGCGAGGCTACGAATGAAGGTTCTTATGATCAGAAAGGGGGAAAACATTTCCTAACTGATTTTCCTATAGTGGAATGAGATATGAGATACTCCGGGCATGCAAGTGCTCACTAATATCATGTCCATGGTTATTTTGTCACTCTTTGGGCTGAACGGTTTAGATAATATATATATACATCATTAGAAGGTGGTTGCACTAGATGATGGCTACAAAGAGAGTGGTTATAATGATCATCTTTTGTCTAAGTGTTGGTTGGGCTTTGTGTAGGTGTGGCGATTGAGCTTCTAGTGTGTGGTATCGAGACTTGAGCTTTGACATGGCGTATACGTGGAGAGTACTACTTAACATGCCGCGTGGCAGCAGGAAGCCGATGCACGAATGCAGAAATCTAGGGGTCTGCTATATTTTAGTCAGTTAGGTCCATATCCCACTAGACATCTATATAAAAGGGTGCTCTCTCTTGACATCCTATCTATAACATGAATAGGTTATGAACTCGTTGTAGTGGACCTAGTCCCTCAAGGGTATTGTGTCTATTTGAATTGGGACAAGCCAAATATATATGGATATATATAGTGCATGCATACGAAAATGACATTGCCCCTCTATATCTTAACTCGCTTTCTCCATTCGACATAACTACAGATGGTCTTCTTTTGAAGGTCTTGCACAGTTGCAAAGTGCTATGCGATACTGCGATACATTGCAAGGTGCACACAATGTTGCACACTACGTCATTATAAGCATGACTTGGAGGGTGTGCGATGCTACACGGCACTAGAAGGTTGTGCTATAGTTAGCAAGGAAATGCACCAGTGTGCGAAGATACCGTAAGTCCTTGTGTGTGGTGCAAGTCATTGTGAAGCTGACGAGTTCAAAGTCCCAAGGAATTGAATGTGAACTTGGATGGTTGCATATGTATTGTTTGCCCTTTATTGAGGAAAAATGGTCCTCATTGTGTTTTAAATTAGCTGCAAGAACAAAAATTGTTGAAGGTTGCACCACTTAGCTTGATCAACATATTGCCCTGCCATGATCACTCGGAAAAATTGATGTGTGTCTCAATAGACGTGTGATGTTATCACTTTAATGATTTGATCCTCTGGTCCTATGCGCAAATGTTTGGGATCCAAATCGGAAGGATGTTGAGACAATATTGGCTTAAGCAATAATGGGAAGTAAGGTTCATGGAGCTCCATGTTGAATGCTAGATGACAACCCAAGCATGGTGCCATATCAAGAACAAAGACATTCGCACTTGCTATGTACGGTAAATTTAAGGACCATAGCGAAAAGGCTTGATCTTTTCGTGTGGACCCTTGAACTGTTCCTTTAGAAGATGTGACTAGATTTTATCGCCTACATTTAACTTACGAGGTGTGCAATGGGTGCCATAGTGCTCTTTTTTCCACTGTTATTGATGCAAGATTATCTGCTGAACTATCTGGTGAATAAATTGAATGTGTTGCAAAAAATTTTATGCCTTGTCTGCTTCTTGTTCTTATGTGCGGGAATCCGTGTTGCGGGTTGTGGGGAGGAGATTTCAGGGGTGTTGCGGGTTGGAACCCAAGGCATTTCTAGAATGGACCATGCCCTGTAGAACTGTGAAGAGCTCTGTTGTAGGCATGTTGGATGTATAACAGATTATCATCCCATGTGCATATATATGCATTATTTTACATGGCCAACAAATAAACAAATATGCGGTTGACAAACTTCCATTTGTCCATATGTTTGTAGATGAAATGCAGTAGACCAGTAAAATTGTCTAGAAATCATTTCGCATAACGCTCGTGAACATTGACCTAAAAAGCGCTGGTCACAATCAAACATAATGGATTTTGGGAGTCCAAAGTGTATCCAAACATAGTTGAAGAAAGATCTTGTGATTTCCTACATGTTGATGTCCTTTGGCCTTTTTTGAAAATGTGTGCACTACAACAAACACATTCATACTGGTGCTTCATCATGAGTAGTCCAGACATGATATCCATGCTGATAAATTCATGTGGTCTAGATGGAATCAAAAAAGAAATGTAAAGTCCCAACTTCCTAGTCATGAGCTTGGCAATGCAATATGGAATGCAAGACTTGATGTGCTTCTCAATGTCTACAACATGTGAGGCTAGTAGAAGTGTTGAAGCACTGCCGATATTTTAGTAGTGTCGAATTTTTCTGCTATCTTGGCGTATTGTACCTCCCAGAGGAGTCTTTGGTGAGGTTTGCCATCAGAACACAGGGATGTCGAAGCTTGTCGGACGTGTAATTTATGAACCTGTTTGCCACTCAAGAGTTGTGTAGACTTCTGTGAAATCCTTTTCTGTTGAGTAGAGAGGTATTCATGCTATGAAGTTGTGGTCATGCATATTAAGAACTATGACGGGCACTTGCAATGGCTGAACTGTGTCGCTAAATGTCTTTGTGTGATGCGACTGGATGTCCACGTTTTGTGAGTACTGAGTACATAGGCAGATGCATCAGTATGGATCTTAGAGTGTTGGCCAATGTCAAGCATTGCCAAAACAAAAAATTAGAAGAGGCATTGTTTAAGCTCCTCGATGGTACACTATTTTGTTTTATAAAAGAGAAAAGATTTATATTAGGGAAAATCAAAAGATACATTTTCTATTATATTAGGCATTAAAACTATTAGTCCAGGCCTAGGCATTAGACACAAAAGCATGTATAGACATTACAATCATTGATACATATCTAACTCAATAATCTATCTAAGGTCTTGTTGAAGCTTAGCAGACCCCCATAACAATGGAGGACCAAAACAAGCTATATTCCCATTGTCAAGGGCCCAATTGCTTAATGCATCTGCCACTCTGTTGAGCTCTCTTAGAACATATTGGAAAGTGACGTCCTTAAATCTGTTTTCCAGACACTGAATTTTGTCCCTTTCTCTATGCTGTTTGCAATTGCCGCTATGATATGCTATAGAGGTGGAAAGCAATCTCATTATAACCGGAGAATCAGATTCAACCTGAATACTCTGCCACCCAAGTTTCAAGGCTTCTTGTAGGCCCCTTGATATAGCTCGCAGTTCAGCTAAATTATTTGTGGTATACCCAAGATTTTTCTGAAAAGAGAAAAGCTACATAATTATCAAAGAGTCTTCCAATGCCACCCATACTTGCTTTCCCTGGATTACCCCTTGATGCACCATTTGTGTTCAACTTACTGATTCCAAGAGGAGGGGGAGACCACTTACTTGCAATCTGATTTTTTTTACTAGTTTAGAAACAACCACTGTGGTGCTTGAAGGACATATTTGAAGCTTTTTTAGAAGATTATCCCATCGTGAAGATAGAGAATGAGGCAGCCGAATTCGATGCTCGATAGATTCAGCTACATTCATCCTGATCTTCACCTGCTGAAATATTCTCCTATTTCTTTCTTTCCAATTGTTCCATAAGAGGGTTAATTCCCTTCCATAGAGCTTGTCTAAGGTTATGACCATCTTTAGTGTATTTACCCCATCCGCTAAAGGGTTACTCAATAACTTGCATACCAATCCAAGGAATCCCATACAGTTGAGCCAACTGCTGCCATAAACTGCTCACAAACGGACATTGAAGAGAAAGATGAGGAATAGTTTTCTTCAGATTCCAAGCACATGACTCACCTAAATGGGCCAGAAAACCCTCTTGTCAAAAGCCTGTCACCTGTAAGAATCCTTCTTCTCAATAAAAACCAAACAAACTGACCTTGGACCTTATGGCTTCCTGCCAGAGGTGAGTGAAAACATCCCTTAAGGTGTGGGGAGTGACTCTGCAAAGAGAAACATACTCAACTGAAATTATATATAACACTGTGGCATCTTTTCCCCATGCTATTGAGTCCATCGTTACTGTAGATGAGAGCTGTCTTGTTTGAAGAATATTCTCAACCAGATGCTATTGTTGTGGTCCTAGATGCACAAGCCACTGATGAGGAGGAATCCAACTTTTGCCCATCTCTCAATGGTGTATGGTAGGCTAACAATAATGGGCAACCTTTACTAAACCTTTTGCATGGAGATTTGCTGTCACATGATGAAACTCAAGGTATTGGGCAATGAGCGATGGGTGCCCATCCGATGAGTCAGTCCAAAAATTAGCATTTTGACCATTATTAACTATCCAAAAGTAGTCTCTCTTGTTGATAGTTTCTCCTACTCTCAAGAGTGAAATGATAGGAGATCCTTTAGAAGGGAGGGTCAAGCGAATGATTTTCTCAGGAGTATTATTCTCTACATATTTAGCTCTAAGATTAACAAGCCACAACTCATTGGGAGCAATGAGAAGTCTTCAATAAAGTTTGGTTGCTAAGGCCTTGTTATGGTTAACAGTGAGAAGCCTTGTTTTGATTTATGTTGACATAAGGTATCCCAGTTGACTAAAGACCATTTTAGTTTCACCCGAGTCCCACTCCAAAGAAATTTTTGGGATATAAAATCCAATTGTTTCAAAATTCTCACTGGAATATTTAAAATAGCTGACACATAAATTGGTAAATCTTCGAGAACAACTTTAGTGAGAGTCATTCAACCTCCTGTTAAGAGCCACCTGTTCGTCCATTTTTGTAATTTACTATTGGCTTTGTCAACTAACTACTGTCAGTCTTTGATTTGCTTTGTTGCTAAAGGAATGCCCAAATATTGCATCACAAAGAGCCCTTTTTGAATTTCAAAATATCCAGAATCTGATTTTCTTGCCTAGGGGAACAATGAAAAAAAAATATGCTAGACTTACCCTCATTAATCAACTTTCCTGTGGCTCTATTAAACAACTGAAGGCTCTTATTCACCCGAATTACTTTTGAACAGTTAGACTTGCTAAGAAGCGTAGGATCATCCACAAATTGTAGATGTGATAGAGGAATAACTCCTATTGTCATTTTAATTCCTCCTATCCTCTTATCCTGACAGACTTTGGTCAACGATCTACCTAGACATTCAGCCAACATAATAAATAGGAAGGGAGAAAGGGGATCCCCCTATCGAAACCCTCTAGAAGCTAAAAAGATTGTTTAAGGGCTGCCATTAACCAAAACAGGATAAGAGACTGAGGACAAGCAAACTTGAACCCATGTTATCTATTTTGAAGAGAACCAAACTTCACCAACAACTGACACAAATATCTCCAGTCCATTCGATAATAGGCTTTCGACAAATCAAGCCTAATGAACATTGAAGGAGATTTCTGAATATCCATAAAATGAAGAGCCTCCTGCGCAAGCACTATCTCTTCATGGATTTTCCTTCCTTGGACAAAACCTACTTGCTCTAGAGATATCAATTTATGGAAGAGAGGCTTCAACCACTCTGCCATAGGTTTCGTTATAATATTATACAACACATTACACAAGGCAATAGGTTGAAATTCCGCTATGTCATCCACCTTTGTAATGTTAGGGATCAAAACAATAAGGGGTTTTTAATTTATTTTAACATGGTTTTAGCGCACCACACTTCTTCTACAACCTTTTGAAGCTCCATTTTCAGAATATCCCAGAAGGTTTGATAGAAATCAATAGGGAACCCATCAGGACCTGGTGTTTTTCATTTTTTCATGCTAAACACAACCCTCTTTAATTCACTTTCCAAGATTGGAGCTGTGAGCTGCTCATTATCATGGTTAGATAATACTTGTGGAATATGGGTAAGGCCATGCTTCTGAGTCATCAAGGGGCTGGCGGAAAATAACTGAGAGAAATACCCTTGGGCTAGCTGCTGCAATCCTTGCCATGAATATTCTATCTTCCCTTAAGCTGTTTTTAGAGAATTGGTGTAATTATCAACTCTTCTAGCCAAAAGTTGTATTTTTGTCCCCTGCTTTAAGCCACTGAACTCTGGACTTTGATTGCCAAAGAATCTCTTTCCGTTTCTCCCGTTCACACAAGTCAGCCTTCAGAGGGGTTTCTTTATTTCCTAAATCTACAGTAATACCTAAAGTCCGCATTCTCTCATTGGGCTCTTACAACTTTTTTATTAGCTTATGCTTTTTCTCCTTGATGTCCCCAAACTCTGACCAATTCTACACCTTCAACTCGGCTTTGATGTATTGCAATCTTTTAACAAAAGAATACATATGCGTACCATGCCTTGGCTTACCTTCTATCCACCACTGGTGAATAAGATTTGTAATATTCTCATGATGCAACCACATTAACTGAAATCTAAATGGGGAGAAGCTAGGAGAAGTTCTCCCCATGTCTAGATTGATAGGCCAATTATCAAAACAAATATTGTTGAGGATATGAGCCTTTGGGACGTACAATTATTCCAGTCAAACTTCAGAGATCAAGAATCCATCCAAGCGTTCAAGAATACATTCCTGTCTATGTTGCTTGTTAGACCAAGTCATAGTCCTACTATCAATTTTAACATCCACAAACTAAAGAGAATTGACAAACCTCTCCATAGTATACAAGCTACCATCCAACACCTTTGATTTGCCTTGCTTTTCCTCCAGATTGAGGTTAATATTAAAATCTCCTCCGATCAACACTGGAACTTCAGGATAGAAATGAATCATAAATGCTATTTTTTGCCATTGTGTAAGCTTTTTCTTCCATAGTAAGAAGAGCATAAACATTGATGAAGAGGGTCTTCTGATCATCCTCTTGAGTATACGAAATAGAACTCCGTTACTTCCCCAAGAATTAACAATTGTGATCATTTTTGGATCCCATAGACAACCCACCCCACCAGAAGCACCCATAGGACTAAGTGAGATCACCTGAGCATGAGGCCAAATCCCATCTCCCAAAACATTCATTAATTCAATTGAGGCATTAGTTTCCTGGAGAAAGACCATCAGGGGTTTATTAGTTTGAATTAGTCTTCTAATTTCATTATTTTTTGATGGGCTACCTTTAAGCCCACTTATATTCCATGTGGTACTCTTCATTGGGAAGATTGTTTAAAAATGTGGGATAAATCCCTTACTTTGGCAGTGGAGGTCAACTGTTGATCCTCCTTCTGTAGATTGACTTGAGTTGGTTTTCTACTTATCCTCACATTTTTATCCATCTTCAATATTTTACTTTTTTCCTGGGTAACTCCTAATGGTAAATTTGTTTGTTGTCCTTCCTCACAATTCAACATGAGTATCAAAGGCATATTAACATCTACTTGTCCTTCCTCCTGAGAATTAATAGACTCGAATTGCTCCTGATAATTAGTTTTCCTTTGATAGCTTTTGAATGATTTACAAGTGTTTTCCATCCCGTTTGTTACAAGTATCAACATAAGTTTGCTCTTTCCTACTGCTTCGTTTTCCTTCCTTGAGAGCCTAGAGCATGCATTTGTGTTTTAGGTACTTGGGACTCTATAAGATCCTCTTTATCTGCCTTTTTATTGTTATGTTGAAGACTAACAAATCTATTGACACTAGATCCACCCATGTTGGATGTTACTTGAAACTTCGTTGTTTTTTTTCTTGGGGTTGATAAATTCCTCTTTTTTGTGTTCCTCTGTCGGTGGATCAGCAACTCTTTGAGGGTGATTCTTCACCAAATGGCCGTAATCATAACAAATTCTTCAACGGAAAGGAATATTTTCGTACTCATAACCGATCACTCACAATCCTTCCTTTGTCTTAAATGTTGTCTTCCAAATGTCTTTAGGATGGACTGGTACATGATGGAAACCTCACATTGGGTCAATCTTGGTAAGGTATTGTACACCTCAGAGCTAGTCTAGGAGGTCATTAATGCACGTCAATGGATATCGATTTTTCATTTTTTTCTTGTTGAGCACACAATTGCCGATGCACAAACGCAAAGTGCCATCTTTCTTGGGTGTAAGGACTATGGGGATTCCATAAGGAAAAGAACTAGACTTGATCTTGCTTTGATCAAGAAGCTCTTCAAGTTGGCTCCAAACTTCATCATTCTCCCAATGGACATGCGATATAGTGAATTGTTTGGAAGAGGGGATCCAAGAATTAAATTGAATTTGGTTTTCCCTGTGAAATGTGTTGGGAGGTCTTTCGGTTCAGCGAAAATGCCTCTGTCTTGTTGTAGTAGCTTGTCGAGCTGGTGTTGCTGCGATGATGTTTTTGCATCTTGGTGCACTGCCATTGCTTTCTTACTCTCTTGTGTGGTGGATTTTTGGATGACACATGAGCAACATGAACTTTTGCATGTGCGAGAGTGTCAACACAAATCTGGCACCGTGATAATCTTCCACCGAGAACTCCTTGTGCTATGATTGTTTCAGCAATGCACAACTTTTGGTTTGGTGGAATTAATCAGGAAACACAATAACATACACAACACAAGAATACCATAGTTTGAATATGAAGGAATGACAATAGAACTGAAATATAATTGAAAATTATATTATTAACAAGATATTGTTACAATCTCAGTCAAGTACAACTCCGAGTGTTACCAACTCCACTCACCTTTCCAATAGTATTTCTGGGAGAAACTTGACAATTATGCCGCTTGATGGTTTCCTTAACACGCCTACACAATGATATGGATTGTTTATTACTTGTATATAATAATCCTCACAACCTTCTTATGTGCTAAATCAGGTGCTGGCCTCTCTATTTATAACTCTTTAGAGCTTATCCACCCTATCGGAAAGATAGGATAAGAAATCTCTTTTATCTCTAATCATATTACATATCTCAACTCTTATCTTTACATGTAGGCTTATCCATCCTATCCATAGGATAAAAAATATCTTCTATCCAATCATATTACATATCTCAACTCGTGATAAACCTTATCATTTATACATGGGATTCCATCTTTTCTAGATTTTATCTCTAAATACAAATAAAATATACAAAATATTTATGACATCACTCCTTTGTCTTTATTACAATTATAATATTTCTAATTCATGGCCATGTAGACCCTACTTACCTACTTACCATGACTTTTGACTCTTTAACATTACCGTGACCACTTACGACAAACATTTACTTCTTACCATTGATTGTCACTTTCATAACATACCAAATGTACTTTTACTCTTACCATAGAATATTTACTTGTTATATTATACCTTGTGCACCATACTTTATTGGTAGGTGCCGCTATCTTCTAGTGGACGCTACAACATACAATTCACAATATATACATTAATGAAATAGATATCATGGAAAAAAAATTCTAGTGTCGACAGGAGCTTGCAACATTATGATGCAGGAGCAATTGGGTTCATAAGATATTTTGTATCTTTTGCATAACTCTGTGTAGGCCTGTACAACCTTGAGCATAACATTTTGCTTAGTGTGGGAATAAGAAAGGGAACTGTCATGTCCCTTTTTGGAGGCTGAATTTTGAAGACCTTAACCCATTCTCTTCCTGTGGGTCTAAGGAGAAAAGCAAGGGAAGATCTGAATTATGTTTTTATTGTTGTTTATTTAGTTATTTTCATTTATTATCATTTATCCTATTGGAAGCCTAACACTCTAGTAGAGAAACTTAAGTAGTTTAGTAATAAAGGTATTAAGGGCATGTAGGCTACAAATACCCTTTATAATATTTAAAAAACACCTACTTAAGGGGTCGGCCACCATGTTTATAATTGTTAAAGCACTCCTTATGACTATTTAAGAAGGTCGCTTGGGCATTAATGGGATATGTTTTGGGAGATTATTCTTATTTTTGGTGAAAGTTGGCTAGTGTAGGTCTTTTACACTCTCTCTCTCAAGGACGAAACCCTTTGGGTTGAGGATCTCATCCAAGGACGAAAACCCTTGGTTGGGGAACTTGTGAAGGATGAAAACCCTTAATGAGGTTTTCGGTGTCCAAGCTGGTTTGAAAGGAAACAAAGTATTTTTCTCTTGCATGTGTTGTCTATTTGGTGCCATTTATATTTTGTTTCAAATGAAGCGACCTATATTGAGGTGGTGATTTGGTATGTGTGGTGACATTTTGGCAAATTTGAAATTATCATCTTATTCTCTATATTTTATTAAGCCAATATTTTGAGTTTGGTGAATTCTGGCGATGTTCTACTATTTTTAGGAAGCTCGGCAATGTTCGTTGGTTAGGGTTTCATAATTAATTAATTTTGCATCCAAATCTGATTTTTAACAACTACAATTGTTTGCTAATGATTTTCTACTAATTTTGGCATGAGTTTGGAAGGCTTTTTGCAATGTTTAAACCCTATTTGAAGGGCTTATCTCATCTAGGGAAGTCGCTGCCCTAGGAAGGGTTTGGAAATCAGTTTTGCAGGGTTATTACAAGTTACAACAGTGCTATAAATCTGATTTGTGAGCTTTTAGCCATTTCCCAAGGTCCCGTCAGAAGGGACATTATAGGAACAAAAACTTGTGTGATTGATTAGAAGCCCAAACATTGAAATATTAAAAGGTATTTTGTGACAGTTCGAAAGTTCTATAGAAGTTTCTTGCGAAAAGCATATTGAGATCTTGTGTGTGCCTTTGTGCACCATGTATTTGTTTACACATGCCTGTGATGATTAATTGTCTCCTTGGTTATGTGTTGTTCGACCTGTCTTCTTCGCAATCAAATTACCTGGAAGCCGAAGTGTTCCAATTGGATGGTAGAGCCCACATGAGTGATCACCTGTTTACTGATTCATCTCAATCAACAATGATTTGATAAGGAAATGACATCTTTTCAAAGGTATCTTTATTGTAAAGGGTACTTTACTTTAACCTAGTGGTTGCTATAAATAGAAGGATTGAAGAAATTGAGAGATTTGGAGTTAAAAGTTTGAGAACAACGTGTAGCGTTTGGTCTACCAAAGTCTAGAGCTGAGTTTAGAGTAGAACCAAGTTTGGTTAAGCAAAGTCTTTCGAACTGCAAGTCTAGTTTGAATTTAGAGTCCTAGGATTGCTGCAAAGTATTTTCTTTCAAGACTATAACCAGATTGTAATGCATTTGTTTGTAATGTCCCTTTTTGGGTTGAAACTAAAAAACAAGAAAATATCGCAAACCCAATTGGTAATATACTGAATTGTATGCAAGCACTAGGGAAGTGACCTGTTTTAGGTGCACCAAATCCTAAGCGACCTAGGGTAAATTCAGATTTTTGCGGTCTCCACACAAATTTTTAGAAATAGATCAACAACGTGAAACCCCTGTTGAAATGATGGAAAATAATTGCTTCTACCATAAATTGTAGACTGTTGGAATTAATTAATGCTCAAAAATAACCAAAACTTCAAAATTCCATAACTCTATAAATACTTGGAGAAAAAATGCAAATGATAGCTCAAAATGACCATAAAAATGGCAGTTATCAAATAAAATTAGAATAAGATTTTTCTAACCATCAAAACCCACTGAAAAGTGGTCCCAAAATCTCCAAATGGGTAGATCATGCTGGAAATGAATGTGACAGCCCTAAAAAGGCATGCCCTAGCTGCAATTTGTGTGCTATCAATGATAAAAATCCTTGTTGTCTTGGAATTCTGAATTTTGAAGTTCAAATGCGACTCTCGGATGAAGCCATCAATGCAAGAAATGAGGGTGTTTTTGTCCCCAAGTGTTGTAACTATTGAGGGTTTTTGTCTCCAATAGGATCTAAGGAAGGTTTCTATCTTTAATGGATGAAAGAAAGAGGCAAAGTGTGCTCCAACTCCAAGAAAATAAAAAGATCCCCAAAATGCATAATCTTCTACAAGCCAAGCGAACCCCGATTCCATACTTGTATTCGAAAAACCCCCCAAAAAATATCTTTGCAAAAACTTGGCGAATATTCGACAACTAAAAAAATACACAAATTTCTTTAAAAACCATAAATTTTATGCAAAATATAGCTACAGAATGTATCAAACGAGTTTGTAAAATGTTGGGGAAGTGTTTTCAATTAGATTTGAATACAATTAGAGCACAAAATCACATCATCATGCGAATACATCAACCAACTAATAAGTGTTATCAATTTATGATGATTGTTATTGAAAATTATTATCATAGATTGCATATCAACGCAAGTTACAATTTACACTAATTAACATTTTCCTCTTCCCCGTTCTAGAGAAATATTGGGGAGAGGGTCTATTATCTCTACTAGTCCCTGCACTCGGTTGTGCCTCCTCGCTTCTCCTAGAAGGTTGCGACTACAATTCCAACCTGGTAGTAGATGCTCGTCTGTTGCATGTTCAACATCACCTCCAAAGATGTCATCCAATCCAATATTTCCTGCTTGTGTTTCTCCCTCCATAGCTCCCCTATCGAAAGCAACAATCTTGTCTTCTATGAACACAGGGATTTCCTCCTCTTGCACAGTCCATTCGTTATATGGATTGATCTCATCCAAATCAATAAGCTCCTATGATGTCACCTCCACCTTTGTTGTGCAAAGCTGAAAATTGTATTGCACAAAAACCAAGTTATTGAGGCTGTTTTTGAGTCAACTTGTTGCATTTCTTCGTGGGAATGGCCTCAAACAAACTCCAATTGCGCTCACATCTAGAAGTGCTATGAGTGCTAGCTTTTTAAGATGTGGACTATTTCCTCCCCAATCTTCTGTCATGTCCCTTTTTGGAGGCTAAATTCTAAAAGCCTTAACCCATTCTTTCCCAGTGGGTCCAAGGAGAAAAGCAAGGGGAAATTTGGAATTCTATTTTATTATTACTTAGTGTTTTCATTTATCCTATTGGAAGCACCATTCTCCAATAGCGAATCTTAAGTAGTTTAGTAATTAAGGGTTTTGGGCATGTAGGCTCCAAATACCCTTTATAATATTTAAAAGCACCTACTTAAGGGGTCGGCCATGATGTAATGATTGTTTAAAACACTCCTTATGGCTATTTAAGGAGGTCACTTGAGCATTAATGATTCATGTTTTGGTGATTATTCTTATTTTGGTGAAAGTTGGCTAGTGTAGCCCTTTTACTCTCTATCTCAAGGACGAAACCCCTTGGGTTGAGGATCTCTTCCAAGGACAAAAACCCTTGATTGGAAAACTTGTGAAAGACGAAAATCCTTCATGAGGTTTTGATTGTGTAAGCTGGTTGGAAAAGCAAGAAAGGATCTTTCTCTTGCATTTGTGGTCTTTTTTGATGCAAAATTATATTTATTTCAAGTGGAGCGACCTATATTGAAGTGGTGTTTTGGTATGTGTAATAGTAATTTGATAAATTTGAAATTACCAACTTATTCTTCATAATTTATAAAGCCAATATCTTAAGTTTAATAATTTTTGGTGCTTCCTAAGTTGAGTTATGAATTTTTAAAATAACGCTGCAGACAAGGGTTTGTTGAAATTCATATCTCCATATCTAGGGCATTAAAAATCAGATTTCTTGCATTATATCATTGTTGAGGATGTATCATAATTTTAGAAATTCGTGTGAAGCTGATTTGAAGGGGTTTGAAGGCATAAAAGTGGGTGTGAAACCCCAAAACATGTTGCTGCCCTAGAAGGGTGTAGGCTGGCAGCAGTTAAAGGGTTTTTATACATTTATTTCAGTCACTAACAGCTCACTAAAAATCTGAAATGTGTTGTTTATCTTCAACTTTGGGTCATTTCCCGAGTTCCCTTGAAAATGGACATTACATCCTCTCATCAAGAACCTACAAACAAGATAATCAAAAGTTTATAGGTAATTAATAAAATTAAACTTCTAACTTGTAAAATATAAGTAACTTAATAAACATTCTAATTTTTGTTAGTTGGTGGTTGCGTGGTTCTCCCTTGGATAGTTAACGTCGAAAAAAAGAGGCTCCCCCTAACATGCTTGTAATATTGTAACTCTAAAATAATGAGGTCTCTCGTTTCAATTTCTAGTATCATCCTCTCAATGCATGTTGAGATGCCTTCCATAACCTCCCCGTTCACATTTGTGAAGCCATCGGAGAATAAAAACTTGGGGTTGAGGTAGCACCCCATTGCATGAATAGTTTGGTGGAGTTGATTGTTCCACTTCTGATGAAATATCTCCCAAAAGAGACCAACTTTGACGATATCCTCCCTAGAATAGTTTTGGATGGCCTCTTTGGCCCTATCCATGGCCTCATAAAAGTAACTCATCGGGTTTTGCTCCCCATCAACCAAGCGCAAAACCCTCACCAATGGCATTGACACCTACACACAAATTAAACTTTGAAGTTACAAGTTTACAAATAAAGTAAATAAGTAAATAACAATACATTTAACAAATTAAAATAGAGGAATCTACTTGAAATTTAAATTGAGGTTTGAAGTTACCTCGATGATCTCTATAGCTCTCTTTGAAAAGGCATCATCAAAAACTATCTTTGCAGTCCTCTCTCAATCTATTTTTTTTGAATATTGTGAGTCTAGCCACACTTTACTTACAAGCATTTACTTCAATGGTGACAACAAACTAGAAGTACTTTGCAACATCAAGAAATTAGTTGTAAACCTTGTGACACTGGCTTGCACAAGCTCTCTTTCCCCTTCGTGTGCTCTCTTATCAAGTTGAGAACCCAAGGGTGATTATATATGTACTTGGTTATGTTTCTTACATCTTCTATAACCGGTCTCACCCAATCAATTTTTTCTATGTCCTCCAAAAGATAGTCAAGGCAATGGGCCACACAAGGGGTCCAAAAGAGTGATGGATGCCTCTCATGTAGTAGTCTCCTAGCCGACACATATGCTGCTTATTGTCTGTGACAACTTGCACAAGAGTTTGGATACCCACTTCTTAGACAACCTCCTCTACTATAAGACTCAAATTTTATGCATTTTTTCCTATGTTAGAGGCATCAATCAACTTCAAAAATACCATCTGACCATTTAAAGCCGCTAAAAAATTGACAAAGGTACAGTTCCTTACATCTTTTGCTCATCTGAAAGAATCGTGCATCCATATTTGTGCCATTGCTTCTTTTGGTCTTCTAGGATTGTCGTTGCATCTGTAACTGCACCCTTGAACAATTTTCCACTCAAGTCTTTTAGAGGGGTGCCTTCTATCCTTTCCTAGAAACTGTCAATGCTGTCACCAAGTACTCTCAGTATGGACTCTTCCCCACATTGAAGGGAAAGTTGTAACACCAATAATTCGCACATGCTTTATCGGCTTTCTTGTGTACATCTTTGTTGCAGCCTGTACCTTGCAGAGAAGGTTGTGCCCCAGGCATGTTTCTTGTTACAAAACAACTATGTCTCCCTTTGCTTGAACTCGATGAAGTAGATGTGCCTCTTTTGCTTTGTATGCGTGGACCACGAATAGCGATCACAATTGTTGACGCAATGTCCTCTGAATCCTCTACCATTCTAAGTCTAATGGCTGTTGTTATAGTTGCATGCACCTTTTCCATCTTTAGTTTCTTCTCCTCCAATTTTGTCAGCTTTGCCTTCATCTCTTGTTTTGCCTCTTCTGTAACATTAGGACGTACCGCAACGTCCTGACAAACAATACATGCAAGATGATACTTTAGGCAATTAATGCCTCCAAAATTGTTTTTCGTGGAGAATTGCAAATCACGGTTTTCTGAATTGTTCCATGTACACCATACTTCCAAGCAATGGTATAGACATTAGCGGGAATGATTCCTACTAGAGATGTTGACCTAGATGTCAAACCTGATGTTGACCCTAATGCCATTGCTAAGCTCTATTTTGTAGTACAATGTCCGTTTGCAAAATTAAAACCTGTAAATTTAATTAAAAACAACTTTATAAAACCATTTAAAATGTTAAAAACTGTAAATTTAATTAAAAAACAACATTATAAAACGATAATTTTTTATAAATTGGCTTTATAACCCTATGTAATTGTAATTTCAAATTTGTAATTGTAAATCCTACAAACAAGAATAAATTTCCCATTTTTTTTTAAAATAACATTTATAACAATACATTTTGACAATTTCATTCATTAACGATGATAAACAAACTCTTTGCTACCAAGGCAGCTACTCCCACTGCAATTTTTTAATGTTATCCGCGTATGGTCCCTCTTTCTCACTTCAAAATCATTGATGCAATTAGCCCAATAGTCCTCAATTTGAGGTGTGTGATGCAATCCAAGAAAGCTGAAAGTTTCAAGATTTTTCCTGATATCAAAATCAGGCCTAGATGCATAGAAATAAAGATTGAAGGAAGCAAAAGAAGCTTCACTATTTGACGCATTTGCAATATTCTTACATGAATAGTTTCCCAAAGAGATGGGAAAAGACGCACCCTTCTTTTTGTTATTTCTATACCTGGTATGAACATGAGCTAGTTGTCTACATAGTTCAAACATTATGATTTTATCATTAGGATACCTGGGAAGCTTGCAAGGGGCAAGATCGAAGCCCGAAACCTTGATGTAGGTGAAGGTTGAGAATTGAGTGAAGTAGCTCCCGTATTTCTCGATTAGCGCAGCTGCTTGACAGAAGGTCCTCAGCTCTAGATTGCCCTCGAGAATTCTGAAGATGAACATGGTGAACGCATCATTCACCCTTGTAAAATGATGGTTTCTTTCTCTGTGAGTGAGCTGCGGGTATTTCTCATAGGCAGATGATTTTTGGGGTACATTGAGAGCAACAGTTATACCCTTAAAGGGTCTTGTGTAGTCGAGAGCATATACCAGTTAGGAAGTCGTGGTGAACTTCCTGGTGGAAGGCAACTGAAGCAATTGTTGATGAATGTTATCACTGATAATCTGCCCCTAGTCCACTACATGATTCCCTTCAGTAGCAACAAAGATGAACTGAGCCATCCAATGCTGGAATTCTTTTGTCATTTCCTCACCCATCAACGTGCTCAACAAAATGATGGCATTTGAATAACCTTCGTGGAATTCACTCCTGGATAAGTTCTTGGGAACACGAGAAGGTTTTCTTCCTTGGTTGAGCCATAAACCGAGCACAAGGCCTTACAAATATGCATCGGTGTTCGTCCACTCATACGATGCAAATTCCTTGGTGATGTTGATCATGTTATTGCTAGTAAGAATCTGTAGACATTGCGAGATGCCATTGGGAGTGAGGACTGCAAGGATTGAATTGTCATTTGCTCGCACTATCGTGGAATCAATTTCATAGCGTTGTTCACAGGCCAATGCCAATTTAGTGCTTTGAACGGACAATGGGCGACCTCTTGCTGAGAATAAACCGCTTGAGAAGACTTTCTCCTCTACTGGCTCACGCAGTCCGCCAAGCATGTTGTTTTTCATGTCTTCAAGATCTATTTGAGTGACATCAGTGTCTCCCACACTAGGATACTCAGTGATTAGGGCTGAAATGGGCTCAAGACCTGAGTATTAGAATTTCAAAGTGCCAAAAAGCACTGAGATAAGCAAAATAGGAGTCACCAAAAACTTTCTGAACTGAAATCCAAAACTTTCTATTTTTAAGCAGGCCCTAAATAGGACTGCTATTTTTAGTAAGTTTCCACTATTTTTGCTCTTTGATGTTCCTAGCTCATTTGGATTATTGCAAATGTTGAGGGTTTACTATTTTTAGAAACTTACTATTTTTTAGATATCCATTGCTTTGAATACTTGCTATTTTTAGTAATTTTCCCGAATTCATCCTTTTTGAAGTTTCTTGCTTATTCGAGATATTACAAGTGCTAGGGATTCACTATTTTTAGAAACTTACTATTTTTAGTCACACATTGCCCTGAATACTTGCTATAGAAAGTGCACTTACAGGTGTTGGGTTGCAACGAAACCAGTGACAAAATTTTCTGTTTTGCGCCAGGAACTTCTGCTCCGAATTTCATGGTTTTCCGTTAGTTGGATCTCCGTAAAACCGAAAAAGCAAGTTTTAGGCTTTGCTATTTTCAGTTTGCTGCTGTAAAAAATCCAGAGCATCAATAGATTTACTTTGATAGTCTTCCCAAAGGCGTTTTGGAGAGGAGATCACAGGCAAATTTCAAGATAAACGGGCGCCCAGATGAGGAGATATGATCAGATCTTCGTTTTGATGGCTATGGAGGTTTGGCAAAAATTTGGCAACATGTCTAGACAAAAATGGAGTTTTGGAGGATGTTGCAACAACACTTTGCAAGAAAAATTGTTAACTGTTTGATAAATGGGGAGTTAGTGAAGTTTTATTGTATTTCTTAACTCACCTGTTGTTGGCTAGATTTTCTGCATAGCATCAAACCTAGGCAGTCATGAGATAAATCTCCCTCATTTAACCGGTGAGGCTCCCGTGTCAGATTTGTCAATAAAAATGTGTTATTATCTATCAGGGGTTTTACTTTAACCACTTAGTTCATGAACCATAACTAAGAAGTTCTGCAACAAGTAAGCAGCTGTTTAATAAAGGAAAATTATAGAAGAAAGAGGTAAAGGAATTACAGAGAAGAAATGGGGAAGATGTGCATCCTAATTAGTAGATAGCAGAGCTAATTGCATGCACATAGAAGAAACTTAATAGATTTGAACACACAGAATTATAAAGCAAAGGCAGCTCTAGATCCAGATCTACAATAACACAAAGTTTACTTAAAAGATCTAAAGATTTAAAAGCAAGAAACACAGTACGCCGTGACACAAAGTTCTCCGGAAACCTGCTTCTTTGTATTCCTCTGCAACAAGCGGCTCTTAGGGGTTCAGCACAAAGTCTAGAACACAAGATTGCTGCTTACAAATTCTGATTCATCATTAACCCGAAGGTTCTTCCTCTACTTATAGAATGTAGAGGGGCAATTACAAGTTGGAAGCTTTAGTTGAACTGGCACATGTGGAAGTCGGAAAGAAACAACTGACAATCTTCCTCCTGGAATTCCTCTTTGTGTGACATGTATGATTTGCAACTGAAAATAGAAGCTTCTATTTTGCACGTCCGCCACCTATCTCCAAGTAGTTGACTTCAAGTAATGGCTTTTAAACCAATCACTTAAGTTGTATAATTGAATTATCGCTCAATTACTTTGTCGGAGGAAAGAAGAAAGAGGAAAGCTGACTTTGTCGGAGGAAAGAAGGAAGAGGAAAGCGGACTTTTCCCTTTTTCATGTCTACATGCAACTGATTGAAACTGGATCTAGAAGCAGTTGGATCTGGAAAGAAGCTGGAATTGCAAGTAGTTGGAATTGGAAGCAAGCTGGAATTTTGCCTTCGCATTGTCTTCTCTTTTATCCTTGAAGGTTTTGCAGTTCTTCTTTTGTACATGCATCAATGCAAGGTTGGCCGTAGATAACTCATCATCCTTATTTTTAATTGCATATGAGCAATTAAAAATTCTGGAAAGCACTCAGGGTGAATGAAAATTCAATGAAAGCTTCAACTGGAAGATGAGAGCACATGCACAAGATCTTGGAAGGAATTTTCCACGCACTGTCTTCTTCACGGGCTGCATTCGAAACAAGAGGATGAAGCCTTTGTGCCAGAAGCTTTTGCAACTATGAGATCTGGATCTGGATCTGGATCTGCATATGGATTTGCATCTGCATAACAAACTTTGGCAACAGGGCTATGGATGGAAAAGCTGCAACTCGAATAATTCCACTGTTTTTAATCTGCACGCATGAGTGAAGTTTCTCCTGCACGCATGAGTGAAGTCTTTCCTGCTCTAGATTTGTCTATCAATTCAGCAAGAGGTTTCGAGCCTAGATCCGTGTCTCTGATATTTGTAAATTTAGAAGTGATGCATGACTCCGTTGTGCTTTCTTTTTCATCTTTCTTTGCCATAGCTTTGTCTATCTTCGCTTAAATAATTCTTTTTCTTCGTACTTGGCCGGATTTCTTCAATACTAGTGCAGATCTGGACAATTCTTCAGATTCGGAGGATATATGCAATGTATTGGACATTGATAAAAACTCATTTTCCTTTGTAAAGCACCTGTAATGAATTCCTTCAATTTATTCAGACAAAAATGGCCACCGGAGCATGAATAGTGAATTTAAATTATAAAAATCTGCACTTTTCAAGCCTGCTGCCCCAAAAATTGGTGTTTAATTTGCACATAAAGAGAGCATGAATCCTTTCAACAACACCTGAGATCCTGTAACACCTGTGCAAATAATTATGCAGACAAAGATCAACCTCCTTCAAAGCATGCGCCAAATCTAGAAGCTTTTAGCCTTGTTTCCACCTTGCTTGAGCAAAATCCTTCTTCAAATGGGGGCGCACTTTTCCTCTTGGCTGCAATTCTTTACCTGTGAATTAAATTATTCACCCATATGGCTGCCCATGCTTATATAACCTTCACAATTCTATAATTAATAATTGCTCTAACAATTAAAGGCAATTAATTAATTAAAAATCATGTTTTTCTCTTTTAAAATTAGCATGTTTAAGGACAGCCATCCAATAAATTAAATTAATCCAATTTAATTCTTCACACAGCACTTCACTCAAGCCCCACAGTGTGCTTTGACCATAGCCACTAAAAATAGAAATTAATTTAATGTTTTAATGCCTCAAAAAACATTAAATAATACCCAAATGGGGCGCACTTTTTGAGAAGAAGAAGAGGGCAGCCATTAAATAAATTAAATAAAATTTATTTAACTCCTTTCTTTTATTCCATCTTTGACTTGTTGACCTCCTCCAAGCTTGGGCGCACTTTTTGAGAAGAAAGATTAATAAAAATAATCAACTTTAATCTTTTTAATCTCTCACCAAAGGGGGCACACTTTTTTGCACATGTAATTCTATTTTTAAGAATTTTTTGATAATGGGATGCTTTACCCTGCCAGGCAGGCACCAAAATCCCGTGATCCACTCAAGTGATTTTTATAACACGGGAAAAAGTACCCTGCCAGGCAGGTATAAAATTCCCACCCTGCCTGCGGCTTATATTTTTCCCATCGCAGCTTAAATCCTTTGTTTTCCAAAAATGCGCTCATCCCCGCAGGGGCTTTTCTGTGCACGACTTCGCTTTTTCCCAGTGATCCAGACCTCCGATGACGACTTCCTCCGGGCATAATGTGCGTATATGTTTTCTAGCTACTCCAGGCCAAAAATCGGGCTTACCCGACAAAGGAGTTGTTCCAGAGAAATTTTACAAAAAACAGAACGGGACACCACAAAAACACGAAAAATTGCCAAAAGTTACAAATAAAGCCCAAAACTTAAAATAAGTTAAAATCCTTCTGGTACATAGGAATAATAACATATTCGCTTATAATGGAATTAAAACAGAGCGCAAATAGCCTCATACGGGGCTTAAAATAATTAAATACAAATTTCCCGCAGACAAATCCCGACGACAGAATAAAACAATTTTGGGCATCTAGGTATTTGGCGAAAAAGGCTAATATGGCTATTTAGGATTATCTTGACGCAATACAGGAACTTTCAGGCAATAAAAACAACAAACGACCCATTATTTTAAAAGTACGAAATTTTTTCGGATTGGGTAGTCACAGATTTCAGAGTGAAATCTGAGTGACACCACCTGTAATTGCACTGAACCGCGGTTTGACTAGAGTGGATGTGAGGTTGCACATGGTGTAATGGGGACACAGGGGACTCCAAAGACACCAAAGTGCAACTTGTACTAGATGGTGACAAGTGGCAGCTTGTGGTGTGTGGTGGATGAGATGCAGGGGGTGGGAAATGACACCGAAGGGGTTGGAGGTGGTTGCATGGTGTACATGGGCTGCATGGATGAGTGGGTCACACTTTTGTGTTCCCCTTACCCCTTGGGGGATAGAGGGGACACCAGGGACACCAATGTGCGACCTAGGAAAAGAGGGAGGTCACACTTTGGTGTGCCCCTTGAACCATGGGGACAACTAGGAGTCCAAAGTGCGACTTGGGGGGGTTGCACTTTGGTGTCCCCCTTGTCCTCCTTGTCCTTGGGAGACAGAGGGGACACAAAAGTGTCCATAGTGTGACTTTGTCAGATTTAGAAAGCAAATTTTTTCTCGGATGTCCAAATTGGGACAGCAGACTTGGATTTTCACCTCGGAAGCTTAGGAAAGTGTTTTGGGGTCAAATCTTATATGATTTTGACTCCAAAACACTTGATAAAATCAATGAAACCATATTGAGACATAATTCTCCATGCAATTCAAAATTTAGGACCGATTCCTTCTTGAACTGAGAGGGGAAGCTACAAAGTTTTGAAATATCTCAGAAAATATGTGAGCCTTGAAGAAAATTTGATGTTTACACCCTGTAGAGGATTCCAATAGCTTTCCTATGCTTATTTGTTTGCTTCTTAACTCCTTTTGGAACTCTCGAAATCATCCGGGGAAGGTAACTTACACCGTTTGAGCTTTCATTTCCTACACCCTTAATTACGCGTTGTTGAAAATATAGCTCCTGAATCAAATTTTCTTTCCTAAACTTTCCTAAAGTGCCTTGGACACCTTCAATGCTCTCCGACATCACCCTCAGATGCTTTAGATTTTCCCGAAACTCTCCTGGAGGGTGTTTAATTGGCTATAGAATGGTCCAAAATGGCTTTTTTAGGTCTTTCGAGGAAATTGCCTTTCACTGAATCTTGATGAGTTCATCAATCATACTAGGCACTCTTCCTTGCACACTGAAACACAATAATCTAGGGGCTAACACTTTTATCTGAGCCTGGATGAGGGTGGCACTGAAGGTAGGTTGGCTAGAGGAAGGTTGCATAGTGACTGGGAAGCATAATTTTCAATTAGGGGCTTGGTTGTCATGCTCAAAATTTTCAAATTTTCATTCTAGTTGTTTTGCAGGACCACAGATCTACAATTGCATGTCTTCAAATTGTTTGGTGGAGAAGTTAGTTGGATGAGCAAACGATAGGAAAGTGATGGCCATATCCATTATAGAGGTTGAGTACATGTACAGCTACTCATGTGAGCAAGGAAGCGGTTTGGCTTCAAAAATTGTGTTCTATTGTTCGGTTCATTAAGAAAGCGGCAAGGATAGATTGTGATAGCCCAAGTGCAATCTGTTTGGAAAAGAACCTCGCATATTGCTCTTGGTCGAAGCGCATTGATGTGCAATACCATTTTGTAAGGAAAATGGTGGAAGAGACGAAGATAGTGTTGGAGAATGTCGACGCAAATGAGAACATTGCGGATTTGTTGACGAAGGTAGGGAGTACTGAGATTTTTTTGGGTGCAGGAAATCAATGGGCACAATTGCTTACAACTACTGAAAACATGGATTTGTGCTCCCATATGCAAAGTATTCAACAAGTGGGAGATTGTTGGAAATGTGTTTCATACTTTGCATGGATCTGCATAAGATGGTTACGTGTAGGTTTGGTGTCTTGTAAAAGGCTTGTGTAACACTGCTAAGAAGACATATTTGTGTGTAGGGATGATGTATTAGGTTGTAAAGTGTTTTGTTGCACTAGATTGCTGCATGCTAGAAGGTTGTAGAGTGGTGTGTAGCAATGGGATATGCAAAATGGCACATTGAGTAGTTGCATAACACAACCATGCAACTCATGATAATCTTGAGGATTTTTTGGGCCCTGACCTGGGATTTTCGAGGAGAGTTATGTAATAATCCTTTTGTTCAACAACAGGTGAGACTTTGTAGATTTCTTAATTGTGTGGATGTTACAAAGGAAGGTGCTAGTGTATAGGTACACATTATTTTTAGGGAGAGGTTGGTCTTAATATTTTAAATATACTCATACACGGTGAAATGTATGCACCATATGATAAGTTACATTACCTTGAAGTCGGTCATTTTATTGTAAATGGTGTAGCTAATATAATTGAGTGTAGGTTAGTATGTTGGGGTTATTTACTCGAAAGGGGTTTCCCAAGTGAAATGTTGTGTATTTTTATTTTCTATTTTTTTAAAAAACTGGAGAAAATGTATATTATAGAGAGATCATAATGTACATATTCGACTATGCCAGACGTGGAATCTATTAGTCCAAACCCGAGCTGTATGAACAAAAGAACACATTAGTAACAAACATTAATGCAAATCTTTATTAAGAAACTGTCTACGATTTCCTTGAAGTTTTGATGACCACCATAACAGTGGAGGATCATAACAAATGAGATTGTGGTTGTCAAGAGCCCAATTAGCTAATGCATCCGCTACTTTATTGAGCTCTCTAGGCATATGATTGAAGGAGACCTCTTGGAACTTATTCTTTATCCTTTGAATTTTCTCCACCTCTCTTACAATTTGCCAATTTTTGAGCTAACTATCAAAAGAGAATCATATTCAACCTACTGTTTTTTCCACCCAATTTTTAGAGCTTCTTATAATCCTAACCCAACTTTTTAGAGAAGAAAAAGACCACTGAACCATTTGAAGATCTACCTATTCCTCCCATACTTTCCTGCATTGGATTTCCTCTGGAGGCACCATCAATATTTAGTTTGCCAAATCTAGAAAGAGTCCACTTTCTATTCAATTGTCTTTTCTTTCTTGTTTTAAAAGCTGGTGGTTGTCAATGGCTGTAAATGAAGCATTTTGATCAGATGAACCCACTCTTTTGAAGGGGTTTGAGTTATGTGGACCTTGTGCTTAATAGATTCAACAACATTCCTTTTTATCTTCTCCCACACATAAGACATGTCTCTGCCTTCCTGTTGGAAAATTCTTCTATTTCTTTCCTTCCAAGTATTCCATAGCAGGATGATACCACTCCACAAAGCTGGTAAATGTTGTGTATTCTTAGTGATAACACTCTCGTATTATTTTAAGATTCGATTTTATAGCATAGCTCCTCTCCACGTTTAGTTGATTGCGTATAGGTGTAATGTCCCCTTCTTGAAACTAGCGAAAGAAAAAACCCTTAGCCTTTCTTTCTGGATTCCCGAAGGCTAAAGGGAGTGAAGAAAAGGGAAACATGGAGCAAAAGAGTCTAAGTGAGCCAAAAGAAAAACGATGTCATGTCGGCCACATAAATCTATTTTTAAGTTAAAAGACTGATCCGTAAACCCGGCCAATTTTTTTAAATTTTCGACCACGGACCCTTATAGGCAATTAATTCTTGTACCGAATTCACCCCGTAATAAATCAACTTGAATCAAATGCAATGCAAAATAAGAATCACACTACACAAGGGTTGATAACGGAGTTCAACAGAATGCCTATGTCTCGAGGTTTGTAATTTAGTTGAACCAAATCCAATATAACGGTCCGAATATAAGTACATAATAAACTTACATTAGTACAATGGACGTTCAACCGAACTTGGTGTGCTATTTGATCCTCTGAATCCGAACTGGTCTTTGGAAAGTACGGTACTGCAACACATCTCCCGACCCTGAGTTGATTCCGTAGAATCTGAACTGGTCCTTGGAAAGACTGGTGCCCCAACACAACTTTCTTGATTTGATACCTTAAGAAGACCTCAATGCCTCCGCTGCACGACAAACTAACCTCTACACGGTGCTAAGTCTCCAGATATTAGTAGACAACAATGATCCTCCTCTCTGTTGCACAACAAACATAAGCCTCTACGCAAAGCTAAGACTGATCCGATGTCTGGTGTTGACGATGACCTCCTTTCACTCTGTTGTATGGCAAATGAACCTCTTCGCAGAGTTAAGTTGATATAGTGTCGCCAACGAGCTCAATAGTGATTATGACCCTCCTCCGCAAACGATCTTGTCGATACGTCCAACGTACTAAAAATTTGAGCTCCAAGATGAGTATATGCTTCTCCGATGCTTCTTCACTTCCCTCAACTTCATAGCGTCTTTGGGCTCCCTCATGAAAATACTTTGATCGGCGAGTTAACAAATAATAACTCCCGCATTTTAACATGTGCCTATAATGATAGGACTTATTTTATCATCATGCCGATAACAATAATATCGATCGTTTATCATTTGCCTATAAAAATAATATAGGACTTCTCAAATATTGCCTATAACAAATAATATAGGCCTTTATATGATTCCACAAAGCCTATAAAATAATAATATAGGACTTTATCTTTCTCCAACTATGCCTTAATATGCTAAGGCCTCTTCACATATTTTCCTCTCGCTTTAAGCTCAAAGTTCTTCAGGAGCTTCTTGTCTTTGTGCAGGGAGAGAAGGGCCTTTTATAGGCCTTGGTCGTCCACAATTAAGGGATAAAATAATTATCCTTAAGACTATATTTAGTCTTACTTGGTTGGTGTAGCGGTTCGAGCCCATATTTTTGCTCGATGGGTAAGGGGATCAAATCCCCTTCCCATAGTCTTTGCGGCCTCCTTTGGATAATAGCTATCCAAGCCTTTAATAAGGCCTCAACATATTTTAACCGCCCTCCACTTAGCCTATGAATAGGCTTTATCCACTCCATGGCCCTTTGAAGTGGGCAGTTTTCACGTTGACCTCATTGTTTACTTCACCGCCCCCGCTCACCCACATTCCACGTGGGCCTTTGAACTCCAACATGAGCACTTAGGAAGGTGGGATAAACTTTATCCCACATTTAGTGGGCTTGTGAATGAGACAACCTTTTAATAGGCTTAACCCGCTCCTTTGCCATGTGGCTTCGACCGCGATCCTCATTGTTTTGCCCGCCGAGTTGGCTCGGCCGCTATATGGCCTCGCCGATTTGTAGATAGCTCACCGGTCTAGCTCGTTGATCGAGCTTGGTATCCAACTTGTCCCATGGCTTGCCGAGTTGATAGATAAATTGGTGTATTCTAGCAATGTGGTGGTAGGCCACATGGTGGCCTGAGGACCCACCACGTTGGCTATGTTTTCCATCGTGTTGGCAAAATGATGACAATCGAGTGTTGAAGACCGGAGGTCTAAAACAAAATCTCAATTTTGTCGCCTACACCCGATTCTCACTTTTGCCACGTGTCGCTATCCAATGGGCCAGTTGACCCTGTTGGCTCCAAACTATGACCAAACTTTGACCAGCTGAAACTTTGTTGTACACGCTCCGTTATCCGCGTTCTTGTAGTTGTTGGAAATCCCTCGGAGTCTACTTCCGTATTGTAGCGATCCCGGAAGGTTTTGGGAAATTCCGTCCTCTGAATTATCCTGCGGATCAAAGACTTTCTAAATTAAGCCAAGTCAACGCTTAAATAGAGAGTAAAATCATTTTAAATAAATAAAAAGTGCACTTCCAACTTTGGCGCCAAACTTAGGGAGAAATAAGGAGGAGAAAGTATAAATAAGAAGGAAGGAGGGGTTTATTGGATCATCTCTCTCACCTATCATACAATTGGGCATGTGAGGCATTTGTGCTTGCATCTTCAGCAATAGAGGAGGAAAGGCCTCATTGCCTTTGGGAATTTGGGGGCGAAAACCCCCATATTCAGCTGGTGGCTCTGCCCAGGATTTACATTGGAGCAAAATAAGGAAGTTTTGAGCTAGGGCACCAGTGTGCAGCTGGAGGGGTTTTGGGAAGGCAGTGGCTTGTTTTGGGGCAGTTTTACAGGTCCATGTCACCCCTTGGAGGGCTGATGTCACCCTTAGGGGGGTTTCACTTTGGATCTGTGTGAGCAGCCTATTTGGGGGACTTTACAAGGCCATTTTCCGGTGTTTTCTGCCATTTTCTTCAGCTGCTTTGTGTGGTAAAGTTGAAATTTTGAAAACATTGTAGAACTGTGTGTAATTCAATTTCCAGCCACTGAATAATTCAAAATAAATTCAGATCGGAGCTTTACAATTGCATATGAGTGCTGAATTTAATTATTTAATTATTTGCAAGTGTTTTTCTGGCGATTTGGCAATTTTTCTCCTAGGGTTTGAAGTGTATTTTCAGTTATTTTCATTTTCAGCAGAAGGTTTTTTCAACAGTTCCAGTTTTCTATAAGTATTCAGATTAAGGGACATTTCAATAGGTGTCTTGATCCTAATAGGTGGGGTTGGTTTTTTCCCAACATGGAGGTTGCCCCCTTGAAGTGGTTAGTATATTTGATTCGGTCATATCATTTCACTAATCATTTGTGCGCCAATTTCTTGGATCTGTTTTTCTTTTTCACATTAAAGTGGATAGGGTATTACTTTCTGATTCTATTTCAAAGAAATATCCTAACAGATCCCATGTATGTGTAAGCTATTGTGATATACACTGGCTGATGTTTGTAGAAAAAAATAATGTTACGGAGAGTATCTTTATAAATATCGAAGATCATAGCGTTAGTTTTCTGAGTTTATCTGAAAGGTAACACAACATCTAATCGTCTTTTCACTCCCTTAGGAGAATGAGCTTTGTGGATCAAATCATCCTCAAGACAACACAGCAATCAAGACAACAATGTTAGATACAATCATCCTCAAGTGTTCTCTCTATAAATGTCCTCAAGCTCATTCTAACAAAGTCAGATTCCATGAGCAGTTATAAACTGACCTACTTTTGTTTTGTGGATCCTCATTGATGGCTCTAGTAAAGAGCTTTGACATTCCAATAGTGCATATTCTCGGAAATAGAAGTGCCTGGCCACAACTCAAAATCCTTCTAAAATTTTACAAAGTAAAATACATATTATAAGATCACCAATTACCGCCCTTAATAATAGCTTAAATAGTAAAAATGTGATCAACAGTCTGGAAATGCCTCTTGAAGCCTGCCTGCCGTTGGCTAAAAAATTACCATGTTTTAACTACGAGGAAAGCAGTGTTTCCAAAATGTTAGGATCCAGTTGTGAACAATCATGGTATTCTTGTAGTTATTGGGGTCAGAGCTGTTGCGAATTTTATGAATGGGGTGATTGATGTGTTGCATCCTAGAGGGGTGAAAGTCCAAGAAACCAGACCCATACGTCTGCAATTGGAAGAAAAAGGAAGTCCACACCATATTTGAGGAACTCAATTTCAACTTCCTCACAATTTGCTTCTTTGCTAGCGCACAACTTTCGGATAGCCTTCCGAATACTTCAAAGGATCAAGGATGTCATAAAGAGAACTAGCACGGAAGACCCAACTTTCTGATTCAATTTCTGAAGACAGATACATGGAAATATGATCGTATAATTATGGAGGGCATGAAGGTGTTCATGTAGACGAGACACAAGAAACTCATGCAACAATTCGATTGTAATATTTGTAAGAGGTGAGGATTTAATGTTCAACTGATTTCTTACCCCTGGAATACAATGGATTATTGTTGCATTTCTGCCGTGAATGTTTGTTAATAGATGCATAATAAACATTTTAACAACGATAATTCAAAATTCAGAGGCAAAAGATGGTCCAACCTAAAATATCAGATAAACGCCTTTTGATTTCTTCCCATAAACTTATCACTTGTTAACTTTACATAATATCAGCTGGATATAATTTATAAGTAATATAGCGAGCATAACAAGGGTGAGTGCTGGGTTGATTTCTAATGAACAAGCTTATTTTGACAAGTGCAATTTTTTTGACTTCGGCCTTTATATGTCTTATGACTGCTAATTTAATGTTTTATCCTTTTATGCGATCTTCAATAGTCATGCATTTGTTTCTTCAAAATGGTTCTCATATAATTATTAGGTCACTGAATAGGTGGTGGCAGCAGTCCCTCCCGACAACATAATGTCCATTTGTCAAAGCATACTTGATTTGTTTGGCTGACCTTTAAAGGAATTGCAGTTGGGCTTCTCTAGAAAAAAGATGTATTGTTGTCGGGAAAGCAGGGTCTTAAAGAGCAATGGATGCAATATATACTTTATGAATGACAGGATATTAGTAATGATTTTCTTTTGAAACATCAAGCCCCTGAACATGTCAGAATTAGTGTCAGGATTATAATTGTTTACTAAAAAATGTATGCTGGTTTGCAGATGCATCATTTCTGGATGAGTGGTCCTTTGACCACTTTCATGGCCTGTTAAACAAATCAAATGAGGATCCTACATTGAAGAAGTTGTTGCGTCAAGATAAATTAGTCATATTTTTGCATTTGCTGGGTTGTGATACAAATGGCCATGCACATCGCCCCTATTCATCAATCTATTTGAATAATGTTAAGGTGGTTGATAAGGGCATTGAAGAAACATATAGTCTTATTGAGGAGTACTTCAAAGATAATCAGACTGCATACATTTTTACTGCGGATCACGGAATGAGTGACAAAGGTCAGTCTCACATTGCTGACTCTTAAGATTTCATTTTCATGTTGGTAAGATAAAGTGTAATGTTTTCCTACTTGTATGCATTCTTTGATATCCTGATGGGATTTAAGACTTAAGTGTTCATCAGGTGCTGTGAGTCTACTAACTAAGTTTTTTCATCAGTGGTTGCTCATCATGTGATAAAAATTTGAGTTGTCTGTAATGGCTTTGTTTATTAAGTTGTTCACCATTTTGTTTAATGCAACTCTCATATCGGTGTAACTTGCACAACATTTTTGATCCACATATAGCAGAAAATACTAAACATTATTTTGATGTACCATCTTTATTTAGGAAATCAAAATGATAGAATGGTAAATAATTTCTTGACCTGTTTCTGGTCCTTAATAAATGTGTGGATCCTTCATAAATGGAGTTATGACTTATATTGAAGCTCAAAGGCCGTATAAGCAAATTAATAGCCAGCTTAAAATATTTATTGCCATTTTTGGGTTGGAATGTCTTTCTTGTTTTTGGTAAATTCTTGTTGTGAATGGGGCTTGATTTATGGGCATAGTTTACAGAATTTTCATGTGGTCTCTTCAAATGGGCTTCTATACTCATCCAGTCAAATATTCTTTTATTTTCCTATTTGTCAGTTTTCCCATCCATAATCTTGATCAATTCATAAGATTTTTTAAAGTGACAACTGTGGCATTATCATCCATGTGGTCTCCTTCACTCACTTTCTTGGTTAATTTCTTTGGTGAAATGCTTCCTCTATAGACCACCAACTTATATTCCATTCAGAACACCAATAATAGATATTCTAACAGTGGAGGTCAGAGAAATAGGTTCGATGGGTCCAAATATCAGCAGACTACCTATCCTTCTTTGACCCCTTAGTATATTCTACACCTACACTTGTTGCTATTGGTTCTCCTATGTTCTAGTGTACGGTACTGCGGATGTTGGATCTTAAAACTAGCACAAAGATGGTAGTAAGTATTTTAGATAGAGTTTCTTCTTTGATATGTTTGGAATGTAATAAAAATAACCTATACTAATTTTGCAAATATGTTCTAATTCTGGGAGAAATTTGTGCAGGTGAGTGTTGGAAACCCTCACTATGTTCCTATCATCCTTGCTTGTATGTTAAGTTTCACGACGATATGCTAGTGGACAGCTTCTATTTGAGTCCCCCTTCCTTTGGAATCCCATATTTGACCAACATGATCAAATATAGTGTAGATTTCTAGTAGAATTTTGCACCCTTCTTGTGTATATTATCAATGTTTTTCTTCATCTTTGTGGTGACGTATTTCAGATTGTTACTTTCGTGGTGTCTTGTTATTTGAGTCACCATTAAAATCACTCTAGAAAGCGTCGATTGGCAGCGCTGCTTCATGACTAACAATTTGGTGATATCGTGTTCTTCGTATCATGGTCCACTCTAAGGGCCTTGCAGATTGCCTCGCATTGGGGGTCTCTTAGGGCTTCAACAAGCATTAGCTGTAATATCCCTTTCAAGGGCTGAAACTCAAAAAAAGGAAAACCACACCAACCCAAGTGAAGTGAAATCTGATTTTTTTATAACAGCAGGTGTAATATCCTTTAAAACCCTAGGGCGAATTGTATAAGAGTTTAGAATTCACCATACAACCATGCACAACAACTGAAAAATACTTCTAAATGATTATTTCAATCACGACAATCAATATCCATCCAATTGGCAACAACAAATGGAGAAAATCAGCAAAAATATACTGCTGTAATTAAATTTATGACAACAGCAGTACAACCACTAATAAAGGCTGAAAATAATAGATAAACCCCACCAAAAATCTCCAAACTGTAAATTCCGGCCTTATAAATTGTAGAGATTGAAAATACAAAATTGGATATGAAATTTGTGCCCTAGAAAGCACCAAATCAGCTTCAAACCCTGGTCGCTCCTCTAGGGAAGCTCCAAAAATGATGTAAAGCTTTTGCAATCCTCCTTGATGTCTCCAACCCAAATCAACAAGAAATCCTTTAAGAGACGTCTTCAATTCACCCACATGGAGAGTTTTCGTTCTCCACCAAGCTATAAGGAAGGTTTCCATCTTCCTTTGATGCCACACAAGAGGGTTTTCATTCTCAAGTGGAAAGTTATGGAACAACTTGCCCAAAAACCCAATTATAGATAAAATGCGCCAAATATGATCCCAAAATGAGACCACACATCTCCCTTTATACCTCTTGCTTGGCGCCAAAGGTCAATTCGACGTGGACCAACCTCTTTAAGTTTTTTTTGTCTTTTAATTTGCCTTTACGATTCTCCCAACACAACCGACCTGCCTGCCTTATAAAGGAAAATACTGATAGAAAACATTAAATCTAATAAAAGAAATCTGAATTGAAATGCGATTCCCTCCCTTGTTCATTCATACTTGTTTGCCATGAAAAGGGAATGGCAAGAAGTCCACTTTTAGTCCTTCAATTCGAAAAATGGGACATTACAGTTCTCCCTTCCTGCAATTGATTGTCCTCAAGCAATTGCAAACTTATATGCCCAAGCATCATCATATCAAAGTAAAGGAACATGTTGTAGTGCTCCCATAATTTGGATCCCGCGCTTGTCAAATGAAAGAGCTTTTGCCTAAACAAAATCTGCCACCCGTTGCCCCTTTCTTCATTGAAATCCCCTTCATCTTCAACTTTTAAAACAACAATATCAATTGCATACTCAAACTGCTATAATCTCGATTATAAAGCAAGAAATTAGTAAATAATCAACAACTTGACAAGCTAATCCATGTCCCAATGTGACGTCCTTATTCTTTGTTCCTTGTCAATTAAGGTGAAAGAATACTCCATATTTCCAATTACAATTGCAACTAAAATTAAATGCGGGCTGATATAAATGACGACAACAATATCAATGATGGTAGTTGGGCTCATGGCGTGCATAGAAATACTTCCCTTCTCACTTGGGGTAGACAACCGCTCATTCCTCACCTCTTGATTACATTCTTCAGTCAACAAAAAACTTGAAGGAAAACTTGAGCATCATGTAAAACTGATCCAAACATCTAGAGTTACCTTGTCATAGTGGCCTCCTTGGCTGCCCAAAAGATGGTCTAGGCTTCCCTCTTCCCGATGTCCTAGGTTGGGTTGTACCTTCCTCAAAGCCTTTATGTTTCACTCCCAATCCAAGTATTGGAGGAGCCCTGTTTCTATGCAAATTGAGGCCTTTTGCATTCACCAAATTGCCATCCTCTATTATGTTCATCTTCAGCTGTAGCCCCATATTCTTCTTCACATACTCGGATGGATGACAAATTCAATCGCTCTTTCTTTTTTAGTCTTGTGCCTACACAAAGAACAAACACGCTAAAAGAAACAAGAGCTCTTAATACCATTTCTTCATGCCTCATAGATATGTGTGGTTTACCCGATATTTCACCCTGAAATCTGGGACTACCCTTTTTAAATTTTTCATTCTTTTCAAATAACAAGTCGTGTTTTGTGTTTTGTTTTGTCTACAGTTGTTTACATTGCTCTAAGGTATCCCCAGAGAGTCTTATAAGCCAAATTTGACAAATAATATTACCCACATGCTAAAACTCACTCTATCCCTTTGCTAGGTTTTGTCTGAAAGCGTTTTATTTATTTATTTATTAAATAAATAAAGTGCTTTTAAAATAAATTGTGTTGAAGTTAAACCCCATCATGGATTTCCACTCTAGTATTGCTTTCACCTTTAAGTGGAGTATTCACGCGGGAAGAGTTTTTACAGGTTAGCTAATTGGCAAGTTATCTTTGAGCAATTGTCTGCAACTTCTGGTGTGTTTTTTGTTTTTATGTATTTCTTGTGTTTGGTTTCGGTTTTTCTCCATGGTTTGTTTGGCAATTCCCCTTGGTCTTTTCTTTCATTCTGCTTAACCGGTTCAATTGCCGAGGGTTTTTAAAGGTTATCCATGGCCTCAGACAAAAGCGAAATCTATTGTTAAATGCTGGTTTTCAACGCAGCAGTTTGGAAGCAAGTCACACTTTCCAGAAGTGGGTGATTTCTCTGTGTAAAGCCATAAATTCAATTGTTTCATCATCTAGAATTCACACAGTGATCCAGTGAGGGAGTCTTTAGTCCAAGTCGTGGAAGAAAGCTTATGCGAGTCATGATTCTAAGCTGCTTTCTGCCTTGGATTTCCCACGCCAAAATTTGGAAGTCAATTCCAAAGCAAGTCGCATTTTTCTGAAGCTGCCAACTGGGTCAGAGTTTAACATGACGACTTAAGTGGAAAGTGTGAAACTTGGATCTGCCTAGCAGGGTGAAATTTCACACTGCCTGCTGCTTGTGTGTTTCACACAAGGAATTATTTAATTCCAAAACAAGTCGCACTTTTTGCCTGCTTGTTGGGTCATCGTTTAACACAAATAACTTAAGTGGAAAGTGTGAAACTTGGAGCTGTTTGGCAGGGTTGGAGTTTAACACAATCACTTAAGTGGAAGGTGTGGGCAATTAGAAGCTGTCACGCAGGGTGAATTTTAACACTGCCTGCTACTTGTGTGTTTCACACAAAAGCAAATTTATTCACCCAAACAAGTTGCACTTTTTTGCCTGCCTGCTGGGTCAGCATTTAACACAAATTACTTAAGTGGAAAGTGTGAAACTTGAACCTTCCTGGCAGGGTGGAATTTCACACTGCCTGTTGCTTGTGTGTTTCACACAATTCCCAGCCAAAAATGGTGACTTACTTTGGCATTGCTTCATGCCTAAAATCTGATTTCTTTTGATTATTTTTAGGAAGTGTTGGCGCCAAAGTTAGGGAGAAAATCAAAGCAAAAAGGCATGCTAAAAATAAGACAAAGTAACTTGCTAAAAATAGAGGAAAGAATTTCAAAGAAAAGCATGCTAAAAGCAAGCTAAATTATGCAAATTTGGGCGCCAAAAGAAGGAGAAAAAACACAACTTATTATTGGAAATTGCTAAAAATAAGAAGCAATTGATAGAATTAGCATGCAGTTGCTTATATAAGAAGTGGATGCCATAAGTGAAGGGCAATTAATTCTTTTATGTGGAGCATGCTGCCCTGGAGAAGTTTGGCGCCAAAGGGAGAAGTTAGAATTAAAAAATATTTTTAATCGCCGGGAAGCATCCAATTTTGGCGCCTAGGGTTGGAAAGACTTTCTTTTTATTATTCTGACTATCTGCATGTTGATGTGAGTGCACAGGGGAATAAAATAATATTTTTAGCTTGCTTGGCATGCAAACAAAGTCTAAAAATATAGGGTAGCAGGCTTTATAATCATATTTTGGTGAAGGAATTGAGCATTTATGCCATGGATTTCATGTTTGTCTAAATTATTTGCAGGAACACTTCACTTGTGCCCATATTGGTGAGAAGAGAGGAAAGTCAATGTCTGATACATTGAATATATCTTCAGAGTTAGGAGGAGCAATTGTAGCTTTTGCACAAATAGATCCAACTCTCATAATTGCAAAGGCTTTTGGTAGAAATAAAAAAAATCTTAGATGAAAGTTGATTCAGGCACGATGAAGGGTGATGAGTTTTGTCTGAATTGTTTACGGCAAACATTGCACTGGTGCACATACTTGAGAAGAACTGCAAAATCTTCAAGGATAAGAGGGAAGACATGTCAAAGGCAACACCCGCAAGCAAATCACAGTCAACTGCTTCCATATCTAGTTTGGTGAGGATTAAAGGCAAAGAGTCAACTGCATGAAGGAGAAAAAATATCTCAGATTCAAGGCAGAGATATCATCCAAATCATTCATGAGGCAGAAGTGCAATACAGGTTGTATCAGCATGCAAAGTATGGAAGAAGAACAAGACTGGGAGGGTTGCAGCTTTCTTCTAATTTCTTCTTTTCTTTCTTCTTCTTTCTCTTATTTTCTTCGACAAAGCAATTGAGTAATCGGTTAAAATTGTAAAACTTAGGTAATTGGCTTTAAAAGCGGTTACTTCAAATTATTGGAAGAAGTCAATTACTTGGAAATAGGTGGCAGACATGCAAAATAGAAGGTTTTATTTTCAGTTGTAAAACATGCATGTCATGTAATGATAAATTCTAGGGGAAAATACTGCCAATTGCTTCCCTTTTTCATAGTTTCCACATGCGGCAATTGATTGAAAGTTTCCTATTTGTATTTTTCCTCTATGCACTATAAATAGAGGAAGAGCCCATGGTTTAAAGGATCACAATTTGTTAATCAACATTCTTGAGTTCTAGACTGTGCTGTAACCCTTGATGTCATTTATGTGAAAGCCAAGGAATTGAATAGAAGTTTATTTCCGGAGAACTTCGTGTCCACGGTGCTTTGCTTCTTACTTCTGTGTGGATCTTTAGATGAATTTTGTGCTCTCTGAGATTTAGATTAGAAGCTTTTCCTTTCCTTTATTTCTGAACATTGTGAGATCTACTTGTTTATTTAATTTGTGTATGAGACCAATTCTGAAAACTATTAGTTGAATAACATACATTCCGTTCTTCTTTCCTTAATTCTATTATTTCCCCCCTTCTGCAAATATTCCAATCACAACTGCTTACTTGCTGCAGAATTGCTAAGCTATGGTTCATGAGCTTTGTAATTAAAGTAAAATCCCCTACAAATAGTTATTAAGATTCATACTTACCAGATTAATAAACATCTTACACGGGACCCTCACTGGTAAATGAGGGAGATTTATCTCATGACTGCCTAGGTTTTTAGCTGTGCAGAAAATCTAGTCAACAATGTGAACTAGTTTTCTTCCTTTGCTTGCATTATTCTCAAAATTCTCCTTCACATGATGGAATCCTAAAGGTATATCCACGCTGACCCAAGTATGGTTATAGCTGCACCATTGCAATTTCTTGCTCAAAATTAACATTATGGTGGCCGGGAACTCTTTTAAAACAATGGCAAATAATCCCTCATTGTTGGTAGGTGGAAAACCCTTCCCCCTTGTGATTGAAATCACATTGGCGATTGTAATGAAAGGGGTTGATTGGCTGGTTGTGATGTGGACAACAAAAAGAATAGGATAACAACTATCATACTTCAAATTCTTCACAAAAATCAACCATTTGGGGTCTGAAAATGCTTCAAAACATAAAAAAACCGAAGATTACTCCCATGTATGGCTGAGCTACTTATATGGCTACAAATGCAATGTTTGGCAAATTGAAAATGTTGATAATAGTATGAATTTTTTTGACAGGCCCTAAAACCCATAAAACATGATTTCTACCATAGTTTTCATATTCGTATTCAACTAATATTCGGCAAACACAACAAATTTAACTTGGCAAGACTCGGCGAATATTCGGGAATATTTGACAACTTAAAAAATGCTCAAATTTATGTGAAAAACATAAATTTTATGCAAAATATAGCTATAAAATGGAGAAGTGTTTTCTATTAGATTTGAATACAAATACAATACAAAATCACATCATCATGCGAATACAACAGTCGACTGATAAGTGCTATGAATTTATGATGATTGTCATTGAAAATTATCATCATAAATTTCATTTCTATGCAAGTTACAATATACAATAAGTTACATTTTCCTCTTCCCCGTTCTAGAGAAATATTGGGGAGAGGGTCTATTGCCTTTACTAGTCCCCACCCTCGGCCGTGTCTCCTCGCTCCTCTTAGAAGGCTGCAACTCTGGCTCCAACCTGGTAGTAGATGGTGGTGGCTCCTTTGCTGCATGTTCGAGATCACCTCCAAAGATGTCATCCAATCCAATATCTCCTGCGAGTGCTTCTCCCTCCATAGCTTCCCTCTCGAAAGAAGCAATCTCAGCCTCACAGGGATTTTCTCTTCTTGCCCAGTCCACTCATTGTATGGATCTATCTCATCTAGATCAACAAGCTCCTGCGATGTGGCCTCCACTTTTTTTGTGCGAAGTCGGAGATTGTATTGCACAAAAACCAAGTTGTTGAGCCGTTTTTGAGTCAACTTGTTGCGCTTCTTTGTGTCAATGGCCTCAAACAAACTTCAGTTGCGTTCACATCCAAAAACGCTACAAGGTCGAGATAAAATCTTGAGGGCTAGCTTTTGAAGATGTGGGTTATTTCCTCCCCAATCCTTCCACCAAGAACCTACAAACAAGATAATCAAAAATTTATAAGTAATTAATAAAATCAAATTGTAACTAGTAACAAATATAAGTAACTTAGTAAACATTCTAATTTTTATTATTTGGTGGATGCATGGTTCTCCCTCCAATAGATAACCCTGAAGAAAAGAACCTCCCTCTCACATGTTTGTAATTTTGCAACTCTAAAATAATGAGGTTGCTTGTCTCAACCTCTGGTATCATCCTCTCAATACATGTTGAAAGGCTCTCCATAACCTCTCCGTTCACATCTGTGAAGCCGTCGGAGAAGAAAAACTTGGGGTTGAGGTAGTACCTTGTTGCATGAAAAGGTTGGTGGAGTTGATTGTTCCACCTCCGATCAATTTTCTCCCAAAAGGGACCATATCTAACAATATCCCCCCTATAATAGTTTTGGATAGCCTCTTTGGCCCTATCCATGGCCTCATAAATGTACCCCATAGGGTTTTGCTCTCTAGAAACCAAACGCAAAACCTTCACCAACGACTGACATTTACACACAAATTAAAACGCAAGGTTACAAACTTACAAATAAAGTAAAAAAGTAAATAACAATATATTTATAATTTAACAAATTAAAATAAAGGAATTAACTTGAAATACAAATCGAAGTTTGAAATTACCTTGATGATTCCTATAGTTCTCTTTGCAAAGATACCATTAAAAACTATCTCTGCAACCCCCTCTCCATCAACGTTCTTTGAATATTGTGTGTCTAGCCATGTCTTGACTCACAAATATTTGCTTCAAACATGTCAACAAACTAGAAATACTTTGCAACGTCAAGAAGTTAGTTGCAAACCTTGTGACACTGGCTCGAACAAACTCTTTGCCCTTTGTGTTCTTTCATTATGCTCAAAACCCAAGGGTGATTGTATATGTACTTTGTTATGTTTCTTGCATCTTCTACAACTGGCCTCACCCAATCAATTTTGCCTATGTCCTCCAAAAGAAGGTCAAAGCAATGGGTTGCACAAGGAGTCCAAAAGAGTGATGGATGTCTCTCCTACAGTAGTCTCCCAACCATCACATATGTTACTGCATTGTCTATGACAACTTGCATAACATTCTGTATTCCAACCTCTAATACAACCATCTCTAACATAACACTCAAATTCTCCGCAGTTTTTACTATGTTAGAGGCATCAATAGACTTCAAAAACACTATCTCACCATTTGAAGCCGCTAAAAAATTATTGAAGATGCGGTTCCTCCATCCGTCCACCCATCTGAAATAATGGTGCATCCGTATTTTTGCCATTGTTTCTTTTGATCTTCTAGAATTGTAGTTGTATCCGCAACTGCACCCTTGAGCAATTTCTAACTCAAGTCTTTTGGAGAGGGTGCTTTGTACCCTTTCCTTGCAACTGTCAATGTTGTCACCAAGTATTCCAAGTCTACACCCCATTAGAGGGCTTCATATCAACCAGATTCAGGAACCTAATGGGTTTTGGTAGAAGAGGTGCACTTCCAGCTAAACTTCTAATACCTCCGAGTTTCTCATCCATATATAAAATGGTATTGAACTCTTGCCCGCCCTCCCCACCTACCCCAAGAGGGTCTAGGCATCTGGAAAGGAATGGATAATAAATGAAATATTCTTCCACAATTGCTTTTTATCCTCCAAGGGAACAAGAGAGTAAACCTTCAAGCATAAACATTGTTGAGAATAATCCTTGCTTTGAACCAAAAAGCCCTAACACTCCCCAACTAGCTACAGTGTTCAAGACAACCATTTCATTCAGATTCCATAGAGAAGCTATTCCCATGAAGTTCTAGAAGATTCTAGAGAAGTTCCTTTACTGTGCGGCCAAATATTTTTACTAATAACATTCAATTGATCTATTGAAACCTTTGTTTCTTGAAGAAAAATCACATGAGGTTGGTGCATCTGAATTAACTTTGTAATGTCATTATGCTTAGGGGCAACCCTTCGGCCCTTTGACATTCCAAGTAATGCAATTCATGAATTACTATGTCTAAAAATTAGGGCAAGATCCCTTACCTTACCCAACACCAGCTCTTCACCATCTTGTCCTATTTGACTTTGGTTTGATTGTTTACTTGCTTTCTGATTGGTATCAAGTCTGATTTTTCCAACAGGTTCTAGAGCACCCTCTAGATCTAAAGGTCCAAAATAAATTGTTATTGTCTTATCTAAGGATTCTCCTTGTCTTTGAAGTACAAGGGGAGATTTCTCCTTAAGATACCGATTGTTCTTTTGTTGATAATCTCTATTTTGGATTTCCTTAGTAGAGCCCACTTGTTCGATATTGGTATCCATCACTTTCTTGTTACGATGATCTTGAGTTGTAGGGACCATTGATACCGTATAATTTTTTACATCTTGTAAAGGGTTGTCCGCATGTAAGGTGGAAAATCTATTCCGAGACATAACATTTTTGGTCTCGAACCAAAGGTTTTATAATATAATTCTTCTTCTTAGGCAATTGGAAAACCTTTGGGTTGCTTCTCATCCAGGGAAGGTTCTAGAATGATAATGTTTCTGATCCCGAATAAGGTGCTCACAATTCATGACAAAATCAACATCGAAAAGGGACGTTTTCATAATCCACTTCTTACTCCCTTTTATCCTCCCTGAATGCTGAAGTTACATTTTCAGGGAGTGGATTATCAAAATCCATAAGAACACAATCTAGTATAGATAATATGTTCAAATCTGGATGTAGCATCAGTTGTCATCATATAGGTTCCTGAAGAGTTCCCAAAGGACATCAAGATTGTTGGATACCAAAACTCAAAAGGTAAACCAAATAACCTAAACCCAAACCAGGCCTTTGGAAGGAAGGTGTTCTTCAGATTTGAACTTTGTGTGCCAAGGTTTCATAAAACTCCTTGCCCTTCCCATAAGACCACGGTCTCCCTGGAAAAAATTGTTCTCTATCTTCATCATTAATAAAAATCACAAGAAAATATCCATTGGGATACGTAAAAGCAGTGAACTCACCTTTCACCTTCCATTGTTGAGTCCCCCAAATCTTAAATGCCACCAAAGGACAAAAACCTATCAAACGACAAATTACTCCTCACATTTCCATAACATCTATGCCGTCTTGGAGATCTTACATTTTGAGCTCAATAACTAGACACCCCATTTATTGCCTTCATACATTTTTGTCTAAGTCATCTGAGGATCGACCTCAGGCATCCAAAGAGGCCCCTCTTTGGAAATGGTTGTTAGAAATAGGATTGACATCTTTGACTACATCTTTGAAATTGAATTTTTTGATCTTAGTCGGGCCTTTACCAATAGTAGCCTATACTTGATTGGCTTTTTCCTTTTCCTGCAATATTAGGCAGATTAGAAATGGACTGTGCACCCATATTCCACCGTTGTTGGGGAGATTCCAATTTTTCCTTTCTCATGAATCCTCCCCTCTTTCCAATCTGAAGATCCTCCTGAGCCCCTAAAAAACAAAAGCTCCAAATTCATTACATCCAATTCGATGCGTTCTAGTAATTGTATGCTCAATGTTAGCATATGCAAATAGAAGAAAGAATTCAGAGAAGGCTGAATGCACACTTAAACAAGTGCGACAATGTTTATTATATAGCAAGAGGTGGTTACAGATTGGTTGAAATAGGTTACCAACTGAATGAAAACTACATAAACCGCATTATAAGCTATATAATGCTTTATATTTTAACACCCCCTCTTAATGACTTAATTGGAAATAGTACCAAGTTTGTCCCGAAATTTTACAAATGTTCTCAAGCCCATATGTTTAGTCATTAGATCTATAGACTGTGCCATAGGTTGTACTTTGAAATCAACAGTCCATTGTTGTGTTGCGGTTTTCGAATGGAGAAGAACCACAAAACAAAAATCTGGTCATCTAAACAAAGGATATGGCAAGTGCTCCACTGGTTCTTTGTTACGTGATTCATTGACCAATGATGAATCAGTCAATGGTTGAGAGTGTCAACCCCATCTCCAGAGTGTTGGAATCAGAATCTTGGAGAAGTGGATTGAAAAATCTGTTCCAGGCTTGTGTAGCCTGCTGCAATCTATACAAAGACTCAGTATATCTTGCAATTGAAGTCACATCAATCATGTCCTTGCAAAACCATGTGGTGCTCATCTAAGTTTTTCAAGATAAGATAAGATAATTATATTAAATGTCTAACAAGTGACCACAAAATAGGTCAATGGGACTGCACCATAGAAAGCAAAATAGAAGTAGCGGGGGAACCCAAAAAGGTCTAGGAGAACAACAAAAGGAGAGTACAAAGAAGGAGAGGAGGTGGAGGGAGAAGCCTCGACACCAACCTTCAGGACTGACGCCCAAGGCTAGCCAGAAAGAATTTGGTGATGTGTTGATGTCTAGTGTTAGAAACTGGGAGATGTCTGGGACGTCTATGATCCGTGGAAAGTTGAGTTCTCTGGAAGGACCTGGTGGTTTGCCGCCTATGAGAGGGGGCCCTTGGCTGTGTCTGAGTCGGGATGCCTCTTGTTTGGGAAGTAGCTCCTCGAGTTTTGACAGATATAATTTGAGGATCACCACTGGAATTAGGTCCCCGCTTGGTGCCCCTCTCACCCAGGAGCATAACAAAGAAAGATGTGATCCGTCGAGTAGTAGTCTTGCTGGGAGGGGGATAGAGAACCCCGTCACGAAGCTTAAGAGCTTCTTGTGAATAGAGAGCGAGACACGTCTAATCAAAATACCTGAAAAAAGTTGTGAACGTTGGACGTCCACAGAATGGACAGTGAAACCTCCCTCTGATCTCATAGTAGATGGGGCACCGGAAAAGAAAGTTTTCCTTTGTCTCAATCTCCTGGAGGGAGCAACACTGGCAGATCCTCTTAGACCGGTCCAAATGGTGATCGCTCTCGACCCAAAACCTGTGGGAGCCAACTCTGAACTCGCCCAGGGATATGCGAAGAACATGCATCCAATGACAGGAGATATATGTGGGCTGAATGATGAGTCCATTGTTGACTTCGAAGAAGTGATTGGCGGCATAAAAGGCCATCTTTGGGCGTAGATCGTCACGGGGGTTGGTCCAAGTAATCTGGATGAACTAGCTATATATGTTGTCTTTGATGATTATGTGCAGGTCTTGCGTGCTTAGAAGGAGGTGTGCAGGAGCATCCACGGAGTAACTGAAAGGGGGTAGGCGGTCCATGTTGATCCCAAGGGATCCAAGGAGACGAGAAGCCCTGACATACCAGCAGCAAACACGTCCACTATGGTCAGAAAGAGCAATGGCCTCTGAAGAAAGGTAAGCAAGGGAGATGTACGTATCTTTGCCTGTGGAAGAATCAGAAAGTCCTTGGATACGGTGCAAGAGTGAGACGAGACAAAAGATTACCTCTAGTCTGAAAGGGCGAGCCCCAAACTCGGCAAGGATGATATTATGAGGAACAATCTCATTACATCTGATGATTCGTATGAGCATAAGGATTTGAACTCGCTCAATAGCATCCCAATCCGACTCGAGTAGGGAGGGACCCCAAACGTTAGAACCATATAGAACCATGGGTCTCACAAGAGAGTCCAAGAGGGACATCTTGGACAACGTGTCTTGGAAGTGGTGGAAAAAGCATTGGTCTCTCCATGATCTCCAGGGAACCATACCCCTTGTTGATGCGGGGTTGGATAGCCCGGTGTAAGCTGAAGCGAGGGTCTAGAGAAGAGGAACCCCTAAGTAGGTGTAGGAGCCAGTGATCTCCAACTCCTCCCCCTTGTAGAAGAAATGGAAATCGGAGGTCTTCAGTACATTGAAAACCATGACCTTGGTTTTACCTAGGTTGACTGTAAGGTGTCTATGATCACAGAAGAGGGCTAAAGCATCAAGCTGTCTCTGTAACCCCTTCGCAGAAGAAGCCAAAAGGAGCAGATCGTCTGCGAAGAGAAGAATGTAGATCAAAACGTGGTGAAGAAGACAACTGTCCCCATCCTGTATGCGATCCCAGAGAAATTCCTCCAACTCATCAATATAAATACTAAACAAAGTAGGAGAGAGAGTGTGTTGGAAATACATTGATGTCAAAAGAGGTGCTGAACTGGTAAACGGAAATCTGTCAGAAAGTAACGGAATTATTGACGAAAATGGTAGAAAGTAACAGAAATAACTAGCAGTATAGAAGGGTAGAAAAAGAAAGTTTAAATACATGAAAAGAAGCGTTTTTGCATGAGGATTATCATGGTATAAGCAAGATATACACAACTATACATAACAGAGAGATATCCACATTTTAAGGTGTTCATATGTAATGTTTTATGGTTAAAAAGAAGATTTAATGATGGTTGGCAGTGATTTAATGATAACAGTGATTTGTCTAAGGAGGGGCAGCACTCCTATCAAGTGGTTAATTATATTGATTAATGTGCATTTAATAATTATGGGCTGCATTAATTATTTTTTGGTTTTAGCCGACTAATTCAGTTAATTAAGTTGTGTTAATGGAAAGGTTGTGTTGGTTGGAACAATGTGTCTTTTCAAAAAGGTACGAAAGGCTATATAAGAATATTCATATGAGACTTATTAAGCATGGATTCAAGTTGAATATTTTAAGGAAAAAGAAGAAGAAGAGGAAGCGTAAGGGAAAAATTTTAGAACAGCAAATTTGAAAGTAAGAAGAAGAATTTTCCATTATTCGTTGAGGAAGCAACAAGATTCAAAAGTGGAAAGAAAATTTTGTAATGAAGGTTGGTGCCTTCATATTCGAAGAGATCGGTGTCTCTTGCTGAGTTGGTGCTTAGCAAAAGGGGTGGGTGCTCTTGTAGGTTGGTGCCTACAAAACTGTATAATTTGGGGATTGGTGTCTCAAGTAGGGTGGTGCCTACAAATTTTTGAGAAATATATATGAAGAAAGAATTTTCTCCATGGTTTTCTCTCGAAAGGGTTTCCCACATATATATGTGTCTACTTGCATTAAGTTTTGTGTTCTTTGATTGATTTTATATATTCAAATTGCTCATGATTATAGATCTAAGTTTAAGTATTGAAGTTTGAAATAATATCATAATACTGATTCACCCCCGCCCTCTCAGTATTATCTTGTGCTCAACAATTGGTATTATAGCAAGTTCCTTCAGGAACAATCTAACAGTTGGAAGGTAGATCTCAAGAGCACATATGGTTAGTCAAGTATAAGAAGTTTTTTCCTCGAACAAGGCTCCGTTGTTTAATAGAACAAACTATGTATTTTGGAGCATAAGAACGAGAACCTATTCTGATGGCATTAGGGTTTGATATTTGGCAATTCAGTGGTGGTTGGATATATCATTCCATCAACTCTGCCAACAAACCAAGCTGGTAAGAAGGCTTTTGAAAATAATGCCAAGGTGATGAATGCAATATTGTGTGGTCTGTCAGAGTCCGAATTTGTCAAGGTAATGCCATGTGACACGAGCAAAGGAAATATGGGATAAAATTCGAACATAGTATATGAAGGTGATGATAAGGTCAGAAAAGCTAAGCTTCAAACCCATAGGAGAAAATTTGAGAGCCTAAAAATGAAGGGTGAGGAAGATGTTGCAGCTTATCTTCTACGGGTGGATGAATTTGTCAACGCCATAAGAGGGCTTGGAGAAAAGATTGAGGAACCTGTGATCATCTAGAAGGTCTTAAGATATTTACCATTAAAATTTGATGCTAAGGTGTTTTCCATCAAAGAAATGAAGGATCTTGACAAGCTAAGCATGGACGAAACTACATGGAATACTGACGGCTTATGAAATGAGGACTGAGTCTAATAAACCAACAAAGAAGGAAGTTGCATTCAAAGTCTCGAAGAAAAAAGGCAATCAAGGAATCTAAAGTGAATGATGAATCAAACAACGAAGAAGATGAAAAGGAAGCTCTATTCATTCGAAAGCTAAAGATAGGATCTGGGAGATACAAAAGGTAAGTTACCATTTAAATGTTTTAACTGTGGTGAAATTGGTCATTTTGCAGCTAAATGCCTAGAGAAGGAAGATAGTGAAGATGAAGAAAGCAAGCCCAAGTTCAAAAGAGAATTCAAGCAAAGAAGAGACAAGAAAATATTTGAAAAGAAAAAGAAGAGTCTATATTCAAAAAGAGGTAGCAGCTCATCCGAAGAAAGTGGAATAAGTGATTCAGACAGTGAAGATGAAGAAACATTGTTTATGGCTATAGACGAAGGTTCATAAACTAGAAAAGTTGATTTGGAAGGAATCAAGGACATAGAAGAAGAAGGTGAGGTAAACCTTGAAGAATAACTCATTTGTGTGTTGGGTGAAATAAAAGCACTCAAAAAGAGGAATCAGAAGCAAAGACTTCAGCTCTAGAAATATGAAGAACAAAATCAATCTTTCAAAGCTAAGTTAGCACAAAGTCTTGAACAATCAAAGAATCTAATCATTGGCCTGAAGGACCCAGATTGAAGAAGTAAAGAGAATTGAGGAAGGGTTGAGAATTCAGATCAAGGTGAAACAAGAAGAATGTGAAAAGTGTGAGTCAGAGATTATTGTGATGAGAAAAGACTTAGAAAAGGTAACTACCAAAACTAATGAACAACTTGAAATTTGAAAAAAGTAATAAGGTTCTAGATGAGATTCTAGAAAATCAAAGATCACCATCCAACAAATTAGGACTCGGATATGAAGAAACACTAAAGAAAGCTTGCAAAATCCATTGAGATTCCGGAGAAGAAAGGTTTAGAAAAGGAAAAAAGTTATGCAGAAATTCTAAAATGTACCTACGAAGAATAAAAGCAGAAAGGAAGAGGAAACTACGAAGACCAGTTCCATCCACAAGGAAGGTGTTAAAGAGAATGACATGAAAAGACCATTAACTCCACAACATAGGAATATGAACAGGTTCGGAAAGTTCCTTTCATGGTTGTTGTTTTTATTGCAATATATATGGGCATAAAAAGATAGAGTGTAGAAAGTGAACGAGATATAATGAAGCCTGGAAAAAACCAAAATCTTCTCATAGAGTGTTGAATATGAACTATAATTCATGTTTGCTCCACTATCCTATTATAACAAGGAAGCCATTATCTGCTACAAGTGCAATAAATTATGGACATATAGCATGCTTTTGTAGAAGTGTGTTTGACTTGAGACAAGATCAAAAGACAAAGCCTTTAGATACAAAGAAAAGGGAGGCTAGATGAAATCCTGGACAAGGAAGTAGGAGAAAGATGGGCTAGACAAAGAAAAATCCATGCTCATTCAAATAGCTTTTCTTGCTCGAGATGAAGGACAACAGTGGTACATTGATAGCAGATGTTCAAGACTTATGACTAGTGATAAAAGTAAGTTTCTCTCCTTAAATAAAGTAAATGAAGGTACAACAAAATTTGGTGATAATGCTACAACGAAGATCATTGGCAAAGGTACGCTGAGTCTGGATAATGGAAAAACAAAAACACAGAATGTTTTGTATGTTGATGGATTAAAACATAACCTCTTGAGTGTGAGTCAAATGTGTGATCAGGGACACACTCTTAAGTTCTATGCCGAAGGATGTGAAATAAGGAAAGCAGATACAGGAGAACTAATTGTAGATTGCCACCGAATTGCAAATAATCTATATATGCTTGGAGAAATAAAAGAAGAAAAATGTTGCCTAAGTCAAGTTGAGGAGAGTTGGCTATGGCATAGAAGGATGGGACATATAAATTTTGATAATCTTGTGAAGATAAGCAATAAGCAGGTCGTACGGGACATGCCTAAAATAACAAAACCTTCGAGTACTCTATGCAAGCAGTGCCAGCTCGGGAAGCAGACGAGAACAAGATTCAAAACAAAGGAGTATTCATCCACCAAACCATTGGAGCTAATTCACACAGATTTGTGTGGACCTACCAGAACGAAAAGTATTCAAGGTGAGAGTTATTTTATGTTACTCATTGATGACTACACTAGAATGACATGGGTAGCATTTTTGAAAGAAAAATCTGAAGCATTTGGAAAGTTCAAAGCTTTCAAGGCATCAATAAAAATGAAACAGGGCTCAAGATAAAATGTCTAAGGTTAGATCGTGGAGGTGAATTCATGTCAAATGAATTTATTGAATATTGTGAAGACCATGGAATTAAAAGACAATACTCAGCTGCAAGAACTCCACAACAAAATGGAGTAGTAGAAAGGAAGAACAGAACTGTTCAAGAGATGGCCCGAACAATGCTGAATGAATCTAAGCTATCAGATAGATTTTGGAAAGAAGCGGTAAGTACTGTCGTTTATATTTTGGATAGAGTGCAAATCAGAGTTAACCATGACAAAACTCCATATGAATTATGGAAAGGAAGACCAGCCTCGGTCAAATATTTTAAGGTATTTGGGAGCAGATGTTTCATTAAAAGAACCGAAGAGGACTTGGGCAAATTTGATTCAAGATCCGATGAAGGGATTTTTCTTGGGTACTCCACTAAAAGTAAAGCCTTCAGATGTTATAACAAGAGGTTGCGGACTATCATAGAAAGTGCAAGTGTCAGAGTGGATGAGGGTCTGGATCTAAAGACAAAAGAAAATTCAGAAGAGTCTTTAGAAATACCAAGTCTTGTGAAAGAAGAACAAGAGGAAGGAGAAGATATTGAAGAGTGGAGTAAATCAGAAAGGCAAGATACCAAGACGCCATCTCGCTTCGTTCAGAAAAATCATGATGAAAGTCAGATTATTGGAGAACTTGATACCGGGGTTCAAACCAGAAGAAGAATTACAAATGCTTCTAAGCAAGGGTATTTTTCTCTGCTATCTAAGGTAGAACCTAAGAACTTTTTAGAAGCAAGACATGATAAACATTGGTTGAAGGCGATGGAAGAAGAATTAGATCAAATTGAGAAAAATGAAACTTGGCACTGGTTCCCAGACCAAAGAATCAGAATGTGATTGGCACTAAGTGGGTATTTTGGAACAAACTAAATGAAGATGGTCAAGTCACTCGAAATAAGGCAAGATTTGGTATGCAAAGGGTATGCTCAAGTGGAAGGTGTTGATTTTGAAGAGACTTTTGCTCCGGTTGCTAGACTAGAAGCAATCAGAATGTTCCTTGCTTTCGTAGTGTTTAAAAATTTCAGTCTACCAAATAGATGTCAAATCAACCTTTTTAAAATGGGAATTTAGAAGAGGAGGTTTACATAGAATAGCCTGAAGGGTTCCTATTATCAGAAAATGAAGATTATGTGTGTAGGTTGAAAAAGGCATTGTATGGATTAAAACAAGCCCCCAGAGCATGGTACTCAAGGCTTGATCAACATCTATAGGACCAAGGATTCAAGAGAGGACATGCTGACAGTAATCTTTACATAAAAGCTGAAGATGAACACCAGTTAATTGTGGTTGTATATGTGGATGACATAATCTTTGGAGGAGACAATGAAGAAATGTCTAGAAAATTTGCAGAAGACATGCAAAAGGAATTTGAAATGTCTACGCTGGGTGAGTTATCCTTTTTCCTTGGATTGCAAATTTCTCAATCTAATAAAGGAATATTTATATCCCAAACCAAGTATGTGAAGGAAATGTTGAAAAAGTTTGGTATGGAGGAGTGTGCACATGTCAGCACACCGATGATCACCGAAACCAAGTTAAGCAAAGATGATGAATCTCCAGATGCTGATCAATCTCTCTATAGATCAATGATTGGGAGTTTATTATATGTGACAACATCCAGACCAAATATCATGCAAGCAGTGGGTATGGTGGCACGTTTTCAAGCAGGGCTGAAAGAAACACATGTGCAAGTTGTAAAACGCATATTCAGATATCTAAAGGGAACTATGGAATACAGGTTGTGGTATCCAAAAGGAAAAGATTTCACATTGACAGCTTATACAGATTTAGATTGGGCAGGATGTGTAAATGACAGAAAAAGTACAAGTGGAGGAGCATATTTTCTTGGAAACAGCCTGGTATCTTGGCTAAGTAAGAAGCAAAATTTTGTATCCCTATCCACAGCAGAAGCAGAGTATATAGCAGCGGTACTATGTTGCACGCAAATTTTATGGATGAAGCAGACCTTGAAGGATATCAAAGTAGAGTATGATCATCCCATCTCCATATTATGTGATAATACCAGTGCAATAAGTATTTCAAAGAATCCGGTTATGCATTCTAGAACAAAGCACATTCCCATAAGATATCACTTCTTAAGAGAGCAGGTGGCAAAGAAACAGGTAAAGTTGGAGTATGTCGCTACATCCGAATAGATAGCAGATATTTTCACCAAGCCACTTCCAAAGGAGACATTTGAATAACTACGGCATAAGCTGGGAGTAATTTCTTTTACATCTTTACATTGAAGAGTCAAGGGTAGCACTGGTTAAGGGGGAGCTAAAACTTTGCAAATTTTTCAGCTCCTAGGATGACCCTTTGCCATTGATGTCAAAGGGGGAGAATGGTAGTAAGGGGGAGCTATGGCAAGAGGAAGCTGTAGAAGAGGAGATTATTTTTTTGGGGGTTGCCATCAATGACAAAGGGGGAGATTGTTGGAAATATTGTCATTGATGTCAAAAGAGGTGCTGAACTGGTAAACGGAAATCTGTCAGAAAGTAACGGAATTATTGACGGAAATGGTAGAAAGTAACAGAAATAACCAGCAGTATAGAAGGGTAGAAAACGAAAGTTTAAATACATGAAAAGAAGCGTTTTTGCATGAGGATTATCATGGTATAAGCGAGATATACACAACTATACATAAGAGAGAGATATCTGCATTTTAAGGTGTTCATATGCAATGTTTTATGGTAAAAAAGAAGATTTAATGATGGCTGGCAGCAGCGATTTAATGATAACAGTGATTTGTCTAAGGAGGGGCAGCGCTCCTATCAAGTGGTTAATTGCATTGATTAATGTGCATTTAATAATTATGGGCTGCATTAAATATTTTTTGGTTTTAGCCGACTAATGCACTTAATTAAGTTGTGTTAATGGAAAGGTTGTGTCGGTTGGAACGATGTGTCTTTTCAAAAAGGTACGAAAGGCTATATAAGAAGATTCGTATAAGACTTATAAAGCATGGATTCAAGTTGAATATCTTAAGGAAAAAGAAGAAGAGGAAGCGTAAGGGCAGAATTTTAGAACAACAAATCTGAAAGTAAGAAGAAGAATTTTCCATTATTCGTTGAGGAAGCAACAAGTTCAAAAGTGAAAAGCAAATTTTGTAAGGAAGGTTGGTGCCTTCATATTCGAAGAGATCGGTGTCTCTTGCTGAGTTGGTGCTTAGCAAAAGGGGTGGGTGCTCTTGTAGGTTGGTGACTACAAAATTGTAATTTGGGGATTGGTGTCCAGTAGGTTGGTGCCTACAAATTTTTGAGAAATATATATATAAAGAAAGAAGTTTCTCCGTGGTTTTCTCCCGAAAGGGTTTCCACGTATATCTGTGTCTACTTGCATTAAGTTTTGTGTTCTTTGATTGATTTGATATATTCACATTGCTCGTGATTATAGATCTAAGTTTAAGTATTGAAGTTTGAAATAATATCATAATACTGATTCACCCCCCCCCTCAGTATTATCTTGTGCTCAACAGAGGGCAGCCCTGTTTGACCCCGATGGTGCTCCTGATGAAGTCGGAAAACCCAACAGCAGTACAAAGGCGACCCAAGACCTCATACAACCGAGTGATGGCTGCAAGAAGGGTTTCAAAAATACCAATGTCTGTAAGTCTGTGGAAAAGGGCTTCTCGAGGAACAGAGTCAAAGGCTTTCTGAAAGTCCACAAAGCAGTAGAAGACTCTGGATGAACGGTGACGTGCTTCCTTAATAATAGCACGGAGGGTAAGAATGTGATCAATAGTCTGGTATCCTATCCTGAAACTTACCTGTCCCCTGGCTTTGCACTAGTACTGCTCAAACTTAGATAACTGCAAGTGGAGAACAATGGCGTACAACTTGGAGAAAGTATGACCCACCATAATTGTCATGTAATTATTAGGATCAGAAGTAGGACCAGATTTGTGAATAGGATGGATAATATGGTGGGACCAAGGTTGCGGGAAGCCAGTACACGCCTCCTGTTTAAAAAGGTCTACCAAATAATTATTGATGGTGCTGATCCCATTCTTGAAAAACTCTGCCTAGAAGCCTTCCTCATCAGCTGCTTTGTTGCAATTCATCATCGATATGGCCTTCTTAACATTTGTGTAGGTGAAGATGTGGCAGGTGGAGTGTGGGGACACAACTTGGTTCTGGGGCTGACCAGGGATATCATATAGAGTGGAAGTGTGGGTGAACATAGTGTGGGGATCAAGGTCCAAGGGTAAGGGGGAGCACTGGGGAATGATGGTACGCTAAAAGCGTTTGGGGGAGTGCAAGAGTGAAGTGCAGAGATCCCTTCTTCTATGGGCAATAAAGGTACGCTTCTTGTGGTGAAGGAGATTATGATAGGAAATTTTAAGGGAGCGGAAGGATGGGGGTCATGGGTAAAGGCTATGCGGAGCTGGAAGTGAAGGGTTTTGCAGTCGTCATCATACCATTGGTTCATGGGGCATGTCCTCATACTAAGGGGCTCGGAGGTGGAATTGGGGTAGGAAAGCAAGACTGCCTCGTGGATAGCATTGGCAAGAAGGTTGTACATCCTGTTAGTAGGGAGCATAGTGAATTTGGACAAGGGGGAGAAGCTAACAGAGATGGAAGGAGAATTTCATCGAGTCACCCTCATCAAGTCTCAGAATCATACGTGGAGGGCAGTGAGGGGGCTAGGGGTTTGGGTGGTAGTTTCTAAGGAGAAGGAGAGAGCCACATGGTCAGCAAGGGGAATGGGGGAGACGACAAAGTGATGAATAAAGGGAAGAAGGTTAGGGGTAGTCATGACGTAATCAACTACACTAGCGCCTTCACAGCGAGGTTTGCAGGTGAAGAACTGGGAATCCAGGAAACAAGATATGCCATTAAGGATTAGTAGGTCATGAGATTCCTCCATCTGTAAAAGGTGTCAGCCATACGTCATCAAGAGCCCTGCCACATCGTCAGACTCCTTCTGAAGACCAACAAAACCTGGTTCCACCTCTAAAGTACAAAGAGCGTCAACTGCCCTGTCATGTAAGTGAACTTGGGAGTTTCTGGTTCGAGCATTGAAACCACCCAAAAGGATGACCTCACCAACTGCAAGGAACTAAGAGATGCCAACATAAAGGTCTAAGTAGGGGTCCCCATCCAGGCCATTCTAAATGGCAAAAGAAGAAGAGGTAGGGGGAAGTAACAAACTGCAATATAAACGTCCCAGATAAGGTGTGGGGTCTGCTTAACCTTGATCCACAGAAAACGGGAAAACTCTTTCTCGGGTGCCTCAAAAATCTTGCCCCGAAGGGTGTCTCTGACCAAACATGCGACTCCACTAGAACCCCTAACTCCTCTGGAGCTCCTAGTATTTTGCCTGCAAACAGAGAGCCAATAGAATCCTCTAATGTCTGGGAGAGGACTAACGGGGCTCTCATGTGTTTCCGTTACAAAAAGGAGATCTGAGTGACCCAAGGCATTCTGTAGGAGACCGGTTGTGTACAAGTAAGACTCGCTTCAATTCCAACATGAAATGGAAATGCCTTTGTTACGACGCCTCTCCCAGAGGGACCGTCATTTGGACCCGGGAGCCCAACCAGGAGGGAAAGTGTCTCGAATCACTGGTCTGAGGTTCCAAATCACCTCCCATTTACCTGCCTTCTTGGCCGCCATGACTATCTCTCGGGACTGTTTGAGCTCTACCACCCGGGCTCTGGTGAGATCTTCATAAAGGAAGATCTTATCTGGAAGTGAGAATAGTTTTTGTTTATCCCTAAGAGCCCTAAGCCTATCTTCTGCTGATTTGAAGCGAAGGAAGAGGGTAGAATCAAGACCAAGCCATGCTCAATCAATTTGCACCTTCGACAACCCCAATTTGTTTGTGATGAAATATGATGCGATGGCCAGAGGATCAGAAGGAGGAGGTGTGGGCAGCCCTCTTACTTTGAAATTGAGCTCTCTTGCTCGTATGTTTCTTTCTTCCATAAATTTTACTTTACAACTTTCTCCACAACTATAATAGGAGAGGTGTTTGGGTCCTTTTCACAATTTGTGCCTATGAATCTGATTGTTTCCTGAGATTTTCATGTTGGGTTTGGATCTCTTCTTGTTTGTGCTTCAAGTATGAAATTTCTCCATGTAATTGATCGTTAGTACTTGTAGGAATGGCATGGGTCGTGATATTTGTAAGTTGCCTGCGTAGAGAGATGTTGTCCGCTTCAACTTTCTCCATTCGGGATGTCAGTTCAAAAACCTTTGTTCGTAGCATTCTGTTAGATGATTCCACTATCTCAAGCCTGTGTAGTAATTCCGCTATGATGTTGGGTAAATCTTGCTGACCTTGTTCATTCTTCCCGATGGAAGGAGTTACTACAATGACGGACGTGGAAGGAGACATCGGTGAGGGATGAACTGCCTGTAATGGTGTTAAGACGAGGGGAGAGCTGTGGGAATCTCCCAATTTATTTGTATTACTGGCTAAGTAGCTTTGTATAAGAAGCTTGGCTATGGGAGAGGAATTGCGTCCATGAATTTCTCAAACCCTGTAAGGGTTCAATCTGATAAAAGTGAGAGAGCTTTGAATGACAGACCCCAAGCCACAAAGAAGGGCGCGCAGGCTGCAAGTTAACCACAACCACGAAAGGAGAGGCCACAAACACGAAGTTACAACGACTCATGGTTACGACAGTACTCCCTCAAGCTACGAGTTGGAGAAGCCACGAATCGAGCCAAAGAAGAGCCACGATTCGAGCCTACAAACAAACACAAAACTGTGGAAGAACCTATCCACGAACTAATGGTCATGAACCCAGGAATCACGAGCCACAAAGACCATGAGCAGTAAATGAATCCTCGAGCCACGAAAGTTGAAGTCACGAACAAAAAAAACCTTGAGGTTTTAAGACAAAGAATAATGGCGATCGAGAGAGGGTAAATCACGAAAAACGTTGCAGAAAGCAGGGGTGTCGAGGAAGGCATCACACCTGCGTGGGAAGGGAGCCACTATTACTGCAGGATATGGCACCGTCATGAGGCATAATAGAAAATAGATTACTCTCCACATACTTCACATCCATCAAAATGACCATCTAAGCAATAGGAGTTAGAACCAACTCCGCAATAGCTGGAGAAATAACCATCTCCGTCTCAGAAGTGGGAGAAATAACCATCTCCGTCTCAGTAGTGGGAAAAATAACCATCTCCGTTTCATCCATTTGCTCATTTGTCCCCCTCTATTGGGAAAGATCTTTCACAAAAGAATGAGCAAACTGTTCATGCTCTACTGTCCTTCGAGCAAGTACCTCTAAATGAGTGGTTGGGCATGCCATCTCACCATGCACCATCAGTGCATTTGGAACAGTGGAGTCTCCATCCACAACAAACTGTTCTTCAGAATGAGGAAATCCATCCTCCCAAGGAATGTCCGCCTTTCGTACATTTGGTATAATGGATACTCCCTCCATAATAAATGCATGTAGGTTGATTGTATCCAAGTTAACAAATCTTTGAGGAATGGCTTCCTCCCAAAGCATTGCAGCCTCCTGCACATCCTGGATGGTGGGGCTGTCCTCCACACGTGCATTCATGTTGATCGTAGCAGGATCAACAAGCCGATATTGGCCATCTTGCCCAATACCAAGGTAATCATCTGTCTCTATTTCACATCAGAGACAACACACATCTTCCCATAGAAATCCACATAAATATTGGGATTTTTAGTTAATTGATGAATAGATAGAAGATTCTTTACCATATCTAACATTCTGTACTAACAGTTTATGAGCATTATTCAATACAAATCATATATCTCCTATCCCTTCTACTGCAAGTGATTCTCCATCAGCTAGTACTATTGATTCAAAACATATATTTGTAGTAAATGAAACATATCAGTCCATGCGACATGAAAAGTGTGCAGATGCACCGGAGTCAATGATCTAGTAACTAGTACCACTGTCATGTGAGCATGATTTTGTAAGACAAAAAAGAGCATGCTCGTCATCTGAATCTCGTTCTTCTACAACTGTTGCCACATGTGTCTCATCACATGGATTTTTGTTCTGTTACGAAAGATCATACTTCCGCTTCCGACAATCCTTCTTAAGGCGCCCAACCTTGTGACAGTAATAGCATGTGACTTGATACCGAATGAAAGACTCACCAAAATGACGTCTCCACTTTCCTTTTGATTGTGTGACATGAGCACTCTCTGATTGGTCACAACTAGATTCTGCCTGAACTTGTCTCCGCTCCTTTTGCAACAGGTAAGAACTCACCTTGTCAAACGTGAGAGTTTGAGTTTCAGCCATTAAATGGAGTGCCTCCACAAATGACCCATACAAAGAAGGTAAATTGTTTAGAACTAGAGCCACCATATCATCGTTGTCCACCTTTTTGTTGATGGAAGATATCTGGTCTGAGAGGTCTTTCATCTGAAGTAGGTGCTCAGACAGCGATCCACCTTCTTGTAACTTTACGGAAAAGAGCATATTCTTCAGGTATAAAAATTGACTCTTTTATGATGTCTGATATTTAACCCTCAAACTTGCCCACAATGCGCTTTCCATAGTAGCATTCTGCACTTTCGATATCATATCATCCAACACCGATAACTTGAGAAGCAAAAGAGCTTCCTTATGACGTTTGTCATAATCTGCGAAGTTTGTCATTGGTCGACTGTCACTACACATGATTATTTTATCACAATCACGAAATTCTACGTGTGTTAGAATCTTATGGCTCCATGCATTGAAATTTGTCCCCGTTAATTTTTGCGTCTCCGACAGAGTCAAGTGTGAAATATTTTCCATTTTATTATTCCAAAGTAACGAAAATAATAAAATACTATGTTCACACCAATAAAATAATATTTTACTTATTCCAACAAATAGTCCAACATTGATTATTCAAATGCAAGGTGGATACCTTTGTTGAAAAAATGAATATTAATTCAATGAACTTCTTTCAAAAGGAAGAACAAAATTGAATTGCCCTCAAACTTCTGCTCTCAAACTTCTGCCATCCTCACGAATGGAGAAAGGAAACAAGCTTTTGTCCTCGTTTTTTAGAGAATGCCCTCATGATTCTTCCCCCCACGACACTGTTGTCATGACTAGTAACTTTTGACTATATTTCCGTCGAAAAACACGACTAAAAACACGACTAATGATCCACGTGTCTTTTTCCCTCCAAAAAGATCGTCTCGACTGGTTCGACATTGCCCACGTACATTGCCCTTGAACTGCCCACAATTTTGTGCAAAAACAACTAGTATTTTGCCCTTGCTGTCGATTTTCATGGTGAAACAGTCTGCCCAAACGACTTTTCCTCTACCATTTTGCCTCTGCCCTCGTTGTTGTTGCCTGCGACCACAACTTTGGATTTTTGACTAGGTATTCGCGACTTTGTACAAACACGAGCCACAAATTTGCCTTCAGGATTTGTGATTGGTCCACATTTCTCCTTTCTTCTTTGTCCTTGAAAATGCGAATAAGCTAAGCTTTGACTTTGTAACAGTCGTTCTTCCTACACGATTGTAGACACAAGGAGTTTGTGCCCTATCAAATTGCGATTGGGCTTCCTCAAACCATTTGCACTCTCCCGTACCCTTCAAGGACTTCCTCGGGCTACAAACCTTTGATGCTCTGATACCAATGTTAGCATATGCAAAGAGAAGAAATAATTCATAGAAGGCTGAATGCACACTCAAATAAGTGGGACAACGTTTATTATATAACAAGAGGTGGTTACAGATTGGTTGATCAGTCACCAACTGAATGACAACTACATAACCACATTATAAGCTATATAATGCTTTATATTTTAACACTCAAAGGGCATAGCTCAATGAAGAGAGAGAGAGTTCTGTCACCCAACCAATGGAAAGAGTTCAAATGATACGAAGGTCATGAACCCTTGAAACCCCTGGTAAGATGGTCATGTAACATTGTCATGAGTTTGATTAATCTCTACTCTAGTGTTATAAACGTCGAGCCCTAATATTGACAAAAGCAAATTCAATATTTATTGATTTCTTCCCTAGACATCAAGTCCTATTAATTATAGATGAATATCACCCCAACACCTCGATAGTCAATCTCCAACCCTCAGAGCATACACATGAGCCCTCAAAACCTATGCCAAGGAGTTTGCGAACCCTTAAAAACTGATTGCGAAGCTCACAAGCCCTAGAAACGTCAAAAACTATAGTCGCGAAGCCCTAAATTATAATCGTGAGTCATTTCTAAGACGAAAGATATATGGGGTCTTAACTTCAAAACATTATATATATATAGACACACCCATACATACTCGACAAACACTTGATAGATCGATTTTTTTTTTACTTCAGTTTAATTTTCTTTAAAAAACATAATTTTCAATGCAAAATAAAACTAGAAACTGTATCAACCTCATTGTAAAACATTGGGGAATTGGTTTCGATTAGATTTGAATACAAATAGAACACAAAGTCACATTATCATGCGAATACAACAACTAGTTGATAAATCTTATGAATCTAAGATGATTGTCATTGAAAATCATCATTATAAATTGCATATCCCTACAAGTTAAACAAATTACAATAATTTGCAATTTGCTCTTTCCCGTTGTACTGAAAAATTAGGGAGATGGTAGTAGTGACTCTAGTCCCCACACTCGGTTGTGGCTGTGGCTGCTCGCTCCTCCTAGAAGGCTGCGATTGTGACTCCATCGTGGTACTAGATGGCAGTGACTCCTCTCTACCTCATGTTCGACACCATCTATAATGATGTCATCCAATCCAATTTGTCTCGTGTCTACTTCACCCTCTATAATTTGCCTCTTGAAAGCAACAATCTTGTCCTCTATTAATATGGAGATCTCTTCTTCTTATACAATCCAATCACTGTATGGATCAATCTCATCCAAATGAATAGGCTCCTGCACTGTATCATCTACCTTTCTTGTGCGAAGTTGAAGGTTGTATTGCACAAAAACTAGGTCATTGTGGCGTCATTGAGTGAACTTGTTGCGTTTCTTCATATGAATGGCTTCAACCAAACTCCAGTGTGCTCACATCTTGAAGCGCTATGAGGTTGAGATAAAATTAAGACGACTAGCTTGTAAAGATTTGGGTATTTCCACCCCAATCTTCCCACGAAGAACCTACAAACAAGATATTCAAAAGTTTGTAAGTATTTAGTAATCGTGATTTTGTAACTTGTAAAATTTAAGTAAAAACTTCAATTTTTGTTACTTGGTGTTTGAGAGGATCTCCCTCGGATAGTTAGTGCCAAAGAAAAGAGTCTCCCCCTAGCCTCCTTGTAATTTTGCAACTCTAAAATAATGAGTTCCGTCACCTCAACCTTAGGTGTCATCCTTTCAATGCATGTTGAGAAGCCCTCCATATCCTCCCTGTTAACATTTGGGAAGCCATTAAAAAAAAAAAATTAGGATTGAGGTAATACCCTGTCGCATGAATGTGTTGGAGTAGTTGATTGTTCCACCTCCTATCAATTAATTCCTAAAAGGGACAAAATCTGATTATAACCTCCCATAATAGTTTTTGATGGCCTCTTTGGTTCTATCCACGATGTCGTAAATGTATCCCATTGGGTTCTTTCCCCCGTCCAACAAGTGCAAAGCCCTCACCAAAGGCTCAAACACCTACAAACAAATTAAATTTTGAAGTTACAAACTTATAATTAAAGTAAATAACAATGCATTTAATAATTGAAAATATAGGAATCAATGTGAATTTAAATTGAAGTTTGAAGTTACCTTGATAATCTCTTCAACTCTCTTCACAAATACATCGTAAAAAATTGGAACTTTGCAGTCCTTTTGGTCAATTTCTTTTAATTATGGCTAGTCTAGCCTTGATTGACTCATAGACATTTGTTTCAACAATGTCAACAAACTACAAATACTTGCAACGTTAGGAAATTAGCTGCAAACCTTGTGACATCCGCTCGCACAAGCTCTTTTCTTTGAGCAAGCCGAGAACCCAAGGGTGATTATAAATATATTTTGTTATATTTCTTGCATATTCTTGACATTTGTTTCAACAATGTCAACAAAATCTGTGCAAGTCTCACAATATTTTTGTCTTCGGGGGTTTGAGATCTCATCCCAATAGGGTGCTTGCAACGTTAGGAAATTAGTTGCAAACCTTGTGACATCCGCTCGCACAAGCTCTTTTCTTTGAGCAAGCCAAGAACCCAAGGGTGATTATAAATATCTCAAGGTCATGTTGACTTTTGTTATATTTCTTGCATATTCTACAACCGGTCTCACCTAATCAATTTTGCCTATGACCTCCAAAAGAAGGTCAAGGTAGTGAGCCGCAAAAGGGTTCCAAAAGAGTGATGGATGCTTGTTCTGTAAACACAAGTGCGCCTGCGCCATGTGGCATGTATTTTGTAAAGGGCACACGAATTCTTTATGTAGTCTCCTAATTGCTGCATATGCTATTGCATTGTTTACGACAACTTTCTTAAAAGGTTCCATGCCCACCTTTAAGACAAACTCCTCCCACATAAGGCTCAAATATTCTGTATTCTTCTCAGAGGGGTTTCACATATGGCTTATTGAGTTAAAGGCATCAATTGACTTCAAAAAAAGGATCTCACTATTTAAAGCCACTAAACGTTTTATAAGAGTGTGGTTCCTTCCATTTGTCCACCCATATGCAAGAATGGTGCACCAACTTTTCAAGTGGCGGACCAAATGAGCTGTTGACACAAGAAAACATGCGCCCCTTTGGCGCACCAGAAGGCTTGTCAACACGAAGATATGTGCGCCTTTGGCCACCTGGTGTCAATTCACCACCTTTGGCGCACCAAAAACGCTTGTTGATTCTTCTTGAATTGAATTTGGATCTACAACCACAACTTGGGACAAGCTACTAGTTTAAGTCTTTTGGAGAGGGTGTCTTGTACTTGTTCTGAGGTAGTCTCCTAATTGCTGCATATGCTATTGCATTGTTTACGACAACTTGCTTAAAAGGTTTCCATGCCCACCTTAAGACAAACTCCTCCCACATAAGGCTCAAATATTCTGTATTCAATGCTATCACTAAATACTCTCAGTACGAGCTCTTTGCCACATTGAAGGAAAGGTTGTTGTGTCAATGCCATCACTAAATACTCTCAGTAAGCTCTTTGCCACATTGAAGGAAAGGTTGTTGTAATACCTTGAATTTGCACATGCCTTATCAACTTCCTTGTGCACCTTCTTGTTCCAGCTTGTACCTTGCAATGAAGATGGTTCAGCAGGTATGCTTCTAGGTACAAAAAAGCCGTGTTTGACAGTTACTTGAATTGGATGAGGTGGATGTGCCTCGTACCTGTGGACCATGACTAAGCCCACTATTGCTTCCGTATGTACCTCTGTGTTTGCGTCCATTTTGGGTCTAATGGGTGCTTGTACCCTTGTCCTTTTTAGTTCTCATCTAACAATGCAAGCTCTGCCATCATCTCTTGTTTTACCTCTTTCATGGCAATGGGACATGACGTGACGTTGCGGCGAACAATACTAGAAAAACTTTCTTCGAGAAAAATGTGCAAACTATAGTCCCCTCGACTGGTCCAAGTACATCATACTTCCAAGCGGCGATAGAAGTATTAGAAAGAATGCTTCCACTTGTTGATGTTGAACTTGATGTAGAATCAATTGCCATCGTATGCTAACCTGCAACATGTTCAAGTACAAAACAATTTAAAAAACAGTAAAAATTACAAATTTGTAAATGTAAATCTTATGTACAAGAAAAAATACATTTTAAAAAATTTTCCGAAACCGTAAAGTTGTAAACTAAACCCTATATCCCATGTATAGTAAAACAATTAGCGCTTTCATAAATTATGAAAATCTAACATTAATCACATATAAAAGTTATGGGAATTGAATGGAAAGCACGTAAAATTGCAAATCATGTTTGGAAACCTGATATTAACGATTTGAAAAGAATTTACACGCTTGGAAAAAAAGAAAAAGAAAAAAAGAACTAACCTGAAAATGAATTTATTCAAATGCTCTCTCTAAATCTGCTATAAAATCCCTCCAATTCATTCAAAGAATTGTAACAAACTATAATACTCAAATTATATGTAAGTGGAAATGAGTGATTTTCTTACTTAATAGTACCATTACACAATAATTTACATATTCCATCATTTCATCCTAGTCATAATAACAAGTACTAAAATAAATGCTAAAATAATTAAAAATGAAATAACTATTCTGCAATATATCTTACCAATTTAAAATATTTTTAGAATATTTATAATCCAAATAAACTCCAAAAACAGTGCAGATTTCTTAATTTCACTCTACATTAATTTGCAAATAGCAATATTACACATTTTCAGCTTGTTACAAATAGTAATAATAAGCTGTTAGTTTTTGTACCACATTCAACATCAAATAACCATAGTGGTACAGATCATAATTAGGCTCAACTTGTTTGCATTACATAAATAGTTTACTATTTCACCACAGCTGTGATCTACGGCTAATAATTCACATGTAAGGGCAACATGTGTGCTTGTTAGCTATATAGTGGTAACTCATATAAACAAAAGTTTGTGTTTATCCTTCTCAAGAAGTGTAGTTGTAGAAGAGGGAGAGCATCCTTAAAGTGCTTTACCTCCAACCACAGACCTCGAAGGACCCTCCTTCACTTCCATGAGTGGGTTGTGGCCTTGTCCTTTAACGAAGGAAACAAATAGAGGCATTCCTCCCAAAATAGAGAAATGCTAAGAGAGCCATGTGTGCTAAATCTACCCCAACCATATGCAAATTAATCACAGAACCCAGTATACCCCCTTTCTACTGATTTCCGACTACCCATAGATCTAGGAGTGTGTTATTAGACGATGCATCTAGTGATATATTACTTTGGCCAAAGCATTCTAAGTTGCAAAAACTCAATGCCTCAAGGTCTACACTAACTCAAGAGGTTGGGTCCTCGGTACATGCACACAACTATCACAATACATGACTTCATGGAACATATGAAAAAAATGAGGTTTTGCGGAAATGAAGAAGACTTCGTGAAAAGTGGAGATCTCCTCATGATACTCTTCTTCATGTCTCCACTACTTCTGCATTTAAAACAACAGTTTCACACAGTCTAAATCTCCTTCAAACATCACTTTTTGACAATTGTAATGTTCAGAAAGTTCAATTTTTAGTTTCTTAAACAAACAGTTCAACGGTATAACATGAGTTATTTAGAGAGTTCACCTAGTAAGGTCCTCATACCCATAACAGAAATACACTTTCTTTAATTCTCTATAATATGCCGTTGCATTATGTCATTATGTTTAATCAAGAGTTTAAGTGGATGTATCTACCAACTGTGCTGTACAACAATTTGGGTAACTAATAAACACCATCAAGATGACATACAACTCCATTCCTTTAGGGAGTGAAACTGCTTATTGTTTTCAGGCAATCATATAAGAATATTCAAGCATTCACTACATATATGGTGAATGTCTATAATAAAATCTGCATGTTCCATTTATGCTGCCAAAGCACAGGGTTTCTTGACCCAATAAAGAAGTCCTAGGGCATGGAGAGGGATTCATGAAGAATAAAAATTTCTTCATGTTTCCATCTTCATGCCCAGGTCTGTGTTCAACAATAACACATGTATACACCATCAAAGCCATGACATATGGGAAACGCAGGCTTCAGATTGATAATGATTTTTTTTCAAACCTACCATCTTATCCCAGTGTCAATACTTATTCAAGCAGGCCCTTATTTGTTCTTATGGACAGTATCCATATATATATATATATATATATATATATATATATATATAGACACACACACACACACACACACAGCTAACAACTTAAGCACACCCCTTTATTCTTCTTTAAACTACCCATGAATTTGGAAATGAGATACTTCCCTCATAGTTTACCTCAAGGTTTCAACTAATTTTCTAGATTTCCACCTTGTATCATTTTTTTTTAAACAGACAAATATTATTTTTCATAGAAGATTTTTTTTACAATGACAACAATGCCAAGCTTGATGGCTATTAGTCCAATCCTGAGCGCTATAAAGGAAAATAAACATATCAGAAAACATTAAGGATCCAGAGCCCAATTTGCCAATGCATCTGCCACTTGATTTCTCTGTCTAGGAATATGTGCGATTTGGAAAGTCTGAAATTGTGCCTGCAAACCTTTAATTTTATCTATTTCTCTTGCAATCTGCCAGTTTGAGCTCCTCTGAGTCCCATTAATAGTTAGCATCCTAACAATGACCTTAGAATCAGATTGCACCTGCACTTGAGGCCATCCACACTTAATAGATTTCTGCCTTATGTCATTTTGAACAGCCATTTTACAACCAAATAAACTTTTTATTCAAGGGATTTAATATCAGCATGTTCCAGAGAAAAAGTAATGCCCGGCCTAGCACCCATGTAAATGGGGTTCAAAGGCAATAAGGAAAAAGCCTACATGTAAATGAGATAATCTGATTTGCTCTATTTCCTTATTCACCCAAAACAGGTTTAAAACAAAATATTTCCCCAAATTTATTTCGCAAATCATTAACCCAAAATTTCAGACCCCATAACGTTAAACAACAACCCAACAAAATTTATTGACAGCAAGGATAATAAGCCCATGCCTGAATAGAGACGCAGCTGGGTGAAGAGATAGCAAAACCAGTCCACAACGTCTTGCCAGTTCTTTCCCTCTCTGCTTTTCTGTGGTGCCTATGCCCCAAAACTAATATTTTCCCCCATCTGATCTCCTTCCTTGTTTTCTTTCACTTCGCAAACCAGAATGTCGCCAAATGCAAAATGAGTTCCACGTATATCCCTGAGTGCTGGAGTTAGCTCTCCCATTTTTAACTGCCGCCCCGTAAAACTCTCACCAAATTTAAGTCCACGACCTGCTCATTAACTGAGCTTGTTTATGAAAGCATTAGTCTAGGAGTAAAACTCCAGTTCCATTGTTCCCTGCCGCTCTAACTCAGAGCTGCCATAAAATCTCTTACATGCCCACAATCGTAGTTGTAGGGTTTCCTTTGACTAGTGCTTTAAAAAAACCCCAAATAATCTCCACTGCTCATCCCTTGTGGGTTGTAAATTTAAGACAAGTTTGCATTTCTTTCCAAAGCTTTTTTCAATCTATCATGACGGCAACTAAAATAAGTGAAGATTCGAACTAGCCATATACCTTATAATAATTGCCACAAAGTTTTACTTGCATGGATTAAAAATTCTCTAAGTCAACTACTCATGATAATTAAAAGAAATTGGAGTTTTTTTAAGGTTACAACTATCAAGGGTCAACTGTCACTCAATTACCTTTTGATAAGAAGTTAGACTTGGGCATCATGGCTATCATAATAGACTTCCTTGTGAGAGGCTTTAACTAATATGCCATGTTAAATAGTAAAGTCTATATCATAAATTTTTAAAAGACCCTTTACACTCAAAATCTCATTCATTATTATCTATCTTGCAGAGGTTATTCATCAAGCAATTTATACTGACATTAGGCCTATAATAAAAATGATTAAGTCAACATATATTTAAAAACAATAACATTTTCCATGTTGGTGCGAGCTAAGAATCCCAACATAACTATCAAGAGTCAATGCGTGATCAAGTACTTGCATCATGGTATGACTGATACCGAAGCATGATGTATGACAAAATATGTAGCAAGTGTCGTGTGCTATCAAGACTATATTGATGGCTCATGCCAATCGGTGTAATCCAGATAGCAAACGTTACTGCCTCCCAACAGTTGCGACATAACAACATAACCATCGAAAGAGACAAAGCATGAAATATGATAGGGGTTACATATATTAAGAGATAAAGCTATACTATACCCATGAGTGTGTGTTGTTTCTCATTTACCTTTATCTGTTTTCAGTTGTCTGCACTCCATCTTCTGCCTCCTCTTTGTTTCCATCACTTCAGCGAGGGTGAAGAACCTGTTTTGGCATCCACCTCATTTCACCAAGTGGGTTGATAGTCTGTTATTCTTAATAAGCAAATAGCCAAAGCACATAAATAATCACGATCTCTAAACTGTTGCCATCACAAATTATCACCATATCATTTCCCTCTTTTTAGCGCAATTTAACTAACTGCACTGCACTATTATACTATCTTTATGCAGAGCAATATGGGATGTGACAAGGATGGTGAAATGTTGTGTGATTAAAATGTGCGGGGGCGGGGGGCTTATAAAGAAGGAAAAACTGCATGTTTGTAGTATTTGACTGTGTCAAACCTGTATGCTACTGTTTTCTGCATTTTTGGCGTGTCTGGCGATTCTGTGCACAGAGCTCACTGAGTTTTGGCGAGAACTTGCCGTGAGTATACTGCAAAATCTCGCCCAGAGTCACTGGGACAGACTCGTGAGTTTACACTGCAAAAACTTTGGTCCAATAAATTTTGGTGGGTACTTGGACATATGTTTAGATAATCATGAGGTGACTTCTTGGTTGGTAACACATCCGACGTTTCATTCTTCTTTACCAAAACCAGCTTTGGGGAGAATAAAAGATTGCTGCTATAAGGCAAATGTAATTTTTATCGCACTCTGCGAGTACTTTTTTTATGACGTACCCTCATTAACCTCGTGGTTCAACAATACCCTCTTAGAGTATTTGTATGGCTCTCATATTTAATTTTATGCTGATAGCATTTTTTCCTGTTGTAAGGGTGCATTACTTTTAATAATGTTGAAGAGATTCACTAACGATTGGCATTTCATCCTGTTTAAAATTTGATATCCTGTTTGAGTAACGACAGAGTTGATATCCTTAACGACAAAGTTGATATCATATTTAATTTTATGCTGATAGCATTTTTTCCTGTTGTAAGGGTGCATATACTTTTAATAATGTTGAAGAGATTCAGTAACCATTGGCATTTCATCCTGTTTAAAATTTGATATCCTGTTTGAGTAACGACAGAGTTGATATCCTTAACGACAAAGTTGATATCCTTAAAAAAATATGGAGCACATTTCATAATGTTGGAAGTCTAGTTTGGTTTGTGTCAACATGTTGAGCCTTTTCTGCTAGTTCTATATTGTGTATATTTGGAGCTTGATGCTTTATTTCTCTCCTTAAAAGATGGATGGATGGGACAGTTGAGACACTGATATATGATTGTCTATCGAAATATGAGATACAAAGGAAAAGACCAAGAAATGCTTATTTTATCATAAAAGCACAACTTTACCTTTTATAGTCCAAGCACGTCGACCAGGAAATCTTTATTTTATCATGAACGCACCTGTTTACCTTTTTTAGTCAAAGCACGTTATTCCAAATTCCCATTTGATACTTTCAGATTTCAGGAGAATGATATTTTTCCTCTGATTTCTTGTTTACTCACTCCCAGTTTTCTGTATGTCTAACAGCTGGATTTTGGTTAAGGGTGTTTAAACAGAAATCTTCAATAATAAATAGTGTCTGATATATTAAGCTGGTATGGTAAATTGAGAGTTTAGCCAAAGTAATCTGAAGTTGAGTATACATAATTCATTTACCGATGTACCATTCATATTACTTCAGAAGTGGCTCACAGAGTGGCATTGAGTTTGTTCTAATTTCTATTATGTGACTAACTAGATGACGATTCCTTACAATGGCGATGTAGAATGAATATCTTCCAATTTACATCAATTGGAAAGCAGATATTATTTATGTACATGAAGAATGTGGAAATGAGTGTGGAATGGTTGATTATGGCAGTACATCCCTTTTCTCACATAAATGATTGGGAAAGAGATTTAATTTTAGTTGGCAGGGTTTTTATTATGTTCCAGTGCAACTTAGCTATCATCTGATTTTATCATTGAAATCAACAACTTCTATGTTTATGGATTTCCGAACTGTTAAACAACTGGTTTTGTAACAGGAAGTCACGGTGATGGCCATCCTACAAATACAGAGACCCCCCTTGTAGCATGGGGAGCTGGTATACAGAAACCAAAATTTGCAACTCCTAAAAGCACTGTAGATACTGGCTTAAGATTTGTCGATGAACATACACATGATATGCCTACACCGTTTGAATGGGGCCTTGAAAGCATAGAACGAGTAGATGTTAACCAGGCTGATATTGCTCCTCTTATGGTAAAAATACATTTTTTTGGCCTTTTGTATGTGATGCTTTTAATTGTGATTTAAGAAAATAATATATTGGGCACTGTACCTGATCAGTTCTTTTATATTTGCTTATCAATCTTGGCCAGACAATTCTTCTAGGCTTACCTTCTCCAATGAACTCCGTTGGAAGTTTGCCTATGGACTATTTAGCTTTGGATAAGGTGAGTTGTCTTTTCTTTCTTTGCTGGTGAGTGATTGGAAGTGTTACTAGCAGAACATCAGTTTTAAGGGTTTGAACTATTGGAGTTGTTAATTTATGATACTACGGATATTAAAATTCTGTCAAGCGGGCACTTATACTAAACATTATCTTTTGCTCGTGCATGTTTGACAGGAGGAGCAAGCAGAAGCTGCTTTTGCAAATGCGAAACAAATTCTGAATCAGTTCCTTCGCAAGTCTCGTATCCAAAACAAACATTAAAATATATTGCAATCTAGCAGTATCCATAGTGAATTTCTAGTGTTAAGTGCTAGGGTTTGTTTATCAGATTTCAAAAGATTGTAGACAGCTTCTAATTTATCTTATTTGTAAAGGTATTGATTCTGTCAAGTTTGATACGAAAGATGGTCTCAGATACATAAACATTATTACAGGCTTGGGCTAATTCAGCATGGATGTTTTTACAATAATATCTCTCTTTTGATAGATATCATACACCCTAAATATGGAATGTCCTTTCAGTCATTTTTTTAATTGGGATTAATAGTCATCTGCGATAAGGATTTCTGGTATTGTACCAACTACTGTTTTCTTGACATACTGAGGCAGAACTCAAACAATCAAGATCATTACATTTCAGACCATTTGGACCTTTGTCTAACCATCACACCATTGTAAAAGAGATTGAGAAGCTTATATCTGCCGGGAAGTATGAAGCTGCCTTACTCTCAGCACAAGAACTCATCACTCTTTCTCTTGCGGGTCTTCATTATTTTCAGACATATGATTGGTTTGCTTTGATGACAACAATTACAATGGGTTACCTGGGCTGGATGGTTTATATTGTTCTTCACGTCTTGAAATGCTATACATCTTTTCTTGTGACTCCGTATGAGACAAGACTGAAGGCCGGAGCTAAGGAAGTCAGAAGTAAACGAGTAAGATATCTCTGTTACAAGTTAGTAGCATTTATAGCAGTCAGTAAATGAGACAATTTGATTTAAAGAGTTGGTTATAGCATAGTGGCACATATTCCTTTAGCTTCTAACTATGCATCCTGAAACAGGTTTGACTTTTGAAAACAAATTACCAAGAATTAAAATATATTTATTCAACTGCTCATACACCATGGATTTGAAAATGTAAAATATGGTGCAAGTACATTTGTGAAAAAACTGTTGAACCCCTTCCTAAACTGTGAAATCTTCTATCCAAACCTTCAAAGTTCAGACAACTGTTCTTATACATAGCTCACTATAAATATGCACAAAAGCAGCAGAAATTCTTGAACAGGTAAATCAGTTCACCAAAACCCTGAATCTTGATCCACTCTTCAAACCTGCAAAATTCCTTTCCAGCACCCTCCAAGACTGTTCACAAGAAAAACAAAAGAAACAAAGCATGAAACGAGGGGCCCCTTTTTTTTAGTTTTGCTGATTTTTCTTCCATACAGTGGTGGGTGTGTTCCACCCCTTAAAGATAAAGAAAAGTTTCTGTTTTTTACATTTAACTTTTTTGCAGTGCTTTGTTAATTTTTATTGGTTTTTTTGCTCATTTTCGTACATGGAACCATGTGTCCCATGGGGGAACGGCTTGCAAAGGTTTCCCAATCTTTTCTGTTTCTGGAAATGCTCAGGGAATGTTCCTGGGCTGTTTTTGTGGTAGATTATATTTCCAAACTTAAAAATGTATAATCCAATGCTCATCAAGAAAACATGTCAAGGTTTGAAAATACTTTATTTTTGAATAAAATGCTTCATATATTAACATAAAATATTTAAAAGAAGTGCCGGTACAAATAAACTAAAAGGGTACAGGAGAAAAAACAAGGTTACATTTTTTTAAACTAGTGACAAGAGTAGCCAGATCAGAGTAGTCCAAGGGTTCAAATTGGTGAGCCTTTTTAAGCAGAAGTAAGGCTACATGTAATGTCCCTTTTTGGGGACCCCCAGAAATAGCTTAAGGCTGAAAGTGAGATGACTGAAATTAACTTTTAGATGGCTGTAATCAGATTTCAGAGGACTGGATATGACTGAAAATGCACACTGAAACCTGCAAGTTTTCCATTCCTAGGGCAGTGACCTGTTTTGGGAACTCCCACTCACTTTTGGATGCCCTAAACTCGCTAAAAATATGCCCAATCAAGCTCAAAATTTGTGATTCATTATCAGCAATCAAAATATGAATGAAAACTGATTTTTAGTGCCCTAGAATTGAAGATAGGAATTTCTATAAACCCTTGTCTGCAGAGTTACTTTAAAAATTCATAACTTTACCTAGGAAGCTCCAAAATTCATGAAACTTGGGATCTTGGCGTTTAAAAATATGAAGAATGCAAATATCAAATCAGCTTGTCCAAACATCCATCCCAACATGCCAAATCTGGCCTATAAGCAATTCGCCCCTCTTGGAAATAATGAATTAGTGGCTCAAACATGCAAGGAAATGAATGTTTTACTTTTCACCTTTAATAATTAGTATAAATCCACCCATGCAAGAAATCATACCATACATCCATTAAAACATGTCAAACATACTCATGATACAAGTCGCCTAGGGCTAGATAGAAAGATATCAGCTCCAAATTGCTTGAGATATTCACTAATTCCAAATATCCTTGCTTGAGGATTTTCATCCCCAAGACAAGTTCCACTATCAAGGGTTTTCGTCTTTGATGAGAGAGAGAAAAAGTATAACCTTTTCCCAAAAGAAATAATAAGATTCAACATATTCATCAAATTGCCAAACAACCTCCTTTTATAACAATAATGGATGCTACAATTCAAATGATGACCGACCTCTTAATAAGTACCTTTTAATTATCTAATTCGTATTTGGAGTCTACATGCTCAAAATACTTTATATTCTAATTAAATGAGTTCTTGTATTGGAGCGCTTGGCTTCCCAATAAGAATACATGATAATAATGAAATATCTACTTAAAAAATGTCATCCAAGTCTTCCACTTGCTTCCTTCCTTAAACCCACTGGAAGGAAAAATGAGTTAAGGTCTTCAATTCCGCTAGTCTTCAAAAAGGGTCATGATACTCCAGCCACAGGTAGAAGATGTCCTTTCGCCAGTAGCTGCAGTCTTACTTCTCTTTTCCAATTATGCCTAAAATTCTCCAATGTACCCTCATAGTCTTTGAAAACATATTGGCATGCAAGTTTCCAAAGGATGAAGAGGGTGGAGACACACACTGCCAAAGACTTGCAAAGGGTCTCCGAATCAATAAGTTGAATAAGTTGGAATCTCCAAGAAGAGCAACTCTCCATTGAAGAGGAAGTTGAAAATCAATTGCCAACCTCTGTTGAATATTTATACTAAAAGCCATCAGTTAGACAGTTGGAAACTGCCTCTAACTGCATGAAAATTAAAAACTGAATGTAACCACCTCTCTATAATAAATATACTCTGTCACGTCCATTCTAGGAAGTGCGTAGATTTGCTCTTCTTATTTCTTTCTTAGTGTTCTTCTACTAACATTGGTATCAAAGCCGGAGGAAGCCCTTGAAGGGTATGTGAGTGTGAAACAAAGTTTGAGGAAGCCCTGATAGGGCACAAATCGAAGTGTTCATTTCGTAACCTGTTGAAGAAGTCTCTCAAAAAAACTAATATGACTGTAGCAAAGACGTCAGGGTACAAAAATGTCTAAAGGGTCGTGAAGAGTTCTCGTGGTCAATGCTCGTGGAGTTTTTGCCACAGTCGCCAATACAAAGGGAGAGTTTGTATACAGTTGCAAAGAAGGAAAAAACAAGTGTAGATTTGTAGGAAAAGACGAAGGAAGAGGAGTCACAGGAAAAGTGAAGGCAAACATATGAAAAAACTAGTTTTCCTTAAGTCGTTGATTGAATTCTTGAAGCTCTGGTAGGGCATGGCGAGGGAAAATAAAAAGAAGAAAAAGGCTTTTCTACAGTCATGGTTTTGTAGAAGTCAATAAAACCATATATATACAGTTGATGAGGGAAAAATTACAGATCCTCCAGTCACAGGCAATAAAAGTCTTTTTCAATAGTCGCAAGGACTGTGCCTCTCCAGTCATGAGGGCATAAAACTTTGTGCACATATAAGGTTTTTCAATCCATCGATTTCCACGTTTTTTTTTCGGCATTGAAGCCCATTTATTTTCAAATAATAAATGGCAAATATATCAAACCTGATTTTGCCGGATTCACAAAAGTCAATGGGCACAAATTTCAATGTATGGAGCCATAAATTTTTAATGCTTGCAAAGTTTCGTGATTGCGATAAAATAATCACGTAGTGAGGGTCGACTAATAAAGAACTTCGCTGATTATGACAAATGTCATCAAAAGGCTGTATTACTTCTCATGTTGTCAGTGTCAGATGATATGTCACTGGAGGTGCGGAATGCCATTGTGGCAAACACGTTGTGGACAAGTCTGAGGGATAAATATCAGACGCCAAAAAAGAGTTGGGTTTTATACCTGAAGAATATGTTTTTTTCCATGAAGTTACAAGAAGGTGGATCGCTGTTGTAGCTCTTACTTCGGATGAAAGACCTCTGAGACCAGTTATCTTTCATCAACAAAAAGGTGGATTACGATGATATGGTGGCTCTAGTTTTGAACAACTTACCTTCTTCATATGAGTCATTTGTGGAGGCATTCCATTTAATGAGTCATTTGTGGAGGCATTCCATTTAATGAGTCATTTGACAAGGTGAGTTCCTACCTGCTACAAAAGGAGCGGGGACAAATTTAGGCAGAATGCTAATTGTGACCAATCAGAGGGTGCTCTTGTCACATCAGTCAAAAGGAAATTGGAAACATCATTCTGATGAGTCTTCCGCTCGGTATCAGGTCACATGCTATTTCTGTCACAAGGTTTGGCACCTTAAAAAGGATTGTTAGAAGTGGAAGTATGATCTTTCTCAACAAAACAAAAAACCATGTGATGAGGAACATGTGGCAGCAGTTGCAGAAGAACGGGATTCGGATGACGAGAATGCTCTTTATTGTCTTACGACATCATGCTTGCATGACAATAATACTAGTTTTTTGATAATTGACTCTGGTGCATCCAAACACTTTTCATGTCGGAAGGACTGGTTTGTTTCATTTAGTGCAAATATATGTAGTGAATTAGTGGTACTAACTGATGGAGAACCACTTGCAGTAGAAGGGATAGGAGATATATGCATTGTATTGAAAAATATTCATAAATTGTTGGTACGAAATGTTATATATGTACCTTGTTTACAAAAGAATCTTCTATCTATTCGTCAATTAATTGAAAATCCCAATATTTCTGTGGAGTTTTTTGGGAAGAAGTGTGTTGTCTCTGATGTGAAATAGAGATAGATGATTTCCCTTGGTATTGAGCAAGGTGGCCAATATCGTCTTGTTGATCCTGCTACGATCAACATGAATACATGTGTGGAGGACAACTCCACCATACTGGATGTGCAGGAGGCTGAAATGCCTTGGGAGGAAGTCATTCCCCATAAATCTGTTGACTTGGATATAGTCAACCTACATGCACTTATTGTGCACGAACATCCACTATACTAGATGTATTGTAGGTGGACATGCCTTGTGAGGATGGATTTCCTCCTTTTGAAGAGAAATTTGTTGTGTATGGAGACTCCACTATTCTAGATGCATTGAAGGTGCATGGTGAGATGACATGCCAAGCCACTCACTTAGAGGTACTTACTTGAAGGACAAAGTCCGCTCATTATGTTGTGAAAGACCTTTCCCAACAGAGGGGGGTACATGAGCAAATAGATAAGACAAGAGTTGTTTCTCACTCCTATTGCGGAGATGCTTTGGTTGCTCCTCTCCTTAGCAACTCAATCTGATTGGAAGGCACTTCACCATGCTTTCCTGAAAAGGTTGGATGAGAACCACATGGTGTTGCAAGGGCATGATCGAGGTGACTTAGATTGCAAGCTGAGTCTTTGTATAGACTCCAGCAAGCTACACAAGCCTGAAAGAAATGTCTCAATCCACCTTGCCGAATTTCTGATTCCAGCACTCTAGAGATGGGGTTGACACTCTTAGCCATTAACGATTCATCGCTGGTCAATGAATGACGCAACGAAGAATCAGCGGACCACATGCCATATCCTTTGTTCACATGACCAGATTCTTGTTTTGTGGTCCTCCATTCGACAACCACGACACAACATTGGACTGCTGATTTTGAAGTACCACCTATGACACAATCTATAGACCTAATGACTAAACATATGGGCTTTAGGACATTTGTAAAATCTCGGGACAAACTTGGTATTTTTTTCGGTTTAGTAGGGGGTGTTGAATATTTATACGAAAGGCCATCAGTTAGACAGTTGGAAACTGTCTCTAACTGCATGAAAACTGAAAATTGAATGTAACCATCTCTCCATGATAAATATATTTTGTCACGCCCATTTTGGGAAGTGTGCAGATTTGCTCTTCTTATTTCTTTCTTAGTCTTCTTCTGCTATCAACCTCATCTGAATTTCACGCCAGTGGGATTTGGCAAATGTGCAGTCCCACATCAGGTGTTTCATAGTTTCTAGTTTCGTGCTATAGGGGCAGAAACCATTTTTGAAACCACTATTGGAAAGACATGCCTTTGTGGACAGCCCTTGATAGATAATCAGCCAAACAAACACCCTTAATTTGTAGGGCACCTTGATTGTCCAAACACTGTGAAGCCTATTTATCCATAAAGGTTCTATGCCAAAAGCGATCCATCTGGGATTAAGGATAGGTGACAAGAGACATTTCTAGTATGGGAGATGGTATACCCGGGGTGCATCATATTGAAAGATGGAATGATCATAATTCCATCTCCAATCTCTCCATATAGGGCCTCTGAATTCCAAATTCAGCTTAAAGGTGTCTTCAAAAGGAACGAGGTTCTGGATTTCCTTAACCACCCGTCGTCAATAGAGGATAATGCAAAGTCTCTAGCAAGTGTCTTCCAACCTTTCCATTCTCTTGTGTTGGCATCCCATAAATCTTTCCAAACAAGGAATCCGTTTTTGCTTGGCCTGAGTGCTTGAAAATGGGCTATAAAAGTATTAAACATGTCCTAGAGTTTCCGAGACCAAATTGATCTGTTACCCCCAATCCCAGCCAGTATGAGACCCATCCATCTGACATGCTAAAAAATCCTGCAACTGTTTTCCAAGCATTCCAAATGCTATGAAGTATGTATGATCCATGTAACTGGAAATTGTGGAGGTCCTCAATTATGTCACAAAGTCCAAATTCGTCTCTGACCTTGTTTATAGAGTGTGCTGTCAGTAGTCTGTGTCGTAAAAAGATTTTCCATGCTGAGGAACCTTCACGGCAACGAGGAATCCATTTATCACACAATATGTATCCTTGAGTAATAATATCTTGTAACCCTAATCCTTCTTTTTCTTTAGGCATGATGCACATTGACCATTGGACCAACGGGAGACTTGTAACTTCACCGTATTTTGACCACAAAAAAATTATCAGATTCCTTTCCACGCAAGTTTACTATGTTTTAGAAGGAAGCCAGCGTGAGATGTAGTAGATATGTGCTGCTTGAAGAATTTGACTCAATATAGTTAGATTTCCCGCAAAGGAGAGATTTTTATGCTGCCAGTAACTTAATTTAACTTATATTTCTGCAGCACCCATTCCCACATATCAACTGGAGAGATATCTTGTCCAAAAGGGACACCTAATTTTCTTGAAAATACATTTATCATTCACATTCAACATGCAAAATATAAATTTGGTGTCTATTAATTTGTATCTCTGTTTAGTAAATTTGGTGTCTAACTGGAGAGATGGCGTTTTTGGCTCCAATGTCAAGACATTCGGTCGAAGACCCATATCTCTTGCTTGCCGGTAGCCACTACACCTTTTAGGGATGTGAAGTTTAGTACCCAAATTCTGGGGCAGATTGGTTGCAGCCACACTGAGATAATTCGCATTGCCATGATCTTGAAAGATATTGAGACAAATAAAACAGTCTCATGTTTCATTATTCTAGTTGAGTCTAAGACTCATAGTCCTAACTTTTATGATCTTTCACATTGCTAATATGAAGTTATTTCCATTATAAATCCTTACCATCTTTGCTCTTTGATCAAGTGAAAGCATCTTACAAACACCAACCCCCCTTCCTGTAATGTGCAAGAAGCATGCATTGGTTGTGGTGATGCTGCCATGCCAACTATCTGAACATATATTGCACCTCCATAGTTTACTCCTTCCTCTAGATTTGAGGTTCACTACTATTTGAGCAAATTGTTGCAATGTCTTTCTTTTATCAAATGGTCCCATGGTAACTTTGGCCAACATTTGAGAGGGGTAATTGGTCTTTTTGGCACTCGCAACTGAACTACAAGTTTGCGTTGCCACTACATTTTACCTCTCTTCTTCGCCCGCCACCCCCACTAATGTCACCACTAGGACTGCCACCCATTTCAATAATTTCCTTCTTTGATTTATATTCAAAACAACTCATTTTGATTGTTGGGGCCGCAATGACTTAAAAAAAGTTAATACTGTGATAAGTAAAAAATCAGCCAATGAATTCGGATTAAAAACATTAAAATAGTTAAACACAGCCATTGCATTTTATCAAAAAAATAATAAACATAGTAAAACAAATCTCAACCCTAACAGTCAAACCTATTTTGTAAAAACAACTTCACATACAAAAACCACAATTTTGTTTCTTTAATAACAACCTTTGTGTTTCTTGAATTAAAATTTAATCATAATGTAAAACTACATACTAAAGAGTCAAATACAAGGCTGATGGATCAATTGATAAATGCAATGCTAGAAGAGTGGTGAAAGGCTATGCTCAAAAGGGTGGCATAGACTATAACAAAACTGCTCCTCCTTATGTTGACTATAGCCAGCAACATGTGGATGGTATGGTAAAATTGATACTTACTTCAGTTCTAGTTGCTTTTCTAAGAGTAGTCAGATCTATAATTTATATGTGAAGAAGGTTGATGTTGACATAATTGATTATTCTAGGTAGGAAATGGGTACTTGGTGTATTTTTCTTATAGATTAGCATTGAATAATGCTATTGATAGATTGCTGCTGGACAATTAACAGTAATGAAGTATGAGTTAGCTAAACAGATTGAAAGGGTATCACAAAAGGCATAGTAGCCATTGGTGAATAAACTTCATTGGTATTTATATGAACATAATGCAAAAACTTCATTGGTATTTATATGAACTATAAAGGCAGTTTGGCTTATGAGAAATTTGGAAGCTCTAGGTTCAGCAGTAGCAAAGTACAGAGGTGTGGTCCAAGAATCAAAGAACAATAAACTTTGTACATACCTCTTGCACTTGCTTATCCTCTTCTTCATGATCTTCCTCTTTGGTGTTCACTTGCGCTTGCTTTTCTCTTTTACACTTTTCCTCTTCTTCTCTTTGCTGAAGTTTGAATTATGTTATGGAATGATAGTGTAGAGTCATTTTTTAAGTTAGAGTGTCACTTTTAGGGTTAGGGTTGTTTAGCTTGTTTCTTTTTCCTAATTTATCTTTTTAATTTTTTTTTAGCCTTAAAAACTTTGGGTTTACATAAAAAAAGAAGGTTAATGACGTTGGTGCCGTGTGGACGTCCCTTGACAATCCCGGGGACATACAAACATCCCCAAAACTCCAATACGTCTCCAGAAACATTCTTAATATTCAGGGACATCTTGGAGCCGTCCCTTGCATTTTTTATCGTCTTGGAAAATTAGTGGTGTGTTTGCCCCCCATCTAGCTGTCCCCAGGACGTCTTGTATGCATGGATTTGGGGGTGGGATGCATCTTCGGATAACATTGACAATAACACATACAAAATATGTTGGCCTCATTAATTATTACTAACCCTTCTAATCATCTACACAAAATATCCCTGTATATTTTCTCACGCTTCTTCCCATCCACAAACAAGTGAAATAAATGTTAATTACAATCCAAAGAAAGTCAATGGAAAAAGGAAGGAGCTCTCAATATAAAGAATATTTGGTTAATTAATAAATCCTTGGCTATAAAAATGGCTTGGAGGGTCAAGAAAACACTCACTTCTCCTTAGAGCACCATAATTTGTGGAAAGTACTTCTTTGTACAAAATGGCGATGCCATTAATGCCCATTGGAGACCTCAACTATCAATTCTTGCAGGGGTATCTCCCTCTTCCATGGGTTCTGGGGTCTGGAACTTGTCAGTGTTGTAGATTATTCATCGACTCTTAGTCACACGCTACTGATCAACCTTTCAGACAAAAAGTTTCAGAGAATCACAATGAGTTAGGGTCTTCTCTTGGTTCTTTTGCTTAATCAGAAAATTGTGGAGGTTGCTCTTTGTATAGATTTTCACACTAATATCATTGGGTTCAGTTAGGATTTTCTTAGCTATGTAGAGGCTATATTTTATAACGCTCCTCACACAAATATATACATAGGTTATACTATCTGGAAGTGTAGTTTGTTGGAGGAAGGGTAGTCTTGAACTATGCTATGCAAAGTTTTTATCTCTGTAAAATGTCAAATACCTATACTTATGCAATTTGTGTTGTTCGTGGGCTGGGCTGATGAAACACCCTGTTTTTGTTTAATTGAAGTATTTGACTTTTATCAAAGGAACGGTTCTTGTTTAGGTGCATTGTATGCAAGCCCTATTTGTTTTCAACTAGACTATTGACTTGTTCTCCATGTGTCACAGATGAAGAGACCACCCTCCATCCACCACCCTTGGCCATCTCTCTCCATGTACTTTTTGTTTGTTTCCATCATGTATACTTCCTTACTAGTGTCGCGGGCTTATCCAAGTTTGTCTCAGAAGGTATCCAGTTTTGCACATCTCGAAGTGAGGACCATGTGCAACCCACATTCTATGCACCTAGTTGAAATCTTTACATCTATAGTACTCTCGGATTCACAAACACAGCGTAGAGCTAGTTAGTGCAAGTTATTACTACATTACTAACCATAATCAACGTGTCCAATATACCTCCATGTAATAAAGATTTTAATGCATCCACTTGCAAGAGTATAAATATGGCAGTGTGAAGGATTTACCATTGGTAGTTCCTGTATACATACTGACTGGATTGGCCATTTTTGACAAACCTGTAATCAAACTCTGTTATTCACTTTGATCCCTTATAAGCCACTTGAATCATCATGTTTGTCCATGTCATCTATCACACGAAATCTTAAATATCTAATCATTTCTATCATTCATCTTTGGTTTACAAAGCATTTTATTCATTTTTTTCATTAACACAAACAAAGGCTTGCTAGACATTTTATATTTCTATTGTACAAGGTTCTTTTGGTATATGGGGTATTAGATTTTGAGAACAAGCGTTTACCTATTATGAAGTGCTTTTACCTAAAGATTTCTCAAAAAGGAGATGCATTTGACGCTCTTCTACACAATTCTTTTCAGCTATACATAACATAGAACAAAAAAAATGTGAACAATTAACCATAAGAAATGAAGTATGTTTTTTTTTTATATACTGATTGTAAGGTTTTGCTTTAAGTTTGTTTTCTGACATTCTCTACCAATTGAATAATTTCTTTGATCTGTGTTCATGAATTTATGATAAAATTTAATTTCTAATATTTACATTATTATATTATTTTCTGTTTACTTCAATCTAAAGTTTATGATGTTTTGTATCCATGGTGTGATTCAGGTGCGCATTCTTGGTGGTCTGTTAATGGGAACCTTTTCAATTATCCTTCTGATAGAGCATTCTCCTCCTCTTTATCACATTTATCTTGCATTGGCAATATTTCTTTGGACAGAGATCATCAGCGATGGTAGTTCTCTACAAGCAATATGGAGAGCTCTACAAGTTTCTAAATTGATTTCAATTGCAAAGCTTATCACGACATGCATTGTGTCTTTTTTTATTCTTGAGCTTCTGGTAATTTGTTGCTATTTTATATGCGATTTCATTCTACGCTTTGAAGCAATTGCATTCTGAGCAATGTGACTCGTGTGCCTAATGTTTTAGTGCTGATTCTAATGATGTGTTTTCCAGGTATCAAGTTTCTTTGAAAGAAGGGTCTATAGTGGGGTGTTTTTAATTGCAGGAATAATTGGTGCAGTGGTTGTTTCATGCAACACCCCTGGTTTGTCCATGGTACCAGCTTTTGTGTGGGCATCTTGTTGGTTTTTGTCAGGATTCACTCTAATGCCGGTACAAATCCCTGATAACACACAACTTGTGTAAGTTATGCTTTTTTCTCTTGAAACTGAGGGCAGACTGTTTGCATTGTTTTGTAAGGAGCATGCTTCTGTAAGGACAGTCCTCTAAATCCCTGAGAGTATAACTGAATATGCACTTTAGCAAACCTGCATTACTTCTCTCATCCAACCTATAACGTTGACTATCCAGTGTGGATGATAGCATCATATCCAACTCCCAATGATACCAAAGTCTATAATGATTTAGAAATTCAAAATAATTATTCTCTGTTGCAAGTCTAAGCTTTGACCTCAGTTTACATGCAACACAAACCCAGTAAAATACATAATTAAATGGTTTTAGATCATAATGGTACCACATTATTTGTTAGGCTACTCTGAAAGTGATCCCGAAGGGTTTTCCAATCTTGTTGGACACGTTGAGACCACTTAGAGTGCTGTGAGTGAGAATTTCACTTCTCCTATCTATTTTAAACTTGAAAATTACATGTCTAAAGCATTTTGTGATTGACCAAAGCTTGAGGATCTTGCTTTTATGTCTTCCTCGCCGAGCAAATTTAGTTCCTCAACAAACAATAATTAAATTTGAATGATTTCATGCTTAAGACCACATTTTGACAATCTCTCATTCCATGCTTTCTATTCAGCCTCCCAAGTCATCACTAATCTGTTGTGCTAATATGTCCAGATTTTGTTTGGTCAGTTGTATTTTACAGATCTCTGGTAGTTGTAGAATGGGATACAGTTTCAAATCGGTAGATAGTGGTTAGCAATTCTGTTTTTCAGCTCAAGGTAGCTGGGGTTAGGGACTCTAGACCTGAAAAAATATTTGGAAGATGCCAACACCTGGGTGGTATTTTCTTCACCAACCCAAGCCAAAAAAGATAAAAAATGAATATCTATAGAGATCTGAAGCAGTCAATTTAAACTGAGGCAGTAATGCCATAAAATCCAGACCTCATAGAGACTGCTACATTCAGGTAGGAAATTACACCCCAGGAGGAAACAATCCCATGAACGAGCCCAAGAAAAAGAATCACAGCTTCTCAAACAGACGTCACAACAAAGCTTCTTTTCGGTCATGCCTTTGTAAGGGATATGGCTCTCTTTTATCTTGGAGTGCCATTGTTTTCAAATCCAATTCTAGGATATCCTTTTGAAGATGCACGTCTTCCATACAATCATCAAGCCCACAGTTTTGTATGAGTCTGAGGTTTGGGGACCTAGTTTGGGGTTTGTTGATCGGGTGTATTGAGAGGGTCCAGACTCTAATGATTTCGCTTATAATCCATTGTAAACGTGATGTTCCTCAATGCATCCTCCAAGCCAAGTTTGTTGCCTACCCTTGCAATTTGAGACTATCTTCAGGCTAACTTTGTATATTCACAAACTCTGAACCATGGGAATTCAACTTTGGCTGTGAGAGGTGTCCATACTTAGCCCTAGGTTCTTCAGAGAGGATTGCATCATTAGGCTCCAATAAATGCCGTTGTTGCAGGTATTCCAAGGCTAGTGTACTCCTCTAGTCTATTAACCTCTCTATTGATAGGTTACCTCCTTTCAAGTACTCCTTGGATGCCCCTCATCGGCTGCTTCCTTAAAGGTCATCATTGGAGATGTCAGAGAGAATATGTATTGGCTGTACATCCAAATCACTTGAATCTCTCCTCAATTGCTCAACCTCACACTTGCCTTTTACCGTGCACATTTTTTGTAGGGGGTGGAAGGTGTCATTCGTCATCCTGACTATCTCAAGCATCGCTGGTCTCATGGCTCAAGGTTTTCCCTCAGCCAGTTAAAGTTGTGCTCACCACAGTTATGGGTCAGGACTGATCATCATACTCTGCATGGGGACCAGATTTGGAATCTTTGCTCCCTCAAGGAGGTGGAGACTGAGGGCACTTTGTTTTCAGACGCCCCATTTATTATGAGATGTGAGGAATATATCACTATCTTTATAGAGACTCGGGTGACTCTATCAACTTTCTTTTGGTACCTAGACCAATGTTGCCTCTCTATGCAGTTCCTTGCTGCGAGCCCCTAAAGACCTCAGGATGATCACCTCTTTCTTTCATCCCATCACAAGTGTTGGTAGCATTAAGTATCCTTTGGGTATCACTGCTTCAAACATTGATGGGGTTAGGTTAGTGAGGCAGTGTTCACTCTGCACAACACTACTACTAACGTTCCTCAAAACACTATCTTCCGATGATGGGGAGCAGCTTCTTCCCATTGCCATGGAGTTGCTTCTCAGCATCGTGGGTCTTCTTGACTGCTTCCCAGGATGTCGGGACAAACACACATTACAAGTTTCTTTTCTGCCATGGGAGTTTCTTTGGCATTGGATATTAGAAGGGATTCTAGGGGGAGTGCTTTACTTCCTCCTAGGACTACCCAACCTGGCCCCTTCAACCCTAGACACTCCCCAACAAGCTTTATGAGATCCAACTTTGGCCCATTCAAAGTGATAGATGAAGGCACAAATTAATCCTGTGTCCTAGGAACGGTCAGGGATGTTTGATGGGACTACCATCTAGTCTTACCGACTTTCATGTGCCCATGCTTGTTGGGGGTTCTTGCTCCCCCACATGGCTATTTGTATTTGACTATTTGTACCTTATCCACGTGGGTTGGGGCTTTCGAGCTTTGTGTTTACGTGCCCTTATTTAATTTCAGTGCTTTTGTTCTTTTTGTTTTGATAGTCTTTGATCCAAGGTTTCTTTTACCCTAGCACTTTATATTGTAATTGGATGGATTCTCGAGTCCCATTGACCTACTTTTGGTCATTTGCGGACATTAATATAATTTATTTCTTTATTTTTTCTGCAGAATTTTAGAAGATTACCCTTGAACCTACATTGCAGAGAAATATCCCTTATTCCCTGTACCTGCATAGGGATGTTTCTGGTATGAAAACAGAACCTGGAACACTCCTTAAGGCTAAAACTGCCCTCTGTCCTGGGTTCGTACTGTCTGCCGTTTCTCGGACATTTCTGTCCTGTTTCTGGTGGAACAGGTTGCCAAAAAAGTCAAAAAATAGTCAGAAAAAAAAAAAAAAACAGTCAAAAGCCTTATTTGTACACCCTAAACTTGCTAAACACACTTCCTAAAAGCTATATAAACACAGTTATGGTTCATTGCAAAACACACTTTCATTCCATTGATGATTTTCAGTTTCACAAACTTTTAAGAGAATAAAAGAAATTTAAATATTTAAGCTTGTGAATGTTTCGATCTTTCATGATACTATATTGTTTAAATGTTTTATTTGTTATGGACTAAAGATGAGTATTATGTATTTTTTTATATATATTTTTAATTTGTTATAGCATATTGTACGGACGTTTTTGAGCTGTTTTGTACTCGAGGGATTTTTGAAAATCAGCATTTCTGCTTTTTGGACCTGTTTCAGTTTCCGTGCCTGTTTCCATTTCCTGGCAATTTAGCCCTGAACGGATAGCTCCCTCTCTTGTGAATGTGTACAATGAAGCCTTCATGACTGGATCCTTAGGTCCCGATATAAAGAGTTGTTATTAAATTTATTCGTAAGGGTGGAGATAAGAACCAAGTTAAGAATTGGCCTATAGATTGACTAGATTGCTACCTAATATTTTTTCTGAAACTCATATGAGTTTTGTTGAAGGAAGATGCTTATTCGACAACTTCATAACCAGTTGGTAAGGTATGGATTTGGCCATAACCTCTGGTCATAATGAATGTATGTGTCTTTTAGATTTTGAGAAAGCATAGGATATAATTGAGTGGTGGTTCATAGGGATTATAGTGATAAATATTGGTATAGGAGAGCAGATTGTCAGGATGATTATAGCCTTGTTTAAAGATGCCTCTGCCCAAGTGGAAGTCAATGGTGAACTTACTGACCCTATGCCTTTGCAAAGATCTATTAGACAGTCTGTCCCCTTTCAGCTTCCTTGTGTCATAGCTGCTAAAGCCATTCACTTTTTATTTAAAGATTTTTCACTTGTTCCTCCTATTAGACGTGTAGTCTTTCTTAACAATGATTTAGTCACAGAGGTTCAATTTGCGGATAATACTTGCTTTTCGCTTAATTGGATGAAGAAATTCTTTCAGAAATGAATAGAAGGTTAGATATCTATTGTAAAGCTTTTGGCTCCAATATTGTCATCCACAAATCTTCTTTTCAGGGCTGGGAGGAGGAACCCCCACGTTGGGTTACTCTTCAAGGTTGGTCGTGGATGTGACCTAATATATTAATTAGATATTTGGGGATACCTTTTGCTCTCTATACTTCTTCTAAGGAAATGGGCGATGGAGAAAAACTGTATGAAAGTGTTTAAGTGCTAGGGTCATTTGCTTTCTTCGGCTGGAAGGTTCCAGGTTTGTCAAAAGGTGTGTGTTCTCCAAGACAGTCTATTACAACACTTGTCAGTTGTTTAAAAAGTATCATTTTGGTAACATTTGTGATCTTATTTAATATTTTTTAGTGTTTCAACAATTGATGGCAAGGTTTAGTCGAGGCTATTCATGTTTTTGATGACTAATTATGGCTTTCCGTTATGATAACATTGTGTTCACAATCATTGGTGGTGGGGTTCAATTAAGGTTATCAAGGTTCTTGGTCATAGATTGTGGGTTCAGTTGAGGAGTTACTCATGTCCCCAGTGATTAATTAGACCTAGTTGAGGTCAAGCAGGGACCATCAGTTCTAGATTCCGCTGCTGAGGTTATCCATGAGTGATACTGAAATGGTTATTGAATTTAACTGAGATTAGATTGTTGCATTGCTATGTTCGGGCTGGATGGATATGAGAAATTTAGTTGAACTCCTGAATTACCGATGCCTTATAATGATAAATGCTCCAGGATGTCCTTCCTCCAGCCTAGACCTGATGGGTTTGATTACTGATTTGGGTGGTTATATGCTGCTACTATCGAAGTTGAGAATTTGTGGCTTGTGATTTTCCATTTTGTGCTTATATCCCAAACACTGGGTACAATCCAAATGCTCATGAAGCATCTCATATCACTCAATAGACAATACTTTCTTTGATTCAGTGACAATCTAGCCTTCTAATTGTTCTCCATGTTTCCATTATTGGAGGGAGGAAGCTTTTTTTAATTTTTTAAAGATTGGCAATTACATTTACCTACTTTTCAAAATTTGAGTGTTTAGAACAATATTATGATATTTTTTCATATTGTGCAATTTGGGGGATCTTATTTTACTTTTGTATTTTTTGATTAGTAATAGCATTTCAAGAAATTGTTGTTTCTTCATGCACGCTTTATCTTCTTTTTAGCATCCAAAAAGTGCCTAAAGAGAATGCAAAGCATAAGGCAAATGTTTACATAATCATAAAACACCCTTGATATCCTTCATAGGGATAGGCAGTGGTTCTTTCCAGCTTGTCCCTTGTGCTTTTCTTACCTTTCTTTTCATCTTGTCATCAGTAAACATTGCACAGGAAAAGAGCATTGGAAGTATTGAGGACTCAACATGGGATGTTTCTAATTTTAGTAGAGAATGGAGTGTGTAAAATAGCTATTTTCTGCCAAACGATAGATACTGTTTTGTTATTGTGATTCTTGCATTGGTTATAGCAGAAATTGTCGATTCGCTATAGGTATTTTCGAGGCACATATTTTGTTATTTCTAAGTACTACCCATTTTGTCTCATAAACGGTTGTGTACTTCCTATAATTTCAGCATTTTGTTTTGATTTGCAGTGTCGGAAGTGGCATTGTTGTGGTTTTGATTGCCATATGTGCTCGATTGTTTGATTGTATGCTTCCTAAACAAGATGCTTGGCGGCCTATTGTTTCTGGGTTGAAACGCAAAGGAGATGGATCGTGGAAGCTTTTCTATTTGCAGGTTGTCTTTTTTTCACAATGCTATTTTCTTGTATTTACCATGTAGGTTGCTTGCTTTTTATTGTTATATAATGTGTTAACCCTTTAAGATTACAGGTATTTTTGGTCTTGCTATCGTCTGGCATGGTCTGGATATCGACCACTCATAGAGCACAAAAACGACAACTTTTGGTGTTTCATCAACTTATAAATTGGTCATTGGCAGGTATCTCCCTTCCCTTCTCCAAGCAGTCTTCTGGTTCTATGACATTGTATATGCCAATCGATGTGTCTTATGTCCGAAAATATGAAGTGTTAAAAGAATCTCAAATGGTTATCTTTGATAAATTGTCAACGCAGAAATGACTTAATAAACTAGTTTTGCTCAGTTAGTTGTAGATTCATACATTACAATTTGGGAAAGCTGATCACAACTGCAGATAAAATACAAATCAGCTACTAGGCTGCTTTTGTATTCAACAGTATTGCCATATATCCTATATGTATGATAATAGCTGAAGTAGAAAATTTGATCTGTATAAATGCATGCAAGATTGATAAAAAAAAACCTCAAACTAATAACATAAGCAAACAAATCTGTTTCTTTTCTCAAAATGCTTTGGTTGTTCAAGCATGGAGTGGATATAAATAGAATAGTATACAGGAGAAAAGAAAGAGATGGAAAGGCTATAATTAAAGGAATGCTGAAACTCTCTTCACGACCTTACATCACCCCAATCTAATAGGCATCTACAAAGAGAATTATTATCTCACCAATGCATAAAAATACAGGCTATCATACACTTATGTTACATGCCAAGGTGAGGGAAAGTGTCTATTTTACTTATAAAAGCTAACATTTTTCTGATTTCCAGTGACACAATGCATGCAGGTTTATTCATATTGGTTCCTGAGTTTCAGTGACACTTGTGGGAGTTATGCACATCTCCCTTATTTTTGTTGGTATGTGTATGTACATCGATGAATGGTTCATGGTGGAGCACATTTCATGCTCACATGATACCTGCTGCCTAATTCTTTGTGCATGTGTTATGTCCATTATGTGCTTTGCTCTTTGATTTCAAAATTGGTATTGGAGGTGCGTGGTCTTTGAGAGTTATCAAAGATTTGTTTGAGACAAAAAAATCAAAGCTGAAGGAAAACTAAAGTTTCTTCACTATCATTGTCCTTTAATTTAAGCGAGTCCATCAACATCAAATGAGGAAGCTGCATGAATGCCCAAGCTCTCATTCACACCATAATGATGCCTGTTTTCCCACAAGCCACACTTACAAGGTAGTAGGTAAGAAACAGTGAATAACTTAGGCGTTGGCGTCTGAAGACATTGGAGAATCAAGTTTTCTTTCATATATAAGGAAGATAGTTAGCGTTTATTTTACTTACAAAAGCTAACATGTTTCTGTTTTGTCAGTGACATAATGCATGTGGGTTTATTCATATTGGTTCCTAATTTAAATTGACACCCATTACAATTTCATTGCATGCAAACATGCAAGTAAAATTGTGAAACTTTACCAAAGTCAAGTACGTAAGGCACGCTAGAGTAGCTTGTAGAATCACTTGAAAACTAATAATCATGAGTGTTAAGAGATTGGTAGCAGCAGTTCTTAGCTCCATGTGTGCACATTGATCCTAGGTCATGTTGTCCAGATATGGTATCCTAGCTAACATAACAGCTTTGGGAAATATGAACTCTTATGATACATTTGACAGGTTTAATGATCCTAACTTGTGGGAGTTATGGACATCTCCCTTATTTGTGTTGGTACTTGTTTGTACATAGGTGGTGGAGGTACATTGTTAACTGGTTCATGGTAGGGCATATTTCATTGAAATATCCCTTATTGGGATCTTACCACAAAAAATGACAACACAGAAAATTGCAGCAATATACTAAATTTGATTTTTGCAGATTTTACACAGAAAAGTACAGCTAGGGCAGCGAACAGAAAAATGTGAATAACTCTTAAAATACCCGTCCAAAATACTTGAAATTTTAACTGGAACAAGATAATAATATGTAGAACACAAGGGAAATATTTTTGGAATTTTTCAGATAACAGAATGCTGCCAGAAATTTACAGCATGCCTAGAATAGCCGGAAAACTTCGAAAATTAATATCTTTTCGAATACAAATGCAATAAGGATGAAACTTTGGAAATAATATATATAAAAATAGTAGATAACTCTCCAACCTTCAGATCTGAAAAAGGACTGTTGGAAACCCTAGAAATTAGGGCTGCAAATTCCCAAACAAGTCGCCCCCCTTGGAAAACAGCCAAACCCTTGTAAAAACTTTGTGGATGATGCCGAATCCTTCTTCTATGGCTGCCGTAGGTCTGATCCGAAAACCAGCTGAAAATCTCCACCCAAACTCACCAAAAACCTTCAAAACCCTATCTCTGAAAACCCTAAAAATACCTCTGTAAAACAACCCTGAAATCAGCTTCAAATGACAAGCTAGGGTAGATCTCTCACTACCGAAGAATGCCCTGCTAGCTAGGGATGGATCTCTCACCACCGAAGCTAGGGTTCCCGTGGGATCTTACTCCACAAGCTAAAAAGTTGCAAACAACAGTTGCACATGAAAGAAATATAAGTGTATGCATGAGTTATTATTCTTTCACCCCTCTTCTCCTTTTATAACCTTTTCCATGTCAAAGAAACCCTAAAACCCCCAAGGCTCACTTTTTCATAAAGAGGGCCCAATTAAAAATAACTTAAAGTTGCTTTTTCCCTTCCTAGGCGCCTTGGCCTATAAAGTGACCCCAATGAAGAAATATAACATTAAATGCAATACATATCCCCTCAAGTCGCCAAAAGGTACTTTAAGTGGCCCCAACGAAGAAACATAACATTAAATGCCAAAAGTGTCCACTTAAGTGATCCCAACGACAAAATAGAACACAAAGGGCCCATTAAACCCTCCCAACGACCAAAATATAACAAAAACATAGTAGGAAATCAGACAACCATCCCCAATAACCTCCAAAGTCGTTAGTCCCTTGGGAATGACCAGGGCTAAGACCAAAATAGGGCCGTTAGGCCAACTGCTCGGAATTGGGGACATTACAATCCTCCCCTCCCCGAAAAATGCTTGACCCCAAGCATTATCCTCCTATGCTGTAGAAACTGAATACCACAAAGTAAGTGCCTCCATCTTACCCTGCAGTCAACCAAAGATCGGTGCGATCCTAAGTGACCAAAACACCACATATAATCATCATGCTCTCCATGCAGTGTAGACAACAATGCTGTCCCTGAAGTAGAATAATACCCACATCGACTCCCTACTGGTAGCCATACTGAAACTGTCAATCTGTCCAATCCCTGCCATTGCAAAACTGTCATCATGTGATCACTCACTGCATCTCCTGTCGACTCCATCCCTTGGCTAGCTAGCACATGCTCGTCATCCTCATAAGCAGTAAGACATGTAGGAGTGTTATCCCCTATCAACTCCAGAAATAAGGAACATGCATACTCTGATTCGTCACCATGACAAACTACACATCCTCGCACAAAGTTGAGGATATCCTCCCTCAACCCATGCCATCTGACCCTTTCCCATATGAAGTTGAAGGTCTCATCAAAGCTCAAGTGTCCAGACATGGAAGAATAATGCACATGTCGCAGTATCTCCATCCTCAACCATGAATCCGACACGAGGTACAATCTGTCCTGATAGAAGATCATCTCATCCTCCAATCTGTAGTTGTCATCCTGTATGTGACCATCCAGAATCTCACAAGTGTGTCGGTTCTTGGATTACTCAACAAGCAAATGAGATCTCTAGTCTACCGAAACCTCAGACAACCAACATAATGATAAACTCGGATGATCTAAACCTGTAATCCCGATCTCTGCAACTGCCTTATGTGCAACACTATTGGTCACACCCACATCCATCATACTCCACATCGATCCGCAATAATAAAACCCCTCATTATGCCGAAAAGTCCTCTCCATCCCCTCAGCTGCAACCACCCTAGGTGCTCCTGTCGATAATCCCCTCAAAGTCACATTCCTGCCTTTGGACTTAAACTTCAGCTGCATCGTCTGGAAGTTAGTCCGAAACTCACCAAGAGAGTGAAGCCACTGCACTCCCAACACTACGTGGGTCACTCCCATACCAACAATGTGGAAATCATCAGTAACTGTGTAGTTACCCATGGTGATGCTCAATTGTGGAACTTTCCTTGTGCATCTCATATACTCCCCATTGGCTACAACAATGTTGAAGCCCTCAAAGTCCCTCGTCTGCAAACCTTGTCTCTCCACCAATGATGCATCAATAAAGTTGTGGGTAGCCCCACTGTCAATGAGTACCGCAACTCGCTGACCCTGCATAACTCATCTAATCCTAAATGCCTTGTACGTCGGAGTACTAGACAATGTGGCTATAATCTCCCGAGGGAAAGTCTCCTCCTCCTGCTCTGCATCAGCACTATCCATCGCAACTCCATCCCCATCATCCATCTCGTGAGTCTCCAACCCCTCACCTCTGTCATCCTCACTCTCCTCGAAGACCTCAATGAATTGGGCCTTCCCTCTACCTCTGCAATCATGTCCTGGGACCCAAGGTGTGCGGCAATCGAAACAAAGTTTCTTTCGCCTCAACTCATCTCTGTCCTCTCGGGAAATGAATGGCTTCTTAGCCACCTCCTGCCTCGGTGGAGGCTCCCTCTGCTGAAGTTCGTCTGATCCAGATGGAGGTTCTCTTTGCTGAACGCGAGGTGGAACCGTCGACTTTGGAGTGGATAACTCCCAAGTCTCGAGATCTCCTAATAGCCTCATGCAAGGTAGAAGGCTCAAATGCCTTCACAAATCCTGCTAAGGCGTCAGTCAACCCTGCCATGAAGAGTGAAGTCAACCTCATCTTTGAAACATCAGATACCATAACTGATAACCTTTGAAAATCTGCAATGTACTGATCCAGAGAACCTGTCTGCCTCAAGTGAGTCAATTCCCTGAAGTACCTATCTGGATCCCTCTTGTCGAACCTGCTCATCAATCTCTGTGTAAAATCTGCATACGTAGTGATATGCATGTGCCCATGTGTGATCAATCCATGATGCCACCAATCGTGGGCATCTCCCTCAAGGTGTAGGATAGCAAACTTAATTGCATCTTCTTCGCGCATGGGATTTAAGTCGAAGTAAGTCTTCAACTTCTGAATCCAAGACTGGGCGGTACACTTCTTTGAGCCATCGAAGTGCGGAATAGAGATTTGACCCAATCTCCTCTGAAACTCGGGTACCTGTGGTGGGTAATCTCTCCTAGGCTTGCTCCCGATCTTCATTTTGCAATATTCCTGAAATGGCATGTTGTCCCGGAAACCCTCACTCAATGTCCGGTACTTCTCCCAGCAAGATTCTTCATCCACCATGTCTGCGGGCTGTCGTGTCTGCGAAGCTTCTGGATCCTTCAAGAAGGAAGGCTCGTGGAGTCCCAAGGGCCTGGTAGAAGCATGAGGGGACCCTTGTCCCGAATGTCCACTCTCACCTCTATTACCGTGCTGTCCCATAGTGCTAGCTTCTCCTTTCTCCGCATGAGCCTCGATCCTACCCTGTGCTAACCTCTCAGTGAGCTGGCTCAAATACAGGTTGGTAGTCTCCTGTTGCTTCACCATATTGGTGAACAGTCGTTTCATCAGATCTACTCCCAACTCTTCACTGTCTCTGTCTCTTGTCTCCCATCTTTCAACCCCAACAGGCTGGAGAAACAACAGCGCTGATACCACTGAAATATCCCTTGTTGGGATCTTACAAAAAATTGACAAAATACAGAAATTTGCAGCAAATACTAAATCTGATTTTTTTCTAGATTTTATGCAGAAAAAGTACAGCTAGGGCAGGGAACAGAAAAAATGTGAATAACTCCCAAATTATCCGTCTCGAAATCACTTGAAATTTTAACTGGAACAAGATAATAATATGTAGAACACAAGGAAAATATTTTTGGGATTTTTCAGATCAATATAACGCTGCCAGAAATTTACAGCGTGTCTAAAATAGCCGAAAACTTCTAAAATAAGCCAAATGGCTGAAATTTTGGATCTTGGGCCACAAAAATATGAAGAATATATTCCAAAATTAGTTTTCGCACAGCAAACAAAACCCTATGCAATGAATACATTTAGGGCATGCGCCAAACTTCTAAAATTCATATCTTTCCGATTACAAGTGCAAAAAATAAAACTTGGGATATATATAAATATAGTAGATGACCTTCCAACCTTCAGATCTGAAAACGGCCTGCAGGAAACCCTAGAAATTAGGGCTGCAATCTCCCAAACAAGTCGCCCTCCTTGGTAAACAGACCAAAACCCTTGTGAAAAGTTCTGTAGATGATGCCAAATCCTTCTTCTATTGCTGCCGTAGGTCTGATCCGAAAACCAGCTGAAAAATCTCCACCAAACTCACCAAAAATCCTTCAAACCCTAATCTCTGAAAATGCTGAAAATACCTCTGTAAAATCAGCCCTGAAATCTGCTTCAAATGACAAGCTAGGGTAGATCTTTCACTACCGAAGAATGCCCTGCTAGCTAGGGATGGATCTTCCACCACCGAAGCTAGGGTTCCTGTGGGATCTTACTCCACAAGCTAAAAAGTTGCAAACAGCAGTTGCACCATGAAAAGAAAATATAAGTGTATGCATGAATGATTATCCTTTCACCCCTCACCTCCTTTTATAACCTTTTCCATGTCAAAGAAACCCTAAAACCCTCAAGGCGCACCTTTCCCATAAAGAGGGCCTTATTAATAAATATTTTAAAGTTACTTTTTCCTCCTAGGCGCCTTGGCCCATAAAGTGCGCCCCAACAAAGAAATATAACATTAAATGCAATACATATCCCCTCAAGTCGCCAAAAAGGTACTTTAAGTGGCCCCAACGAAGAAACATAACATTAAATGCCAAAAGTGTCCAAGTTAACGACAAAATAGAACACAAAGGGCCAATCCCAACGACCAAAATATAACAAAAACATAGTAGGAAATCAGACAACCATCCCCAATAACCTCCAAAGTCGTTAGTCCCTTGGGAATGACCAGGGCTAAGACCAAAATAGGGCCGTTAGGCCAACTGCTCGGAATTGGGGACATTACAATCCTCCCCTCCCGAAAAATGCTTGACCCCAAGCATTATCCTCCTATGCTGTAGAAACTGAATACCACAAAGTAAGTGCCTCCATCTTACCCTGCAGTCAACCAAAGATCGGTGCGATCCTAAGTGACCAAAACACCACATATAATCATCATGCTCTCCATGCAGTGTAGACAACAATGCTGTCCCTGAAGTAGAATAATACCCACATCGACTCTCTACTGGTACCCATACTGAAACTGTCAATCTGTCCAATCCCTGCCACTGCAAAACTGTCATCATGTGATCACTCACTGCATCTCCTGTCGACTCCGTCCCTCGGCTAGCTAGCACATGCTCGTCATCCTCATAAGCAGTAAGACATGTAGGAGTGTTATCCCCTATCAACTCCAGAAATAAGGAACATGCATACTCTGATTCGTCACCATGACAAACTACACATCCTCGCACAAAGTTGAGGATATCCTCCCTCAACCCATGCCATCTGACCCTTTCCCATATGAAGTTGAAGGTCTCATCAAAGCTCAAGTGTCCAGACATGGAAGAATAATGCACATGTCGCAATATCTCCATCCTCAACCATGAATCCGACACGAGGTACAATCTGTCCTGATAGAAGATCATCTCATCCTCCAATCTGTAGTTGTCATCCTGTATGTGACCATCCAGAATCTCACAAGTGTGTCGGTTCTTGGATTACTCAACAAGCAAATGAGATCTCTAGTCTACCGAAACCTCAGACAACCAACATAATGATAAACTCGGATGATCTAAACCTGTAATCCCGATCTCTGCAACTGCCTTATGTGCAACACTATTGGTCACACCCACATCCATCATACTCCACATCGATCCGCAATAATAAAACCCCTCATTATGCCGAAAAGTCCTCTCCATCCCCTCAGCTGCAACCACCCTAGGTGCTCCTGTCGATAATCCCCTCAAAGTCACATTCCTGCCTTTGGACTTAAACTTCAGCTCCATCGTCTGGAAGTTAGTCCGAAACTCACCAAGAGAGTGAAGCCACTGCACTCCCAACACTACGTGGGTCACTCCCATACCAACAATGTGGAAATCATCAGTAACTGTGTAGTTACCCATGGTGATGCTCAATTGTGGAACTTTCCTTGTGCATCTCATATACTCCCCATTGGCTACAACAATGTTGAAGCCCTCAAAGTCCCTCGTCTGCAAACCTTGTCTCTCCACCAATGATGCATCAATAAAGTTGTGGGTAGCCCCACTGTCAATGAGTACCGCAACTCGCTGACCCTGCATAACTCATCTAATCCTAAATGCCTTGTACGTCGGAGTACTAGACAATGTGGCTATAATCTCCCGAGGGAAAGTCTCCTCCTCCTGCTCTGCATCAGCACTATCCATCGCAACTCCATCCCCATCATCCATCTCGTGAGTCTCCAACTCCTCACCTCTGTCATCCTCACTCTCCTCGAAGACCTCAATGAATTGGGCCTTCCCTCTACCTCTGCAATCATGTCCTGGGACCCAAGGTGTGCGGCAATCGAAACAAAGTTTCTTTCGCCTCAACTCATCTCTGTCCTCTCGGGAAATGAATGGCTTCTTAGCCACCTCCTGCCTCGGTGGAGGCTCCCTCTGCTGAAGTTCGTCTGATCCAGATGGAGGTTCTCTTTGCTGAACGCGAGGTGGAACCCTCGACTTTGGAGTGGATAACTCCAAGTCTCGAGATCTCCTAATAGCCTCATGCAAGGTAGAAGGCTCAAATGCTTTCACAAATCCTGCTAAGGCGCCAGTCAACCCTGCCGTGAAGAGTGAAGTCAACCTCATCTCTGAAACATCAGATACCATAACTGATAACCTCTGAAAATCTGCAATGTACTGATCCAGAGAACCTGTCTGCCTCAAGTGAGTCAATTCCCTGAAGTACCTATTTGGATCCCTCTTGTCGAACCTGCTCATCAATCTCTGTGTAAAATCTGCATACGTAGTGATATGCATGTGCCCATGTGTGATCAATCCATGATGCCACCAATCGTGGGCATCTCCATCAAGGTGTAGGATAGCAAACTTAATTGCATCTTCTTCGCGCATGGGATTTAAGTCGAAGTAAGTCTTCAACTTCTGAATCCAAGACTGGGCGGTACACTTCTTTGAGCCATCGAAGTGCGGAATAGAGATTTGACCCAATCTCCTCTGAAACTCGGGTACCTGTGGTGGGTAATCTCTCCTAGGCTTGCTCCCGATCTTCATTTTGCAATATTCCTGAAATGGCATGTTGTCCCGGAAACCCTCACTCAATGTCCGGTACTTCTCCCAGCAAGATTCTTCATCCACCATGTCTGCGGGCTGTCGTGTCTGCGAAGCTTCTGGATCCTTCAAGAAGGAAGGCTCGTGGAGTCCCAAGGGCCTGGTAGAAGCATGAGGGAACCCTTGTCCCGAATGCCCACTCTCACCTCTATTACCGTGTTGTCCCATAGTGCTAGCTTCTCCTTTCTCCGCATGAGCCTCGATCCTACCCTGTGCTAACCTCTCAGTGAGCTGGCTCAAATACAGGTTGGTAGTCTCCTGTTGCTTCACCATATTGGTGAACAGTCGTTTCATCAGATCTACTCCCAACTCTTCACTGTCTCTGTCTCTTGTCTCCCATCTTTCAACCCCAACAGGCTGGAGAAACAACAGCGCTGATACCACTGAAATATCCCTTGTTGGGATCTTACAAAAAATTGACAAAATACAGAAATTTGCAGCAAATACTAAATCTGATTTTTTTCTGATTTTATGCAGAAAATTACAGCTAGGGCAGCGAACAGTAAAATATGAATAACTCCCAAATTATCCGCTCAAATCACTTGAAATTTTAAAGGCAGAACTAGATAATAATATAAAGAACACAAGGGAAATATTTTTGGAATTTTTCAGTCAATATAACGCTGCCAGAAATTTACAGCGTGTCTAAAATAGCCGAAAACTTCTAAAATTAATATATTTTGCTAAAGAAGTCCAAATGAGCTGAAATTTTGGGTTTTGGGCCACAAAAATATGAAGAATAATATTCCAAAATTAGTTTTCGCACAGCAAACATGAAACCCTAATTTTGCCCTAAAAAGTAGGTCGCCCAACACATTTAGGGCATCAATTCAGCTCCAAACTTCTAAAATTCATATCTTTCCGATTACAAGTGCAAAAAACATGAAACTTAGGAAATAACATATATAAATATAGTAGATGACCTTCCAACCTTTAGATTTGAAAACGGCCAAGTGGAAACCCTAAAAATTAGGGCTGCAATCTCCCAAACAAGGTCGCCCTCCTTGGTAGATGACCAAAACCCTTGTGAAAAGTTCTGTAGATGATGCCAAACCCTTCCTTTATTGCTGCCGTAGGTCTGATCCGAAAACCAGCTGAAAATCTCCACCCAAACTCACCAAAACCTTCAAAACCCTATCTCTGAAAACCCTGAAAAATACCTCTGTAAAACAGCCCTGAAATCAGCTTCAAATGACAAGCTAGGGTAGATCTCTCACTACCGAAGAATGCCCTGCTAGTTAGGGATGGATCTCTCACCACCGAAGCTAGGGTTCCCGTGGGATCTTACTCCACAAGCTAAAAAGTTGCAAACAACAGTTGCACATGAAAGAAATATAAGTGTATGCATGAGTGATTATTCTTTCACCCCTCTTCTCCTTTTATAACCTTTTCCATGTCAAAGAAACCCTAAAACCCCCAAGGCGCACTTTTTCATAAAGAGGGCCCAATTAAAAATAACTTAAAGTTGCTTTTTCCCTTCCTAGGCGCCTTGGCCCATAAAGTGACCCAAATGAAGAAATATAACATTAAATGCAATACATATCCCCTCAAGTCACCAAAAGGTACTTTAAGTGGCCCCAACGAAGAAACATAACATTAAATGCCAAAAGTGTCCACTTAAGTGATCCCAACGACAAAATAGAACACAAAGGGCCCATTAAACCCTCCCAACGACCAAAATATAACAAAAACATAGTAGGAAATCAGACAACCATCACCAATAACCTCCAAAGTCGTTAGTCCCTTGGGAATGACCAGGGCTAAGACCAAAATAGGGCCGTTAGGCCAACTGCTCGGAATTGGGGGACATTACATTCATGCTCACATGATACATGCTGCCTAATTCAGTGTGTGTGTTGTGTGTGTTGGTGCGTGTGTGCGCATGTGTGCATTTCAGAGTTATCAAAGATTTGTTTGAGACAAAAATAGTCAAAGCCGTAAGAAAACCAAATTTCTGCATTATCATTGTCCTTGAACTTAGAGCAAGCCCATCAACATCAAACCGCCCATTCAAGCCATCACGACGCCTTTTTCCCGCAAGCCATACTTACAAGGGTAAGAACAGTAAATAATTTAAGTGTTGGCATCTGAAGAATGTTGGAGAAATCAAAAGTTTGCTTGCACATCCAAGGAAGATAGCGAGTGTCTATTTTCCTTATAAAAGCTAACATGTTACTCTCTTTTCAGTGCCAAAATGCATGCGGGTCTATTCATAGTCGTTCCTAATCCAAATCGACACCCTTACAACTTCATTTCAATTAAACCATGCGAGTCAATTTGTGAACTTTACCAAAAGTCAAGTACACAAGGCATGCTAGAGTACTTGTAGAATCACTTAATAACTAATATTCATGAGTGTTAGAGAGTGGGTAGCAGGCAGTTCTTAGCTCACGTGTACATATTCATCCTAAGTCATGTTGTCTAGGTATGGTATCCTAGTTAACATAACACCTTTGGAAAATATGAACTCTTATGATCCGAGTTGACGGGGTTTAATGATCCTGACTTGTGGGAAGTATGGACATTTCCGCTTATTTGTGTTGGTATTGGTGAGAACAATTCATCCTCACATGATACAAATTGCCTAATTCATAGTGTGTGTGTTATGTCCATTATGTGCTTTTTTTTTCCCTTTGATTTTACAATTGATATTGTAGGTGCATGAACTTTGAGAGTTATCAAACTTCTTTTGAAACAAAAAATTCAAAGCTGAAGGAAAACCAAAGGTTTTTCATCATCATTGCCCTTGAACTTAAGCAAGCCCATCAACATCAAATGCTAGAGTAGCTTGTAGAATCACTTAATAACTAATATTCGTGAGTGTTAGAGATTGGTAGCAGCAGTTCTTAGCTCCACGTGTACATATTCATCCTAAGTCATGTTGTCTAGGTATGGTATCCTAGTCAACATAACACCTTTGGAAAATTGAACTCTTATGATCCATTTGACGGGTTTAATGATCCTGACTTGTGGGAAGTATGGACATTTCGCTTATTTGTGTTGGTATTGGTGGAGAACAATTCATCCTCACATGATACAAATTGCCTAATTCATAGTGTGTGTGTTATGTCCATTATGTGCTTTTTCCCTTTGATTTTACAATTGATATTGTAGGTGCATGAACTTTGAGAGTTATCAAAACATTCTTTTGAAACAAAAAATTCAAAGCTGAAGGAAAACCAAAGGTTTTCATCATCATTGCCCTTGAACTTAAGCAAGCCCAGCAACATCAAATGAGGAAGCTGCATAAATGCCCAATCTCTCATCTAGGCCATCACAATTCCCATTTTCCCACAAGCCACACTTACAAGTTGGTAGGTAAGAAATTGTGAATAATTTAGGTGGTGGCATTTGAAAGAAAGAAAGAAATTATGTTTAATGTCCACAAATGCCAAAGTAAGGTCAATGGTACTGAAGGATACAACCATTAGCATAGAAAGTTCTAGGAAGAGAGAATCCTAGAAGCGAATTGACAAAGAAAAGTACAAAGACAAAATAGCAGCGTGCCACTAACACAAGTGGCAAAGAAACCACTACCCAAGGGTGTCTCATGTGCAAACGGACCTGCCCAAAACCAGCCTTGAAAAAGAAGCTAAAAAATGAGCTATGAAGGAAGAACTTGTGTTTTTCATGCAAGGATCCATGGACCCCAGGAGAACTTGTGTTTTTCATGCAAGGATCCATGGACCCCAAGACATCATTGCTTGGGAAAAGGTACGATTCATTATATTGAAGTAATTTCAGATTGTGATGATGATGATTGCAATGTGAATGACACTAGGCATGATGAGATATTGGAAAAGGAACCGGAAGAAGTAACTAGCACTCTTGCCACCTTGATGGGGGCACCTAGTTACAACTCTTTCATTATCTGGAAGTGGGTGATTTACTTGGGCACAAGGTCACAATTTTGATTGATGTGGGAGCTACTCATAATTTCATAAATGCATGCTTGGCTTCAAATCTGAAATTAATTGTTGAGGACTTCAAAGGCTTCATCATTAGGATAACAGATGGGTACTCCATGCCTTGCACAAAAAGGTGTACTCAACTCCACATCACTATGGGAACACATGAGGTATGTGCTGATTTTTTTGTGATTAATATGGCTGAATTTGACATCATTTTGGGAGTCCAATGGTTGTGCTTGTTGGGAGAGTTAACTCTCAACTATCAAAACATGGAAATGAGTTTCATGTACCAAGGTAGAAAAGTCTCATTACAAGGTATACTTCCTAGCACTTCCCAAATTAATTATTTAATAGAAGAGAGCATTTCATGTGAGTCATATTTTTGTTCATTGTCAAAAGTCACAGCAGATTGGAAAGCATTAATCTCTAAGTATGCAAGGAGTAAGTTTGGCTAGTGATGTCTTTGAAGGGGTAATAGATGATGGAAGGTTATAAGGTAAAGGATGGGCTGATTCTATACAAAAACCAGGTCTATATAGTGCCGGGAATCTAAGGTGAAAAGCAATATTTTGAGGGGATGCTCGTGAAGATTCTTCAGTTGGTCATCCGGGTTATTTTTAAGACCTACAAATACATAAGAGAAAGGTTCTATTGGAAGGGGCTCAAAGGGGAAGTGAAGTATTCAATACATCCGGGAGTGCCTTACTTGTCAACAAAACAAGGCGGAGCACACATTTCCAGCTGGTTTTCTTCAACTACTTCCTATTCCCAGTCAAAAATGGTAAGTGTCTCTATGGATTTCATTATGAGGCTGCCCATGGTCCAAGGTAAGAATTGTTTGTGTGTTGTTGTAGATAGACTCACTAAATATGCTCATTTTTGTCCTCTTCCGGCTAAGTATAATGCTCCTATAGTAGCTGATGTATTTTTTCAAATAAGTATTTAGACTTCGTGGGCTGCCCAAGGAAATAATAAGTGATCGGGATCTTTGAGCTTACGACTCTCAAAGGCAATGGGATGCCCCTTTTACATAAAAACAACCCATATACCCTCACTTGAAGTGTCGCATTCCGACATTAGAAGGAATGAAAAAATCTAGGACAGCACGTACCAGACATGAACTCATCACCTCCTTGAGTTATCAATGTGGTTTGGGTTGTTTTGGACCAGCTGTCAAATTTGTCATCACCTCCTTGAGTTTATCAAATGTGGTTTGGGTTGTTTTGGACCAGCTGTCAAATTTGTCAATGGGTCAACAAGCTGATAGACCCCCTTGACGAATTTTCTATAGTAGCTGAAACCAAAAAATCCCTCAAATGTCTCATAGTTGTAGGTGGTGGCCAATCTAAGATGGCATGGATCTTCTGTTGATCAACATTAACCCCTTGGGTGTTTATCACATGGCCCAAATATAAAATTTCAGACATTACCAAATTTACACGTATATTCTTTTGCACAAAACGTATGTTGCTTCAAAATTCCCAACGCTATATCCAAGTGTTGAAGATGTTCTTCCCAAATTCTACTATATACCAAGATGTAATCAAAAAAGACCAAGACAAACTTCCTCAAGTATTTGCTAAAAACAATGATTGAAAAGTTAATGGGTGCGTTAGTTAACCCAAATGGCATAACCAAAAACTTGAAATGCCCAAAGTGACATCTAAAAGTTGTCTTTGAACATCTTCCTCTCTTACCTGAATTTGGTGATATCCGGTCCTCAAGTCAATCTTTGAATGGTAGATAGCTCCATGTAGCTCACCTGAATTTGGTGATATCCGGTCCTCAAGTCAATCTTTGAATGGTAGATAGCTCCATGTAGCTCATCAATTAGCTCATCAATCCTATGTATGGGGAGCCTATTTTTGATGGTCTTCTTGTTCAAAAGGCAGTAGTCAATGCACATCCTCATGGTTCCATCTTCTTCACTAGGACAACTGAAGCGAAAGGACTAGAACTAGGCCTAATATGTCCCATTTCCAATACTTCTTTGATGGCCTTTTGAATCTCCTCCTTGTAAGCTCTAGGATAGTGGTAGGGAGAAGTCATTACTACTTTAGTGTCAGGTTCCAACTCAATAATATGCTGAAAACCTCTATTTGAGGGTAATCCATGAGGAATAACATTGAAAACCTTAGCATGTTTATCATCTATAGGTTTAATATCCTTGTGATATTGTTGTTCAAAAATCTGAGTTGTAGAACTCGCAAAACATTTTTGTTGCCCAAGCGACCTACCCACTATTGAAAACTCTTTCCAATCTCTTAGTTGAGACCACCATAAGAGCTCCATTGGACATTTCACGCAGAACTATTTCCTTGCCAACTGATTTAAACTTCAGCTCCATGGTTTGGTAATTTTGGGTGAATTCTCCTAGAGAATGCAGCCATTGCACCCCAAGTACTATGTCAATCTCACCAATACCGACTACATAGAAATCATCTTCAATTGTGTGCCTTCCCAAGGTGATATTCAGCTGCTGAATTTTCTTGGTGCATAGGATGGTGAAGCCATCCACCACCAGCACATTGAAGCCTTTAAAGTCTTCTTTCTATTTTTGGCCCCATCCTAGACACCAATCCTTCATCAATAAAGGACTAGTTGTTCCACTATCAATCAGCACAGTTACCCTCTTTCCTTGCAACACTCCTCTCACTCTAAAAGGGTGATATATAGGAGTACCTGATAATGTGGCAAGGGTGTCATCCACAGTATCAACCTCATCTCTTTTATCTGTTTCGTGCTCTTGTGCTTCCCCTTCGGTTCAGCTTCTTATGATTCTGATTCTCCATCAGAAATTACTTCTATGTAGTGGACTTGTCCTTTGCCAAGACAATGGTGACCCAGTGTACATAGATCCTTGCATGTGAAGTAAAACTTCTTCCTCAACTCATTCCTAGTTTCCATTTCTTTGCTCGCTTTTGGCAGCTCTTTTTGTTGGAAACCCCCTTGCTGATATAGCTTCCTTTGTTGTCCATCTGGTGCAAACGTTGTCCTTGGCTGCCTAAAGGATGTGGTTCTTTGTTGTCCTATTGGTGGAAATTTTCCTTTTGGCACTGCTGTCTCAAGATCTAATGCCTTCTTAATAGCTTCCTGAAGAAAGACGGGATTAAAAGCTTTGATTAAACCCTTGAGTGGATCGGCCAACCCTTCAACAAACAGAACCACTAATCTCCTCTCGGTTACAGCCAAAACCATTACCGACAACTTCTGAAATTCAACCACATAATGTATTGTGTTGCTTCAGTGAAATATCCCTTATTGGGATCTTACCACAAAAAATGACAAAACACAGAAATTTGCAGCAAAATACTAAATCTGATTTTTGCAGATTTTATACAGAAAAAGTACAGCTAGGGCAGCGAACAGAAAAATGTGAATAACTCTTAAAATATCCGTCCAAAATACTTGAAATTTTAACTGGAACAAGATAATAATATGTAGAACACAAGGGAAATATTTTTGGAATTTTTCAGATAACAGAATGCTGCCAGAAATTTACAGCATGAACCTAAAATAGCCGGAAAACTTCGAAAATTAATATCTTTTCGAATACAAATGCAATGAAGGATGAAACTTTGGAAATAATATATATAAAAATAGTAGATAACTCTCCAACCTTCAGATCTGAAAAAGGACTGTTGGAAACCCTAGAAATTAGGGCTGCAAATTCCCAAACAAGTCGCCCCCCTTGGAAAACAGCCAAAACCCTTGTGAAAACCTTTGTGGATGATGCCGAATCCTTCTTCTATGGCTGCCGTAGGTCTGATCCGAAAACCAGCTGAAAAATCTCCACCAAACTCCCAAAAATCCTCAAACCCTAATTCTGAAAATGCTGAAAATACCTCTGTAAAACCAGCCCTGAAATCTGCTCCAAATGACAAGCTAGGGTAGATCTTTCACTACCGAAGAATGCCCTGCTAGCTAGGGTTGGATCTTCCACCACCGAAGCTAGGGTTCCCGTGGGATCTTACTCCACAAGCTAAAAGTTGCAAACAGCAGTTGCACATGACAAGAGAATAAGTGTATGCATGAATGACTATCCTTTCACCCCTCACCTCCTTTTATAACCTTTTCATGCCAAAGAAACCCTAAATCACTCAAGGCGCACCTTTCCCAAAAAGAGGGCCTTATTAATAAATATTTTAATGTTACTTTTTCCTCCTAGGCGCCTTGGCCCAAAAAGGCGCCCCAACAAAGAAATATAACATTAAATGTAATACATATCCCTCAAGTCACCAAAAAGGTACTTTAAGTGGCCCCAACGAAGAAACATAACATTAAATGCCAGAAGTGTCCACTTAAGTGATCCCAACGACCAAAATATAACAAAAACCTAGTAGGAAATCAGACAACCATCCCCAATAACCTCCAAAGTCGTTAGTCCCTTGGGAATGACCAGGGCTAAGACCAAAATAGGGCCGTTAGGCCAACTGCTCGGAATTGGGGACATTACAATCCTCCCCTCCCGAAAAATGCTTGACCCCAAGCATTATCCTCATGTGCTGTAGAAACTGAATACCACAAAGTAAGTGCCTCCATCTCAGCCTGCAGTCAATCAAAGATCGGTGTGATCCTAAGTGACCAAAACACCACATATAGTCATCATGCTCTCCATGCAGTGTAGACAACAATGTTGTCCCTGAAGTAGAAAATTGCCCACCTCGACTCTCTACTGGTACCCATACTGAAACTGTCAATCTATCCAATCCCTGCCACTGCAAAACTGTCATCATGTGATCACCCACTGTATCTCCTGTCGACTCCGTCCCTCGGCTAGCTAGCACATGCTCGTCACCCTCACAAGCAGTAAAACATATAGGAGTGTTATCCCCTATCAACTCCAGAAATAAGGAACATGCATACTCCGATTTGTCACCATGACAAACTACACATCCTTGCACAAAGTTGAGGATATCCTCCCTCAACCCATGCCATCTGACCCTCTCCCATATGAAGTTGAAGGTCTCATCAAAGCTCAAGTGTCCAGACATGGAAGAATAATGCACATGTCGCAATATCTCCATCCTCAACCATGAATCCGACACGAGGTACAATCTGTCCTGATAGAAGATCATCTCATCCTCCAATCTATAGTTGTCATCCTGTATGTGACCATCCAGAATCTCACAAGTGTGTCGGTTCTTGGAGTACTCCACAAGCAAATGAGATCTCCAGTCTACCGAAACCTCAGACAACCAACATAATGATGAACTCGGATGATCTGCACCTGTAATCCCAATCTCCGTGACTGCCTTATGAGCAACACTACCGATCACACCCACATCCATCATACTCCACATCGATCTGCAATGATAAAACCCCTCGTTATGCCGGAAAGTCCTCTCCATCCCCTCAGCTGCAACCACCCTAGGTGCTCCTGTCGATAATCCCCTCAAAGTCACATTCCTGCCTTCGGACTTAAACTTCAACTCCATCGTCTGGAAGTTAGTCCGAAACTCACCAAGAGAGTGAAGCCACTGCACTCCCAACACTATGTGGGTCACTCCCATACCAACAATGTGGAAATCATCAGTAACTGTGTAGTTACCCATGGTAATGCTCAATTGTGGAACTTTCCGTGTGCATCTCATATACTCCCCATTGGCTACAACAATGTTGAAGCCCTCAAAGTCCTTCGTCTGTAAACCATGTCTCTCCACCAATGATGCATCAATAAAGTTGTGGGTAGCCCCACTATCAATGAGTACCATAACTCGCTGACCCTGCATAACTCCCCTAATCCTGAATGCCTTGTACATCGGAGTACTAGACAATGTGGCTATAATCTCCCGAGGGAAAGTCTCCTCCTCCTGCTCCGCATCAGCACTATCCATTGCAACTCCATTCCCATCATCCATCTCGTGAGTCTCCAACTCCTCACCTTTGTCATCCTTACTCTCCTCGAAGACTTCGATGAAGTGGGCCTTCCCTCTACCTCTGCAATCATGTCCTGGAACCCAAGGTGTGCGGCAATCGAAACATAGTTTCTTTCGCCTCAACTCATCTCTGTCTTCTCGGGAAATGAATGGCTTCTTAGCCACCTCCTGCCTCGGTGGAGGCTCCCTCTGCTGAAGTTCATCTGATCCAGATGGAGGTTCTCTTTGCTGAACGCGAGGTGGAACCCTCGACTTTGGAGTGGATAACTCCAAGTCTCGAGATCTCCTAATAGCCTCATGCAAAGAAGAAGGCTCAAATGCCTTCACAAACCCTGCTAAGGCGTCAGTCAACCCTGCCATGAAGAGTGAAGTCAACCTCATCTCTGAAACATCAGATACCATAACTGATAACCTCTGAAAATCTGCAATGTACTGATCTAGAGAACCTGTCTGCCTTAAGTGAGTCAACTCCCTGAAGTGCCTATCTGGGTCCCTCCTGTCGAACCTGCTCATCAACCTCTGTGTAAAATCTGCATAGGTAGTGATATGCATGTGCCCCTGTGTGATCAATCCATGATGCCACCAGTCATGAGCATCTCCCTCGAGGTGTAGGATAGCAAACTTAATTGCGTCCTCTTCACGCATGGAATTCAAGTCGAAGTAAGTCTTCAACTTCTGAATCCAAGATTGGGCAGTACACTTCTTAGAGCCATCGAAGTGTGGAATAGAGATTTGTCCCAATCTCCTCTGAAACTCAGGTACCTGTGGCTGGTAATCTCTCCTGGGCTTGCTACCAATCTTCATTTTGCAATACTCCTGAAATGGCATGTTGTCCCGGAAACCCTCGCTCAAAGTCCGGTACTTCTCCCAGCAAGATTCTTCATCCACAATGTCTGCGGGCTGTCGTGTCTGCGAAACTTCCGGATCCTTTAAGAATGAAGGCTCGTGGAGTCCCAATGGCCTGGTAGATGCATGAGGGGACCCTTGTCCCGAATGTCGACTCTCACTTCTATTACCATGTTGACCCATATTGCTGGCCTCTCCTTTCTCCGCATGAGTCTCAATTCTTCCCTGTGCTAACCTCTCAGTAAGCTGGCTCAAATAGAGGTTGGTAGTCTCCTGCTGCTTCACCATGTTGGTGAACAGTTGTCTCATCAGATCTACTCCCATCTCTTCACTGTCTCTGTCTCCCATCCTTTAACCCTAACAGGCTGGAGGAACAACTGCTCTGATACCACTGAAATATCCCTTGTTGGGATCTTACCACAAAAATGACGAAAACACAGAAATTTGCAGCAAAATACTAAATCTGATTTTTGCAGATTTTATACAGAAAAAGTACAGCTAGGGCAGCGAACAGAAAAATGTGAATAACTCTTAAAATATCCGTCCGAAATACTTGAAATTTTAACTGGAACAAGATAATAATATGTAGAACACAAGGAAAATATTTTTGGGATTTTTCAGATAACAGAACGCTGCCAGAAATTTACAGCGAACCTAAAATAGCCGGAAAACTTCAAAAATTAATATCTTTTCAAATACAAATGCAATGAAGATGAAACTTTGGAAATAATATATATAAAAATAGTAGATAACCCTCCAACCTTCAGATCTGAAAAAGGACTGCTGGAAACCCTAGAAATTAGGGCTGCAAATTCCCAAACAAGTCGCCCCCCTTGGAAAACAGCCAAAACCCTTGTGAAAACCTCTGTGGATGATGCCGAATCCTTCTTCTATGGCTGCCGTAGGTCTGATCCGAAAACCAGCTGAAAAATCTCCACCAAACTCCCAAAAATCCTCAAACCCTAATTCTGCAAATGCTGAAAATATCTCTGTAAAATCAGCCCTGAAATCTGCTCCAAATGACAAGCTAGGGTAGATCTTTCACTACCGAAGAATGCCCTGCTAGCTAGGGTTGGATCTTCCACCACCGAAGCTAGGGTTCCTGTGGGATCTTACTCCACAAGCTAAAAGTTGCAAACAGCAGTTGCACCATGAAAAGAAAATATAAGTGTATGTATGAATGACTATCCTTTCACCCCTCACCTCCTTTTATAACCTTTTCATGCCAAAGAAACCCTAAATCACTCAAGGCGCACCTTTCCCAAAAAGAGGGCCTTATTAATAAATATTTTAATGTTACTTTTTCCTCCTAGGCGCCTTGGCCCAAAAAGGCGCCCCAACAAAGAAATATAACATTAAATGTAATACATATCCCTCAAGTCACCAAAAAGGTACTTTAAGTGGCCCCAACGAAGAAACATAACATTAAATGCCAGAAGTGTCCACTTAAGTGATCCCAACGACCAAAATATAACAAAAACCTAGTAGGAAATCAGACAACCATCCCCAATAACCTCCAAAGTCGTTAGTCCCTTGGGAATGACCAGGGCTAAGACCAAAATAGGGCCGTTAGGCCAACTGCTCGGAATTGGGGACATTAACTTTACCAAAAGTCAAGTACACAAGGCATGCTAGAGTAGCTTGTAGAATCACTTAATAACTAATATTCATGAGTGTTAGAGATTGGTAGCAGCAGTTCTTAGCTCCACGTGTACATATTCATCCTAAGTCATGTTGTCTAGGTATGGTATCCTAGTTAACATAACACCTTTGGAAAATATGAACTCTTATGATCCATTTGACGGGTTTAATGATCCTGACTTGTGGGAAGTATGGACATTTCGCTTATTTGTGTTGGTATTGGTGGAGAACAATTCATCCTCACATGATACAAATTGCCTAATTCATAGTGTGTGTGTTATGTCCATTATGTGCTTTTTCCCTTTGATTTTACAATTGATATTGTAGGTGCATGAACTTTGAGAGTTATCAAACATTCTTTTGAAACAAAAAATTCAAAGCTGAAGGAAAACCAAAGGTTTTTCATCATCATTGCCCTTGAACTTAAGCAAGCCCATCAACATCAAATGCTAGAGTAGCTTGTAGAATCACTTAATAACTAATATTCGTGAGTGTTAGAGATTGGTAGCAGCAGTTCTTAGCTCCACGTGTACATATTCATCCTAAGTCATGTTGTCTAGGTATGGTATCCTAGTCAACATAACACCTTTGGAAAATATGAACTCTTATGATCCATTTGACGGGTTTAATGATCCTGACTTGTGGGAAGTATGGACATTTCGCTTATTTGTGTTGGTATTGGTGGAGAACAATTCATCCTCACATGATACAAATTGCCTAATTCATAGTGTGTGTGTTATGTCCATTATGTGCTTTTTCCCTTTGATTTTACAATTGATATTGTAGGTGCATGAACTTTGAGAGTTATCAAACATTCTTTTGAAACAAAAAATTCAAAGCTGAAGGAAAACCAAAGGTTTTTCATCATCATTGCCCTTGAACTTAAGCAAGCCCATCAACATCAAATGAGGAAGCTGCATAAATGCCCAATCTCTCATCTAGGCCATCACAATTCCCATTTTCCCACAAGCCACACTTACAAGTTGGTAGGTAAGAAATTGTGAATAATTTAGGTGTTGGCATTTGAAAGAAAGAAAGAAATTATGTTAATGTCCACAAATGGCCAAAAGTAGGTCAATGGTACTGAAGGATACAACCATTAGCAATAGAAAGTTCTAGGAAGAGAGAATCCTAGAAGCGAATTGACAAAGAAAAGTACAAAGACAAAATAGAGCAGCGTGCCACTAACACAAGTGGCAAAGAAACCACTACAAATAGTAATAAGAGGCAAACAAAAGCCCGAAGAAAAAGTGCCGATGAAGACTGGAGGCAAATTTCATCTATTGTCTCTTTCTGTGCCTAAAGTAGAGGAATCATTTGAACCATTTTTGATCACTTGGAGAGATCTTATGATGTTGTCTGGTGAGTACACATAGTCGAAGGAGTCTGGTTGGGGGATCTTAGGAGGAAGCTTGAAACTTCCTCTAGAGTCTCTCCTAACATCCAAGGCCGGTGTAACACTTGTAGTAGAAAAGAAGCTTGTAATATCAGTTTGCCCCTGTGATCTGGGGGGCAACGGGTAAGTAGCAAATCCATGTCAATGGAGAGGCGTAGAGCCACGCCGACCAGGTGGAGCAGAGCCACGATGCGTAGAAATAGTAGTTTTGAAGATCTGGGTAGTCTGAGTAGTAGTGATGTGTCGAGAGAAGCACCACCTAATTTGTCTATCATCTATGATGTGTGATGTGCCGGTGTCCATAGGATGCTTAGTGTTGCCAGTCACTTGAATGGGATGAAAGAAAGAGGTGATCAATATGGGAGCTCTAGAGCCTCCGAGCTCCTTTTGTAGGGATTTGTGCTAGAGGGTGACAATCTCGTGAAGATAAAGAGCTAGGCACTATTGGTATCTATATCTGTAGAAAGTAGCTAGAGTGTTGTGTGAGTCTCTATAGAGGCAATTATATCTTCCCTGGATCTCATAATAGATGGGGCATTTGAAAATGAAGTGGTTCGGTCTTGACGGAGAATGTGATGGTTTGTTTCAACCCATAACTAGTGGGAACAAACTCTCATTTAGCCAAGGGTAAACCTCAAGCCGTGAGACGTATGGTGCTAGAGGTAGCAAGGGTGATGAATAGTACCGTTCACCACCTATAAGAAATGATCGACATAGAAAGCAAGCTTGGGACTGAGCAACTCATGGGGGGGGGGGGGGGAATCTAGGTGGTTTGGATATACAATTTGTAGATGTCCTCTCTGATAGCCCAAGTGATGATGTCCTTAGTGGGAAGGAGCTTGGGAGGGGCGTGAAGTGAATTCATGAAAGGGGTAGCCAGTCAATAGAGATGCGAATAGAAAGAAGGAAATGCCTAGTATCAAAGTACCAATAGTGTTGGCGTCTGGTGGGGACTACTGAAGCAATCCTATCTGAAGAGCAAAGTGCTAATCAGGGAAACCTCTCACTACCAAAAGCTAAGTCCCCCAGGGATCTGAGTATGTGGATGTAGAAATTAAGCATGAAGTTAATCTCAAGGCATAGCGGGTTGGCGACAAATTCAGCTTGTGTGATGCATTGAGGAACTGTCTGCTTGCAACGGATCATGTGCTGCAACATGAGATTCTGGACCCTCTCAATACGGACCTAGTCATCAGCTCCTAGGCAGTCCCCAAACCTTTGAACCATACAAAACTGTAGGCTTGATGGTAGTATCAAACAAGCGTAACTTCGAAGGGATGTCCTGGAAGTAGATCTGGAAACATTGATGTTCCGAAACAGAAAGAGATGCACGCCCCTTGCAAAGGCATGGTTGAGCGGCAAACTTCATGTTAAAGCATGGACCAAAAAATTGGACCCCCAAATAAGTGTAGGCTGATGTGATCTCAAGAAGCTATTTTCTGTAGAAAAACTGGCATTTGGACAGAGAGAGCTTGGAGATATTGAAGATAACGAACTTAGTTTTATCAAGGTTGACTACAAGTTGTTGGAGTTTGCAGAAGCGAGCAAGGGCATCATGTTGTCACTGTAAGCCCTCTGCAGAGTGAGAGCGGAGAACAATATCGTCGACAAAAACGAGGATGGCTATAAGTACCTCATGCAGAAGGCAAACATCATCCATATGGGTATGCTGCCGAAGAAACTTCAAGTTTGCTTGGAGAATCAAAGTTTGCTTGTGTGTACAAGGAAGACAGCCAGTTTTTGTTTATCTGTTAATTTATTGCTACTGCTCGAGGCTGTAATGGGAAGAGAGATAAATTAAAGGTTCATGGTTTGTGTTTGCATGCACACGCTTACAACCCTGTACAACATTTACCACCCAATTTTTGATTTGAAGACGTTTGGCTACTTCTTGTCTTCCTTGACAACTGATATAATTGGATGAACTGTATTATGATGGTTTAAAGGCATATAAAGCAGATTCAGTACACATGGCGGATTGTTGAGAACAGTGGTGTTTGTTACTCACCATAAGACATTTCTTAATGAAACATTGGCTTTGGAATATTTATCATCTGAACCAAATAACTTCAATTGCCCATCTTTCCTGTACATATTCTGATGCAAAATATATTGGCATTCCTTTTGGAAATTATTTTCATGTTCATGCTCAATTCTCATTGATTTTAGACTTTTAGTATGAAGACATTTTCATCTCTGCGTTGAATCTCATAGCATTAATTTCAACCGACATTTTGTCTAACTGAAGACTCAAGGATTTTGTGTCACATTTTCCATTGCAAGGGCATATGTTGCCTGGTCCATGTGTTAGCAGAGTAGTTAACATTTTTCCACGTTTTATAGTGAATTCCTGGATTCCTTCAACTTTATTGAATATCCATGGATGTAAAAGGCATTAATTTATTTTTCAAAGATCAATGAAATCATATTATTTTGAACAATAGCTGAAATATTAATGTTCAAAAAACTATCTATTGTTTATGGTGCAACTAAACTACCAAGAACATCAATTATAGACTCGTAAATACATACCATCTTACAACATAGAAGAATATGATAGTAGTCCATGCTTCATTCAGAGGTAGTGCTCAGTACAAGCTGTTTTGTACAGGGATGACCTGTTACTCAGCCCCCTTTCCTCAACAACCATCATTCTATTAATATGACAAGAGGACCCAACAGGTTGTAGGTTAACACAACTGTCAACAACCAAACAAACTGGTGAGAGTCAATATTTAAGTACCTAATGCTGACAATTCAATCATTAACCATATAACACGTCAGATACTAGAAGATGTAATTATGCTGATAACCATGACAATACTACTGTGATGATCGACATTATCCCCCCTTTAAACAAATCGAAATCCCTTCTGAAACAATTCATAGACAACACGTTAAAAATTGGATTGAAGAGGGAAGACAAAAGACTTTCTGGGTGGAGCTGTGGTTGATGTTGCTGGAACCATTGGATGTGAACATTTTGCATGATACACACTCTTCAGGATTTACATTCATATAGAATATAAATTAATGTTGGCCATACAGTGGTCGTACAATGGAGAAGGATGTTGGAGGTCGTACATTTGCTGAAAATTGTTTGGCAGCAATAGGGTTTCAAACTGTGCAGTTGGCGGTGGAGGTCGTATGATGTAGTTTGAGGTGGATTATCGAACAAGGCTGTTGCTGTTGGGTGCCCGAATAGGGTTGCAATCGCCAAGTGGTTGAATGGTGGGTTCAGCCACAACATGTTTTTCGGGCTAGGTGGTGGCGGTACTAGAGAATTTCTATGCTTCAGCAGGTCATATGGCCTAGGTGGCAGCAATAACAATGTGTTTGGTCTTAGTATGCAAACATTTGGGTAATTGTCATGTAGCTAGGGAGTCTTATAATGGAGGGCAAACACATGGTCAACTGTGGAATGGAAGTTGAATGGAGATGGGAGGTTCATTGGGAGTTCGAATGGTGACGCACAATTTCCAAATCTTTAAATCATTGACGTAGTCTATTATTTTGACTTTGTGCTGGTCGTTCAACCCTTTTATTTGGTTGCACACCTTTAATTATTGACGAGGGCAATCCTTTTTACTTTTTTTTAGGTTCTATGGGTCCTTGTCTCTTATTTTTTCTTGATTTTGCTTTCCTCCTCTCTCATTTCTTCGTTGGCAAGTCATGCTTCTGTTCAAGGATTTTCGATAGTGATCATTATGGAATTTTCGGACCTGACTTGATAAAGGTTTAATTTAGATCCGTTTACTATGTCTTTGAATGGTGTCTAGTCCAAGTACTCTAACTTGACTGCCCCATTGTTGAGAATCACCAGACTGTTAAAGGATTTTAGCCACAACACTTTGAACTTACTCTCAGTTTAATTTCTCACCTTCCGTTATATCTTAGAACTCGGTCTCCAACTTTGAAGTTCATTCATTGGAGGTGTTTATCATTTCAATACTTCTTTTCTACATGGTTTTAGTTGCCCACTATTCGATCACTTGATCTTCATCTAGTTTTAGCATATCCATAGTATTTAACAATACTTCAAAACCAAGCCGTACCTTAGGAGGTGATACCTGTCTTTCTATTAAAATAATTTCCTTAGGCCCCAAATTCATGCTCATTGAAGCCTGCTCTTTAGACTTCATGACAGCTACCCATTCCAATTGGTGGGCCAACATTTTGTTGAACTTTGCACCCCTGATGTTGTATTCTTTGAATTTCGGTGGGTAAGTAGACTGTGATGTATATGGTTCGGAAGGACTTGGCTTCACCAATATCTTCTTGTGGTTATCTCACTTAAAGCTTTGGTATTCTTCGATCTCCATCATCTCAATGCTATTGCAATCATGATGGACTACTTCATGGTCTTCATTTGCCAATGGAACAAACCATTCAGAGAGTTTGTCTTGCCTTTGGAACACGACTATAACTCCAAGACCCCTTTGTTATTTGGCTCCAATCGTATTTTGGTTCCCATCAACCAAACATTCTTTGGAGTCTAAATACGATTGGGTTGTTTTCTCACTGGCTTCTTGATTCTTCAAATCTTTGACATACTTCCATCCTTTGTTTTCAATGGAGATCAAATTCCTTTTTCAATTATGGTCTACTTTGATTGCTATTAGCCAACCCCAACCCAATAGTGTGTCACAAGCTTTCTTCTTCAATGAGATGACCACAAAATTGGACAAAAAATGTTGGCCCATTAGTACATCAATAACTTAGTGCTATTGTAATTTGCTCCTACTAATTGGAATGTTGAAGGCCACATAGTTGGCTTCCCAAGACTGTTACATGTCTGCTTTGGACGAACATTCACACTAGAACTACCATCGATGATGGTATTTGCAAAATTCCTACCCAAAATTTCCATACACAAAATGCTGATTGCCGGGATAGATTCATCGTTAGGAATATAGGATCAATCACTTGGTCACCTAACAATGAAGACTTGACTATGGGTTCATTTTAAAACTTTTTTTTTATCTCTCACCATCACCCAATGCTATTCCATTTGACATTAGGTGTGTAGTTGTTTGTTGCATGCTCGAGCCAATGTCTTCTATGGTAGTAGTAATAACATTCTTGAGTTTTGGAATGTGTTGTAATACGTAGACTATCTTCACAGGTACAGTGGTTTGCAAGACTTGTTTTGTTGGATTCGAGTTTATTCGTCACTCTACTTGTATGTACTTGCAAATGATGTCATTCTTCGAACATTGCTTTCTCAACTACCACCCTTACTTTGGCCAACCTTTCTTTCTCTGCGTGTGGGTTAGGAATCAAGATAATTAACTTGCTTCACTTGCACTGTGGTAATTGTCATCACCTTCTTGTTGTTGTCTATGGAAATCATATTGACGTTGGCTTGCTTTGGACAAATGCTATCATTATTGTTTATGGGCCCACAACATCTGCGGCTTCCTGCCCAATGTAGATAAGATCCAAACAGTTCCGACTCGGCTTCCCATCTATATATAGATGGGTGAGAGGGATAGTTAAGATGCGCCCCTACCCTATACATCCATTCCCAACTCTTTATATAGCCGCCCCCCAGATGATATATAGGCCCATAAAGGCGTGTAGTGTATTGTGATTTGGGTTTTATTTTTACAAAATGGACCCTTGTACTGCACTCCCTACATTGCACAATTGATTGCCCTTGGGATTTGTACTCAATTTGATTCCCGCCACCACTATTATTTTAATGTTAATTTCTTGGTGGCGTGGTGGGTGGTGATTGCTCTCTTTATGTGAACACCACTTGGCCGCTCTTATTTCATAAACTATATGGGAAATTCTTGACTGTATGCCTTGTAACTTGAAAAATCTTGCAGAGCATTTTCTTTGGGCAGTTCATGTTGATGTGACTTTTTACCTTGTAACCAATACTCCAACGATCCTTGCCTTCATTCTTTGTGCCTCCCTTGAGTTCCCTCATCACTTGGAGCATGTCTTTCCTCAAGGCCCATGCTGATCAAGGTTCATTGGAATTAGGGTGACCTTCTTTGCTTCTCTAGTGCGAGGTTGTCTTATTCTCACTTTCATGGCTCAGTTTTATGTGGGACCACCTTCATCTTCCTCCGTAATGAGTGTACTAACCCTTTAATGTACCATCACCTCTTCAATCTATCGGCAATTTCTTTTTCAAATTTGCTCAGTTTTTCTTTGAGTCTCCTAGTGTAGGCCCAAACATTCTCATGCTTACCTTGACAAGTATTATAGTTTTTGGCTACAATCTCATTGTCATCTCTGAGGAATCTAAATTCCTTGTTGAAAATTTTCCTAAGTTTTTCCCATGTTACATTATGCATTCTTTGTGCATCTTTGAACCAATCAATTACCACCCCTTGAAGTGTGGCTCGAAAACATCACAACCAAAGACTTTCACATGTGTGCCCATTGACAATCCTGATTTTAATAGATGTCTTTTAATGCCGTGTGGGATCCTTTAATTCATGACTAGTGAACTTTGGCAGATTTGTTTTTCTGAATATAGAGTTGGAGTAATTGTGGCTCTGGTTACGGGTTGCTTTTGAGATGGCTCTAAAGATATGATTTTCCTCCATAAGGTCTGCACTGGACATTCCTCTACTCTCTCTACACAGACACATCCCTATGGTCGACCCTTCCTTCGGTAGGAATATCTACAGTATCTTGCTTCATGTTAGGTCCTATTTTTGTGTTACTTACTTAGACCTGCTGCCCGGGATGCCTCAGACTCTTCACTTGATACTCTTGCAGCACCCTCCAACCCTACCTACTTGGCAACATCCGTACGTACTTCTTCAGAAGGGGCTATGACAATTTCTACCCACTCCTTACTCATGAGTGGTGTAGGGTCCATAGGTTCCGATTGAACCCTTTCTTGGTTTTGGCTTCGGCCCCACCTTTGACATATACTTACGTTTTGGCTTGGCTTTTCCTGCGGATTCCGCTTCTACTCTATACTTCAATCAAATGGAATCGTAGAGTTGACTTCTTGTCACAGCGTCTTTATTGCTCCACTTATCGGGTAGGCCATAATCATATAACTTCTTGGTTCCCTCCCTAACTATGTTTTCTTCTTCTTCGGCATTTGTTTGGGATCAATTAATTATTCCTTGTAAAGTGTTGGTCCTCTTCTTCTTAAACTCTTCATACCATTATAATTTCTTTTGTCGTGTCTTATAGTCACGTTCGACAAAGCAATCTAATAAGATAATGTATTGCCTCTAGACAATAAGTATTATTGATCGATGTTCATTCTAAGACAACTTTAAAATTGATTGGGCATTCTTAAAAATTGTGTAACCACACTATCAGGAACATCAATCACAGCCTAGTAAATACATACCCCCTCACAACATAGAAGAATGCAATAGTAGTCAATGCTTCATTCACAAGTAGTTTTTAGTACAAGTTGTTTGTTATAGGGATGGTTTCTCAGCCCCCTTTCCTTGAGGTACATCATTATATTTATATGAAAATAAGATCCGATGGCTTGTCGTCTAACACAACCGTCAACAATTAAACATATTGACGAGAGTCATTGCTAAACTACCTAAGGTGAACAATACAATCATCAACCAGATTATCTGATGGCTACTAAAAGATAACCATGACAATACTAATGTGGTCTAAATGTATGAGTTTTGATTTTAGTTAAGCATATGGGAATATTTGGCTGTCAAATGGCTAAATAGGTTGGAACCATAAGCAAGAATTCAACAATTGTCCTTTTTCTGTTATAATTGATGCAGTTTTGATTCTCTGTCCAGTGTGCTAACTGATGATTACCAGTAGTTCTGCCATTTGTTGCATATTAGTTGTGCCATGAAGTTGTTTTGGCTTATTAAACACTTTTGATGGGAGGTTAGAACCCAAATTACAATCTTTCCTGAAGGTATAACACTGATCTGAATTTTGGACCAGTAATTTTAGCCACATAAGCTAACAAATTCATTTTTGTGATTATGTAACTTTTAATCACTTAACACTCTTTCTATGGCTCTTTGTTAGATATAACCTAAGTCACCAGGTTTGTGTTCATGTTCGGCGAGGATTAAATTCAGATTAAGTTCGGCAATGATAAAATTCGGAAAAAAAATTCGTAATTAAATTCGGCTGTTATAATTTTCATTTTAAAAAAGAAGAAGATATAAATGAACAAATTTTTCTAAATAGCTAAAACATTACCATATAAACTTGAAATCTATATAAAAAGATGTCTCTGTTACATTTATAAACCATGCTTATCAAAGTTAAACCATGAGGAACATATGAAATTGTCAAAAAGTTACAATTAAGAGTCAAGGCTCAAACTTTAAAAAGTTCCAAGTCATCAAGAGCACTTGGTTGAGTTGATGCAGTATCATTATCACTAGATGTAACACTCAATTCATCATCAAAAAAGCCATGCTCATTTGCATCTGTTGTGTTATCCGGAATTTGATGTTGCAAAGAATAGGTGGAGTCTTTTGTTGCGTTGTTCATAGACAATTGTAAATTGCTACGAATATAAACAAGATCTCCCAATTTTCCAGACAACTTGTTCCTCTTTTTAGAATCGATGTGGTCAAAGCAGCTCTAATTCCTCTCACAAGCTAATGAACTTGCTCCTTGACTCAATATTCGAATGGCAAAGCACTGCAATTCAGGTGTTTGTGCTCCATAGGACTTCCACCATCTGTACCCAAGCATGTCAACTTGTGACATATCATATTTGGCTGCTGACATTTCAAACATCCCTTCTCCTACCTTGTATTTGCAACACTGCTTTCTAATTAGACTTGCGGTTGCCAGATCTGGTTCAAACTTCTCAATGGCTTCATAAAGCCCTACTGTAACCTCAAGATCACTCTCTCTATCTATTTGAAATAGCTTAGGCTCCAAATAGCACACTGCTGCATGTAAAGGTGTGTGCATCATTTTCCATGTAGAATCAACTATATTCCATATCTCCATGTAGTCTCCTTCCACATTATTTAGTGCTTTTTGAATAGCTTCCTTGCAACGGTCCATGCCCTCATAAAGCATATCAAGACAAGGGGTGTCACCATCATCCAAGCGAAGCACATCAACAATTGGTTCACACACATTTAGAACCTTTGTTGCACTTTCCCAAAAATTGTTGTTTAAAACAATTTGCTCTATGTTCTTCCCCTTAGGACCTTTAGAAAACACAAAATTTTCCCACTCATAGGAAAAAATAACATACCCTAGAGTTGCTTTCTCTTCAACCACTCTTTTCAAAGTGATGTAAAATGAAGCAAACCTTGTTTCACATGGCCTCAACAACTCCCTCGATGCATGCTGTCTGTAGAGATTCAATGTGAGGCGGTGATTTCTGATGAAATTTGCAATTGCTCTCCCTTTATGAATTGTTTCATGTACCCGTGGGAATTTAGCCAAGTAATGTGCTGCACACGGGCTCCAATATATTTGTGGGTATTTCTCTACAATCAACTTTCCAGCTCCCACACAATTTGCAACACTTTTCGTAACCACTTGAACCACATTTTCCATACCTATTTCAAGAATGGCTTCCTCTAATATTTCAAAAATATACTCTGAAGTTTTCTTATGGTTCATGGTGTCTATCACCTTCAAGAACACAACACCTTGAGGGTAAGCCACCAAAACATTAATCAGTGGTCTCTGATATATATCTGACCATCCATCACTCAATATTGTGCACTCTGTTGCTCTCCAAGAGGCTTTAACCTCAAATAATTTCTCAGTCACCCTATCTTTTGACCTCTATAAAAGAGTTGTTCTGAAAGCCTCTAAAGAAGGAGGTGTGTAGCCTTTGCCAAAATCTGCAACTTTCTGAATTACGTTTTGAAAATGTGGATTCCTAGCTATATTGATTGGAATGCCACTTGAATAAAATAAATCAGCTAATGCATCATCCACGTGTTGTTTTTCTACTGGTTTCCACAAGTTTTTCAATGTTCCACTCCCCACTGATCCACCTATTGAGGTGTTGGGCATACTGGCAAAAGAAGACACAACTGATGTCGTGAACCTAGACATGTTATCTTGGATTCTTTGTTTCTTTTGAGCCGATTGTATCTTTCCTACAATTGAAGAGGATTGCTCTTTCTCTAAAGCAACTTTAATATCTGGAGTTATTGATACACATTGAGCAACCCGTCCGCCCCGACCCCCTAAACTCCCAAGTAAGTGGTCCATTGCCCTTATTAAACTCCTTGTAAAAGCATGACCACACAACCGACATTTGAGGTTGTTACTGTCACGACTCACATGTTTCCATCCCACAGCAGTTGATTTTGGGGGTCCCATTGAATTACAATCTGCATTCAAATAACATAATATTAAATAATAATACGACAAAATTAAATACGTTATAAATAATTTTATTTTTTAAAATTTAAATATATGATTACAAAATTCAATGTAATTATTGTAAAATATTTTCTTTAAAAATCTAAATGCAATATAAATCTATAAATATTAAAAATAATATATTTTACAAATATGTCTTTAAAATTCATTTAAAATTTAAATTATTAAAAACGTTAAATATTTTTATTAATATTATACTATCACAATATAATAATTTAATGTTATATTTCATTTTAAAAAATTTTAAATTTACATGTTAAATAAAACTGAAAAAATGAAAAAAAACTATACATATTTAAAATTTAAACTTGTAAATGACTATTATTTTTAAATATTTAAAAAATTAAAAAAAATACAAGATGAGGATTCTATGTTTAATTGTTTTATTAAAATTGAAACATTAATAAAATAAAAAACAATTATAAATATATAAACTTAAACCTCAATAAAATTATAAATTATCAACCTAAACCTATAATTTAATAAATATATAAACCTAAAGTTTAAACTATAAATAATAAATATACAAAGATAATCGAATAAAATCACAAACTATTAACCTAAACTATTATAAATTATATACCTAAGACAACCTAAACAAATAAAATCATACGTTATACTTAGGCAAAGGAAAATGACACATACATAGTCGGCGGCGCTGCAGATGGAAGAACATAGGTTGCAGATGGAAGAACTCGTCGCTGGCGATGGAAGAACACAAGTCGCTTTGAATAAACACAGTTTTCTTTGAATGAACAGGGTCACGAATTCACAAACTCGGCGCAGGTGCAGGTTTAAACACTTTCAAACTCACTTTCGAACTCACGAACAGTCGAAGCAACTCACAACCAACAACACACAAGCACTCAAACTACTGATGATAACACTTAGACTACCCGCCGCTTTTTATAACGTTTCAGATGCGTTTTAGGGTTTTTTTAGTGTTTTTTTTAAATTGTTTTACATGTTTTGTTTTAACGACAAATTTTAAAACTCTATGCCAAATGAGGTTCGGTGATTTTCAAACTCTATGCCCAAAAATCGCCGAACCCTATGACTTAGGATATAACCATTGAACAAGGTTCAAGGATAAGTTGCAAATCCATGAGACCTCAATAAGATAGGTAGGTTTCGATTGCATATTTGTGTTCCTCTTGAAAAATTATGCAAGTTCAAAAACAAACGAAACCCGATTTCGAGTTTATATGCAAAAGTTATGGCATCCGAAATGTAGAAGACTTTTTATGGTGAAAGAACCGCCCTAGTGGTTTTGATCTATCACTGGCAGTTACGTAACCACCCTGGCGATTTTGTAACTGTCGCGGCGGTTTCGTAACCACCTCTTGTAGAAGGCAGCGGTTTTGTCATGTGGAATCTTTTGGGAAGAGTAATGGTTGCAGACGATGTCTCTTTGATTTCTGAGTCTTTTGGGCTTCTTATTTGAGCTGTCTTTGGTGTGACACTTGTATATATATGTATGAGGAAGGTCTTTGTAAGCATGGGAGAGATTCCAAGAAAATCTTGTTCTTGATTATGTGTGGTCTTCTGAATTAGAGTGTGAAAGGAAACATTGAATGAGTGAGTTGCAGAGCTTGTATGAGCGTTTGAACATCAATAGTGTTCATAGAGGCTTTGAGAAGGCAGTAAGCTTATACTTGAAGAACGTGATAGTGAGGTGAGGAAGCATTTCTTCACTCTTGCTGGAGTGTTCTCAACTTGAGTTTCTTGAGGGTAATGTTGTGTCTCTTTTATTATGTTTTGCTCTATTTCATTGTTCAATATTCCTTTGCTTATGTTGCACATTCAGCTCATTCCAATGCATGTTCAATGACTGGTTATGCAAATTAAAATCAATCAGCAAGTTAATTCATGAAGGAAATTGTTGGAATGTATATGATCTGTGTTGGTGAAGCTTAGTGTGGAATATCCACCTAGCTTACGGATCAAACACCAAGAGCGCTGAAGGCATTTACACCTAAACTCTTGCCAAAGAAAGTTGTTGCGACCTTCTATTTGATCAGTATGATCATTCATTGCTATGCCACTGTCCTTGTGTAGTTGTGCTATGAAGTCGGTGTTAAGATTTTGGAACACATTACCAAGTTTGTATTTTTTGGTTGGATTGTACTTGGAAGATTGATCATGGCTGCCTTTATAAGCATAATTTTGGAACTTTTTTAGTGCGAGCAAAAGTATGAGAGAAAGTGCAGATGCAGACCATGTTAGTGGAAGACAAGCCATGAATGATCATGATTAGGGTGAATTGGGAGAGTGTAGAATTCCTGTTATTCATGCAAGATTGTGGCATGCTTTTTGTTGGGGTATAAAACTTGTTATTTAAAATGTGGCTAAGGATCATCAGTATATGCACTAATCATGCTCATGCACACAACATGCTTGGTGAGATATAAACTTTTGAAAAAATAATAAAATTGATTATTTTGTTGAGAAGTCGATGTAGAGATGCTTTGTTTGTGGTTAACTCAGACACAAGGTGATGGAATGTTCTTGATTTACATCCTTGTAAGGAAGGAGAAATGTTATTTTGACATGATTTACATTTCATTTCAAGAGTTCTAGTTGGAGTTATAGTTTGAAATAGTTATATGCTCACAAATGGTTATAGGTTATTAGTTAGTTGAAAAGAAGTATACTAATTCTAGATCATACATGATTGATGTTTCATCACCTAGACTATTATTGATGGAGCTTGGTTGCTTCACAAGTATGTATTGTATGACCAATGTGTAGAAATAAGTAGCTTTTCTCATAAGGCCAAACTATTCTTAGTAGGGCATGACCAAGGCTAGTGTGATTCTTTGCTTTGATGTGAAGATTGAGAGATCAGATGTGAAGTTGAAATGTCTTTTGCTTCATGAAAATATTCCTTTTTTTATACATCTACTTGTTTGGTTGTTAGAAACTTTAGTGTTTTGAGGTAGCGACTGGAATTTTCACACAGTTTTTTCTCATTCTTCTCAACCACATGGCGTGAAAATTCTTCTTGGTGAGCTGAGGGTGCGCTCTTACCAATTACAGGTTGATATTGGAAACCATATTCCTTGCGGAAACAAGATTCGTTGTCTTTTCTCTCTCTAAGAAATAGAGATTGAGCATCGTTTTGTTTTATGGTGCGCTATCCACTAAGAGATTTGTGGGAGATATGACGGTCCTCTATTCACTTTCTTAAATCTTATGGTACTTAGATTGTAGGCACTTGTCCACTTTTGTTTTGGGAGGCTATCCTTCTCAAATATAGATGCTTATAGAAACCCCTAGAGTTGTCGCACTAATTACTTTCTTCTTTCAGTCCACTGCAGCCATTAGAGATAGTAAGCAATGGTTAGATACAACCGATTTACACTTATATGGGGATAGATAAGTGAGTTGATATTCTTCTTTGCATATTGCTACTAGAGCTTTATGCTTCCACCTTCCTAGTATAAGTCTAGGTGGATTAGATAGCTTATTTTTGGGTAGTTTGTTGAGGGGTTTCCCAGTAGTAGGTTAGGTCACGAAGGCAATCACACACTACTCATTGTTTCTCTGGCTCTAGAGATTCATCAACCGTGCATGCTAGGAGGTGTTCGAGATGGAGTACCCAACTTTTTTTCTAGAATTTCCAAGCCCGCTTGCCTTGGCCTTGGACATTCCCCTTATGATCATTATCAAATCTTGGTTTGGCTCTTTTGCAATGATAGATGATGACTTTATTACTCCTTGCCTTGGAAGCACAACACATTGAAGTCTTTGGCCAATTCCACAAGTTGATGTTCCAACTCAACTCGACGAGCAAGCCCTCTTCTACTAGCTATCTCGTTCATGGTTTCAACATCAAACCCTTTTCAAGATCCAAGTAAACCTTGACATCTTTGTGTTCAAAGGTAAGATTGATGCCTCTTGAGGCCTTGCTTTTATGACAAACTTTACTAACGATGAGAAGCTTAACTTTGTAGCATTGAAGATGTCCATTTCAATGTCCCACCACGGGCCAAATTTCAGCACACAGTGCGAGGACATCTAGAATTGGTATGACTTTTTCAATGCTAGGTAGGAGTACTACTCTGTCAAATGCTATGAGGATGAATACTTTAAGCTCCAACAACTGTGACAGTACACCCACGAGTTGCATGACTACGATTCGTGCATATGTGAGGACCTCATAGAGCAAGTTTTGAAGTACTCAAACAAACTTCCGCCTTATATATGTGCCATGATGGAGTTATTTTCTTTTGACTCTCTGGGGAAAGCATGTTGCAATGCAGCCAAGGTGAAGATGAAGCAACATTTCACCTCTTCATCCATTGACGGGTGCAAGAGTTTTCTGGTGCAGAACGATCCATCTCATCCTCCTGTGTAGTAGAAGTAGAACATGTTGTGCAATGGAGAGCAACCTAACAAGGTTCAACACCAAAAGGCTTCTACACCTTCCAACTTAGAAAAAGGCAAGAAAAGCTTAGGTGACAAGTGGTTTCATTGTCATCCCTCGCATATCAATGACGATTTTAAATGATGCATGCAACTATCCATACTTGGTAGTCTAAATCAAGTTCGGTGCAAATGGATGACACTAATTCAAACATTTTTTGTTTGAGTGCCATCGCCATTACAATAGACACCTATGAGGAGCATGAACACCTTTTCCACACCATGTTTTGGGTGAAGAGTCAACCTCTTCATGTTATTACTGACTGTGGAAGCGAGAAGAACATTGCACAAGAAACAAACTAGCACATTGCACTTGCCACTAATGTACATCCCAAGCCTTCTTCCTTGGGGTGGCTTCAATAGGGAAAGGATATATAGGTCCAATGACAATGCACTTCCCAGTACAAAGTCAAGGTTATGGAGGACTCAGTCACTTGTTACATCGCTCCTCTACAAGTCTATGACATCTTGCTGGTAGATCGTATTGTATGACCAAGATGCTACATATCAAGCCAAACCATAGTGTTGGACTGTCTGTATAAAATATTGCTTCTAGAATCTAATGTATTTAACTCCAATGATCAAATTCACTTTGTTCTCTTCTAAACAATGCTGCAAATTTGTCTCGCACATGCAAAAGTTTGTGTTTCTCATGGTTTACCTAGGGATGTTTGCACAAGAGAGAAAGTCAACATTCGTAGCACACATTGTGTAAGCTTCATTGCAACAACTCAACAAGTTACTAAAGCAACAAAGAGAAGTCTTTGTAGAGCCTGGAGGTCTTCAACTTTTTGTGCAATAGATTTGGTTCGTGGATCCCCTCTTTCAAACAACTGTCTATATCTAAAGCCTAATGCCAAATAGAAGAGCTGCTCGATTTGGGAAAGATCATGCCTAGCTCTTCTCCTTGTGGGACTCTAAGATTCTTCCCTTCTAAGAAAGATGGGACTTAAGCATCTTTCTATAGACTTTCACACTCAAAAAAATCATTATAAAGAATCAATAGCTATTGCCACACATTGATGACCTCTTGGACCAACGTCGAAGTGCACAATATTCTCCAAGATCAACTCGAAGTTAGGTTGTGACTAGATTCTAGTCCGTCTTGAAAACAACTTTCAAGACATGAGAGGAATTGTACAAATGGTTGGTTATGCCTTTCGGCTTGACCAAGGCATGAACAACATTCATGTGTTTGATAGACAATCTACTTAGGTCCTTTTTCATGTCCCCTTTTTGGAATTAATTGATTGGAAGACACACGGTCTATTCCTTATTTCACGTAGACTAAGGGATAAAGTTGGGCAATAAACTAATAATAATTTAAGTTGTCGTAAGTCACTTTTATTTCATAACATAAAAATAACACTTATGTATTATTATTATTATTATTATTATTATTATTAAATGGGTCAAAAAGTAATTATTATTAAGTGGATGAAAAGTAATGTTTTATTAAAAGTATTTTTGAATACTTTTAGGGTAAATTGGAAAAGGGAAAGTTATAAAAGGAAGAGTTGGGCTTAAAAGAGGTATCATGATGTTAAATGATATTTCTTCATTGTGAGAGCTTTGGCTTGATTTGACACCCAAGGATGAAAACGCTTGGCTGTTCGGAGATCTTGGAGGATGAAAACCCTCTTGGTTTCCAAAGTTGGATTTGAGGATGAAAACCCTCTTGTACACAAGAGTGATTCCACCAAGGGATCACATTTGTGCTCAAAGAATTGAAGTCTTTTTCAGGTTGCCACAGTGTCGTTATAGTAAATTATGGAATATTTCAACTTGTCGAGGATTGGATCGAATTTTACTTGTGAACAAATCATTATTATTGCTGATTTTTAGAATTTATCATCATATCTTGTTGTTAATCATCAATATTCATTGTTCGGAGCACCAAATTGAGGATAATCATTATTTGCTGCTATTATTATAAAAATTAGAGTTTATTTAGGGTTTTCTACTATCATACACCACCACCGTTCCTCCTAGTGTTGTCGTCGTACATCATTGTTGCTGCCCATATCTGTCGCCGTATCATCTTTTTGGAGGGTTTTGTGCGTTTTCAGATCTAATATGAGTTTAATATCATTGTTCTCATAAATCGGCAAGTAAATCCATGTTTAATTGTTGTTCTAAGGTTTGCATTGTTGTATATTCATTAATTAGCAAGTTCATTTGAGATCTATTGCTGTTTTGAGGTTTACTACTGCTATTCATTCACAAATCAGCAAGCATACATGAGATCTATTGTTGCTCTAGGGTTTGATACTGCTGTTCATGCACAAATCAACAAACACATTGGTTGGAATTGATCATGTACATGCTAGATCTACTATTTTATGCATTTGAGGGTTTATATCCGTATATGAGGTTTTGATTCAGCTATGTAATGTCCGCAAATGGACATTTTTAACCCCAAATGGATTTCCCGCAAATCCCAAATAAAATTGCAAGTAATAGAAATTATACAAAAAATGATTAAGTGCAGATCTGAATTTCTATGGGAAAATGCGACTTGCCTAGGATGTAAAATAGCCCCAAAATACCTTCAAAAATTATGAAATTAAATTTATAGCTAGCCCTTGAATGATCAAATCTGAAAATACTTATATTTTTGCAAAATACCAAAAATCTTATTTTTAATTGCAGAAAAACAGCCGAAGCTTTAGAAATTCATAACTCAAAAAATACCCAACAATATTTGACAAATGATGGTTTAAATTGAAGATAAAATCACAAGCTTTCCAATAATACTAAAATTAGAATTTTCCGATGGGTGGAAGGCACCCAAAACAAGCTTGGAACTCTAGAAATGTGTAGATGAAACCCTAGCTGCAACTGAAATCAACAACCATTCGCACCTCTTAAAAAGCCCACAGACACTACTAGAAAACACAAACAATTCTTTGATCTTCAATGGAAACCCTTGAGTGGAGAGTACTCTTAAGAGAAGGAAGACTTTTCATTCCTCTCTCTAATCCTCAAGAGGGTTTTCGTCCTCTAGAGATGACTTCAAGTGGTTTTCGTCCCTTGAAGTTGATTTGCAAAGCTTAGACAAAATAAATTTTTTTATAAAACAAAAGAGATGTTTTACAAAGCCAAGTACACTTGTTTTTATAAGCAATCTTTTCTTAGGAGCCACCCACAACTACCAATCAAATGCCTTTTCCCACATTTAATTATTTTTGGCATTTATGATGTCCCAACATGGGTCACATTTTTCCCCTAAACAAAATAAAAACATAAAGTGACCTCTTTCCCTTTTCTTTTCTAATTTCACTTTATCATTTCTTTCTTTTTCTCTTTTATTTTTATTAAGTCATTAAAATAATAATATAAGTGTTTTTTATAAAGTTTTTTTTTATGCACTTTATAATAATTTATTAAGACTATAGTTTCCCTTTTTGTCACCCCTTAGCTATCGGGAAACAAAATTGGGCTACGGGTCTTCGACATGTTATTTTGGAGAAAGAGACATTTCAAGCTACTTGAGATCTTGATCGGCATTTGGTTTCCTATTTGTCATCATCGATGTTATTAGTTTGCATTGATATTCTGTGATGCTTATAACTTTCCGTGTGGTTCACCGCCAAAAAGATATTTATTTTCTTGCACTTACATAGTAATAACGATTGGATGGCAAAGCCACCAAGAGTTGCATTCCATTGCCCGCCATTTTGGCATTGATTGTAAACTGTGCGACTTGCCACCAATAAGTGGCATTGATTTGCTTTCACATCCCAGTTTTCATATGCTCTCACCTTGCCCACATGGGGGTCATGGTGATTAGAAAGAGCTTGGGTTTGTGTTGATTGTTAAAATTTGGTGAGTTTGTAACTGACCAGTTAGAAACATCACATCCTTTCTCAACTCTTTCATCATCGTTTACTTGGATGATGTTCTCATCTTTAGAAAGACTAGGGAGGAGCATGTGGAGCACATCTTGCATGTTTGAGACACCTTGTGCAAACACAATTTGCAAGCTAACCTAATAAAGTGTACATTTGGCATTAGACAAATCTAGTACCAAGGTCACAACATTAACTAAACCGTAAGCCAAGTGGATATTCCACACCAGGATTCACCAACACAAACCCTATGATTCCTAGCTTACAAAGTGATTATGAAATAGCTTCAGTAGCATGCGAAATAGAGATATGAAGTAGTGATATAAATGTTAAGCATATTAAAACATACACATGAGAAGCAAGAAAGAACCAAACACATGAACACAAGATTTATCTTGGAGACACCCAAGTTGGGAAAAAATTTCAGAAGGCGAGGCAACCACACTCCCCTTCCACTTTGTAATTCACTAAATTGTGCAAGTTATTGCCATTAATGGCCTTTTAGAACAAAGGTTCTCTCTCTCTCTCAAAAGCTTGCACACAGATTCTTTAGCTTTTTAAAACACTTCTCTATCAACAATACTGAATAGTATCACTCATAGCTAGGAAACTTACAATCAAATATGGATAAAGACTCGAACTTGCTTCTCTTGACATTCAACAGACTTGTACTTACTCCCTTTGCCTCGAAAAACTGTGAAGAAGCCCAAAAATCTGATGGTGAAAGTTGAAACGTTTGCAACTACACGTGTTTCTAGATACTTTGCGAAACCACTAGTAGTTGTAGGTGGCAGTTCTGCAACTACTGTGATCGTTGTGGAACTTCCACTAGCACTTGCACAATTGACATTGATAATTGCACAACTGCTATTAAGTTGCTAAACCGCTAGTGACACTTGCACAACCACTAGTTTGCTTCCATGGACAACTGTGCAACCAAAAAAAGTCCTCTAACTTCCAAAGGCCATAATTTTGCACAGGAACTTGAAATCGGGTGCCATTTTTTTTTAAATTGTGTATTTTGTCAAGAGAAACTGTCGACATTAAAATTCTCCTCCGTAATTTCTATTTTATTAATGTATGTATTAGGAATAGGATGTTGTTAAGTATAATTAGTAGTGGCGTCCAATAGAAGATAACGGCGCCGTCAGTACGGTGCCGCCAATAAAGTAGAGTACGGTAACAGTCAAAGTACAATAGGAATGTTGTAAAAAGTAAATATTCGTCGCAAGTGGTCCGGTAATGTTAAAATGTCAAAGTTGGGGTAAGTAAAGAAGTAGGGTCTACATGATTAGGAATTAGAAATATTATATTTGTAATAAGGACAGTGATTTCATAAATATTTTGTGTATTTTATTTGTGGAAAAGTCTAAAAAGGTGGAACCCATGTGAGATGATAAGGTTTATCTTATCTTAGAAGATAAGCCTATATGTAAAGGCAAGAGTTTAGGCATGAAATATGATTGGCCGGAAGAGATTTCCTATCCTATCTTAGAGATAGGATGGATAAGCCTGAATTCCTATAAATAAAGAGGCCACCCCCCCTCATTTGGCATAGAAGGAAGTAGTGAGAAATATTGTATGAGTAAGTGTGCCATCATTTTGAAGGTGTGTTAAAGAAGCCATTAAGAGGTATAATTGTGAAGTTTCTCCCATAGTTATTGTTGGAAGGCAAGTAAAGTCAGTAACACTTGAAGTACCTCATGGGTGAGATTGGAACGATTTCATGTTGATATTATAATTTACACTGATATTTCAGATTTATCATCATTCCTTCTTATCATACTCTATAGTATTCTTGTGTTATGTTTGTTGTTGTGTTTCCAGATTACATCCACCAAACTAAAAGCTGTGCATTAGTAAATAATCATAGCACGAGGAGTTCCCGGTGAGAAATTATCATAGTGCCGGATTGGTGATGACATTTTGGTTCCGTTGCCGGGACCATTCCTCGTTGGTGGATTTTCTGGAGAGATATTCCCACTTAGTCAGAAAACATTTGGAGGGTAACTTTGTTTTTACTGTGTATAGTGGTTACATGGTAAAGTCACTTTTTACCGTGAATAGTATTTACCGCAGTAAAATCACTTTTTACCGTGAAAAGTATTTACCGCAGTAACTTCACTTTTTGCCGTGAATAGTGTTTACCACAGTAAAGTCATTTTTTACCGCAGTAAGTCAAGTTTTACCATAGTTTACCTTGGTCATTTCTATTTTATTGTAGAAAGGTGTAAAGTCACTTTCTATTATAGTGATTACAATTATTTGTGCACATAAGTCTTGTTGATTGTACTTGTGGGTTGGTATTTCACAGTGGTTACTTTTGAAAATGGGGAAGATTTCTGTTTAGAAGATAACGGTGCTGCTGGTACGACGCCGCCAATTTCAGCCCAATCTAATGAAGATGCTTCCTCTTTCATTCAAGATTTTAAACGATCTTGTATTTGTAATGGCCTTATAAGAAGGGAACAATGGACTGAATTTTTCCTACCTTTTTGGATGGTTCAGCCCTTAGGTGGTAATTGAAACACTAGTTTCTCCAATAGTTTGAAACACTAGGTGATAATGTGAAAAACTCATGGGATTTATTAACTGAAAGTTTTTTTGAAGAATTTGGTGAACAACAAAAATATGCAGATCTGATGATCGATATCACCAAGTAAGAGCTATCCCTTCACTTTTTAGAAGAGAAGGAAAAGATAAGGGATTATCATGCTCGTGTTTTAGAGCTAAGGAGGAAGCTCGATGCCCAAATCCGGAAGGAAGGATTAGCGGATGGGCTGATGAATGGCATAGATAATCTCTTCTATAAGCATGTTCTAGAGCTAAGGAGGAATCATTCTTGGGATGAAGCCAAAGATCAGACAATGAGTGAAGTATGACCGCCCAGCTATCATTGAACAAACAAAGGAGATTGCAAGAAGGCAAGAAGAAAGCATAGAAGAGGAGCCCAAAGAAATTATTGCTAAAGTAGAGCCTACACCAGCACCTTTGGTCCAGAATCCACAACCACTCTCGGCGAGCACAAATCTTTCTCCTAGTACATCTACCGAGTATGAAGATCTGCTCAGGAAGATGGGCCAGTTAACTATTAATCTTCTTCAAAGAAAAGAATTTAGTTCTCAGGGAGGAGATAGAGGTCCAAAAAGAAATATTTCTGAAGTCGTATGTTATGGTTGTTATAAAAAGGGTGATTATAAGTATAATTGTCTAGATAGAGCTTCTACATCCGGTACAAGAGATAATGATAAAAGAAAAGCACTTGTGAATTCTTTTGATGTAGTAGATAAGAGCATAAATAATGAAGTAGATGTGTTTGTAACAAAAAGAAAGAAAGAAAAAGATAACGAAGATGGAAATGATCCTAAGAAGATAAAAGGAGAAACTAGTAAGAAACATAGGAGAAGAAAGTTGGGTGTGCAGAATTTTCTGATTTCAGAAAGACAAGGACCATACTCCATCTTAGAAGATCTGTCCAAAAGGCCTGCAAATATTACATATGGTCAACTCTTGGCTATGACTTCTGAAAAGAGGCGGGAGCTACGAAGTGGACTCAATGCTCGACGAAGGAAGGAGGTTGAGGTCCCTGTTTTGGACGCAGAGGCGGATCCCTACGCTCCACAAGCTGAAGTATTATGTAATGGTATTTCAATTCATGATGTCTTAGTTGATGGGGGTGTTGTAGTTAATGTAATGACCGAGTCAGTAATGAATATGTTGGGTTTAAAAATTGATCGCCCCTCAACACTTATGTTAAGGTCATTAAATAAGGGAAAAATTAAATTAGAAGGTGTAGTTTCAAATGTGGCAATATCTGTTATGGGTGTTTTTAATGTGTGGTAGACTTTCAGGTGATGAAAAATGGTAATGTTGCATACCCAATGTTGTTGGGAAGACCATGGCTAAGGAGAGTTCATGCAAGAAACTAATGGAATGAAGGCTTCATAACACTTGGACGTGGGAGAGAGGGTGAAGATAAACGCAATCTCTCGGCATCATAAGACAAAACCTGTGGATTCAAGTGATGAAACTGATGATTAGACATCCTCTGATTACTCTAGTACCAGTGAAGTGGACACGGAAGATGAAGAAAGTGAGGTTGATGTTTTGGTCCTGGATATCCTTCCAGTCACACCGACTCATGAACCCATAAAATTATCTGAAGAAGAAATTGATGATCGTTTCCAACAAATAAAGATTGGTGATGTTGTGGTGGAGAGTGAGAAGGAATCCTACCTCCAGCTCTTTCGAAGGAAGTTCAACAAGGCAACAAAGAAGGATCATTACTCTCTTCCATTCTCAGATCAAATCTTGGACGAAATAGCTGGCCAGGAGTGCTATAGTTTTGCTGATGGATATAGCGGATACAACCAAGTTCGTATAGCAGAGAAAGATCAGCTGAAGACCACGTTCACCACTCTTTGGGGAACGTTTGCTTATACAGTATTGCCTTTTGGGTTGTGTAATGCTCCGACAACGCTCCAGCGCTTGATGAATAGGGTGTTTGAACCCTACATTGGGAACTTAATCAGAGTATTTTTGGATGATTTTTGCATCTATGGGAGCAAGATGGACCACCTGCACCAGATGGAGACAACATTTTAAAGGTTAGATGAAGCACAAGCCTCACTAAACCCTATAAAGTGTGTCTTTGGATGTTCTAAAGGCGTTTTGTTAGGGTATGTTGTATCCAGAGATAGTATTGGTACTGATCCTGATAAAGTCTCAAAAATCAAAGAATTACCATTTCCTATGAATAGAAGTAAGTTGAGATCATTTTTAGGCCATGTGGGTTACTATAGAAGGTTCATCAAGAATTTCTCAAAGATTGCACAGCCACTAACCCAGTTCTTGAAGAAGGATGTTACTTATGAACTAGGAAATAAGGCGCATGAAGTTTTTGAACAACTGAAGGAAGCCCTGGTGTCTTCACCTGTTTTAAAGAATCCAGATTGGAGCAAGCCATTCATTGTGTATACTAATGCTTCAAATGCAGCACTAAGAAGTACTCTGAGCCAAAATGATGAAAATAGGAATGATCATCCAGTTTACTTTGGGAGCAGACAAATGAGCAGTGCTGAAGTAAATTATACTGTAATAGAAAAAGAGGCTCTAGCTATCATTTTTGCTGTAAAGAAGTTTAGAAATTACTTGCTAGGGCAGAAATTTATAGTTGTAACAGATCATCAGGCTCTAAAATATATTGTAAATAAGCCTAACCCATCAGGGAGGATAGGAAGATGGATAATTTTGCTACAAGAATTTGAATTTGATATTATAGATAGGCCCCTCGAAAAAAACATGTCAATGCAGATGCACTCTCTCGAGCCTATGATGGTTTAGGTTCTTGTGATGATGCTAATTTCCCAGATGCAGCATTGTTATCCCTTGACACAATCCCTAGTGAATACATAGATATTTGGAATTATCTGAATGAATTCAAGTTTCTTGATGGTGCTAATGCAAAGACTAAGAGGAAGATTACTCAAGCCAGTCGTCCATATTCTATTCTGCATGGAGTATTATTTTGAATAGGACTTGATGGACAGTACAAGAGAGCAGTTGGACGTGATCAAGGGAAGGAGCTGATAGAAGAATTCCACAATGGTACATGTGAAGGACACTTCTCTGGACAACTTACAACAAGAAGGATCTTGGATGCAGGTTATCACTGGCCCACTCTTTTTAGAGATTGTTATAATTATTGTAAGACATGTGATATTTGTCAAACACATGGTAATCGTAAAACTTCATCAGCTCCATTATGCCTTATTCTTCCACTTGGTCCCTTTGAAAAGTGGGGAATAGACATTGTGGGTCCACTTCCAACTACCTCATGCCAAAATAAGTATATTGTAGTTGCCACAGATTATTTAACCAAGTGGGTTGAAGCTAGGCCATTGAAAACAACTTCTATGGATGAAGTGGCAAGGTTCATATATGAACGCATTGTCACCAGATTTGGTTGTCCATTAGAAATTGTAATAGATCAAGGAAAGCCACTTCATTAATGAGGTGGTAGAAGCCCTAGTCAATAAGTTTTCTATTAAGCACAGGAAGGCAACAACATACAAGCCAAGCACAAATGGACAGGTGGAACGAACAAATTTTGTGTTGTGTCAAATTCTAGCAAAAGATGCAGCCTTGCAGGTACATAAGTGGGATAAAAGGATTCATGCAACATTGTGGGCATATAGGGCAACATCAAAGTCAGCAACAGGATACTCCCATTTCAGTTGGCTTATGGCATTGATCCAGTTCTTCCTATTGAGTTTGATATTCCCACTGTGAGAGTTATAAAAAATGAAAGAATGGATGAAAGTGATTCAGTAAAAGAAAGGTTGGTACATCTTCATTTTCTAGAGGAAATGATAGAAATAGCAAAGGATAAAAGCTATAAGAAGAAAATGAAGCAGAAAGAATACTTTGATCAAAAGATCCGTTGGTCTCCATTTCATGTGAATGACTTGGTTCTAGTATATGATTCCAGATACAAAAAAAGAAGACAGAAAATTTCTTCCAAAATGGATGGGGCCCTACAAAATAGCAGTTGTGCATGAAAATGGTACATACCGACTGGAGGAATTAGATGGTATTCCCATTACGAAATGGGTCAACCAGGACAAGTTGAAGATTTTCTAGGCACCAGCTTCAAAATGTCCACAAGAGTCTACTCCGAGGACGGAGTAGAAGCTAGGAAGGGGGAAAATGTCGACATTAAAATTTTCCTCTGTAATTTCTATTTTATTAATATATGTATTAATAATAGGATGTTGTTAAGTATAATTAGTAGTGGCGTCCAATAGAAGATAACGGCGCCATCAGTACGGTGCCGCCAATAAAGTAGAGTACGGTAACAGTCAAAGTACAATAGGAATGTTGTAAAAAGTAAATATTTGTCGCAAGTGGTCCGGTAATGTTAAAATTTCAAAGTTGGGGTACGTAGAGAAGTAGGGTCTACATGATTAGGAATTAGAAATATTATATTTGTAATAAGGACAAAGAGTGATGTCATAAATATTGTGTATTTTATTTGTGGAAAAGTCTAAAAAGGTGGAACCCATGTGAGATGATAAGGTTTATCTTATCTTAAAAGATAAGCCTACATATAAAGGCAAGAGTTTAGGCATGGAATATGATTAGCCGAAAGAGATTTCCTATCCTATCTTAGAGATAGGATGGATAAGCCTGAATTCCTATAAATAAAGAGGCCACCCCCCTCATTTGGCATAGAAAGAAGTAGTGAAAAATATTGTATAAGTATGCCATCATTTTGAAGGTGTGTTAAAAAAGCCATTAAGAGGTGTAATTGTGAAGTTTCTCCCATAGTTATTGTTGGAAGGCAAGTGAAGTCAGTAACACTTGAAGTACCTCATGGGTGAGATTGTAACAATTTAATGTTGATATTATAATTTACACTGATATTTCAAATTTATCATCATTCCTTCTTATCATAGTCTATGGTATTCTTGTGTTATGTTTGTTGTGATTCCAGATTACATCCACCAAACTAAAAGTTGTGCATTAGTAAATAATCATAGCACGAGGAGTTCTCGGTGAGAAATTATCATAGTGCCGGATTGGTGATGACAAAACCCGCATATGTAATAAAACATACATGTGATAAAGTCCATACACTGTAAAAGCCTTGGAAGCTATTTGATCTGATGTGGTTTTACAAGAACTGTGCTCTAGAAGTGCTATAAGTATGAATTGGGTACATTTGAGATCCGAATTTGGATTCCCCAATTTGAGGCTTTTAAGTCCCTAAAAGCTTCAAGAATTTTGATTAAGTGAGGAAATTTCTTCTCCACATCTTTTCCCTTTCTTGGAGGTGCACCTTGTGAACTCCATTGTTCACCTCTTTGTTTCTTCTTGTGTGGCTAATTTCCTTCCATCAAAGAATGTTGAAGACTGCAATTAGATAGATGACACCTAGGTAGTAACTTCTCTCCTTTGTTAGTAGACATGCATGCTGTTGTCTACACCTATCTATCCTATCATCTTTCAAAAGGAACAAAGACATCGTTCCACTAGCATTCAACAAATTTTTACCTTGAGCTTAACTTACCAAGGAGATTTGATATTTCCCTTCATAGGAATGAGTAATGTAACCCTTCCCATCCTTGACCAACTGATACTGATTCGCCCTACACATGAAGATTGCATCACACTGCTACATGTAGGACATTCTTTGTTAGAAACGCATTCAACTGCCAAAGATTACGCCTCACAAACCTTGGGCTATAGGTATTACATCCACAACAACAAAGGTGTCTTGACCCATTGTCAATGAAATAGTTTATTTATACCAAATTTGACATTACGTTACTTAGCTTGGAAACCTTAATATTTACTTCTTGCTTCACACATTAATTTGATGTGAGCAGAAGTATACCTAATGTATAAAGATTTGGGATGATTGTACATTTCCAACCAATCAGGTATATCTAGGATTAGTTGTCATATTGCTAGTCACTACCCCCTAAAGTTGTTTGAGAGAATGGATTAAAAATAATACTGCCCTTCTAGCATATGCCTTTGTCTTCTTAATCTGAAAAAGTAACAGGGGGTTGATTGATGGAAAAGTTTAGACAAAGGAAGGATCGCCTTTTTGTTGAGCATCCTTATCATTGGATCTGCCCAAACATACCTTCCGTTGAAGGGATATAAATAAGAATAACACCCAGTCAGCTGAAACTTAGACAATTAATAACTTGCTCAATACATCCTCTTTTACAATGATATAAAGTGCGTGATAAACTAGGGGGTTAGAGATTTCAAATGCAATATCAATTGAATATTTTTGAGCATCGATACTTATCAAAACAGCCCCATAAGTTTCAGACCCAGTCATTGCATTTGGGGCACTCAAAACTATTAATAAAAATACCCCTGAGACACCTTCAATTGCAAATCTATTGATAAGATCTAGTTACCATTCAACCCAATAGGGATTTTCGCTGCCAAAGACACTAAGAATTACATCAAACTACCTCATACAGATTGCTGCACACAGAAGTTTTAAAATAACCCAAATCCTACTCTAAACCCAGTCGATCCATATAATAAAAACACTTTAAAAATGCATCATAGTTAAATCTGCAAACAGAAATCTCAAAACTCCATGATATCATGTAATTCACAGCTTGCCAAGTATGGAATATATTAGACAACCAAGAGGATATCAATCTAGATGAATCGTTGTCCAAAAGTACCTTAAATGCACTATTAATAAATTTGAAAGTTCCCCAATGCTGGTCGCTAATGAAAGAGAGAGGTCAACAGTCACTTTAAACACCAAAACATGCACAAAACAGGTCGCTAGGACAAAGCAAGATATTAGTGATCATAACCAAGCTCCATATACCAAATCGCTGCCATAAAGAGGCTTTAACACCCAGATTTACACTTCTAAACCAGTCAACCAGCTAGGAATTGAACTATAAGGAGATCGCTGCCAAAGAATACAGTTCAATACACTTCAATACAGTTCGTTACAGCCAACAAATGATTCTTCAATGGTTACCCATACTTAGCATAGGGAATTCGCTAAGCCACAACAAGGATGCATCAACCAAATAGATTCCGCAATGAATATTAAACATACCACAAATGCATGAGTAAATTCGCTAGCACCAAATCAATCAACTGCGAACAATATTCCAAATAGATGACTCTAATACCAAATCGATTTGCTTCAACAAAGAATTCATGCAAATAGATTCTTCAACAAATGAAAAAGAGAGCAAGAGTATCAAATTTGGGCATACATCCCTTTCTCCATGTAGGGAGCAAATTTTAATAATTCAACAACATGCCCATCCAAGGAAATGCGACCCCTCTTTTATAGAATTAAAAGGTGCAATCTCCAATAACTGACCTTTTAATGTTTTCACACTAAGCATAATCAAAATAAATATTTAATGAACTACTATCATGTGCACTTTATTTAATTTCTTAATTTAATATTAAGAAATTACTATCCTATGAGCACTTTTCTAAACTAAAGAGCCCTTAAGGGGTTATAACAAACATCTTAGGACAAATTTCGAGCTTAATCCTTGAACCCATTGGGTTGAAGGTCTTCAAATCTTCAATGTGGAAAATGTCCTGAGAAGGGGACAATACAACATAAAAGAGGTTAGTAGAATAAGGTGCAGTCCTTGATACAAATGGTTACTATATTGTGTATAAGACATCATCAACGGGTTACAATACCAGGATTGCAGAATTATGTTATGTACAAGGTGTTCCTTACTTGGAACTTTTGTGGGTTGGTGTTGTGTTGGTTTGCATGAGTCCATATTTGGTGTTGGTTCCAAGACTGACCATGTCATGCTAGTCAACAAAGAATAGATGATTCTATTGGTTTGTAGATGGAGGTGGCGATTGTTAGTCAGAAGAAGGTTTTTGCCAGTTGTCAGAATCATATAGTGTATGTTAGTAGGCAAGAAATCCTCATTGACTTTATGGTCCTTTAAAGGTACGAATGCACATGGTCTTAATTATTTCTTCATTCTTAGATCAATTGATACGCTCCATTGGCCATGCATCACATCATGATTGATTGATCCTTAAAAACTAGGAATTCCCCATGAAATAAAATCTATGTTTTGTGCTTTTAGTGTAATGACAAAGGGTCTCTAAATTTGTACACTCAATGACTTGGGATTTCTTTTGGTATATCTTTGTAGGGCATTTGATACTCTTTTTACCATCCCTTTTGATAAAGATTTTCTTGACAAAGGCATTCTTCTTGTCTTTCTATTGATCCGGATTTTCTTCTTTCATATATATAACCACCTTGTTGGATGTTTGAAAGTAAATTCCCACATTGAAAGATTTTGTTCTCCGAGCAGTGTAGTTTATCCTATTCCTTTAATGTTTACAAATAAAAAATTCAGACTTAAAGTGGTGTATTCCAACATACATATGCTTGTTATGATTGGACAATTTATAAGTTTTCTTGCCGCAAAACCTATTCCATTGTTTATCTCTTCCAATAAACACAATGATTGTATAGGCAATAATATCAAAGGTTTCATTTAACACAAACTTCTTCTTGATGTCCAATGGGAGGTGTTTCTATGACTTTCATATGCATTTGTCATTTGAAATTTTCATAAAACTGTATATTGGTGTTCTCTAGATTATAATAAGCTTGGACAAGTCTTATATTCTGGAAGAAACTCTATGGTAAACATATTGTGAGACTGTATATGTTAGACAAATTTTTATTTTGGAATGTGATCTCATCTTGTAGTGGGTCCTTTTTAGTCTCTTAAACATTTTTAATTGATTTTTCATTTTCTTACTCGAGGTGAATATATTAATTATTGTCTTCTTTGTCTGGTGCCTTTTCTTCAACATTTTTTGTTTCTTTGTTTCATTTTCAGTCTTTTGAATTATGAAAATTGGTGTTTTCAAAAACAATAATGATTTGATTGTCGTTTATGCTCCTAGTTTTTAATAGGACCATATCATGTTCATTTGGATGTTTGCAATAATAAATAAAAATTCACATCATCTTTGCCACTTCCCATGTCATATTTGCTACCTTTTCTTGGGCAAACTTTTGAAAACCAAGACTGAGGTAGTAATCAATGAACCTACAAAAAACCTTATTCAGTATCCTCCGATACTAATCCTGATTTGATTTTTTTATATGAATTCATTCTTCTCTGTGTGCGCGTGTGTGTGCGCTGTGCGTGCTTGCATGCGTGAAGACACACACATACATATTTAATTAGAATCAAACTCAGCAACAAAATCCCCAAATTGGTCATGAGGTTGAAACCCAATTATACAAAATTTTAACAATATATAAGGTAAATGGAAGAAATGTAGTTTTGGGCTTTCCCAAAAGAGGTTCTCATAGACCACATTTCTAGTTTTGCTCTGACCCAAAAAAGCAGCTTTTATCTTTATATTTTATATGTTTAAATTCTTTGTAAAGAATTATTCCCACCTTTCTACTAACTTCATCAACAAATAATAGAAGGATGTAGTAAGAGAAATGGTATCTACCTTCAAAGGCCCACATACATCACCATGAACCAATCCTATATGTATTTTTATTTACACTTTTCTTCCTTAAAAGGCTTTGTACAATGGTTTCTTGCCAATCAAGCTACAAAAAATTCTCTCTTCATGCATTACAGGTAAACTATTTGCAATCTATTTCACTGCTGGAAAAATGACACCTTTTGGCACCGAAATTGAAAGGTGCTGGTCTCCACCATGTAGCAGTTATGCTGGCATTTGACAACGAGGATGTGTTCCATAAAAATGTTTATACCCTAAACTAAATAAATAAGGTTTTAATACAAGTTATTTCCTTATTATTAGGTGTAAGAATGTTATAGTAAAATATTATCAATTAATTAATCCACATTCACACCAACCCAAAATATAGATATTAATGTAGTACATAGTGATAAAATGACATAACAATGATATGATTTATTAAAATACAAAGTGGGATGAATACTTAGCTAATAAGAGAGATGCATAAGTGATTTGTATGTGTAGATTTGGTAAGATTTGGAAATGCTTCATCTCTGGGAATGTTCCAATAAATTTTTTCGTAAGGAAATGTATAAATTTTTCTAGGGTGTAGTATGATTTTTTCATAGATTGTATGGTATTAGAAAAGTAGATATTGGGATTCTGTAACTTTTGCTAATTTTTAGTGGCTGGAAATATTTTTTGATATCTATCACTAAGGCTTGCCAATGTGTGACAAATTCCTATGATGAATTTTAATAGATATAACCTTATGATACCTATTCCAACACCATATTGTATATTGATCGATGAGTGTACAAGACAATTAAAAAGAAGAGATAAGAAATAAAAAATCAGTTTTTAGGTGGAGCTAGACTAAACTTGGTGGTAAAAATATATTGAACCAATGCGGATGCTACACTACACCCCTTTGTAAGAAAGATGAAAATCCATGTAATTCTCCTAGTGTAGGTGCAAGCCAACCATTATTGTGTTATTCATAGGTAATTTCATACTTTTTTACTTTAACAAAATCTCCCTAAACCTAATTCTTATGGAAGATCTTGGAGTCAACTTTCCACCGCATTTCGAAAGGGTCAAAATAAACACTATACATAGTAGATACCATCCACACAAGATCAGGTGTCAGTAGGCAGAAGTGAAGGAACATATGAAAAATGATGACAAGGTAAAATTTTGGACTTCCAAATGGTGTGTTTTGGTGCCAACAAATAGCGAAAGGAAAAATATCAAATTGTTTTTCTAGTTTTGAACCTATAATCTTTGACAACTGAGGTGGGATCTCAAATATGGGACCTGACCACTTTGTCATCAAAATGATGTCATAAAACTCATATAATTAGTTAATCAATTATGTCTTGTGTCACATTATTTTCATTTTAATCACATTGCAGATATGAAGCACTCCTCTACGTACCCAAGAGCATTATAAGAACCCAAAAATACAATAGATGGTTCACTTGATGTATTTATTTGGTGGAGAAAAACCTTAACAAAGGATCATGTAAATATAATTCCCACCAATATAGGATAATTACACCGAAAATCATTTTCCCAGCTAAAAGCATGCCCCATATTTAACACATTTAGGCATGATGTAAAGATCTAGACCGTCAAATATGTTGAACTATCAATGACCTCTCATAAATCTGTGTCATTTATTTTGTTGCATTGATTCATACTTCAACACTGTGTACGCCTCTCCTAGCAGTAACATGAACTATGTTCCAAAGTCGATCATGTGTCTGTTTAGTTCTATAGTGGTAGAGAAAGAACATGGATTTTGGTATGAGGAGAACATTACATAACTACACAGTATTGCTGGCTAGTAAATTTTGTAACTAAGATTAGTTGGAAACCCTGGTTTAAATAAATAATTTAATGCCCATGTTTTGCATTTCCTTTTGTTTTGTGAAAATCATGTCTTTAGAACATAAAACTATTATTAACATCTAGGCTTGGGATCTGGATAATTGAATATAAATAATGACTCATGGGTTAATCTTTCTCACCTCTTGATTCTCCTTCAATGATTCCTCACAATTTTACTTTAAGTGATCTTTCTCGGTCAGAAAAATCTACTTATCCTTGAAAAAATATTTATTTGTGAGTTTCCCATGTTAACAAGTAAGAAGGAATTGTTGCAAAAAAAAGGAAAGAAGCTTTGTTCAGACTCTAAAAACACTATGTATTCCATTTTCTAAAATTAGGCCTACAAGAAATCCATTTGCGCAAAATTTAATATTATGGATATGAAATTTGTTATGACTTTGATTTTTATATATGACTACAAATATCTGGACATTGATTTTTTTAGAGTAAATAAGCTTAAAAATTTTAACCGATGAGAAAAAGAGCGTGTAGAACAATGAAATCATCCAAAATAATAAAAAAACATTCATATAGTTAATCCAAGAAAACATTGGAGAATGACGACCATCGTTGATAGTCACACTTTAATTATCTCTTGATTGTCATTCCATGGTAGTGTCCACGGCTATTTGTAACAAAGGGAATGATTGAAACAATGCTTAGCATGTGTTTTCTAATGAACTCAATTAAATATTAGTCTAAATGTAATTAAGAAGTGAAATCTATTGATAAAACAAGATATTACTGAATTTAGGATTAAAATATTGAAAGCAATGAAATTATGGTCATTTGAGCTGAATACGAGAGATTAAATAAACAATAAATTCTCCCTTCATGTTGGGGAGGAGTGGCCCTTTCTCCTTCCCTTTGATCTTTTTAGAATTTAAAATCACACAAGTCGATTTATCCCAGAATGATGTACTCTATTGAATAGAATAATTCTTTAAAAAAAATCAACAAACTAACTCTACAATTCTACTACAAATTCCCTTTTATATTAAGAGCAGATCCATGTCACTCTAGAAGAGGACAAATTATTTACAATAATTAATGACTACTTAACTAAAATATATCAATGATAACAACTGATTTTTGGAGAGTTACAATTGTGGAAGAACAAGTGCATGTCGCACTTAGATCAAATTCATCTTGTAAACTAAAGATGGAATCCTTAATTAACTCTTGGTTGAGATGATTTAATAGTGCCAAAAGATATCAAAGATTGTGCATTGGATCCCTACAATCATGGTGACTAAAAGTTGTTATGTTCATCTATTCCACGTCTCTAATCAACTGGGTTTTATGTTGGGATTGCATGATCCACATCAGTCGCATGATGTTTTTAAATAATAGTCCACGTTTTATGCCATTTTAACCATGTCAACTTGTGTTCTATCTAAATTAACTCACCTTATTACCTTGTGAGTCATTTTCTTTCTTCTCATGAGTCTTATGTCTTCATAGCGCATGTCCTGCACTCTAAGCGAGTCTTGTGCTAATGCATGGAGGAGTCTTGCACTACAAATATATTCCTGAATTAGTGCATGGGTGAGTCCTATGCTTGAAATCAATTCCTGCGCTAGTGCAAGTCGAGTCTTATGCTCAGAAACAAGTCTCGAGCCAATACGTGAATGACTCCTACACTGGTCCACCTATGATTCCTACACTGGCTTAATATTATGTTCTTTAAACACATTGGTAATGCACATAAAGATCCAATTAGACTCATTTGAAGAATCATACACAAGATGAAAATAACAAGATTATGCACAAAAATTCTTTTCAAACATACTAAAGTATTAATAACAAAATGATAATATCAGCCTTAGTACAAAATGATGACACAACAAAACAGGGTTTTCATAGGAATTAAGAGGAGTCATCACTCCCCCATACTTAAGATATAACAAGTCCTGCTATCCGTTCAAAAACTCAACAATACGTGTACAATTGTACTCATTGGTAAAAGTAAGCCACGTTTCTTTTTGTTCTGTATCACAAAACCCAAAGAATTTTATCATTGTCTCTCCATGTTTTGTAGCTTCCTTAAGGCTGGTCCTGGGTGGTGTTCCATCATGGCACAGGTGCTAATACTAGTGGAGCTCTGTATCTCATGCCAATCCATTTCTCTTGCAGTTCTAGCATGATCTTGCATAAGTCTTTTTCCCTTTTTAATGACCAACAGAGATTGGTTGGCGATATTACCTCTTTCTTCCAGACTTCTGGAAGTAGTCCATACCTTAGTTGACAAGCAAGAAAAGTCGTGTTAAAGTTTGGGAGTACATATCCCCAGAAATTTGAGACACAAGTTGAAATATTTGTTTTGTACTTGTCTACAAGCTGTAGACAATAAACCTGGGTCTGATATCTCCTGAAGAATCTGATTGGAGCTGGGAGATCATGCCTCATTAAGAGGCCTGCATTAGTTTCTTCTCTGACATATTCCCCTCTTTGCTCACACCACACAAATTGATGTCTTAAAGTAGAAACAAAAGACCTCAATTGTACTTCTCCTACATACAAATTAATTGGAATTTTTTTCTTGCTCAAGGAGAACAAACTTATGTACATAAAACTCACATAATAGATTCTTTCCAACTGTGTTTGTTGTTGTATATGCCCCAACAAATTGTTTATCATTGTCAAATTCTATGGACTCAGTGGAACATACTCTTGAAACTTGCCACTTGAAGAATTGTTCTTTCAAGAATAATGCATAAAAATTGGAAGGTGCCCTACAAGAAAGGGCTTGGTCATATAACTTGTAGATAAGGAGCATGTTATCTTGAAGTATCTTCTTTTCTGCTTTCAACATTTTGTTTTCTTTTGCCACCCTTCTGAGATCATAACATTCTTTCATCCTTTTTACCATACCTTTCAAGACAATGACCTGGGGAAATACAACGTCTATTTGAGTTATCTGATTAGCAGTTTCTATGGACTTTGTTTCCTTCCTATCTCCTTGTAAGAGCAAAATTTTTGCGGTCAATTCTTCAGTTCTAGACTGAAGACACTGAATCCTTTGTTCTTTCTCTTCTGCATCATGTTGTAGTTGTTGGCTTACTTCTTTTTGCTCTCGTGATTGTTGGATATGTTGAATTTTCTCTTCCTTCTTTTGTTTGTAAAAGTAGTTGTAATTGGGCAATCCTTTCTTGAGCTTGTTGGAGCTCATATTGAACCTTAGAAATAGATAACACTTGGGGAATAATTGTTTCAGAATCAACAAGTGAGCTAGGCTCACCTTCAAGTATAGGGGTTTTCCCTTTGTCATGAATGGGTGAATCCTTAACCATGATTGGTGTTTTATCAATCTCCATCTCAAAAACAGGGCCTGGAGGGGATACAAAGTGAGGTGGAGATGCAAGAGGTGTCTGGCGTAGGGATTGCATGATGGCTGTTGCTTCTTGTTCCTTCTGCGATGGAACATTTTTTGGCCGTTGGTCATCAAGGGTATGGGTAGGCCCTGATGACCTAAGATGTTTCTTTGGCCTCTCTGAGGTAGAGGACGCTCTTTCTAGAACCAAAGCAGGTTCAAAGGCATACTTCTTTTGAAATTTAGCCCATTTTTTAAGCCCATGACATTTCTTAATGAAATGGTGCTTTCAAATGAGGTGGACGAGGCCTTGGAATTTGAGGTAAGAGGAACCTCGTCAGAATTTCTCAGCAGCAAAGGAAACAAAGTCAAATAAAAAATGGGGAAAATTAACCTTGTTGTGGGATTTGGCTTAACCATGTTGTAGATGAATAAGGATTCTCAAAACAGGTCCTAAAATAACCTCATATTGACCATCAAATGTAAAATATTTGATCACTCATTTCGCTACATATACCCATGGCTCATGAAAAGTACCCTTTTCTATGCCCTTAGCCTTCCCCTTATTATTAATAACGAACTCTAATTTCTTTTTCTTTGCAATTGAAAAATGCCCAATAATTTCAGAGTAGGGGGTCCTTAAATTAACCGGTCAGCCTACCTCTGGAATGTTAGAAATGTCAGTAAATATGGAAGGGATAAATAAGAGTTTCTTACTTTTTACTTTTGAATGTCCCTCCATGTTCACTACAAATTCCTCTTTCATCCTTGGGTTAAATTCCTCGTATGCAAGCATGTAGTCTAACCACCCTGATTTCTCAAAGATTGCTATTGATTTTCTATCAGAGAGCAATTCAACCGAACTTGTAGGTTCATGACGGAGCCTAATTCCCATGGTTGGTATTTGAAACAAAGAAAGATTTCGTAGCACTGAAAAAGAGCTAGAGCACAAGAATTGGGGAGTGACAACGCAGGAATGAAAATTCTGATAGCACAAGAATGAGACTAGTGGTAGCGCATGAATGGAGCAACGGTAATGGAAAATGTGGAAATGGGGAAAAACGGTTTTATATGGAAACAACATGAATTGGATAAAGTTTAACCAATTGTGATGAGATAACGACATCATGGAGAATATGTTGGTACGTGAGAGACATTAATTGGGGATGAGTGTTAGATTTATTAGGATATGGGGGGTGTGCGAACACATTGGAAATGGAGTCATCATTTCATACAAAAATAATAATTATCACCTCATAACTAAACTTATCAACATTTAAAAGGGAAGTAATGGCACATACCTTGTCAATACTCACTTGTCAAATCTGATAGTAGCACTAAATTTTCTTTTTTCACTCTCTGCATGTTGTCTCAACATATTTATTATTGGGCATGATTTTGGGGGTGACCGCATTTGCTAGTTTTCAACTACCTGTATTTTATTTATTTTTTCAAATATATTTTTTTTCTTTTCTTTTTTTCATTTTTTTGGAAGGAATGGCCACCATGTTTCGTGAGAAAGGACAGATTATAGGTTGATTGCTCTCATCCATCATGTCATCCGTTATTTCAATTGGTCATCGCGCATTACTCATACATAGTCCAGCGTAGGACTCATACATAGTCCAACGCAGGACTCATGATCACAATTTTGGATCTGTTCTGAATGTTCTTGAATTATGATCATAGCTAAAGATGAAACCACATCTTTTGATTCATCCATATCATCCTTCCACCATTGTTTATCCTCAGTGGCAAAGGGTTTTTGTTGGCTAGATTTTCCACATAGCTAAAAACCTAGGCAGTCATGAGATAAATCTCCCTCATTTACCGGTGAGGCTCCCGTGTAAGATGTTTATCAATCTAGTAAGTATGAATCCTAATAACTATTTGTAAGGGGTTTTACTATAGTTACAAAGCTCATGAACCATAGCTTAGCAATTATGCAACAAGTAAGCAGCTATTTACGAAGTATTTGCAGAAGGGGGAAATAATAAAATTTGGGAAAGAAGAAAGGAAGATGTGTTGATTTAACCAATAGTTATTAGGATTCGTACTTACCAGATTGATAAACATCTTACACGGGAGCCTCACCAGTAAATGCGGGAGATTTATCTCATGACTGCCTAGCTTTTTAGTTGTTAAGAAAATCTAGCCAACAAGTTTTGGCAACTCCGCTGGGGAACGAATAAATAGCATTGATCTCTACCTATCCCATGAGTCTTTTATATCCAAAAAAAATAAAAATTGTCGACTCCATATCTGCTTTGTCCGAATGTTTCTTTCTAGGATCTAGCTGGCAAGAATGGCGTACATTGAAGGTTGATTCTCATGGCTTTACAACAACCACGAGCTTTGGTTCCTTGGGGTCCAGCTATTGGCCCTCTTGCATTAGTTCAACTGTTGCATGAATTGTCATGTGGATCACAAAAGAATTTTCCAAAATTCAATGGCAATGGGAAGCAACACTGGATGATCATATAACTACATTTTCCGTAGCTTATGGAGTTTTAGGATTGCCTCATGAAGATGTATCTGTTCGATTGTTCGTTGAAACGCTTTAGGGTGCTGCTACGGAATGGTTTTATCACCTTCTGTCTGCATGTATCACCAACTGGGCTACTATGAGAACACGGGTTAAAGCCAGATTCGAATCCGAAAAAGATTCACATGCTCTCTTAGCACAACTCATCCAGATGAAAAAAGAATTGCATGAACATATAAGGGATTTCATTGCCAGATTTCAGAAAATTCTATACAAAAATCCTCCTATTGCTGACTAAGTGATGAGAATCAGAAGGTATTTTTCATTAATGCTTTGTTGCCTGAAATTGGTTATCAGCTGCGTAGAGAACGTCTTGCTAACTTTGTAGCAGCTCAAAAAATTGCTATCGAAGTAGAGGATGATCTCATCATGGCAGGTAAAATCAAGCTTTCAACTCCTAAGGTTGCAGGTTCTACTTCAGCTAATACTGCTGCAAAAGTTGGCCAATGATATGTTGCAAATAAAGAAGCAGCTGACGCAAGATTATGATTTTGTAGATCCTGTTGGTGACTCCAACATTGGCTACATAGATTATGAATCAAAAAATGAGGCTGATTTCTTATCAAATCTAGAAGATTGCATAGAAGAAGAAGAATCCACATAATTGATTGCTTATGCATTTTCATCATCTATCTTTCAATACCAAAAGTTTGTTGCTGCAGAGAACTCCCACAAACTAGTCATGGAGGAAATAGTCAAAGAAGAGCCTACTGCTCAAATCAGTCTGCATGAGGAGAGCCATGATGAAACAATTGCTGAACCAAAAGTCATGTTGGAAAAGACAGAGTCTTTTGCAGAGTTGTCTGTGGAAGCAGAGCAAGGATTAGATCGACTTGCAGGCAACTTTATTCATGGAAAGGAAAGTCTACAGATTGTCCTCATTCACGAGGACGAGCTTCAAAGGAATGAGCAAATCATGAGGAGTAGGCCTTGCCCAATAAGATATCTGGCTAATTTAGAGCCACCTGGGAAGTTGAAACCAATCGTGCTTATTTCAGAGCATGAGGATGAGCCACAACGCACCAAAGATGAACCACAATACCTCTCAAATCCAAATACAGAACAACTAAAGGAGGTATTTATTTTATTTGTTGATACTTTCGTAAAAAGGGTGGAGAACTAACTTCATAACTATTTTTCGCTCTTGTTAAAGACCATGTTCAATGCAAAATCAAATACGTGGTCTAAGTTTGTGAGTAAATGTAGCTATTTATCCTTGCCTATTGTAGGATTCGTTTGAGCTTTCTTTGCCTCTGGCTAAAGTAGAGTAGGTAGTTTTTTTTTCAGTAAAATGAATGCTTGCGCACACTCTGCATGTTTATGCTTGGGACATGTATGATTTTACATGTTTGTATATAGTTTCGTTGTCGTCTACATTGCACGGATACCTCAAAACCCCTACCGAATCCTGCTTGAGACGTCTCGGATACGGATACGCGAAGGATACGATACGGATACCACCTGGATCCGCGCAGGATACTCCAGGATACGTGGCGGATACGTACTACCGAATCCTGCCTGAGACGTCTCGGATACGGATACGCGAAGGATACGATACGGATACGGCCTGGATCCGCGCAGGATACTCAAAGATACGTGGCGGATACGTACAGACGTATCCGCCACGTATCCTGGAGTATCCTGCGCGGATCTGTGCCGTATCCGCCTTCAAAAACGTTTTTTTTTAAGTTCTATTTCATTTTTTTTTAAATGTTTGACATTAATGAGAGTGGAGCTAGCGCAAGTGGCACACATGAACTTGATTTTGAGGAAAATCTAGATGATATATTCTAGATTTGTTCGTATTCCTATATCATATGTATGACAGCCACATGAACAATGAAATCATAAATGTAAAATCTTAAGTATATTGTTTGTTTTGAAAATTTGAACATGGATCTAGTTACTAGTATATTTTTAAAATTTCAAGTTTTGTTCGTATTCATGTTAACATGACATTCGTAGATCATATGTATGGCAGCCACATGATCAATAAAATGCAAAGTCTTAAGTATATTGAATGTTTTGAACATTGATTCAAGTTTTGTATTACTATTTCAGTTTTTTAATATTTATGGACTAAAAAATGAGTAAAATGAGTAGATGTACATATATATATATATATGTACAGACGTATCCAAGACGTATCGTATCCAAGGGTTTTTTAAAATTGACGTATCCGCGTATCGTATCCGTATCCTGGCAACGTAGGTTGCCGTGTTCGGTTCTCTTCAGGATCGGATAAGATAATTGGAGCAATTTCTGAGCTTTATTAAGAGCTCCACAAATCAATTTCCAGCTAGCAATTATCAGACTGTTCTAGAACGGTGCCAGGTTCATCACAAATTCGGGAGGTAGATTCTCATAGGGAAAAATCAAGGTTAAACTCAACTCCATAGCCCAATGGACAAGACACGAAACTAGAGATGCTGGGATCTCATCTTCATTTCTTCCATTCTAGTAGAAATAAAGATGTCCACAGACAAAGCCAACTGGTATCCCCAAAAATTTCACTTGAAAATCTTGGGATACCCCTTTAAAATTTTGCTCTTTGTGACTTGTGCTGATTTGCTTAGGATCCCTTCAAGAGATTACAAGAGGTTGCTTAGACTAAAAAGGTGCAATAATAGATTGTATGAAAATAAGAAAAATACTACCACCAATGCATAGAGCTCGAGAAAATATGCACTTTTAGAAAAAAATGACACCTAAAACGGAGCCACGGAGTCAAAGTTATGGCACTTGCAAGTTTTTGTTGCTACATCTTCCCGGACCCTTTCCAAAAATGGAAAATTTTATTCTATGCTTGTGTTTTCTTCACCGAAAATCTAAAAATGGAAATAAAGTCCAAGCTGCCTTCCACGTCCGATTTCCACGCCAAAATTTGGAAGTCAATTCCAAAGCAAGTCGTACTTTTTGCCTGCCTAGTGTGTCATCGTTTAACAAAAAACACTTAAGTGAATTGTGTGAAACTTGGACTTGCCTGACAGGGTAGAGTTTCACACCTGCTTGTTGCTTGTGTGTTTCACACAAAAGATTATTTAATTCCAAAACAGGTCGCACTTTTTGCCTGCCTGCTTGGTCAGCGTTTGACACAAATCACTTAAGTGAATTGTGTGAAACTTGGACCTGCCTGGCAGGGTAGAGTTTCACACTTGCCTGCTGCCTATGTGTTTCACACAATTAATAGCCAAAAATGGCGACTTGTTTTGGCATTGCTGCATGCTTTAATAATTATTCAATTTAATTATTTTGGGCAATGCTTGACGCCAAAGATAAGGAGAAAGTCAAAGCAAGTTGCATGCGAAAAATAAGACAGAGAAGCTTGCTAAAAATAAAGGGAAAATTTGCAAGGAAAAGCATGTTAAAAAGCAAGCTAAATTTGGCAAACTTGAGCGCCCAAATTAAAAGAAAAACACATCTTATTTTTGGAATTGCTAAAAATAAGAGGAAGGAGTGGGTAAAATTAGCATGCAGTCGCCTACATAAGAAATGGACGCCAAAGGTAGAGGGCAATTAATTCTTGTTGTGGAGCATGCTGCCCTGGAAGGTTTTTGCGCCAAAGGAAGAAGTTGTAAGCATTAAAAAATATTTTTAATTGCCAGGAAGCATCCAGTTTTAGCGCATAAGGAATAATTCACCGGTGCTTATATTTATGTGAATTAAGATAGTGTTTATGTCAAATACAAGGGCAATCATGGCAGCTTCTGCACAAATAGATCCAGCTCTCATAATTGCAAAGGCTTCTAGTAAAAATTAAAAAAAAGATCTCAGGCAAAAATTGATTCAAGCATGATGAAGGGTGATGACAAAGATGATCCAGCAAAATGATGCATAGTGTCCAGGCTTGTTGAGATTAATGATACAGACATGGGCCACGAATCTATCAATGATTTGATTGATAGATCCAAGGCAACTGGCAAGACACCTCTCATGCGGGCTATGAGAAATAGTGGAATTATCCAAGTAGCAACATTTCCGGCTACAACCCAGTTGCCAGAATTTGATCTGAAGTGTGCAAAGTTCTACCATCCTTTATCCAAAACAACTAGGGATCTAATAGGGAAGACAGATGGAAAGACAATGAATTACATGTTGGACAAATACATTTAGTATCAGAACAAAGGTCAATTATGAAGTGTTGCAGCTGTAATTACTTCTTTTTTCTTCTCTTTCTTTTCTTTCTTATTTTCTCCGACAAAATTGTAAAACTAAAGTAATTGGTTAAAAGCCACCACTTTAAGTTATTTGAAAAGGTCCTTTAATTAAGAATATGTGGCAGACATGCAGAACTTTGAATTAGTCTTCAGATGCATGTCATGTAAAGAGGAATTCTAGGAGAAAGATTGCTAGTTGTTTCCTTTATAGCTTCCACATGTGGCAATTCATTGAAAGCTCCCTATATGTAATTGTCCCCTATACACTATAAATAGAGGAAGAGCCTACGAGATAAAAAATCATCACAACTTGTTTTAGCAGAACTTATTTAGCAAGTGCTTTTGTAATTTGAGCATTCTCGAGTCTTCAGACTTTGTGCTGGAACCCTTGATGTGATTGTTGCAGAGGCTTGGGACTGAATAAAGGTGGATTTCTGGAGAACTTTGTGTCTACGGTGTTTTCTGAATTTTTCTTTCGAAGCTTTCTAGATAAACTTTGTGCTATCTCAAATCTAGGTTAGAAGTTATCTCTTTCCCATCCTGCTAAAGATTGTGTTTTATTTGTTTATTTTGTTTGTGTGGATGAAACCAACTCTGATAACTATTGATTAAATCAACACATCTTCCTTTCTTCTTTCCCAAATTCTATTATTTCCCTTTTCTGCAAATATTCCGTCACAGCTGCTTACTTGCTACAAAATTGTCCAGCTGTGGTTCACAAGATGAGGGAATTAAAGTAAAACCCCTGAAAGTAGTTATTAGGATTCACCCCTGCAAAACAGATAAACATCTTACACGGTAGCCTCACTGTTAAATGAGGGAGATTCATCTCATGACTGCCTAGGTTTTAAGTTGTTCATAAAATCTAGCCAATAGTTTTGCAGCTGGATAAATGGATAACTTCTTTGAATCATGCCCATTTGTAATTACCATGTTTCATGTCGTGCAATCAATAAGAGCTACAACAATGGCTAACCAAGGGTGTCCAAGGATCAAAGGATATCCAATTTTCTTATTCTTCGTTTTAATGACCATAAAATCTACTGAATAATCCCATTATTCAATGGTTATGGTGACATCCTCTATGATCCCTTTGGGCTTGGCTATAGACTGGTTAGCCATTTGTAACACTATTGGAGTTGATTGTGGTTTAGGGAGAGATAATGTGGATAATGTGTCAGTGGTCATCACATTAATTGCAGCCCCATAGTCAATTAGAACATTTGGGATCTTCACATCTCCTATGCAAACTGTAACAATTGGACTCCCAAGTCCTCCATATTTTGGAGGGGTCATATTCCCTCCCAATATACTAGCCAATTTGTCATTAACATGAATTGTTTTAGGCTGATTTTTCCTTTTACCTGGAGTTTTAACACAAAGCTCTTTGATGGTTTTATTCAACTCTGGAATTTCTCTAAGAGCCTGTAACAGAGGGATTCCAATACGCAAATTTTTCAATCCTTGAATTAGCTCTGACTTTGGTTCCTCATGGGTTATAGTGTTTCGTTTTCCCAAAAGTATAGGTGGAATGGGGATGTCTAAGTTTGGTTCAGATGTTTCTTCAATAACAAGATCGGGTTGTGTTTCTTCTAATTTTTCGTTGTTTTCAGAGACTTCTTCTATGATTGGAGATGATGGTTTTAAAGTAACCTTCCCTGAACGTAGAAAGATATTTCTACAGTCCACAAATTTTACTGTGGGGTTTTTTGTTAAATTCGACGGTATATGTTGGGTTACCATGCCTCATATTCTTTGAATTTACCACCGTTTGAGTTGGTATTTGTGGCCAGACAGGTTGTTCATATGGAGCAACAGTTGTAGGCCCACTCAACAAAGCTTCTTGTTCTCGGGGTCTTCTTGGGTTATAATACTGCTAACACAATCCTTGGGGGGCATTCCACTGTTGTTGGAATTGAGAATTAAATTGTTGCAACGGTGGAATGTTTGAGTTTGGAGTCCAGGATTGCTAATAATAGTTCAATGGTACGTTCCACTGAGGACTCCATTCCTATGGGACTTGTTGAGCCCAAGGTTGGGGGTATGACCATGGTGTGCTCCATTGGTTTGGAACCCATTTTGTTTTTGGTGTATAGGACTAGTTCTGATTTGATTTGAAAATTGCCTCCTTGCCTCTGAGCCACATAATTCAACTCACCTTCATTTTGTGTGTCATGCTATAAATGATTCTTTAGCAAGGGCAACAATACACATTGATCTATGGCATGCTTTAGATCACAAACAAGGTAGATGTTTATTTTATCTAAGGGACAGTCCTTAAGCCCATGTTTGTTCGTACATCTTGGACAATATATGAACAGTGGCTCTATGTTTCTAGCTTTCTCTCTATCCACAACTATGTTAAGATGGCCTAAGAGATCTGTTCTTAGATCTACAATTTCCTCTCTTAGTTTAGATATGTCGCCATTGGCAATTTTTCCTTTCTATGTCCGAAGAATTGGGCGAGTGCGGAAGTATTTCCTAGTACCTACAGAGATCAATGATATCAGTGAATTCCAATTGTTCATATCTTCTTTTCCCATAAGATTAAAAGCTTCTTGTGTGTCCTCATCTAATCCCTTAAGGAATAGGGTTTTAAGAAGAGTAATATCAAGACCAATGCCACATCTCCTGTGAAGGAAGAGGAACCGACCAAGATAGTCCTCAACACTCTCATCCTCCTTTTGTTGTATCCTAAAGAGTTCTTTCTTTCTATCCCTTACCCTTAATCTTGATATTTATCCTATCTCCTCCCGACTATGAATAGAGTTGGGGTTTAAGCCCATGAACCACCTCATGGTTGTGTCCTTTAAAGTTGAAGGAAATAGATTAAGCTTTTGGGTGTCTGAGGTATAGTCATAGGTTTGGCATAAGACTTTGAACTCAAATAGGAATTAGTCAGGATCTTCTGAGACTAGTACCCTGAAGGTTGGTAGAATTGAAGGGGATATGTTCTTGATGGGGGTTGCATCATTAGGGGTCCAATTGTATGGGATAGGTGAATGTCCTTCCAAGTGGAGGGTTTTCATGATTTGCACCATTGGGGTTTTCCACTCCATCAACCATCCTTTCTTGCTAATCAAGTTGCTCCACAGGTTGATTTTGAGGGGTTTTTTGTAAATTGATTCTAATAAATCTACCTCTACGTCCTATAGGTCTCAACATAAAATCCTACCATGCTTAAAGACAATTTCCTAACTACAAGTGCTTATTGATTACTTGTGTTCCACATACTCCAAAGCACTAAAAGAATCTTGTTGTCACTACAAGGTCTTTTATTTCGAAAGAAAGAGTTACAAAAAAGAGATTTCTAAATGGAAACTTACCAGGCTATCAAGAAGTACTCGAGTTAGTTCCTTAATCTTTGCTAACACCTTAAGAATCCCCGACAACGATGCCAAAAAGTGACGAGCATCGTTGATACTTGCACTTTAATTATCTCTCGATTGTCATTCCAAGGCAATGGCCACGACTATTTGCAACAAAGGGAACGATTGAAACTGTCCTCAACATGTATTCATTAATGAACTTAATCAAATACTAGTTAAGTGCAATTAAGAAGCGAACTCTATTGATAAAACAAGAGATTACTGAAATCAGAATTAAAATACTGAAAGCAATGAAATTCTGGTAATATAACAAATGTTGAATAACAGAGATTAAATAAATAAGAAATGCTCCCTTCACGTTGTGGAGGAGTGGCCCTTGCTCCTTCCCTCTGATGATCCGGTTTAGAATTGCAAATCACACAAGTAGAGTTACCCCAGAATCATGCACTTTATTGAATTGAATAATTTCTTCCACAACAATCAATGAACTAACTCTATAATTCTATTACAAATGCCCTTTTATACCAAGAGAAGTCCTTTTCACTCTATAATCTAGGAAGGATTAGTTGCAATAATTAAGTACTAAACTAAAAGATCTCAATGATAACAACTGATTGTTGAAGAGTTATAATTGTGAAAAAACAAGTGCATGCCACACTTAGATAAGATTCATCTTGTTAACTACAGATGGAGTCCTTAATTATCTCCTAGTTGAGATGATTTAACAGTGCCTGAAGATGTCAAAGATCATATATTGAATCCTTATAATCATGGTGACTATAAGTTGTTTTGTTCATCTGTTTCACGTCTCCAATCAACTGGTGTTAAGTCGGGCTTGCATGATCCACATTATTCGCATGATGTTTTAGATGATAGTCCATGTTTCATGCCCTTTTCACCATGTCAACTCATGTGCTAGCTAAATTAACTCGCCTTCTTGCCGTCCGAGTTCTTTGCTTTCTTCCCCATGAGTCTTGTGCCTTCGTAGCGCGAGTCTTGCACTAGTGCATGAGTGAGTCTTGCTCTCCAAAGTGAGTCTTGCGCTAGTGCATGAGTGAGTCTTGCGCTCCAAAGTGAGTCTTGCGCCAATGCATGAAGGAGTCCTGCACTGGCCCACGTATGAGTCCTACGCTGGCTGGGCTTAAGATTATGTTCTTCAAACACAGTGTTAATGCACATAAAGATCCATTTAAACTCATTTGAAGAAGCATACACAAGATGAAAATAACAAGATTATTCATAAAACTTGCTTTCAAATATACTAAAGTATTAATTACAAAACGATAATATCAACCTTAGCACAAAATGATGACACAACAATACGGGGTTTTCATAGGAATTAGGAGAGCTCGTCACTAAGAAATAACGGTATTATGAGCATGTAAGCCCCAAATACCGTTTGAATATTTAAAAGCACTTACCTTAAGGGGTTGGCAATCATTTTATATTGTAAAAAATAATCCTTGTGGCTGTATAAGGAGGTCGCTTGTCCATTATTGAATTATGCATTTGGATGAATTTTCATATCTTGGTGAAAGATTGCTAGTGAAGCACCTTTTTCATCTCTCTCAAGAATGAAAACCCTTGATTGAGATCCTCCCAAGGACAAAAACCCTTGTGGAGAAGTTGGTGTGCACGAAAACCCACACTACACTTGGTTTCATACACTTCATTGTTGGTTACATCTAATTTATACCCTAAGCAACTTGCTTGGGAGAGGGTTTCGGGTGAAGTGGCTGGATTTTATAAGAACAAGTTGCATGATTGGATTCTCTAAATTTACTAAAAGTGAAATCTTCCATTTCTATCAATTGTTGAGTGTATTTGAGTGGTATTTTCAATTTTGCAAATTATTATTTAAATCTGCAGTTGTTGCATTATAAAATAAAAATAGCACTTGTGGGTTTTTAAAAATCATTTTTTTTTTGCATAGAATGATTGTTGGTCATTTATTATAAATTCTAAGCATCTTTCCTTAAAGTTTGAGTGAGATTTGTGTGTAGGAAAGCGTGTTTAACTTCTCCTAAGAGGTTGCCACCCTAAGAGCAAAGTGTTGACAACGTGTGGAGGGTTCCAAGGTGAATTTTCAGTCATCTACAATCTTCCCTAATTCCGATTTCAATTAAATTTTGGTCATTTCCTAAGCCCCCCCCCCCAAAAAAAGGTACATTACAATGGTATCAAAGCATCATCCTCTCAACAACCTGTGATGCATGGAAAAATTGGAAATGATCATGAAGACCCAAGAAGAAATAGTGGATGCATTGGATAGGCATTCCCTAGCCATCCAAAACATGCAGGGTAGTGGTTCGGCCAAGGGGGAAGAGATTTCCTACAACCCTCGTGAATCAAAGAAGGAGAAAATTTCTTTTGCAAGGCCCTACAAAACCCCAATTTGTGACCAAAGAGGTAGTCACTCCACATGGGAGCTCTCGACAAGTCCATGACTACAACATATGGCTTGAAGAGTATCGAGCAATGCCGTATGAGTTTCGGGAGGCAATGTCTCTCACGGATTTCATCAAATTAGAACGGAAGAAAGACATCGGTGATGAACCCTAGTGCCAAAGGAATAAGTACAACATGCCAAGAAGAAGAATGTTCCAGCCGTAGGGAGAAGAGGTCCTTCCATTGGGATGAAGGAAGTAAAGGAACATGTCACCCAAGGTAAAAATCCTTTTGTGCGTAATGATGAATTGTTGGCATGTAATGGTTGCATAAAACTAGCAGTTGTCAATGAAGAGCCCTTGATAGACAGGGGTATACTTTTGAAGGAACCAAATGCTCAGATTAGACAGTAGAAGGAATTCACATATGCAAGTGTAACGGATGTAATAAAAACTCAAAGAAACTGTGAGGAATGGCGAAGAAGAGCTAGGGCTTCGAGATTGATAGCCGCTCAAGGGAAACAACACTTGCAAGAGTATAGGGCAAAGAAATTTTCATTATTGACAAGGAAAAAGAAAGTAAACATGAAACACGAGGCAAGGGAAAAGGAAGGGTCTGTTGGGGAAGAGAAATCAAGAGTTGAATTCGAATTTCAAGGTGAAATAAATAAAATTCAGCTTGCTGGTTCATCACAAACAGCCGCCACCAAGAAGCCAATCAATTGAGATATCAACAAAGAACAATCCCCATTTTGTCATCATCCACAGAAAGGTAAAAGTCCTGTGTTGTTCTATGATAATTTATTGGATTCTAATGGTTACACAAGATTGTCACATGATGGAGTCAAATCAGTTTTACTAAGGGCCTGTAAGGATGACATTATGCATGAGATAAGGGCACCATTAGATTATTTTCTTAGTCCTCTTCCTAAGTCAGAAATTTTGGGTGAAAGGACTGTCAAAGGCAGCCCATGGTATGAGAAAATCTCAGCTTTGTTGCTTGCTGATATGACATTACCGGTATATTGCTGCTTACACATAGCTGGTTCTGAAAGGTGATCAGATTTCATGCTTGTTATGTCCTCCTATATCACCGTTGATTGGACATCATTATCCACCTCATACTCCACGAAATAATGAGGCAAGAAGTGTTTCTTGTTGTATGGGTCCTTGGACTCAAATTCAAAATTGTTTCTGCATGAGGAATATAGGTGCTATGTTGAGCTCTACAAAAAGAAGAATATCTGATTTTAAAATCAATATTCAAGGAAATTTTATCATGATGTATTTTGGGCATCAAAGGCATGAGGATGGTTCTGATTTTCCATTTCATATGTGGTTAACCCATGCCTCCATGAATATGGAAGAGCTATTAAGAATATGGTGGAAGGGCAACACCCTTACTCTAATGTGTGGCACACATACTTAACATCCATTTAGGGTGAAGGGTTTTCTTCATAACCAAGGGGTCACTAGGCCTTGAAGAGAGTGGCACCACCATACCTTGCACAAAGAGAATGGGACAGCTATCACTTCTCCTAGGAAAACATGAGGTATGTGATGGATTTTTTGTGATTAAGCAATCTTTGGGGGAATTCACCCTCAATTATCATGATAGAGAACTGAAACTCCATGAAAAAGACAAACAAATCAGAATTCAAAGTATAGAGGATGAAGGGAGCACAATGGAAAATGCTTGGAAATCACATTGTGGTTTGCTTTCTCACATAATAGCTAATGGGAAAAATATTATCATAATTGAGTATGTCAAAAACCAGCTTGCTAATAACATCATGGAAGGAGTTTGCATGAAGGAACAACATAGGATAGTTGTTTTGGGCTCTAATTTAAAAATCGCGATTAATCGCCCAATAATCGCGATTTATCTTTTTGAACATGCAAAACGATTAATCTTTCAATAAATCACGATTCCTTCAACGCCGACAAATCGCAATTTCCCGGCGATAAATACCCTAGCAAATCATGGAAAATCGCCTGAAAAATCGTGGAAAATCGTTTAGTTTAGGTATAAATGTGAAAAACGCCAAAATCTGACTCGTTTTTTCTCCTGCGTGGTTCGCTTTTCCTCCTGCGACTCGTTTCGTGCCTATTTTCCAGCATTCCGTGGTGGTTTCGTGGCATTTCATGCCATTTCGTGGTGTTTTCCATGGTGGTTTAGTGGCATTTCCTGCCAGTTCGTGGCCCTAGCCCTACTCCAGGTACACGTATATTTCTTTTTCATTTTTTTAAGATTTTAAATAGTATACATTTAATAAAACGAATTTTCAGATTCACTCATTTTGTATACATTTAATATATTGCTGTTATACCAGTAATATATTAAATGTATACAAAACGAAAATAAAATAACAATAAATTTGTGATATCAATAATTTAATATATTGAGTTATAACTTAAAATAGTAAAACCATAAACCTGTTATAATTAATTACTATATATTACCTTTATAATTAAAATAATGTTATAATTAAATTATTGTTATATTACTGTTATAATTATAATAGACTAATAGTAATATAATTATATAACAGTAGAACAAATTAATATATTTAGTTATATATTAATTATATTGTATTTAGAATTCGTTTTACGAATATATACTATTATATTATTGTTTTTACATTTAATTTAAGTTTATTTTATGAATTTAAATGTTTTTAAAAGTAGCGATAAAGTTGCTGATTAATGCCGATAAATTGCGATTCCCCATTTCCGAGTCAAAATTTGGCCTGCTGATTAATCGCCAATAACGATTTTTCAAACTATGGTTTTGGGGCAAATAGTAAGGCACTTGCAATCAGAAAATCCTCCACAACGTAGGTTACTCACACTTGGTAAGAATGTTTATCACTATTAAGCATAGTTCACATACTCGCATTTGGCAAACCAAAAAAAATTGACTCGGCAAGACTTGGCAAAAATATTCGGCAATACTCAGCAACTTATAAATACACAAATTTCTTTTAACAATATAAATTTATGCAAATATAGCTACAAAAGGTATCAAATTAGTCTGTAAAATGTTGGGGTAGTGTTATCTATTAGATTTAAATACAAATACAAACAAAATCGCATCATCATGCTAATACAACTAGTTGATAAGTATTATGAATTTATGATGATTTTCATTACTCATTGAAACTTCTAACCATTCTAGGATTGAGTAACAGTTGGAAACTTCAGTTTAATTAGTTGTTTTTAATAAAGATATGGCTATTTTTAGAGGTAGTATACACATGTATTTACAGAGGTTAGCAACAATAACAATTTAGTCATCTCTTTAGCTGCTGAACGCTGCTGTTGGTTTTTTACCTTTAACTGTTTCTCTCTCCAATTCATTTCTCTTCCAGTCTACTGCCTAGGCATTAAAGCTTGCTCCGCTCTTAATCATCTTCGAGTTTGTTCTATTTGAGTAGATAAATACCTGCTCTGCCTTCTCAACAGACTTGAAAAATATAATCTGCATAATTCTATGAAATATCCCTAGAGGGATATCACTTTAAAATCCACAAAATATGTATAAATTTGCAGCAAATGAGAAATCTGATTTTTCTGATTTTAACTCAACTAGGGCAGCGAACTGTAATTTAATGATATATTGCAAACCACTTATCCATATTTCACAAAAATTTATAGAGAGCTTGCTACAATGATAACAAAGACCAGAAAATTGTTTTTGGATTTTTTTGAATAGTATCTGACTGCCAATAATTTTTGTAATGCCCTAAACTGTTGGAAATCTTCAAAAATTCATAACTTTGCAAATACAATAGATATAAATCTGATTTTCTGGAAATAATAACTACTAATGATATAGAAAAGGACCCAACCTTCAGATATGGATTTGAACTCTTGGAAACCCCTTGAAAATATGTTGCAAAACCCTAGGGCTGACGTCACCCTCTAGAAGTGGCTGAAAATTCACCAAAATGCCCCTAACAGCTGCGCCAAACTCTGTCGTAAATGTTGAGGGTAACTGATTTGCAACCCTGAAATTTCCTCCACAAAAAGCCTCTGAACCCTCTGCAAACCCTTCCTATAATCTCTGAAAAATCTGCCTGAATACCTATTTTGAATCAACTCCAAAATAGCAAACTAGGGTGAATCTTTCACCATCGAAGAGTGCCCTACTAGATAGGAGTGGATCTCTCACCACTGAAATTAGGGTTCCTGTGGAATTTTACTCCATGAGCAGTAAGAATGCAAACAACAGTTGCTTAATACCAAACTATGTGTGAGTGTAAGAATGAGCTCTATCACTTTCCAAACCTCATATAATTTCTCCCTGCAACAAGAGGCCCAAAAAGACCCGAATTGACCCCTTCTAGGGAGAACCACAAAAAAATAAAGTAACTTAAGTTACTTTTCCCCTCCTAGTCACCAAAGGGACTTAAGTGATCCCCAACAGAAGAATATAACATTAAAGTACCATGATTCCCCCCCTTAATGACAAAACATAACATTTATTCCCACCAAGTTGCTTGGTACTCATGTCAACGGAAAAATATAACAAATAAGCAAGGTGGTAACAGTCATCCATACCCAACAGCCTCCAGCATCGATAGCCCCTTGGGTATGACTAAGGCTAAGACTAAAAATGGCTCTTAGGCCCTCAGTGAAGGAAAGGGGACATTACATTCTATACACGTTTTTTTTATAAAATGATATACAAAAGGTTGTAACAATAGACAAGATTATGAGATACTAAGGCAGGAAGGGAGAGATAGGTCCAGTTAAAACTGGATGATTATTTGCAAAACAAAACAATTCTATGATAGAGACAAATAAACCGAAAATAAAGGTGAAGTAGGTCATTTTGTAAGTGCCATAAATGCCTTTCCAACCATTTTGTAAGTTTTTGGGCCAAATTTGTTCAGTTTTGGCAAATATTCGTGAATACTCAGAGTCTTAAGAGTGTATGGTGAGTTTTTGGGCCAAATTTGCCGAGCTTTGGCGAATATTCACAGCGAATATTTGCAAATATTCACATTTTTCTGGGTGGCGAGTTTTCTGGGCGAATATTCGGCCCAACAAAAATATGGCGAGTACTCACCAAATAAGCATACTATGGTTTTGGGAGATTGGAACTGGTGGGCCATCGTTATTAGGGGTGAGGAACACATTGTTATCCAAATTAGTGAAGAGGTTATTAGGATTTACTTGGGTGATCTCTACCATATTATATTGATTGGTTGGAGTAAGTTGTGATTGTGAGAAGTTGCACTACCAATTGTTTCCCTCAATGGTGGACACAAAAGGGAGAAAGGAACAACCTGTATCAAATTGGAATGCGTTAAGGCTCGCTATAAAACCCGTAAGGGGTGACATGATCGTAAGTGATGATAAAGCTTAGAAGTTAAAAAAGAAATAAAATATGAAAATAATTCAATCAGAAGTGAAGATTCACGTTGGGTGGATATAATGGTGGTGAAACCGACATGATTTATAGTAAAAGGAAATGCAAATATGACTCAATGAAGAGTGGAGTACGATTCATGTCTGGTACACCAGAATGTATGTTAGCTAAGACTGTCGATATGATTACCCTCTCTTTCTTCAATAATATAGATTAGGATATAAGTAGAGGACCATTATACTGTCAACACACAAGCCAAAGATAGAGCTCGGGGGTATAACAATCATGCATCTAAAAGAGAGTAATCCACTCTCATATCAAAGGTGTAGGGTTCTAAATCATATATCTAAGATATGGAGATGAGGTCTTACTAGAATCTTAAGGGTTATAAGAGTAATATAGTAAGGAAGAACTAATCTAAGGGTTGTAATGCCATTAGGTGGTAATTATGTGCTATAAAAGAAGGTAATAATCATAGTTCGCATACTCGTACTCGGTGAATACTCGGCAGACCCAAAAAAAATTGACTCGGCAAAAACTCGGCGAATACTCAGGAATACTCGACAACTTAAAAAATACACAAATTTCTTTTAAAAACATAAATTTAAAGCAAAATATAGCTACAAAATGTATCAAATGAGTCCATAAAATGTTGGAGAAGTGTTTTCTATTAGATTTGAATACAAATACAATACAAAATCGCATCATCATGCGAATACAACATCCGATTGATAAGTAATATGAATTTATGATGATTGGCATTTTTTTCGAAAATTAAGAATGATAAAACAGGACGTAAAAGACTCTTTTTTTTCCAAAACTTATCCATTGGTGAACTTGAACCAAGTTTTATCCTTGTCGAACACGAAGTATAACTCAAACCTTGTGACTTATGTACATATTGTCATATAGTGATATACACATCTACATATATATGTCTAGATAAGGTCTTATGAAGATAAATGAGATATTAACAATCAGCTGATTTCCAAAATAAATGTGTGTGAATACAGTGTACACATATACACATTAATATTTATGCATGTAGGTTTACAGATAGATCATACACAGAAATCTGAGCAGACTCAAAAAAGCTATGCAAAGGGACAACAAACCTACGAAAGCATCAAGTGAGTTAATGGCTCGGACTCGGCGAGTCATATTCTGTGAGTTTTTCTAGCGATTATTCATTTCGTGCATTCTTTAGCGAGTACTCACCGAGTCTTCTAACTATGGTAATACTAATGTAATAGAAAAGATATGGTACACTATCCTAGTCTAATACATGATACATCAACATAATCAACCAACCAACATAAAGGAAAGAGACAACGTCAGGGATATTTACGTTTGTGAAGGCATTGTTTATGCATTAAACCTTCCAAGATTAACAGCACATCGCGAGAGAGTTGTCATTGGTGGATCACAGGAGGGATTGGTAGAAGACCTAACTAGACCAAAGTTGGGTTCTCCAAAAATTAAGGTAGACCTTGGTGGTGCAGCTCCTATTCTTGATGCTCTGAGTAACCCAACACTCCAAAGATGATCTTCAAGTATAAGTAAGACCTTAAACCTCTTAAACCTTTAAGGGCATATTTGTGAGTGAAGGCAAAGTGGATTATTGATATATTTCAGAAATGACAACTATGACGCCTATTTATTAGAGAACATACCCTGAAGTCACCACTTAACATAGCCAATGGCATCGACCATGGTTGATGCAGTCAAATGGATAAGAATGTATACAAATTACAATAGGTTACAAACAATACATAAAAGGTAAAGAAAGAGATAGAATCAAGGTAGAGCAAACATTAGAAAAGATATGAAGGGAATTTGAAGGTGATATGAGTAGAATTTCCTATATAATCCGCTGATGTGAAAATGTAGTGAAAAGGTTCCTTGGTTCAGGAGCAGGAAGGGCGCCTTTCAGATGCAAGGAGCGTTGCAAAGTGGATCACGAGGCTAGACACAGAGCTGGCGAGAGCACAAGGAGAGGCCTCCAGAGTCCAATCTAAGGCAGAGTCTCTAGCTCACACAACCCAAACACCCAACCTAGCACATTTGGCTCAAAGATTCTGGAGACCACCCCAAGGGAGTGAGGATGTTTGAGCCACCTAGATATTGATGATGTATTTTAAAAGATGATGATGCATACAAACTGATTCAATATATATATATATATATATATATATATATATATATAATTTAATAAACCATCAAGAACATACCCATTCATGACGAGAAAAATGTCGAATTGACCCAAAGTTAAATCAAAACAATTATGGACTCATCTCATTCCCCAAAGCCATACAACACAACATTGGTGATCCCTTCTCTAAAGGTGAATTTTATCTATATATTATGACGACCAAAGCCATTGACGAACACACTAACCAATAACCAAATACATAACAAATTAAATATTGTTTTCTGCTAGCATAAGGACCAAGTGATAATGGTTATTCCAACACTATGATCAAACAAAAAAAGATAAAATAGTATCTGAGGACAATTATAACAATAGTATGATGTTAGAAAGGTAGTAGTTAATGATATTATGCTAGCGGCTACAGCCACAGAATGTAATATTGCTAACGACACCTTTTATCCATAGCTAAAACACTAATCTAGTTAAATGATGATATTCAAAAATTAGGGACATTACGCAAAACCCGACCAATTATGGCCATACACCTACAAGGTAAGAAAAGTGGAGTAATAAAAGCCGCATCATAATACTTGAAGCAGATGAACTAGAGTTCATACCTAAGTGAATGGTTGATAAGAAGATGGTTCCTCTTTGTGATTCCCACACTGCTACAGTCATATTAGTTCCCAACAGTGCATGGTTGATGAGAGGTTGACGTTTTCCTTCTCTACCTTCATTTCGAGTTGTGTACCAAGATTGTGAGCATGTAGGGGTGGCATGTTGCAGATGGAAGTGCAATTGTTTTTCTCGCCATGTTCGCACTAAGGGGGGAATGTTAGGAAAATAATGTGTTTAGTGCTCACATTATTAATGTTTGGGTGAATATTGTAATGAGAAAAATTACGTGAGTAACAATTCTGTAGTTGATATATTTGGTTAGTAGTTAGAATATAAGATTTGACAGTTATATTGTTGTGAGCAACAACAATATTATGTATATATGAATATGAGAGATATTCTAGGTTTGAGTAGTTGAAGCAATTTCCTAGATTATAGGGATGCAATGCAAAAGCCTATATCTATGGCGCGATGCTTCTTATATTAAGACCTTGAATGAAATAGATCTCAAATTCAATGATTTAATTTTGTTCAACCTGGACCAAATTCACTACATATTGCATATGTCACTGGTTGTAAACACTAGTAACCATATAGTTATCCTCTTTATCCTACTTGTAATGGTAACACATTGTCCCCAAGCGGGTTTCGATGTTTTCCACCAAAATGTTTTATTGTGGCTACGGTATTGAGTAAGACCTTAAAATTTTATCCAAAGTTATAGTGATGTATCATTGTGCAAATAGTCTAGCTTGATTTTTTGTCAATCATAATGCTTTGTATCTCATATAATTAAAGGTTTAACATTATAACCATTAATATCTAGGAATTCAAGATCATCTAATATAATCATAGGTCGTGTTAATCCTACATTTGATAACATACCGATGAAGCCATGTATGGGATGTGAATCAATAGAGTAGTAATTGGGAGAAGGGGTTGTATGGTAAGTCATGTGTACCTCATCTATCTTTTAAATATCTTGGGTATTATGATTGGGAAAAGGATCTATAACATCTCACGACATGCACTAGGTTGTGGAACCGTGTCATTAGTAACTGTACTATCAACTTTGATAGTCATGTTATCGATAAGATCTTAAATCTTATGGTGCAATCTGAAAAATCTGTTAGTCATGTGTTTGAGGCATGAGCGATAATGTAGTAGGCATTTGGATCATGATTCTTAGCTAAATGCTTAGATGAATCAATCTCCGTGTGGAAGTAAGGTGATCAAATTTCAGTCAAACAACCTTTGAAGTAGCTTATGTGGAGGATCAATTAAGTAGTTGAATTGCCTCTTTTGAGGAGCAACATGGACAATCATTGTACTTGGTTGTGCAACATTGCCAACTATAGTTGTACTCTTGTTAGTGTCATTAGTTTTACCTTTGATTGGCGCCTTATTTTGAAACTTGGTTCTTGTGGATGTGGGAGTGTTGGTTCTATGTTTGAGCATGTTAGCTACAAGGAGCTTGATCTCATAAACCTCAACCATTTTGAAATGGTTATCAAAGGATGAATAATTTGAAAAAATGACTTTTTCCTTTAGCTTGGCAACTAGATTCTCAATGAATACTTTTAGCTCATCTTTGTTGATGTGTTTGGGACCTTGAGATAACATTGTTTTGTATCAAAGCACATAGTTCGTAATGCGTGCATTGAATCCTTGCTTAAGTTGAGCGATTTGAGAAAAGGCGACCTGTTGGTTAATATTTATAACAAATTGAGTTAGGATCTTTTCGGCTATACAATGGAATGAATGGATAGATCCTTTTGGAAGGTCGTAAAACCACATTAATGTGTAGTCCTTAAGATTTCATAGAAAGAGATTGGTCAATAATTTGTCATTGCATGTATAATAAATGAATGCAACAATAAATGCTCGAAGATGTTGTTTCAGATCAGTCTTACCGTCAAATAGAGCTTGTTATAGCATGTAACTTGTTAGCACCTTGTTTTATAGCAAGGAATCAAGCTTGTGTGTTGTGAAGTTATATGTCGGGTTCACCAAAAATGTAGTGCATGAAATCACACCAAGGGCTTAATTATATTCACACTAAAAATATTAATTTAGATTAATAAAGGGCAGTCATATCTCTATGGGTCACTCAAAAAATAGTAAAAAAATCAATTACGGCATAGAAATGGAACAAACTAGTATGGACTGGCATATGACGAAACTGGATGCTCAAATCTTGAGAAGTAGGCAGATTGTCATCGAGAAACTTGGAAAAATAAAGAAGTTGGCAATGTGATCTAGAGAGGTTTGAAAAGGGCAGATTGGTTCGAGTATGAACCTGATTGAGCAAACTATATCACGATTGAGCCTATCACGAGGCTATAAACCCGTCAAGGAGTGAGCATGTGGTGTTGAATTCTTCTAAACAAGTTCGCCTAGATGTATACATATGGTTTTTGGCAGTGGAATGTTGTGATGAATCTGCCATGCAACTGAATTGTCTTCTCCTTCATAAACCCTAGCTCGGTTTGCCTTTAAAATGAGAAATCTTAAAAAGGTGTTAGCGTTTTGTGTTGGTCTAACCCCAACCAACCGTAGATGGCTAAGCTTTGCCTATGTGACACTACTCCAAAGAGGCCTCAAATCCACATAGTTCTTCCACAAGCCTATGATGAATGCAACTAGCAACGTAGAAATGATTTCACTTAACTGGAAACCTTCGATTTGAGTTTGGTACTTGACAACGTGACTTTTGACCCTTGTATGCTTTAAATTTCTACTCTTGGCTGATCTAGGACTGCTCTTGGAAGATTTGGCTCTTTTGCATAGTGTCTCCAAGTGATAAGGTAATGTCCAGATGATTCCTAGGTGACTTGAATGGCCTAGGGTGCCTTTGCTTGAGTAGCCGACTTCTAGTTAGTTTTCCTACTTGACTAACCCTAAACTCTTGCTAAGGCCAACTAAGACATTACCCATTTGAAATTGTGGTTGGCTAGACAGCCTGGGAACGCCCTAGAGGGTCCCGTACCAGCCTAGAAACGTACCAGGTACTGGTACGGGGTACGGTACGCTGTGGGTACGGCTGGAAACATACCCACAAGGACATGGTACGGTTCAGGTACGGTTTGACTGTACCCGGACCATACCCTATCCCTGTGATTATGTTGACCGTACCCAGATTACGTTGACCGTACCCGGACCATACCCTGTCCCTGTGATTACGTTTCCAGCCGTACCCATCAAAAAAACTTGCCAAAGACAGCGTTTCTTTCCTTTTTTGGCAATTCTTTCCTTTTTTGGATTTTTGGTGGAAAAAAAATTTGCCATTTTTGGAAAGGGTCCGGGAAGATGTAGCAGCAAAAACTTGCATGTGCCATAACTTTCATTCAGTGACTCCGTTTCAAGTGTCGTTTTCTCTAAAAGTGTATATTTTCTCGAGCTCTACGCATTGATGGCAATATTTTTCTTATTTTCATAAAATCCATTTTTGCACCTTTTTGGACCAAGCAACTTCTTGCAATCTTCTGAAAGAATCATGAGCTGATCGCCTGTAGACAGATTAGTAATTAAAAATACCGGATAGCTTTCCAAAACTCGGTGAGTATTCTCCCGTGCTCGGACTAATCGTCCCACCTGCCAGCTTGGATCCATATTTTTCCTGCTTAGTTATGATGTTTCGGGAAATATGTCAGACAATACTATCGTGCTGAGTGGATCAAGGAAGGTCACCATGAACAATCAAAACTCCTTGAATCTTATCACAGTCACTAAGACAAATAACTGTGATAGAGAAATAATAAATTTCAATAAGTATGCAATATATGAGAATTAAATTTCAATAAGTATGCAAATGCTTCTTTAAATTTATAATTTATATACATATTTATATATTTATATACATGTATATATAAATATATATATATATATAAAACGTACCCAAAAGCGTACCGTACCCAAGATTTTTAAAAATTTGCTATATCAGCATACCGTACCCGTATCCAGGCTGTCTAGGTGGTTAGTAAACAGGTAAAAGACAAGTTGGTGACACATGAACAGGTTCAAGACTGAACCTGTCTTGGGTCCACGAACCCGTCCAATGTTCATGAAACTTAGAACTAAATGATGTGTGATACCCATCTAGAATGCAAGTTGGCTTCTGCATAAGCTAAAATGGTTGTAGTGTTTTCAAAGTGAAGAATAGAGTCAAGCTATTGGATTAGAGAGTGTTCATAAGAGAGAAGTATATGTGAATAAGGTTAATAATATATTTATGGACCAAATGCATCTAAGGGATAAAAATCGTATTTTTCAAGTGCCTCCAACCAAATTTAGTGTACTACAGTTAGTTTCATATTTTAGTTGAAGAAGCATGCTAAAAATGTAATGCAGATCTGAGCATTATGAATTAAGTGGTTCTTTCTCTTCTCTTTATTATTGTCTTGTATGTGGCTTATTGATATTGTGTCAAAGCCCCTGAACGCTAAGAATACTTGTGTTATTCTTGCAAGATAGAGGCAAACGAGAGGGCTGCTGCAAATATCCTGATAATGGAGTCCCTATATACAGAAAGGAAGAAAAGAGGGTCGATTGTGCACAAATGGGGAACTCATTTGATCATATGCCTAAGATGACTTGGGGTGCAACTAGATCCATTGTGGAAATGGGTGGTGGTACTGTTGGGTTGAGACTTCACACTTTCACAAATGTAAGGGCATTGTCAATGTCATGGAATTGATATTCAGCGAGTCCCAGTGAAGACTCACCGATCCGAGCCTTGGTCCACCTTTGCAAAAATTGGCAAAAAAAGTTGGTAGACTTGCCAAGTCTAGGGACAAGTCTCATGAGATTCAGATTTCAGTTGACATAGAATTCTAAAATTGTAAGGCAAACTTGAGCATAATGAACTAAGTATTGTTGTCTTCTCTCTTTACTATTGTCTCATGCGCAATTTAGTAGGATATTATCGACAATTTATTAGTGTTTGTTAATCAACATTACTTCCAAGTTTGGATGTATTCACATATTTTGATCATATTTTCACCAATGTTATGCGGAGACGCGCCCCCTAAAAAACAAGTGTCTTATATGTCCTAGACATTCTAGAGACGATAGGACGGGGGGGGGAATATCCCCCCTACGTTTCTTGAGCAACAATTATTAGTGGGATGTCTCTGAGACGTTTTGAAAATGCCCCCCTATTTGTTTCAGTTTTTGGGGACATTAGGGACGTTAGGACATCCTCGGGATGTCCCGTGGGCGTCCGGACTTCCCAGTGGTCTTTTATTTCTTTATTGTTGTCTTTAAAATAAAATAATAAAGCTAATATTGTTATTTCAGATGATGCTTCTGATTTTTTGGATGTTTCAAGGCACTTATCTTGAATTTGTCACATAGTTTCACCCATTGAAGGGTTTCACACAACTCTATCTTCTCTTCGAATTTCCCAATGTCTAGTCATGGACGGTCTCAATCTAGCTACACCATTGTGTTGGGCTTGAATAAGCTTGAAAATGAGATAAATTTGGGAAGGATGAGAATATATTGTATTCTTGTATTAAAATATTAAAATTATAAATCTAATTAAAATTCACTTTGGAAGCTCCAATCACTTAAGAAACTTACAAAGCCTATAAGTATAATTCTATATGAAGAGAAAGGTCATGTAGATGATAAAATGTGCAAGGCATAGATCAAAATATTTACCGGTTAACCATAACCCGACTTTATTGTATTACAAAAGAATGAAGAGTGATAATTGAGTCTTGAGTACAAAAAATGTTGAGCACAAATGCAGATGTTGGACTGTCACAGACTACCATTCATAAAAATGTAAAATTTATTTGTATATTTTTAATATTTATAATTTTATACTTTTTTTTAAAAACCACCCTCTGCCATCCCCAAATTTTGGAAATGTTTTCTGTCCTGGAGTCTTAGTTAACTATGGTTTTCATAAGCACCTGTTTTTTTAGTTGATTTTTACCCCCTATTTATTATGTACCTAGGTGGCTATCCAGGTTGCTAAGTTCCTTCATGATTTTTCATTATAGCCCTATTATGCCAACAATCGCGAATATTTTATCCACATTGATATGTGGAAATGAGAATTCTGATAAGCTATGAACTTTTGAGAACTCATAGCATATCCGTTGACATCCCTTATCTCATGTTTTCACTCTTTTTTAGTTAACATACATGGTATTTTGAAGCTTTGTAGGGTTATTTATGTGAGGTATCCCCAACGAAAATTGTTCCACCATTTTCTTTTGCATTGTAAGTTACTTTAGGCTTGATCCTTAAAATAACAATGCCTATTGTGCCTAGTTGAAAACTCAAATTGCTGACTGTTAGGAATTTAGTGTTCACATGTTAGTTATGATTTACTGTATGGTAAATTATTATTTACATTGTTTGTAATTACTGTATGCTTAATATGGTAAGTTAGTAATATTTTTGGTTAGTTGGTTAAGTCGTATATATATATATATATATATAGATATATTGTTATAACAATATATTTTACAAATAGTTAGAGATATTTGGGTGAACTGTAGGAGGAGATATGATCTCCATAATTATAGGAATACATTTCCTATATAATTGTATGACTCCGATGAACTTTGATATGGTGAATAATAGATTATTATTGTGTTAAAGTTGTGCAACTCTGACCAAATTTAAAGATGTAATACAATGTCGCAAAGTACACTAGATTGATCTTATGACACCTTTTGTCTGCGTCACTCTTTGTTCTTTTTTATTATTAACCTTTCCATTCTCCATTTAAAGGCATCCAATTGTGAATTCACTTTATTTTTGGAAAAACCAAAAAGGCTAGCAACATTATAAACTGTTAGAACCTGCAGTATAGTGTGTTTCTTGAAAGATTGTTGGAGTCTATAAGGAATTTGAAAACAAATCTACTCTAGGAACTTTCCAAAACCAAAAAACTTTATGTTTCATGAACATTCCTAGAACTACCCATATTATTCAAAACCTTAATTTTCATGGGATTTAATATGGTTCCTCATTCAACAATTTTTTGGATCATTTCTTGTGATATAGAGTCATTATATCTAGATCTCCTTACTGTATTGACTAAGATGTGCGTTACCTCCCAAATCAACCTTTGAATTTTTTTTAATACCTTTTGGATACTTTTGTTATGTGGGTGTTGGAACTTTATTCAATGATGTGAAGTTTTATTACCTTCTGTAGAACCTTGGTTATCTTCTTTGGTAGGATGTTTGAAAATTAAACTCTGAAGTTTCCAATAATTTGAAATATGTAAGTAATTAAACATTTTGTATTTTAGTAATTTGAATGTTTATGAGCTTGTTTATCACATTAGTTTCCATTGTATATAGAAAAAAACTTTTCTCTAATTATGAGGGAAATGGGTTTAATGATTCCAAACTTTTTGACAATTGTTATTTTGTTTGCCTCGTGCAGTTAATTTTGATTAACGTTGCATTCTTTGGGACGGGCAATGTTGCAAGCATTGCAAGCTTTGAAATTTCATCAGTTTACCGATTCATCACCATTTTCAATGTTTGTACTAGCTTTCTTTCTTGGAACTAAAATCCAATTACAACAAATTCAACTGTTGACAATTATTTTTGTAGCTGACATTATTCTTATTGCTTGGATACAGCCGTTTATTATGGCAGCGCTGTTGCTCTTCAAATTATTTATCCCGTTCATACTTGTTACGTAAGTAGTTCTTCCCATGACTGAATGTTTCCCATTATTATTGATTGTCTATAGAGAATCCAGAATCAACCAGACTACATTATGACATATATAGATTTATAGGCAATATGATAACCTCAGTTGTAGGCATATTCCAATTCCAAGATTGGATATTTACCCTAATGAAATTGCTTTGGGAACTATTTGTACACGCTCATTTCAGATTGAGTGCCGGCTCTTCTTTTTCATCTGCTGTTTATTTCTATTGGGGAAGCTACATCTAACATTATGTGTGGACGTGCACTGTTTTTATTAGAAGAGGGCATGAAAAAGGTTGCACATCTTCTTTGTTTAGGGTGACATAGCTTCACTTAAGTGTTGGGTTTCTATAAACTGGATAAGTAACTTGAAACTTTCTCTTAAACATATCTGTACGAGTGACCCTTTCTATGATGAATTTTATGTAAATCATGGTGGCATTATAGTTGTTACTCGTGTACCAGCCTGAAATATCTGCACTGAGTGTCCTTAACAATGCACATTGGGATGACAGAATGTGCTTTAGTTTTAGTGTCATAATTTGATTAAAGAAACACTCTTGTGTCGTTCTTGTTTCAATCACCAGTATATTAAGAGTTTATCTTATGGTTCTATTATTTAAAAAATATGTTTTTCTAAATATATTTTTTTAATTTGATACAGGTGTGCGTTCAGTGCAGTCACCAACCTTATCAAGTTACCGAGATTGGGTTGTTATTTTATGTTTCTATTATTCTCAGATGTCATGACTATTCATTTCTTTTTCCTTGTAAGTCCCTTCTATACATAATCTTATTTAGTTTCATTTTTTTCATGTATGCAAATGCATTTTTTTCTTGACTATTCTAACTGGAATTATTGTTCCATTTTAGAAAATATATCCCTTTCCACTTCATTATGTTTCTTACTTGGTAAATCATATAGAGTTTTAAGAATGATGGAAAAATGCCTTAGTGAAGCACATGATTCAATCCTGATAATTTGTACCACTGAATTGTTCTGGAACGTTACCAATTTTTTGAGAAAGATATTTTTGTAGTTTGAGGTAATGCATTGTGCCGAAAACACATTTCCAGGTTTAATATCTTGGAGGGATGTAAACCAAAAGAGCTATGTTAATAAAATATTTCATATCTTGATTTTCTTCACTTGTTCATATTCTCTAGAGATGCTTCCACTTTACAGCAGGGACCACATTATATTTTTGGGGAAATTACAGTTTTGTCATTTTCCATACTGAATCATAGATGGCCTTTATTGCAGTAGTTAAAACAAGTTTCCTCAAAGAGGCTCCCATTTGGATGTCAAATCCTATCGTAGATCCATAGAAAAAAGAGAGAGAATTACCGGTTATATCAAAATGTCCACATATGGTCATAGTCCAATGGGAGTCAAATGTAGGAGTATTGAAAAGACTCCCAATAGCTGAAAGTAGTGCTAGTTGACTTCATAACACTTCTAAGGGTGGTTATTTCTAGATCATTTTTGTAAGGTTGTAGCTACTGGGTTTATAACTGCATAAGTATAGTGTGATAGATAATGAAAGAATAAAAGCACACTTGAGTTGTTATGTACAACATTGAGTTATGTTTATACAATGTATTTCCCTATTTTTATATTTGTAGGTAGCTCTGGGATTCTCTACGTAATTACAAAATTGTTCCAGATGTGACGCTGTTTAGATTCATTAAATTCAAAATAATACTGGAAAGGGATGAAGATTGAAGTAGAGTCCATATGCATCTATGTAGTCAAAATCAAGAAAAAATGGTAATAATAACTGAGCGTTTAGCAGCACAAGTTGTGCTAGATAAACTGTAGAGAGATGTTGCATCAGCCAATAAAAATTGCTGTTTGAGATCATGAACTCTTTAGTCATTTATGGTGGCTCAGTTCTGAATAATGTTTTATGTTGCTTTTGGATCTTTATAGTTAAGCCACCAGATAATTTAGTTACGAATAGTTTTTGTGCAAGCATTAGTATCATTAGCTGGGTTTGGAAACATGATATTTTTCATGTTGGTGATAATCCAAATTATTCTGGGTGGTAGAGTGATTACTATGGTCATTGTCAGCAACAAATGTGTTTTCCTATTAGCAGTTTTCCCCCAACAAAGGACTGGTCCCAGTGCCAGTGCCAGGTGGTGTCAACATTAGAATACTCTGGTCTCAGAACCTATGGATGGTATCAAACGCTGAAAAAGGCGCCTGGAATATAATTTCAAAGAATATGAGTTGTTTCTGTTTCTGTGATGTTTCCACTTCATCTGTTAATGAAGCTCTAACACTACTGGACACTCTACCTATCCTCTCAACAAACCCGCACTTGTAAATCGATCGGCCGATATTGGCTATACTTGACTATACCATGAAGCACATCGACCACTATGGTTGCACCAGATCCGCTTGCCCACCGTCAACCCTCCCCCCCGCGCCACCCCAAAGGACCACTGAGGGAATCCCCTGGCCCTCCATGAATTGTAGGAATCCCCGCCACCCCCTCAGCCTGGACTCCCGACTGGAAATCTGCCTCAGTGAAGACCCATGCAGGCCCCCAACCCCTCCACTCCACCTCCCCTCTGAGGAAGCACTTGCCATCCCTGGATCTGAGGGACCACCTCTCAAAGATCGGGATATACGAACAGCCATTCCCCGACAACCTGTTTAAATATGCATCATCTGAGTCTCAGATTCATGCTTTTCTTTAAAAATTGTGTAATTCCTTATTTACATCATTTCTTACAGATTTTTGTAAGGAACTAAACAGATGCACAAATTCTACATTACTAATCTGTATCCTTATGTTCTTTCGGAAGAGTAAATTGGTCTCTTGTTTCTAGTTTCGTTTCTGATCCTGTTCTCTATGGTAAGACAATAACACATTGGGTTCTCATAAATCAGCACTGAGGTGAGGTTACAGGATGTTCACTGTTCAGACTTGACATCTGTGTCCCCTTAAGAATTTCCTTGTAATTTCAGATGACCCAAATGGCAGTCAAGGAGACAATGGAAACCCATGAACCTATCTGGTATTAAAAGATGATAAAAAATACTCTCCAGAAGCAAGATTGACAACATGGGAAGATCAATTATGTAGGTTGTAAGAAGATATGGTAGATCAGTATACTTAGATTTCTCCAAGGCACTACATCTTTAGCTTCCTCAACCCAGTAGTCCGCTTTCAACAAGACATTTGGAGGTAAGGCACCCTAGAATGTATAAAAGTTGATGCAGATGATGCAGATAACTGGTTCAATAAGATAGAATCCTTCTTCATTGTTTGTACCTTCACAAACAATGAGAAGATTACATTTGCACTTGTGAAAGTGGCACCACCTGTCAAACATTGGTGGGAGACAGTTCAAACCATGGCCTTGATGATGGATGGAGAACTGAGCAATATTTGTTTCCACCCAAAAAGAAGCCTACAATCTTGTGTGCAACTATGATGATCACTACATCAAGTGGTGGGCAATTCCAATAAGGAGGTGACCATAGTCGATACAATAATTTCTTTGCGACCCTAAAGAACTATAAAGGATATTTAAAGAAATGAAATCATTAAGTACAGAACTGACTTGTTCCTCCGCATTCAATTTGAGATGAATTTCTTGCATGTGTTGTCATTGGGAGACACATATAAGTATGTTTTTAAAATTGAGGAGAAGTTCAGACATAAGGCTGAAAAAGATAGCTCCAAACTTGATACGTCACTTGGCAATTAGGAAAAACTAGTACAAGTAACATAGCAAGTGCTAGAACAAAAGCCTTTCGGCCCAGATGCAAACAACGACAATGATTGGTCAAGCAAAAGATAGAGGTAAAAAAAACACAAATTTAGAACATAGTGCTGCAATTGCAACTACCCATGTAACACCTTTAGAATCCAACCCTGAAGAACAACTTTTGCATTTCATAGACTATAATGATAGTCAAAACAACTTGACTCACTAGATGTTGTCTCAAGGCCTAGACTGCGACTAGTGCTTCACCTTCAACTGCACACCATTGGATGGTTAAGGAAGAAAGCTACATGCCACACAACATCGTTGCCTCTTGTTTCATATTGATGCTTTCAAAATTGAAGCCAACTATGATGTAATTCCATTGGGGCATTTGTGATGTAGTGCATGGACATATCCTTTAATGTAGAGGCATCATGGTATTTATCAATCAGGACCCAATTGGTGTCGAAGATCAATGCTACAAGATTCCAAAGGTAATTATTGCTACTAAAAATTTTCTTGACTAAGCCAAGTAGTGAGACAAATTTTTATTAGCCATAATAGGAAGTTTATTGTCATGTCCCATTTTGGAGGCTGATTTCTGAAGAACTTACCCTGTTCTTTCCCCATGGGTCTAAGGAGAAAAGCAGGGGGAAATTTGAATTATATTTTTATTGCTACTTAGATAATTGTTTTCATTTATCATCATTTATTTTATTGAAAGCCTTGTGCTCCAATAGAGAAACTTAAGTAGTGTAGTAATAAAGGTATTATGTGCATGTTGGCTCCAAATACCCTTTTGAATATTTAAAAAAACACTTACTTAAGGGATCAACCATCATTTCTCATGTTAATAAGCACTTCTTATGGCTATTTAAGGAGGTCCCTTGGGCATTATGTTATGTTTTGGAGATTATCTTGGTGAAAGTTGGCTAGTGTAGCCCTTTTACTCTATCTCTCAAGGATCAAACCCCTTGGGTTGAGGATCTCATCCAAGGACGAAACCCTTGGTTGAGAAACTTGTGAAAAATGAAAACCCTTCATGAGGTTTTGATTGTGCAAGCTGGTTGGAAAAACAATAATGTATCTTTCTCTTGCATTTGTGGTCTTCTTGGTGCAATATTATATTTATTTATAATGGAGCAACCTACATTGGTGTGATAATTTGGTATGTGTGATGCAATTTTGGCAAATCTGAAAATACTCTCTTATTCTCTATATTTTCTAAGGCCAAGATTCCGAGTTTGATGAATTTTGGTGATGTTCTACTATTTTTAGCAAGCTTGTGAATGTTCACTGGTTAGGGTTCCGTAATTAATTAATTTCACTCGCAATTCTGATTTTTAACAGCTACAAATGATTGCTAAGGGTTTTCTAATAATTTTGACATAAGTTTTGAAGGAATTTTGCAAGGTTTAACCCTATTTTGAAGGGCTGTTTTCACCTAGGGAAGTCACTGCCCTAGGAAGGGTTTGAAGTTCAGTTTTTGCAGAGTTATAAGAATAGTTCTATAAATCTAATTTGGGAGATTTTTGCCATTTCCTGAGTCCTCCCCAAAAAGGGACATTATAATGGTATTAGAACACCTTCCTCCCAACCTATGAAGTATGGCAGATGATAGCGGTATATAGTACTGCCAGAGAAGGGAAAAGAAGAAGACAACAGATACCAGAGAAGAAAATTTGGAGATGATTTGGAAGATGCAAGAAGGAATAATGGATGTATCGGATAGGCTCCCCCTAGCTATCCAAAACATGCAAGGAGATGGTTCAGCCAAGGGGGAAGAAGATTCCTACAATTCCCGTGAATCACAGAAGGCAAAAATTCCTTTTGCAAGACCCTACAAACCCCAATTTGCGGACAAGGAGGCAGTCGCTCCACATGGGAGCCCTAGACAAACCCATGATTACACCATATGGTTTGAAGAATACCAGGCAATGATGGATGTGTTTTGGGAGGGAATGTCTCTCACGGATTTCATCAAATTGAGGATAGAAGATAAACATTACCAACAAAGAACCCTAGCGCCAAAGGGAAAAGTGCAGCATGTCTTGGGGAAGATGAGTCTTCATACTTTTGATGGCTCCACGAAGGGATCAGCTAGGGCATGGATTCAAAAACTTGATTCATACTTGTCCTTGAGACCAATGGCGGAAGAAAGAAAGCAATAAAATTTGCAACCCTTCACCTTGAAGAAGTTGTCTATGATTGGTGGCACCATGGCATGTTGACAAAAGGGCATCACCGCATTCAATCCATATGAAGAAATTTGCACAAGGCTCGTGGAAAGATTTGAACCAAATGGATCCGGAAGCATATTTCCATTATCTTGCCCAACTCAAGCAAGAGGGTACGATTGAAGATTATGTTGCTGATTTTCAAAAAAAAACAGTCATGGTGGATGATATTTCTCAAAGGGAGACTCGTGATATTGTTTATAGAAGGGCGGACCGAACCTCTAAAGAGCCTAGTAAGGGCTTTTGACCCATCTTCTTCTGCAAGAAACCATAAGGAAGTCCTTGGATCTAGAAGGAGCAATCCCTAGGACTGGTTTTCCATCAAAACTTAAGGGCGAAAAGGGGTAGATCAGACCATCCATAGGAGGGCAGCCAAAGAGTCTTCTATCTCAGCCTAAAGTACCTAATTTGGGGCAGCCAATGAAACCTTTCTCAAGGGGCCAATGGCCAAGGAGGACAGGAAGCAAGAAGGACAAGAATCCAAGAGATCCAAGAATGCAAGCTAAGAAGGAAGAAGCTTTGCTTCACATGTAGAGATCCATGGTCACTTGGACATAGATGCCTTGGAAAGGGGCAAATACACTAAATAGAAGTAGTGTCCGATGACGAAGGAGAAGGAAATGAAGGAGAAGGAAATGAAGGAGGAATTGGCGGCCAATTCTGATCCAATCAAAGAGGATGTACCACAATCTTATCTGGAAGAAATCAGCACCCTTGCTACACTTTCCAGAGCTCCTAGGTACCACCCCTTCAAGGTAAAAGCTCTTCTCCGTGGGCAAAAGGTAACGGTTTTAATTTATAGTGGGGCTACCCAAAATTTCATTGATGAACGATTGGTGTCAAAAATGAAGCTAAAGGTAGAGGAATTCAAGGGTTTCAACGTCATATTTGCTGATGGGTTTTCTATTCCTTGCACTAAGAAAGTATCTCAGCTCAACATCACACTAGGACGGCATAAGATTCAAGATGATTTCTATGTGATTGGGATTGTTGAGAGACCAATTTGGTGCTTGGGGTTCAATGGCTCCACTCATTGGGATAATTTTCTCAAAATTATCAAAGCATGGAACTAAAACTCAAGGTCAATGATAGAGAGGTTGTTCTACAAGGATTGAAAGGGGGATATCCTCAAGTTGTAAAAGCGAAGAGTATGCAGACGAGCCATCAAAAGAGGGCAGGTTTCTTGGGCTGTGCATTGCCTAATAAGGTCCACTTCATCTAGGGAAGGTAAGAAAATTATTTATGATGATCTTCAGCTCATATTGAATAAGCATGCTAGGGTCTTTGATGATTTGCCACATGGATTACCACCCCATAGAGGATTCCAACATGTGATAGAGTTGGAAGAGGGTTCCAAGCCGGTAGTTTCTACTCCTTACCGACACCCAAGAGCATACAAGGAGGAAATTAAGAAAACGATAAGCGAGTTGTTGGATATGGGGTTTATTCGACCAAGCTCCGGCCCCTTTGCTTCTTCCATGGTCCTTGTTAAGAAGAAGGATGGGACTCTAAGGATGTGCATTGATTATAAGATGCCATATAAGAAGACCAACAAGAACCAGTGCCCCATTCCAAGGATAGATGAATTGATTGATGAGCTACATGGAGCGGTCTTCTTTTCAAAGATTGACTTGAGATCCGGTTACCACCAAATCCGGATAAGAGAGGAAGATCTGAAGATGTATGCAAGACAGCGTTTAGATGCCACTACGGACATTTTGAGTTCCTTGTCATGCCATTTGGTTTGACCAATGCTCCAGCCACCTTCCAATCCATGCATGAATCACATATTTGGTGAGTACTTGAGGAAATTTGTGCTTGTTTTCTTTGATGATTTATTGATATATAGCAAAACATGGGAGGAACATCTTGACATAGTGATGGGAGTTATTTGCAAAACAGCAATCCTTATTTGCAAAAAGATTCAGATGTGAGTTTGGTTTGAGTGAAATTTTGTACCTAGGATATATCATAAACTCTACATAGGGGTACAGATGTCTCTAGGTTCAGGAGACATATTTGTACCTGTCTCCTATACCAAAGACATGTAAATCCTGCTAGAGACACATTCGGAACTAGTCTTTTCTCATGGTGTCTCACCTACAACACGATCGATTAATTCGCCAAATATTTTTGACCCCCAAATCGTTCATTTACGAAGTGATATGGTCTAAGAAACATTGAACATCGTCCAAGACTGATGTCTCCAGGTACATGAATTACATCTACGTACCTGTCTAACGTACAGAAGACACATCCTAGGTTGTGGGATTACACATTTTAGGGTTTTTAATTAATAGCCAATATTATTTTAATGCTCATAAATTGTTCCCTGTCATGAAGATCCGGGATTTCTGAGGCAATTTTTCTCCATTTTTTGCAGCTTAAGACAATTGCCGTGAGCAATTGCCGTCTTCAATTACCTAATTTTAAAAGCTAAAACTTTGCCTTTTTTGTGCAAGTGTACAACTGATGCTAATCCATCCATCTGAAACATTGGGAAGAAGACCAGGTAAAAAGACATTCTAGAAGTGCAGATAAATTAGAAGATCTTAAGCAAGGATAAATATTGCAGATCTAGCACCAAGAAGAAAGAAATATGATTTTTTTACAGGCATTCAACTTGACACTGGAAAATGTGAATAAAATGAAGGAAAGGGAAAACTACAATGCCAGGCAGACCAAAAGCTCCACATAATTGCCTCCATTTTCACAACAATGCACAAGTTTGGAACACAAATGACATCACTAGTAACGACATTTGCACAACAATCATCCAATGGAAGAAGCAGGGGTGCAAAGTCCCTACAGATTACCAAAATATGAACTGCTGAAAAACTAGGATAGAGCTCAAATAACATAAAAAACTTGCAAGTTTAAGTTTTCTCTGCTGTCGAATCATTTTTAAAGCAAACCTCATTAGGTTGTGAGAGCTGTAGAAGTTATGGGCACAGGAATTACGGGTACCTTGAGTAGATTCTCCAAAGTGAAGGCTTGCAACGCACAAACACATTTTTGGGAGCAACTAATATGCACATATTGGAATTCTGACAATTTCCAGACAATTTGTTGTAAATTGAGCACAGTGGGTTTGACACAATAGTCAATAGAAGGCCTAGCATTTTACGCATGAGGGACAAGAAGGGATTCCAACTACGGATTTTCAAAGGCTTTAAACCACCAGACAAGATGAATGCACATGCCTTTGAAAATAGGTATTTGACAGGTCAACAAGAAGTTCTAGGCACGTCATAGCTTGTCAAAAAGGGAAGGGCATTACATTACGTGCAATATGGAATGGTGGTTGTATGCTGCAGATGCCAACAACCAAATTCCACTTTTCTAAGAGTTCTCAAAAAATCTCAAACTGCTCTCGGAGACTGCCACACAGTGGAGTCCATGTGAAGTTGACAGCCTAATGTGCACCTCGAAAGTGGAGTCCAACACAGGTTCAATTAATGGGGAAAGTGGCAGTCTGACTAGCATGTGCCACTAATTACCCGTAATTAGCTCATTTAAAGAAAGTCTATAATTTCACTAGGCAAAGGCAGCAACTAGTGACATATAACATGCATTGAATCCAACACATTTTGTGCAAAAGGACTATGAAAACCGCGTTAGACACAAATGGAAGACTGTAACAGGATGTTCAGGGGCAAAGAAACATTTTCCGGACACATGAGAATATGCATTCTGGGGTGCCATCTACAGATGCAAGGACACAAATCTCGACGCATTTACAAAATTTAGACTAGCATTAAATTGTTTTCAAAAAACCATGTCTAGAGCATGCTCTTTGCGGCCAAACCATTGGGATTTCGATGATACTAAATCCGATCTACTTGAGCTTAGTCTCAATATTGGGGAAGCTCCATTACTGCGATCAACAGTAGTGTATTGACCAAGTCATGTTAAAAAGAATTGCCAGAAATCAAATTAGCTCGGCTTCATTTTAAGAAAAATCTATATAGTCTACCAAAGAAGGAATACCCCAAAGTTGTTTGACTTTGTGAATAGGTGATTCAAGATTAAGCTCGACACTGTCAACACAATTTTGCGTGCTTATCTTAGTCTAGCATAAAAATTCATAATGAATTAATCACTCTAAGGAGTCAAAGCACTCAAGTATGCATACAAGGATTAATTCCAGAGATCGTCCCATAAGCATAACATGCAATTGAAGCATTGATTTCTATTAGAGACTTGCCTTAAGCATTCCCATCTATGAGATAATGTGCCTCCAACCATTTGAGCAACCAGGGTAATGGAGAAGGAAGGAAAAATTGTCTTCTCAAACCTACACGTTCTTTCATCACTAAGTTTATTGGGAAAGAGAAGAACTTCCAGTTGTTAATAGGATGAATCCCTAAATATCTCTAGCGTGTTGAACACTACGATGGTATCGAAAATATAGGGTCATGTTGAGTTCTTGCAACTCTTGTTTACAACGAGCCAAGGGAGATGTGCATCCTTAGAGACTACTTAGAAGTGGGGAATAGCGAAGGATCCCCCAGGTTTAAATGACACATTCAGGACCAGCAGAAATCTTGGCAGAGACGTCACAAAATTCTGTTCGGGGGTAAACGAACTCATCCCACGTTTCATACAGTGGTTCAGACTGTTCGGGAAAGATCTTGGGAACGTCAAGAGAGGATGAAGATAGATCATCGTCCTTTGGAATCCAAGATGTATTCCAAAGAAGAAAGGGCACGTCAGAGTTTTCAACTTTGGGATTTTAAACAGAGTTGCACACCTGAATTGCATAAATGGAATCAAACCAATGACTGATGGTTTTATCACCACCCTCAAAACAATTTATGTTTGAATAGGATAAATCACAGATATGACATAAGAAAGTTGGCTCAATTCAAACCTAACACAGGTAATCCTAGCACAAGTATAGTTCTAAATATTTCATAGAATTACATTATGGGTCTCTTTCATATTACATAAAGCAATTGCAAGAGTCTTGAGTGATCCTCAAAAGCTTGTAGGGATTTCAAGAGGTTAGAGCAAGCTAGTCTCAAAGGGCAAGAGCAAGCCTTTAGAGCAAGAGCATAGCAAGAAGGAGGGCAAGAAGAGCAAGAGCAAGAACAAGGAACCAAGAGGTATTTACAATTTTATTTGCTTACAAAATGGAGAAAGGTCATGTTGACTTTTGACAATTTGATGAATTTGACATCATCCCATGTTGCAGACATGGTTGAATTCATTTGAGCATTTGCCAACTACAACTTCACACATGATAAGCAAAGGGCAATAATTAATGTTTGTAAGGAAGACAAAAATGGGAAAGAGAATGCTGATTCATAGCAAGGTCATCCTGAGCTAAGGTAGAATGTAAATGGGGTATCGTGCTTCTGATGTTGCCATTTGTTTTCTGTTTAACTTTAACTGCTATCATTTGCAAGAGGTAAGGAGTTGTTTTTTAGCCATCTACATTGAGGTAGTTTTTAATAATGCATGTCAGCTGTTGAAGATTTTTGATCTAAATCTTGACATGAAGACCAAGAGTTTTAGCAATGAAGGGAAGGTTAGGGCGCAGGTGCGCAAACTTGTTACATTGCAGATTGTACCACCTAGTTTAGATAAGGCACATCGAGATAGGGCATTTTCCTTAAGGGTTGTAAAGATCAGCATATTGGCTTCATGGCACATAGATGCAATGCAGGGTGCATATAGTTTGTTGGATGTTAAACACAATGCATATGCGCATAGTGGATGTAGGTTTGTAAAATTTAATATTTCCAATGGATTATGTTTTTATGGCAAATGGGCATTCTAATTCGTACATGCACATAAGAAGGTTTACAACTCCAATTCACCATATGCATTTTTTAGAGGTTAAGAGAACTTAGCATTTGCATCTATATTGTTAGATATTAATGACGCATATGTTTAGTACGATGGTTAAAAAGTGCATATTGCGCTACGTTTTTAGAAATTACATTCATTTACGCATAATCAAAATCATATGTTACATGGATGTTGGGTGCGCCAATGGCAAGCAAATTTTTTCAATGCAGGAATGGTCATCCTCGAGTTTGGTGTGCCAAGCAAGAGCAAGGAAAGAGTTTGCAACAAGGGAAGTTGCACATGAGGAATGATGAAACAGGGGAAGAGGGAGATATGTCACACAAAATTGTGTGCGCAGCTGCTCTTTGTGTAACAGGGGCGACAATTGCGCCCATTGGCGCAACTGTTCTTCATGTTACAGAGTACGTGCCATGTGCCAAATTTGAGAAGGAAAATACAGTTTCCTTTTAAGCTTTGATTCTGCCTTAAGGGGTTTCACATATGGTTTAGCTCCTTCTTAAGCAAGGTTGAATCGGGGTGATGGAAATAGCTTTAAACAAATGTGTCCAAGCTTATTATTGTTTTTAGAATAGAGCTTCCTCTGCACCTTACAGATAGGTGGAAAGAGTAGGGAAGATCACTGTGGAAAGACAGAGCAGGGGGAATTTTGGAGGGGGCAAGCTCATGATTTCATTCTTTTCAATCCGATTCATACCTACAAGCAATGTGCAAAAAGTTCGACAAACACGAAGCACAAAACTGAAAGAGGACCTCTTACCCGAATATTTATTAAACGAAGAATACTTTAAACAGGTCCACAAAGCAATTCAAAAGCGACAGGGCAGGTGCGAAGAGAAAGGTCGTGGGGACAGAGAAAATATGTTGACATGTTTGATTCACGTGATTATAAGGGAAGTTGGTGATAATGACATTGCAGGCGCGCCTATTTATAGGCGAGGAGGCTTCCATTTAATGCGCCACCAACTTTTCAAGTGGCTATGGACCAAATGAGCTGTCGACACAAGAAAACATGTGCCTTTTGGCGCACTCAAAATGCTTGTCAACACGAAGATATGTGAGCAACTTTGGCGCACCGAAATTGGGTGTCGACAGAGGAATATGTGCGCCCTTGGCGGACCAAATGAAGGTGGCGCACACAAATGATCTGTTGAAAAGGCGCATGTGTTGGCGCACAATGAGAACATAGTGAGCATGCACCAAAGGATTGACAAAGAAAACATGCGCCAAAGGGGAGGCGCATGAACATTTGATGTTGCATCCTCAGTGATTATATGCGCTTGCTAAAAGGACCAAAAAATGGCTAAGTTCGAGAAAACTAGATTTCCTGAGAGCTTGAAGGGATTTTGCAACATTTTTCGAACGCAAGAAATCCCTGACGAGGGATCTCTTGAGTAACAAAATTTCAGTACAGGTTATCTAGTAAAGATTGCCCTTACCAATTTTACAGGAGCAAGCAGGATTCTGGAGCGGGAATATAGGAGTATTTAATTGACGGAAATGAACTCCTTCTGCTTGATGTTTTCCAAGCATTTTTTATGGTACTGATGGTTGAAAGTGCCTGTTGGCTAGATTTTCTGCATAGCATCAAACCTAGGCAGTCATGAGATAAATCTCCCTCATTTAACCGGTGAGGCTCCCGTGTCAGATTTGTCAATATAAATGTGTTTTTATCTATCAGGGGTTTTACTTTAACCACTTAGTTCATGAACCATAACTAAGAAGTTCTGCAGCAAGTAAGCAGTTGTTTAAGAAAGGAAAATTATAGAAGAAGGAAGTAAGGAATTACAGAGAAGAAATAAGGAAGATGTGCATCCCAATTAGTAGATAGCAGAGCTAATTGCATGCACATAGAAGAAACTTAATAGATTTGAACACACAGAATTCTAAAGCAAAGGCAGTTCTAGATCCAGATCTATAATAACACAAAGTTTACTAAGAGATCTAAGATTTAAAAGCAAGAAACACAGTACGCCGTGACACAAAGTTCTCCGGAAACCTGCTTCTTTGTATTCCTCTGCAACAAGTGGCTCTCAGGGGTTCAGCACAAAGTCTAGAACACAAGATTGCTTCTTACAAATTCTGATCGATCATTAACCCGTAGGTTCTTCTCCTACTTATAGAATGTAGGAGGGAAAGTACAAATAGAAAGACTCAAACTGAACTAAAGTATGAACAACAAGTAAAGATGACATTTGGCAATCATCCTCAACTAACTTCTTCTTAAGTGACACATGTATCACTTAACTAATAGAATGGTTCCACATGACTTCAAGTAATGGTTGCAAAACCAACAACTTAGAAGTTTACAATTTCATCCGGGAACATAGAAAATAGAAGAAGAAAGAAATAGAAGAAGTCATGCCAGCTGTAACATCTACATCTTCTTCTTGTTCTGATATCTGATATACTTGTCGAACATATAATTCAGCATCTTTCCATCTGTTTTAGCCACTGCTTCCTTCTCTGTCCTGAATTGCAGCAACCCTTCATTCAACACTTTGCTGCATGCTTCCACTTCTTCCAAACTGGCCCAAACCTCGCAATGTCTGCCTGCAGTGCCACCAATCTACTGATAGAATTCATCATGAAAGGCTTGGTAGCTTTATCAATTCTCTTTTGCACCATCAGAAGAGAACCTTCCAGGGAATCAGGCACCTCGTTAGAAACAATCCGCACGTATGAAGTAACACCTCCGTCCACTCTTTCCTCAGTGAAAGAAATGATACTGTCCGGTAAATCTGATGTTCTACTCTCAAGTGCCTGCATCCTTTTCAGCAAAACTCTGCAGATTTCCAAACGGAAAGATACTGCAAACTCTAGCTGCTTCCCCTTCTCGACTGATCCGTCCGGTACAATTTGTTCCGCAATCAATACATCTCCCGGCAGCTTGTTGATCTCGGCCAAAATACTCAGGTTACTCTCTGCAACTGTATTCATGCCTTCTATGCTTTCCATCAGTTGCTTTAGTTGATTTGCTGCATCGTTCATAACCTTTAGGCGGGCTGGCACTTCCCCAAGTTGTACAGAAGCTTGTATGAATAATCAGATCCTTCCATTCATCAATAGCCTTTACTTGATTGCTTGCATCTTCCATTTCCTGCATAAGATGATCACTCACCTGCTCTGAAATGGGCTGAATGGAAGGTTTAGCAACCTTGGCTATGATCTCACATAATTGAGATACTTGCTTCTGCAGCTCTTCTTTCTCCGCCTTTTCACTGTCAAGCCTAAGGAATAAAGCATCTATCAATGTTTGCGTGTCCTGCTTCAATCCTTCAGTGGTGGCTTGACCGAGTGGTACTTTGGTCACTGTCACATCTTCTGCCGTGAGCTCCTCTTCTATCTTTCCTTCTGCCGGAATTGATATCTCAGCAAACTTCTCTCCCGAATCCTCGATGATCAACCTAGAAGTTGCTTTAGCAACTTTAGGCCTTCTGTCTCTTCTGCTCAGATCCTGGAGTAGCTGCAAGTCATGCTCCTCTAAGTTCATCTCCATTCTTGCTTCCGGAACCAACTGCAAAGCTAACCATTCCGAGAAATTACTTCTCGGAGAGTGAGAAGTCGTTGAGTGCACTACCATCTCCCGCTCTGCATCCTCTCCATCAGAAAGTGCCACAGTATCATGGCTGCCATCTTCTGAAACATCCAAGGACAAAGCTCTTTCGAACTCCGCCATCTGCAGCTTCAACATCTCCTCTGGAACGGGTGTTGAACGAAGTGGCTGAGGAGAGAAGATGAACGTCGCTGGATTCAATGAAGGCATGGAAACATCCTGCTGCTGTGGTGCAATAGTTGGTGAATCCTTTAGGTACTGGAGAAGTCGGAGTCAAAGCTATGGTCATAGAAGTGATCTTCTCTTTCTCTTGAGATCTTCTGTGTACTTTCAACTTCTCGGACCTTCTGCTGCTTTCTCCTTCATGCTTTCGCTTGAGGGAATCTCCTGTGCCGAAGTTGCCCGTGATTTGATTCATCAATACTTCATCAAGGCAGTATCCCTTCGTTAGCAACCAGCTCGAAGTACTCACCAACACAGCTCCGGATCTTTCTTCTATTGTGTTGCAGCCGCCCATTGCTATCCTGCAGTATAGCTTTATCTCCTCCCATTTGATGGTAAGTGTCAAGTACCACGTTCCCATCATCTTTAAGATCCGCAGGTATCCGCGCTAGTCCAAAGTCAAATACTTGCTTTGCCGACAGCCTGCTGAAATCTTTCTTTCTGACCTCGTACTCACTTCTGCACTTCATCCAGAAATCTTCTAACGAAGGCACATGTGCGTACTCCTGGGAGATTGTCTTCCTGGCTATTCCAAATGGATCGAAATTAAGCCGTGCAGGGAAGAACTCTTGCTCATACTCGGACAACATTTGTGCTTCCATCCCTCGAGCTCTGTGAATGCTGATGCAACTGTAATATCCCACAGTGAGTGGGAAGAAGCCCGTAGACTTGTGCCGCTTTGACTGGAGGTCGTGTAACTCCACAAGTTGCCTACTCAACTCCATGGCGATCAATCTATCATTCGGATACCTGGGCATCTTTATTGGTTCTCCAGAAAAGCCCCGTAACCCTGAAGTATGTGAAATCTGCAAATTGAATGAATAGACTGTCAAACATGGACACTGGCTTCCCAAGCTTCCTTGCTTACCATGTTGAGCCTTCAAATCTTTATCTAGCCTGCAGATGAAATCATAGAAGAAGTCATCGTTGATCACTTTGAAGTCCTTTTCGCACTGTAGGTGCAGTAAGCTGCGGGTAGCACTCGAAAATGGGGTCCTTGGAAAGAACACCACATCTATCCAGCTTGGAAAAGACACCTTGTGAAGCTGCAACATACACCAAGTATGAAGTCATTTTGAAGCTGAAAGTATGCCTTCACGTTCCGAAGTTGCTCACCGATGTTGCTGCTAATAATTTTCCGACCAATTGATTATAAAAATCAACCTTGTTGATTTCAATGGTCCTGATGAAAGCATACATCCATGTACGGAAAGTGTAGGCATTCGCTTCACCATTCAACCTGCATAGCAATTTGACGACATCATCTGCCTCCTGCACCAAATTGGACCGTGGAAGAGTTCTTCGGGAACTTTGAAGGGGATCTAGGCTTCTTCATGAACCGCCTATTCATGATGCTCACACAATTAGCTCTATGCTTCTCCCCACCTACTGTTAGCATCTTGAATGCTAATAGAAGTCACCACCTTTTGCACTGAAATCTTCAGACAATAATTGATGAACTCTGCATCCAAACGAATTTTTGTCTTTCCCGCAAGCATCACGCACTGATCTGGATGAAGGATGATAAGATCTAGCACACTCCATCACGAACTCTGGCAATTGGGCTGTACATGGGAAAGCTGCAGCTCGGATAATTCCACTACTTTTGACCGCACGCATGAGTGAAGTCTTTCCCGCTCTGGATATATCAATCAAATCTGCAAGAGGTTCCGGGCCCTAGATTCGTGTCTCCTATGTCTAAAAGTTTGGAAGCAATGCATGACTCCATCGTGCTTTCTTTTTCATCTCCTTTCACCATGGCTTTGTCTATCTTCTGTCTAAATAATTCTTTTTCTCCTTACTTGGGCCGGATTTCTTCAATACTGGTGCAGATCTGGACAATTCTTCAGATTCAGATGATATTTGCAATGTATTGGACATTGATAAAAACTCTTTTTCTTTTGTAAAGCACCTGTAATGAATTCCTGCAATTTATTCAGACAAAAATGGCCACCGGGGCATGAATAGTGAATTTAAATTATAAAAATCTGCACTTTTCAAGCCTGCTTGCCCCAAAAATTGGTGTTTAATTTGCACATAAAGAAGAGCATGAATCCTTTCAATCAACACCTGAGCTCCTTTAACACCTGTGAAAACAATTATGCAGACAAAAGATCAACCTCCTCTAATGCATGCGCCAAATCTGGAAGCTTTGAGCCTTGTTAGCACTTGTCTGAACAAAATCCTTCCTTTTAATGGGGGCGCACTTTTCCTCTTGGCTGCAATTCTTTACCTGTGAATTAATTCACCCATATGGCTGCCCATGCTTATATAACCTTCACATTTCTATAATTAATAATTGCCCTAACAATTAAAGGCAATTAATTAATTAAAAATCATGCTTTTCTCTTTTAAAAATAGCATGTTTAAGGACAGCCATCCAATAAATTAAATTAATCCAATTTAATCCTTCACACAGCACTTCACTCAAGCCCCACAATGTGCTTTGACCATAGCCACTGAAAATAGAAATTAATTTAATGATTTAATGCTTCAAAAATCATTAAATAATGCCCAAATGGGGCGCACTTTTTGAGAAAAGGGGGCAGCCACTAAATAAATTAAATTTAATTAATTTAATTTATTTCTTTTATTCCTCCTTTGACTTTTTTGACCTCCTCAAGCTTGGGCACACTTTTTGAAGGAAGAAAGATTATTTAAAATAATCAATTTAATCACTTTAATCCATCACCAAAGGGGGCGCACTTTTTTGCACATGTAATTCTATTTTTAAGAATTTTTTCATAATGGGATTCTTTACCCTACCAGACAGGCACCAAAATCCCATGATCCACTTAAGTGATTTGACTTTGACAATGGATTATTTACCTTGCAAGGCAGGCACTAAAATCCCATGATTTCACTTAAGTCACTTTCCTTTTATTATATCATGGGAATTTTTACCCTGCAAGGCAGGGAATAAATTCCCACCTGCCTGCAGCCTCTATTTTTCTCACTGCAGCTTGAGTGACTTTTATAACACGGGAAAAAGTATCCTGCCAGGCAGGTATAAAATTCCCACCCTGCCTGCGGCTTATATTTTTCCCCATCGCAGCTTAAATCCTTTGTTTTCCAAAAATGCGTCCATCTCCGCAGGGGCTTTTCTGTGCACAACTTCGCTTTTTCCCAGTGATCCAGACCTCCGATGATGACTTCCTTCGGGCATAATGTGCGTATATGTTTTCCAGCTGGCTCCAGGCCAAAAATCGGGCTTACCCGGCAAAGGAATTGCTCCAGAGAAATTTCACAGAAAACAGAAACGGGACACCACAAAAACACGAAAAATTGCCAAAAGTTACAAATAAAGCCCAAAACTTAAAATAAGTTAAAACCCTTCTGGCACATAGGAATAATAACATATTCGCTCATAATAGAGTTAAAACAGAGTGCAAATAGCCTCATACGGGGCTCAAAATAATTAAATACAAATTTCCCGCAGACAAATCCCGACGACAGAATAAAACAATTTTGGGCATCTGGGTATTTGGTGAAAAGGGCTAATATGGCTCTTTGGGATTGTCTTGACGCAATACAAAGAACTTTCAGGCAATAAAAACAACAAAACGACCCCATTATTTTAAAAGTACGAAATTTTTTCGGATAGGGTAGGTCGCAGATTTCAGGGTGAAATCTGAGTGACACTAGTGCCACTTTACGAAGAAAATAGTTGACACTAGTGCGAAGAGTTCTAGAAAGAAACAATTACGAGGATAATAGATCCCTTGAGATGGTCCACAAATGGACAATAATAGTAGACTGGGACCTTGGTCACAGCTGGAGAAGGTAACTCTTAAATAAATGTGTACCTAAAGCCACTAAAGAATATGCAGAAACAAAAAGAGATTCCTTAAGAAGTAGTAGATATGATCACTAAAACACGAAAAAGGGTCTATAAGTCTCCCTTACACCAATGGAATTTCTAGGCATAGATAACCCACACAAAGTCATTTGTATCATCCTTGATGCAAAGAGTGATTCCGGGGTAAGAGGCGAGTATCGGATCAGTCAACACTCCTATTAGCAGTTGCCCGAGGTAAGAAATGACGGGTCATTTACATCACCTACCATGTTTTGATCAATATGAGGTAACAAGAAATTTCATGAAATTATTAGGCCTCTACAAGCTCCTATCTATGTTGTATTCCAAAAAAAATAGTGAATGTGGTCTAATTTTACCCACAGATTGAGTTGCAGGAATGGTTATAGAAGACAAATTTGTCGAAAGGTCGTTGATGCAAACCTTTTCTATTAAAATGCAGTTGGCTAGGTGTAGAACCTCGACTCCAGAAGAACAGGTAAAAAAGGATGCCTTGCACCCTGCTTTAATGTGGCATTTTGTCAAACAATCGGCAACCATACTCTTATCCAACTACAGTTTCAACTTCAAATACTGCACCCTGTCAGACGGCTGATTGGTTGGTCAAATTTGTGGGTTTGATTCTTACAAACTACCTAAATATGACTCATCATTTTTTAGCATCATTAGACGTTGATGGATACTATTCACGTAAATGCGATAAGCAAAGTTAACAGTGCCTACTTGATAGATAAACATAGAGGAGGCATCTATTGAAACATTCAGATACTCTTGCAACACATAAAAATAACTAGCTCACACAGTGCGGAACTGATGGTAAAGAAGAACTTGAATTAGTATGGAGAATACAAACTTTCACAAGCAGGGCTCAGCCTTGATACTCTCAATGATCCATATCAAAGAAATACCTAGGAGAAAGATACATGAACAAAGTAAGCATAGAAAAACTATTGGGAAGGATGTGCGGATGACAGGGAGACTAAGAGCCATGATAATTTTCTCATCTCACATTGGCTCAAATACTAAATTATGGATTGAGATATCCTCCTTTAACCCTTTCCGATAATGGAACTGATCTTATGGATCCTTCCTACGATCAGATTATTTTCACTCCACTCCATAGTATTGATTGGAGTAAAGGAGATGAAAATTACTCTAGATACCATGAATCAACCCATGTAAAACGAGAAGAACTATGATGTGGTACGAGAACCAAATATCCAACCCTCTCCCATTTTAAGAACATATTTATGAAACACAGGCCAAATTACCACATTCGAGATGGATGAACTCACACAAAAAAAGGTGGTGTAAACCTCTTCATAACAGTCTCCATGCCAACATCATCACACACATCTTAGAGGAAAAGTTGGTGGTTACAAAAATCATGTCTTTTATAAAAAAGCAGTGCCTCATAGATCAATAAAGAATGTGCATCTCTAGAGAAGGAAGAGAACATGTTTCGCAAGTATGGCTATACCCCAAATTCATCTATCCACATCAATGATAGTTCCATTAGGCTCACTAAAGATCCAATTCATCAATGTCAAACACCTGAGTCTAAACAAATTGCAGTGGTACAGATATCTAATTCTTTCAAACATCAAGGTGATGGGAATGTTCCACAAGAACATGATGGTAATAACAAATGTGTTGCGAGATACCACTTCACCCAAAATTGAGGCGAGGCATGCTAATAATTGTCCCCTTTTGGTTTTAATCATGAGGAAAGTAAAGAGGCGTATCCCTTCTAATTCTTTTTGACATTTATTGTGTTGAACTTAATGAACGAAACCCTTGGCTTGGGTTGATTTTTTGGGGAATAAAAAAGAGGAAGAGATTGATCAAAGTGGCCAACATCTGATTTGGAAGCTCTTTTGTGCCCAATTCCAATGAAGTTTTTCCCAAAAAGCCTAAGGTATTCTCTAGGGTAGCTGATTGATGATAACTAGATAATAAATTTGTAAAAATTGCAGTTCCAACAACTGAAAAGGATCACTGGAGACATGACAATCACTTATTATGAAGTATCCAAAATAGCAACTCCCAAAAGCACCACTTTTGAAAGTGATGTTTCCATGGAAAAAGGGGATTCAATGAATACATGTTGGTTTATAAGGTTGGAGAGATACAAATCCTCAAATTTCCCAACTCAAAGAAGAAAAGAATCAGTCAATCTCATACATTCAACATTTGATCAGTCCAATTGGGCTATCTTCTTTTCCTATTCCAGAAATGGTGGCCATCCTTATGATCAGGAAATTCTCAATCAATCAAAGGATGTGATCACTCTAGGGCACACTACTAAGGTCTTTAGTTTCCGAGATAGAAAATGGTGGGTTGAGAACAATTGATGAGGTGACAAAAATATCTGAGAATATCTATGCCTACCTTGATCCAGTGTTTCCATTCGTCTGGAATGCCTCATTGTAGAATTAATAGCGATGGATTCAGATCTTTCCAAGTCTTCAGGATAATTTGACCAACATGGAATCTACATTCTTAGCCTGTTGAGCGGAATCCTTGAGTTTGACCATCGCATGACACAAATTCTATGGCTAAATCATGCTAAGTCCAAGAAATTGATTCTGGAAGACTTAGTAGTTCATTTTGAAAGTTATGTGCAATGAACCTTATACCACACTCTCCTCCATTCAAGCCTTCATCGAAGAGATTCCTTGTACCTTTATCAATGAACAAAACCAAAGGAATCTAGTACAACATCTAGAAGGAACAATTGGTACAAATTGTAATAAATGAAATGTACACTCCTATTGATAATTTTTCCACTTCTTCTATGGATCAATACTTGCAGGATCAAACACCTTTGTGAAGAGATCCAATCTAAAGTTACAGACTTGCATACCATACCAGGTAGGATTCTTGAACTACAGGTACTTTGCGAGGCTTGTCTTCTTCATGAGTTGTTTTCCAGAGGAAGAAAAGATGCACCAAACATTACAAGAAGCTCAAATCTTTTGAATTGGCAAAGAATCAGGACTCTTGTTTCACGCAGCAAAATGGTGGGATAATTTCCTATGTTATCTAATGGGTTTACATGTTCATTTCTCATATGAATGAGAATAGCCGAACCCTTCCCAATGGATAAGGCACTAGTTGCTTTACTTAATTTTCATGTGATTTTCTACATGGGGTCCACATGTACCCATTTCTCTTTATTTATGTACTTTTCTACTAAAGTGACTTTAAAACTGTTATAAAGTGATGTTGACTTATTCTATGTTAGGTCATTTAACAGCAAATGTATACTTAAGGTGCTACTAATTTCATATTCATGTAAACCCTAACTACCTTGTAACCAACTTTTGGGTTATAAAATAAAGTTAGGGGCTCATTTGTAAGGGTGACTTTGAGAGAGGAGATAGAAAATACTTTTGTGTGCACGCTATATTTCAAGAAAGAAACTTTATGTTATTTTGTGAAGACCTATTTTCAAAGAGTTAATGAAATATGAAATTTGTGTCCCATTCCTTAACTCTTGTAGCATTTGATGTTCTTATGTTCATTAGATGTTAATGTTTAAATCTTACATGCCAATAATATCTTTGATCTTATTGTCAACACTATTAATCTGTTGTTCTTGTTCACAGTGATCAATCTCAGATATCTACTTCACTCATGTGTGTTCCCTTTCATTTATTCTTGTTTAGCTAATTCAAAATCTATTTTATTTGAGTTACGTTATTCGTCAATCCTCATTTTCTATGCAAAATATTAGGATCTAAGTTTTTACACCCGATAACTATTATATGGCTCAAACAGTCCATCCATTCCAAGGGCTTCCATTTCTTCTGTTAAAATCCATTCCAAAATCCCTAGATTCACACCTCTTTCCATTTGATGTCCCAAGAATATCGGCCCACATCCAATACTAAATGTGTAGCCCTAGAAGACAGTTTTGGTTTTCAACCCTCAAGGCAACCTCGCCTTCAGGGATGGAAATGAAGAACAATTGCATAAAATCACTGTTGAATGATCCAACGTTGACCTCCATGTGCAGATCACCCTTGCTAACAGATCCAATGAAGGTTTTCGTCCTCAATAAGTGTAGCCATTTGAAGGGTTTTCGTCGTCGAATGGATATTATAGAGAACGCTATGTAGCTCTAACTCCAAGAGAAATCAATATTCAAAATCGACATACATAGCCTTTCTTTGGCCTTTTGATCCACCTTTATATCCTCCTTTTTGGCGCCAAGGATGAATTAGAAGCCCAATCCTCATGGCCGACATATTAATGCACTTTTTTAATCTTCATTTAAGAAGACCAACCTCATAATGAAGAAATAGAGATCTCCTTGCTTTGTTTGACAAGTCTTCTTCCCCCCCCCAAGTTGAACCATTCCAATGCCATGATTAGTAAATATAATAGTTAATTATAAAGGTACATCATTTACAACCATGGCAATTTCCCCTCCTTTGCTCCTCCCTTGATGCCCACAGGAAGAGGAATGGACATAAGGTCTTCCATAGTGACTAGCTTGGAAAAGGGGACCTTACATTTAACTAAGTCGGCCAAATGTAACTTTATGTTATATTATATGGCAACCTATGTTTTAAATAAAAGTGACTTCTAAATAAAATAAGTCAGCCAACAAAAATTGAAGGAAAGAGGAAAGAGAAGTTATAAAAGGAGGATAAAAGGGTGATTTGGGGCATCTATCATCTATATATCATCTTGATTTTAGGAAGTTGAGCACTTGTGCTTCTACTTTCAGCCATTGAGGACAGGAACCCTCGTTGGTTTCTTATTGGGGAACAAAACCCTCAATAGATTACAGCAATTGAGGACAAAACCCCCAAGTTTTTGCATTGGTGGCTTCATCCAAAGGTCACAATTGGGCTTCACTTCAGTGTTTCAAGGCTGCATTCTAAAAATTTAGTGCTAGGGCACAGTTTCAGCAAGGGCTTCGAGAAGAGATCAGATTTGAATATTCTTGAGTGTGGAAAAACCACACATTTCAGTATTTGTGTTTTGCAAGGGTTTGTTAATCAATGTTTGGCCAATTTCAAACCCTCTCCTAGGGTATCGACTTGCATAGTGGATGATTTTGTGGATATCTAGGGCATGGTGTTTCATTCTTTGTTGATATTTACATTTTTAATAATTTCTAAGGCTAGTTGCATTTGTCGGATTGAATTTTGGGCCTTGGAATCTCGACTTCCCGCCCTTTTGTAAGTAGATTTGTTGTTTTTGCAAATTTAATTGAATATACTCTAGTTGGGGGTTTAATGGCTCATTTATTGCCTTGTACTTATTCTAAAATATTTTTGAAGTTTCCTATAGGCTTTGGATGGTGTAAAATTGGTATTGGTGGTGAATTATTGCAATGTTCCTCTTGTTGTAATAAGATTTCAGACTGATGTACCTTGTTGTCCAAAAATTCAGTTAGTTATAAATTTCAGTTTGCTTTGATTTGGGTTTGTGCCATTTCCCTTCTTTTTCAGTTTCATCTCGGAAAGGGACATTACGGTTGGTTTTTTTTGTCAGATGTCCAGAAAAGTTTTCTTAGTCAAGATGTAAGGCCTCTCTTCAATTCTATTACCTCAATTGGGGAAAAAAGGGGTTGAATGTTGGGGGTTGGTATACTTGATCCAATATCACGAGGGGTAAGGGTGGAGTTCAGGTTGGATTGGATCGAGTGTATGGTCCGTGGGATTACATGTTATTTTTTGGGTGTCTTGCTGCCAGTCAAGGTTTTGGTTGACTCTGCTAGCTCATACCATCTTCCATTCTAACCTCTATTTCGTCTGGACGAGTGAAGGACTTGGTGGCCTCTTCTTTGCTCAAACTTAATGTGCTTCACTTAGATTCCGCCGAGTTTTTGGTCTCTTGTTCATCATGTTTGGAACCTCATGCCTCTTCCTAGTGGGGAGAGAGAGGTTGAATTTTGTTGTGGGAGGCTAGTGTTTAAAGAACTGTCAAATTCATAAGAGGGTGGGGTTGTTTGATAGCTCGCAAACATCGACAGAATCTTCGGGAAGCCAAACTGAATTTGGAGGAGGTTCGCATCCGTCTCAAGGGGGATCTTCACAATATTTCCTTGTAGGAAGAGGCAACTCACTTAGAGGTTGTTGTGTGTAGAGAGGAGTAGATCATTCGAGGGGCTTGAAATTGTGCTCTCTTATATTGGATTCAAGGACACAGGGGGCTACACATTATTCTTTTACTTCTTAAAGAGAAAAGCATCAACTAATAGGGTGCTTGGTCTTCATAAATTTGATTGCTCGGTGGAGGAGATTCCAAAGGGAATACGTGAGATGTTTAGACAACATTTTGAGAACATTTTTTCTTCCTATCCTCTCTTTGATTCGGTTTTGGCTGCTAGAAATTCTTGTTGCTCGGTTGTTCCTCCCAAAGTTCCAGCTGGGGAATGTAGCACATTGGACAAAGATTTTATGAAGGACGTGTTAGAAAATGTGCACAATGAAAAAATGAAGAGAAAGCGAAATGCAGACATGTTCATTGTGTGTTTGTTATTTTATTATGTAGAGATGGTTACAAAACGGTTTGAGCAAGTTACAACCATTTATTAGTTAACACTTTAACTGATATTAACCCAATACTCAATTAAAAAGTCTATGTTGCCAGGAAATGGAAACCGGTACGGGTTCAAAATGCGGAAACACCGATTTTAAAAAAGACTTGGGTACAAAACGTCTATACAATATATTATAAAAAATAAAAAAATATAGATATATATATATATGCATAGTACTCATTTTCAAAATTTTAGTCCATGGAACATAAGAGATAAAGCATTCAAAATATTTTGTATTCATTGAAGTTCTAAAGATTCATCATTCAACATGGTTACAGTTTTAATGTTTCATATATACATGATTATAATCTAGATTCTAGAATGTATCGTCTAGGTTTTCTTCAGAATCATCTGTCATGCATGTATGCTTCAAAAATTATTATTTTAACCCGTGTCATTGTATTTATTTAATTGAGGATTCCAATCGAAAATTCTATTCTGAGGAGCAGTAATACACTAATTCAAAACCTACTTTCTAGCCTAGCATTTCTTGGTTTCTGCTAGATTCTTCCTACTTTCTTTGGATTACTATTTTGACCCAAACTATCTTTAGGCTTGTTTAATGTGCCTCCTTGTTAGTATAGTTTTAATGTTATAAGACTTTATAGCTGAGCACACTATAACTTAAACCTAGGTTTGGAAAATTCTCTGAGCAGAGATATAGGCTATATTTGAAAAGATTAAGTGGAGTGACATAACAAAAAATCTAGAATAAACTCTTTCTTATGATATATAAGCCGCGAAACGTCCCGGAAACTTCTTGGAAACATCGGCATCTTCCTGGAAATGCCAGAAACGTTTCCGGAAACGTCTTGGACGTTTTCAGGACTTTTCCAAATTGTTTAATACCCGTTTCCGTACTTGAAACATTTCAGGGTGGATACGGGGGGTGGGGGCGTTTCCTGGAAATAGGGTAAAAAAGTCTTATATTTTAACACCTCGTCTTAAGATTTGTTACGCAATTAAATCCCCATGGAAAGAGTGTAGTAAATAAAAGGATTATATCTATAAAAGTTACCCAATTGTGGGTAAGATGATTAAAGTGAGACATAAAAGATATTCCTGAGAAGATAAAGGTTGTTAAAGCATAATGATGGAAATAAAAGTATTATGATGTCTTAAAGTCAAATGGTGTGAATTGAAATATATGTCCACTGGGAGCACTAAGTGAATGTTGTTTTTTCATTGCGATGCGTGATTGCATATGGTTCCTTCTGGTTAAGTGTGGTCTCATTACTTGCTTACCTAGACCGATTGACTTTTGAAGAAGTTTATCTTCACATACGTATTTTAAACTTGAAAATTTCAAATGATAAGTTATAGTATTGATCTGTCTTATTTGATTTATCAAATGTTATAAGATGCACTGTTTATTTGATGTGTTCAATTTAAATCCCTTCCATTAAATCTATTTATTTCTGCATAAATGTTAATTAACGATCTGAGAAATAGGCTCATCACAGTTGGTATCAAAGATTTGATGTTAAGAGATCTGTGAGAAGTAATAGATGGGTCTATGCTTCCTAAATTTATACATTTGGGTCATTGTAATTCTGTATGAAATACATCTTTTGGGATTGATTGAATCCACCTAAAAATGTCTCTAGGTATTTAAAAAGAGTATAAAATGAAATCATGATCTTAAATGAACAAGAATAGAAGACAAAATCGTCTTCTATTTCTAATATAACCTGACTATGTGTTCCTAATATGCAACCTACAGGTGCACTATCATTGGTCCACGTATCCATATATAGAGTTTTCTAGTTGTAATCGTCAATTGACGAATTCACAAGGATCTTGCTAAGCGGCGGAATCACTGTATTTGAAGTGTTGAGCCACTATTTCGTTAAAATAAAAAACTATCAAGTTATTACCTCGTAGTAGTCAGTGAAATCAACCTCTACCATTATAGTTATTGTATCACCGTGTTCTCGTGTTTTATTGGTCCCAGAAGATCTAACAAAGCATGGTCTTCCAATTTTTGGATCCCCAAGAGCACGTGATTGGTAGAGAATGCCAACCTATTATTGGTCAAAATCGATTGTGCTTGATTGACCCACGTATTGGCTACTACAACGAAAAACATTATCCCGTAGTACCCACTTGTCAAAACCATCGTATCTTACATTAACTGTGACCTTGGCTGTAATGTCCCTTTTTGGGCGACTTCTGGAAAATAGCTAGGACTGAATGAGAGATGGCTGAAATTAATTTTTAGATGGCTGTAGTCAGACTTTTGTGGGCTGGGTATGTCTAAATACACATTGAAACCTGCAATTTTTCCCTTCCTAAGGCAACAAGCTGTTTTGGGAACTCCCACTCTCGTTCGGATGCCCTAAACTTGCTGAAAATGTGCCCAATCAAGCTCAAAAATTCTGATTAATTAACAACAATTAAAATATGAAGGAAAACTGATGTTTTTACTGCCCCGGAAACGAAGATATGAATTTTCTATAAACCCTTTTTCTTCAAAGTTACTTTAAAAATTCATAACTTTAACTAGGAAGCTCCAAAATTCATGAATCTTGGGATCTTGGGGTTAAACAATATGAAGAATGCAAATATCAAATCAACTTGCCGAAACATCCACTCAAACATGCCAAATCTGACCTACAAGTAATCGGCCCCTCTTGGAAATAATGAATTAGTGGCTCAAACATGCAAGGAAATGATTTCTTCACCTTTAATAATTAGTATAAGTCCATCCATGCAAAGAATCATACCATACATTCATCAAAACATATCCAACATGCCTATCATACAAGTCGCCTAGGGCTAGATAGAAAGATGTTAGTTCCAAATTCCTTGAGATATTCAATAATTCCAAACATCCTTGCATGATGGTTTTTGTCCCCAAGAAAAGTTCCACTATCAAGGGTTTTCGTCCTTGATGAGAGAGAGGAAAGGTACTACCTTTACCCAAAAGAAATAATAAGATTTAACATATACATCAAATGGCCAAACATCCTCCTTTTATAACATAAGGGGTGCTACATCACAACTTATGGCCAACTTTATAACAAGTATCTTTTAATTATCTAATTTGTATTTGGAGCCTACATGCTCAAAATACTTAATATTCTAATTCAATAAGCTCTTCTATTGGAGCGCATAGTTCGCAATAGAATACATGATAATAATGAAAATATCTATGTAGAAAATGTTATCCAAGTCTTCTCCTTGCTTCTTTCCTTAAACCCACGGGGAGGAAGAATGGGTTAAGGTCTTCAATTCCGCTAAGCTCCAAAAAGGAACCTGATAGTCCCCCCTTCCCAAGATTGCTTGTCCCCAAGCAATTACAAGTACCCGGATCCTAAATAAATCCTGGCTGCTTCTTTTATGTACCTGCACATAAAGCAAACTCATTAAAGAAAAAAGGTTACCCCTTCTTCATCCACTCTTACTTTGTGGATATGATAACCAATTCTTTTTCTTTGCTTTGTAAGGCCTCATAAATACCATCCAAACATTGGTTGTTCCCAATTTCCCTCGTGATGTCCCAAAATCCAATGTCATCTTGCTTTTTTCGCTTCAAAAATCATAATGTGGCTGGAAACCACCTTAAATCAGCCACAAATATGCCAGTGTTTGTAGAAGCTTGGATTTCATTCAACCATATGATTGGAAGCTCTTTCTCCAGTGTCTTATAAGTAGGAGCATAGCTTGAAAAGTTGTGAACAACAAATGAAAGGAAAGTACAACAGTTGTAAGCATGATATCTCTTCAAAAAAATTCCACGCTTTCACTGAGATGGGGACTGGAAACATCCCAACATTGATGGAATGTATCCCAACAATGTCCAAGAACCTCCATTTACTAACTCCAATGATTGAGACTACTTATATGACATCAAATACAATAAGATCATATAACTTACCCACTTTACTTATCAAGCATCTCGCTGCCCCGGTAATGGTGACTATTCTTCTTCGACTGATTTCAAGTGTGAGGCCTGGTTCCAAAAAGTGATATCTCTTGCACTTCCAAAGACCAACCGGATTCCCCATCTTCATGTACAAACAACTTGGATTATGTATGAGGAGATATATGTGTTTTTTGCCCCTTCAACATGTTCTCCCAATGAGCAGATATATGAAAAAGGGAACCAAAACAACATTCATTCTTCCTAACTACCATGTACCCTTCATTCTTTATGCCTTGAAGTCTGATTTTTTTGATTTTATTCCAGAATTTCAGTCCTCTATTATGGTAGTTGAGGGTGAATTCCCCCACCAATGGATCTCAAGAATATTCTCTGCTTTAGTTGGCTTAACTAAAGAAAATCATGACATACTTCATAACTTTCTATGAGGATGAGCACATGGAATATCTTCGTTGTGGATTGTGCATTTTTTCAAAAAACATGGACCATCCATATTTTCGTTTCTTGAATTCTGATTTCTTCAACTTTATCACTGAATTTCAGTTCTTTATCATAATAGTTGAGGGTGAACACCCCCAATGTTTGCAACCATTGAACCCCAAGAAAAATTTCATCATTAGCTAGTTCAATCACAAAAAAACATCCCATACCTCTTGGTTTCCCAAGAGGATTGACAGTTGTACTATTTTCCTTGCGCAAGGTATGATGGTGCCACTTTCTACAAGCATAAGGATGTCCAATCAACAGTAACATAGGGGGATACAACATGCATGAACCCCATGTGTCCACAACAAATCTGAAACGACATATTGGCAAGCAACAAAACTGAAATATTCTTACACCATGAACTGCCTAAAACGTTGACTCGGAATTTCTGAGTCAGGAAAAGTACTCAGAAAATAATCTGATGGTGCTCTTATCTTATGCATAATATCATCCTCATAGGCCCTTAATGAATCTGATTTGATGCCATTATGTGGTTGTCCTATATAACCATTAGAATCCATTAAATTATCATAGAATATCAAAGGACTTTTACCTTTCTTTGGATGATGACAAAATTGGGATTGTTCTTTGTTGATATCCCCATTGATTGGCTCCTTGGTGACTGCAGTTTGGAACAGTCCAACAAGTTGAATATTATTAATTTCACTTCCCCATTTTTTAAAACCAAGTTCTTTCTCTTCCCACTTGGTACCCTTCATCTTCACAAAGTGGTTAGGGTATTCTTTATGATGCCCAAAACATTGTAAAGACATAGAATGAAGGTGATGTAGCAAATCCTTGCTATGAAGATGATGAAATGGCTTACCATAGGTTGTTGTCCTTGAAATTGAAACCAAGTTTATCGTTAGACTTGAGAATGTGTAGGAACACTCATTACATTGTTTCATATCCTCCCATCAAGGTCACCTAGAATGCTAGCTTCATTAACTTCCATGTGACCCAAAGTCTAATTTCATTCTTAACACAAAGAGGATTATCACACGAAAGAAATGATTGTTCACTATGGAGCATCAGAACTTGCTCCCAATGGGCAGTTATCCATGAAATTGGAGTCTCCATGAGTTGATCAACCATGCAATGGCAGTGATAGTGAAAGTTGCCAAGTATGCATCTCTACTTATCATCAATGGAGTCCTTTGGTCACTCTAAAAGAGAAGTATCTGATACTTTTCGTCTTGTCCACCTTCACTTTGGCAATTGACCTTCTTAAACATGCCCTATTTTGCTACAATTCCAACATTTCTTGAATGGTCTCTTGTGGATTCTTAGATGTTGCCTCTAAGAATCCGTCAAGAGCTGCATTCTGGGCTAGATCTGTTGCTTGCGTTTCTTCTCCGATTTACCTCGTACAGGGCTATGCCATCATTGCCTTGATGATCTTGCTGCAGAATTGTACCTCATTTCTTCTTTGACAATAAGGTAGACATAATGGCTCATCCATATTTATCATTGTAGCTGAGGTCCGCTAATAATTGCTCATTTACCTAGTATCGTCCCGAGGGATTGGTTTTTTTCAAATAAGGTTGAAATGCACCTCTCTTCATCGTGGTTCTGTCCAAGCTAGTCACTATGTGAAAACCTTATGCCCATTCCTTTGCTCCTGTAATGCGATCAAGGACTCCTCAAAGGAAAGGGAACTCGCACATGGTTGTCGGAAGTGATTGGTACTCTTTTGTCGATTTGTCAACCCTTGAAACCCTTTTATCCTTGAGCTAATCACGACATTGTATATGTTTCGACTAGGGGAAAGGGTAAGACTTAGCGAGGAGAATTTGCTATTTCTTCCATTATGAGGTCATGATCCTTTCTTAAGTGAAGATCAAAAATGCTGCATATACCGGGAGGTTGATGCTCTGATACCACTGTAATGTCCCTTTTTGGAAGACTTTAGTAAAATAGCTAGGGCTAAATGAGAAATGAATGAAATTAATTTGTTTGGTTATGGCTGTAATCAGACTTTCGATGGGCTAGGATATGATTGAAAATGCACACTGAAAACCTGCAATTTTTCCCTTCCTAGGGCAAGTCGACCTGTTTTGGGAACTCCCACTCAGTTTTGGATGCCCTAAACTTGCTGAAAATGCATGCCCAATCAAGCTCAAAAATTCTGATTAATTACCAACAATCAAAATATGAAGGAAAATCGATTTTTTTTAGTGCCCCCAGAATTGAAAATATGAATTTTCTATAGACCCTTGTCTGTAGAGTTACTTTAAAAATTCATAATTTTACCTAGGCAGATCCAAAATTCAGGAAACTTGGGATCTTGGGGTTTAAAAAATATGAAGAATGCAAATATCAACTCAACTTGCCCAAACATCCACTCAAACATGCCAAATCTGACCTACGACGCATTTCACCCCTCATGGAAATAATGAATTAGTGGGTCAAACATGCAAGGAAATGATTGTTTTCACCTTTAATAATTAGTATAAGTCCATCCGTGCAAGATAGTCATACCATACAGTCCATCAAAATATATCCAACATGCTCATGATACAAGTTGCACTTAGGGCTATATAGAAAGATATCAACTCCAAATTCCTTGAGATATTCACTAATTCCAAATATCCTTACTTGACGGTTTTTGTCCCCAAGACAAGTTTCACTATCAAGGGTTTTCATCCTTGAAGTGGTCTTAAACAAGGGTTTTTTGCCCCTTGATGAGAGAGAGGAAAGGTACAATCTTTACCCAAAAGAAATAATAAGATTCAACATAATCCATCATAATGGCCAAACATCCTCCTTGTTGTAACATAAGGCAGTGCTTCATCATAACTCATGGCCGACCTTATAATAAGTACCTTTTAATTATGTAATTTGTGTATTTGGAGCCTACATGCTTAAAACACTCTATATTCTAATTAAATGAGTTCTTCTATAGGAGTGTTTGGCTTCCCAATAGGAATACATGATAATAATGAAAATATCTACTTAGAGAATGTTATCCAAGTCTTCCCCTTGCTCTTTCCTTAAACCCACGGGGAAGAAGAATGGGTTAAGGTCTTCGATTTTTCTAATCTCCAAAGAGGGACATGACATCGGCCTTATCAAACTGCTTAGCCATTATCTTGTGAAATCCTGAGTCCTGGGATTCTGCCACGTATTAAGCTTGGGTATGCTATCCTTTGATTCACATATTTTAAGTTTTCCAGATCTCCAAGGCCCCGAGATCTTATGAACCATGAAAATCCCTTGAATTCGTGAGTCATTGTGAACCATGAACTCTATGATCCCGAAAGCCCAAGGTTTCGATAACCCGAGTGTCTAGGATACACCCACGTGTCACAATCTCGAGTATATTGACTTGTCAGATTTGTCGAAATTGTTAAGTTCCAGATTTTCGAGAACCTAAAATCCTACCAACTGTCCTTTCTCCGTTACGTTGACACATGTCACTATTATATGTTTGCTCTACCCCCACCCCAATAGTTTAGTTGAGCACTCATGTGATTGGACTAAGAATCTGGGGCCCGTCGTTGGATGAACTTGTGAAGCCATAATTCAAACATGTAACCTTCTCGTGATCTCGCAAATTTTGTGTCTTCCTTATTGAGCATTAAATTGTGTCTTTCCTAGACTGAGACCTTGAGAATTCCAAATTCCCGTGATTGGTTGGAAAGCCTAAGCCATGATTGGTTAGTGAATCGGATATGTGATTGGTTGTCGATTGTGAACCCATTATTGGGCCATGTATCCACTTCATAACCTAAGATCACCTTGACCACAATTAAAATTTATATGTTGTCTTTGCAACCCTACCTTGAGCTTCACTTCAACATAGAAATGTTTTGCTTTATAAAGTACGAAATGTTTTATAGTATTAAACATGTGGGATTAAAAACATAAACCATCAGTTAATGTTGTCTCTATGAAACCTTCTTGCTCTTATCTGCAGATTTATCTTTGATCCATAAGCAACCAATCTCATGGTGATGGAAGATTGATTCGATTGATTATTCAAACACTTTATTATTAATAAATCAGACATTGTATCTATCTGTTGTCTTATAAAGGAGATCAAAGTTTTGTCTAGATTAGTGGTGTAGCATTGTGTCTACAGGAGTGGATATCAAACTGTTCTCGTGTCCTGAGGTGGACTAGTTGTGACTATGGACAAGGCATGGAAAATGAACTCATTCTATAAACTCTTGAATCCTACTACATACTATGAAATGATCTTAATGGTTCACTCTAAATCATATTTAGAGTGAACTAAGGTTATATACAATTATTTTGGTGTGATCATATCAGTGTTTGTGCACTGAATCCCATCACAGCTTCATAGTTAAGTGTATTTGGGTCAAAATCATGACCAATTATTTCCTTATAAAGCATTCTTTTGAGTGACCAACTTCGTGATAAAGAACTATTTTATTCATGACGCGGGATATTAGGGGATGCTCATCTTGTCCATATTGAAGACGTCCAATATTGAATTGCATACAATATTTTCTTCACAGAATATAGTGCAATAGAGGATATTTAACTCCTATAAGGGAAGAGACGACCCTTAGATCTAATGATTCTTTTTGTTGATCAAATTCACGATAGAACACATTACTTAAATCAGTTCCTAATACAGATACATTATCGTGATTTGATGCTTTGCTATATTCAATGTGAAATGGTGAATCTTATTCATGATATCCTTACCCAGGTGTTGAACAATGTGATATATTTAATACTATCTTAAAGTTGGTAGTAGTACCTTTTGTGTTAGTTGATGTGCTGACAAGTCTGTGACTTATTATGTGATGTTTTCTTGATCCTCTAGGTGTGTTTAAATATGGAATAGAGAACTAGAAAAATGAACTAAGATACTACATAATTAAATAATTTAAGAATTAAGAGTGATGCTGAAATAGACTTTTGTAATGTCCCTTTGTAGGGCTGAAACTGAAAATAAAGGTTTTGGCTCAAACCCAGATAACAGATTCTGATTTTTATTGCAGCCACTGGTCAATCACTTTAACCTTAGAGGAACAAATTGAAAATGACATTAGTAACAAAGAGAAATTTGAATATTTATGACAGCAAAGGAATTCATATGGAAGCCAACAATATCTCCACTTAGCCCTAACGATGAACCTAATTTTCTATTTCCTAGGGCAGCAAACTGTATGGGCTTTTCAAGACAATATTCTCATGCAATATAGACCAAAAATCAATATAGAATCATCCCAAACACTTCATAAGCCCGGCAAGATGAAATGTAAAGCAAATATATATTTTATAATTTTAATTCAAGTGCAAACATAGCTGAAACTTCAAAATTTCATAACTCCATCAATACTTAGAGTTTCAACACAAACAAATGCTCAAAGTGATCTCAAAGAGACCAACTATCAAATACAAGTGAAATCACAATTTTCCAACCACGGAAGCCCCTCCAAAAGTGATCTCAAACTTCCAAGGTGGGTAGATCAAGTGGAGGAAGGGTGTTAACACCCTTGAAAGTGCCCTAGCTAAAGTAGAAGTGCCTTATGCACAGATAAACACCTTGTTCCAGAAATCTGCCAATGAATTCCACTTGTGACACTCAAATGAAGCCACCAATGCACACAAGAGGGTTTTTGTCCACAAGTGTAATCCCATTGAAAGTTTTTCGTCTTGAATAGGTAACCAAGGAATGGGTTTCGTCCTTCAATGGAAAAAAGAAAAGCTACACTAGCTCCAAATCGAAGTAAATGTCAAAATGATGAATGATAATTATCCCCCTCCTCCATTCGAACCTCCTTAATTACCCTTCTTTGGCTCCAAGGATGAATTAGAAGATCAATCTTCATGACCAACCTCTTAATGAAGGGTGAAGTGCATTGTTAATTTTCACTTAAGAAGACCGACCTTGTTAGGTAAAATCTATAATAGATTAATTTAGCATTATTATTTATGTTTTTTACTTTTAGTAAATAATTCTTACTAATTTATTGTGGTAATTAGTTGTTAGTTGGGTAAATTAGTTGTTTCATATTTGTTATATGATTATATAGTTTTAACCATATAACTTGTTTTATTCAAGTAGTTGTTTGTTATGCCTGTACAACAAATTTATTGTTTGTATTATGTTGTCCAATACCTATAAGTATTGCAGCTATCATTCTCTGTAACTTGATTAATTTTCCACGTCAATAAGATTGTTAGGCATCCTCCATGTTTGCTCATTCACATTTGGTATCATAGCTGATAAGGAGTCTGTACACACAACAGAAGTTGTAGGAGAGATTGTAGAAGAGCGTGAGAAGGTTTGGAGAAGAAATTTGCCCCCATGGAAAGCCTGTGCAGCCTCTAATAGCTTCCCAACCCCACCCCCTTCATCCCCACACTCTGCACAATCCATTTCCGACAAGTTTTGCAAAACAATTTTAGCACTGAGAAAGGAGTCCACACGCACTACCTCCTGCACCAGGCTACTGTGCAGAAAAATCTAGATCACAAAAAAAAATTCCAATAGGGTTTTTCCACTTAATTTGGTGGACCAGTTAGCTACAGCTAAATTTAGCTACTCTGCTAAGTCTGGTTGTCTGTGCTACATAGCTCTCCAGATCAAGCTAAGGGGCGAATTACATGGTTGGATTGAGTTGTGTGAGCCCCCAACCAACTTAGCAAAGCCCTAACTGAGCCCAAGCTCCTCATTGGGCATATTGAAGCAGATCGGGTTACATTCATTGGCGAGTTGGTTTTAGCCCACCAAGCTATTCCAAGCATTGGCCGAGTCGTTCGACAAACACTATCCTTCGCTTGCATTGGCCTCTGTTTCATAGGTGAGCCAAGTTGGATCGCCGAGCCTGCAACCCCTGTGTTGCAACACCGTGCAAAAGCATTGGAGCGAGCAAGATCAACACTATTTCATAGTTTGTGGCCAAGATGATCTTTTTCCAAACAAGCAAGCAAGTCGTCCATACCGTGCGCCGAGCTCGTCACATTCAACCTTGCATACATGATTAGGGTGAGCCACATCACCTAATGCACGCCGCATCAGAGCCGAGTTGTGTGGGTAAACCTCACCGAGCCATCTACAAAACCTTCGGAGCAACCACTTCAACAAGGTAAGTGTATTTTGAACATTATCTTCAATTACATGTCACAAGCGCTTAGTGCGCTATGTTGGCTAGCTGGAGTTTGTTAAGTCTTTGGGTGCTAACAGGTTCTAGGGTTGACTCCCCCCTCATCCACTCCTCCTTAAAATTTGGAGAAAAATTAAGCAAAACCGCCACAGTTAGCGGTAGAAACCTTTGTTAAACAACTTAGCTGTCACTAAACCCCCCTCCAAATTTAGTGGGGAAAATAGTATTTTGGGGCAATTTTTTTTTCTTCCACATTACTTAAAAATTGATTTTGAGCAACTTTTGCAAAAGGAGGGGTACCCGAAAGGGTCATTTTCAGTGTTTTTTCCCTTTTTTTTGCATTTTGAGCCATTTTGAGCTTCAGAGGCCACCAGGGCCCTGCACAACAATTTTTTTGCCTGTTATTACATTTTTTCCGCACAAGTGGCTATAATAATTTTTTTTCAGTGTATTATTACATTGTATTGTGCTAATGTGCTCTCTAGTCAGGAAAATTCTAACTACCCACTATGACAAACAATGCTTCGAAGTTCTTTTTGCCTGATTCATAGTTGCTCTGTCGTGACAATTTTGCCGCGTGGAAGACCAAAATTCGAACTCAACTCGAGTTTGAAGAAATTTGGCTGGTTGTATTTGGTTCCGCAACCAGATCAATAGATGATGCAACCCAACAACGTCAGTTTGATAGGGCCAATCAGAAGGCCAAGTGATTATCTTGTTCGCAGTGTCCGATGACGTGCAACCCCACATTCAAGATGCCAAAACAACCAAAGAAGCATGGGGCAAGTTGAGGACAATGTACGAGGCATGGAACAAGAATACAATACTGATTTTGCAGAGTCAGTTGCATACACTAAAGTTCAAACCGAATGAGAAAGTCGAGGCTTTCTTGTGTAGAGTTGCAACATTGAGGGCTTCACTTCTAGCCCTGGGAGAGGAAATTTCAGATATTGTTCTCGTGCCCATTGTGTTGAGAGCACTTCCGCCCTTATACAATTTTTTTGTGACAACAATCAACTTGTCAGATTAGACCATCCGTTTTGAGAGGCTGGTGAATTTGCTGCAGCAAAAAGAGGCACTTTACAACAAAATGAAGGAGAGCATGAACTATATTCTCATTAGAAAGGGAAGAACAAAGCACACTTTTCCCAAAAGTCCCAAAATTAGCATCAAGGGGACAAGCAAAAGAAGAAATGTCCTATCTGCAAAAGAGGACTCGAGTTGAAAGATTGTTAGTACAACATGTATAAGAAAGGGTCATCGAGCAATTCCGGACCTAACAATCAACAATCACAACAGGGACAATCACACTACAAGCAAGGGCAGAAGAAGGGAAGCTGGAAAAAGAAACCCCATCAGCAAGGCAATGGAGTTGAGCAAGAAGACCATTTGGATGATGAGGACTTCTTGTATAACGCCCATTCTAGTGAAGCAACCACGTCATCTAGTGCAATCTGGTATGTTGATTCGGGAGCCATTCGATACATGACTGGACGTAGAGATTGGTTCTCCACAATACGAGACACACCCTCCAAAAATCATGTTTCATTGGGGGATGAATCTTCCTACACAGTCCAAGGTATTGGGAACATTTCTCTACCCCTTGGTTCACAAAATTGTAGGTTATCAGATGTCTTATATGTACCTAGTTTGACAAAGAACTTACTATCAGTCAATTAACCTCTAGATCATAATCTGAAGATTGAATTTGATAGTCATTCCGGTAAGAAAGTTTGTTTGATTCGAGATAAATCCAGAAGCTCAAAAATTATTGCAAGAGCTTCTAATGTGGGATGGATGTTCCAACTTGATTTTTTCCATAGAGATGATCAGGCACTAGTGGTTAAGAATACTTCTTCCGCACAGTTGTGGCATCGGAGACTTGGTCACATCAGTTTTGGATATCTTGACACACTTTGCTGGTACAATATGGTGAGAGGTTTGCCATCTCTCAAGAAGGATACAAACAAATGTCCTAACGGCCTCGCAGTTAAACAATACCAAGCCTCATTCCAGAAGAGTACATATCAAGCTCTAGAGAAGCTTGATTTGGTGCATTCTGGATTTTAGTATTTCATGCTTTGTAATGATGATTATTTGAGGGAAATGTGGATTTGTTGTCTTCGTAACAAAAGTGAAGCTTTTGAGAACTTCAAAAATTCAAAAGTGGTTGTTGAGAACGAGATTGGACACAAAATCATATCTCTCTGCTTAGATTGTCGGGGGGAATTCATCAGTAATGAGTTCAAATCCTATCTTGAAGCTCTTGGGATTCGTTGACAGATGCCTCCTCCACATATACCATAGCAAAATGGTGTTGTTGAGAGAAGGAACCGTACTATCATGGAGATGGTGCGATGTATGATCGATTATTTAGGACTGGCGAAGACATTTTGGGCCGAAGCAACGAAGATTGCTGCAGTGTATTTGTTGAATAGAGTGCCCACAGTTGCTCTTGACAGAGTAACTCCACATGAGGCATGGTCGAATCAGAATCCATCCATTGCACACCTCTGAGTATTCAAGTGCAAAACTAACATGCACATACCCAAGCAGAAGAGAAAGAAGTTGGGCATGAAATCAGAGAAATACATCTTCATTGGCTACAATGAAGAAGCTCTTGGGTATAGATTGATGGATCCGAAGATCATGAAAGTCTACACCAGCAGGGATGTTGAGTTCTTTGAGAAGAAAGAAGCTAAAATGCATTTGGAGGTCGACCATTTTCCAAGTTTCCCTAACCTAATTTAGTCTTTCCTTGAAGACTACTTGGTCCTGACGTAAAATCCATTTGTACAACCTTCCTGGGCCTTCAAACCTAATCTAGCCTCCTTTTATAGGCTATTTGAACCCATCGGAGCACTCTCCTATGATCTCTCTTTACATTGATTGCGCTTAATTTTTAGACTAACTTGTTTCCCGATGTTGTTTCTTCAACGTCGTATCATTTAGGTTACTAAGCAGTTCTGCGCCCTCCGTAGTCAAGATATGAGGTTTATCACGTGCCCATTCTCGCGGATAGGTATGTTAAGTATATATCATTTGGTTGGGTTCTCATTTATTATTTCATTTAACATTCATTTGCTTTGATTTCGGGGTATTAAGTTTGCATTGTGTCTGAAGACCATCTCATGTTATACTATTGTGACATCACAATGATCTTCGGTTGGGTCATATTTTCACTAATTAACGATTTATTTTTTTGCAAGCTGGTCCATCTTGGATTTATAGGTGGAAATCTCGTTGAGTACTTGTTGCGATTTAGAAAATAACAAGTATTTTTGAAAAAAAATCATGGAGCAAGTCACAAGCGATTTTTGAAATATCAGTACTTGTTGAGATTATTCATGGGTACTTACGATGAGTCCAATTCTTGAAACATAGAGGCATACACGAGAACATGGTAAAGCAGACGATTTTTACAAGTTTTTTCCGCTTTTTTTCTAGAGAATTTATATCCCACTCAGCCATCACACATTATCATTACACAACATTTGAGCATCCTTTGAGCAAAGGATTTAGAGGGATATTGTGGTGGATTTGTAGGCTCAAATTTTGAGGAATTTTGAAGCTTTCAAGATTTATTTTTCTGTTAGGTTTCTTTCCAAAGGCATGTAAATTCTTTCTAAAATGTTATTGTTAGGTTTCACATTCAATTCACTATATTTTCTATTGGTAATTTATGCCTAGTTTTTCATAATTTATGCACGATGGAAGTTTCCGATAAAGCTTGTTCCTCTATACATAGGATTTTGGGCATATGCCATATGGTTTAGTTTTTTAAAAGAATTATTTGGTATTCGAACATTGCTACAAGTTGCAATCATTAACATTACAATGGCATCCTAGCTCCACATCAATATCAAGAAGTGGAAGCCACCACCCTAGAGGCCAATCCCCCTGAAATGTAACTGACTTTCCCTAGAAGAGCATGTGTATATGGATTGGCCATGAGATGTGTGGTGTGCACCATTCTTTTGGGTGGATGGATGAAGGAACCAGGACCCTCAATTTTTTCAAGTACCATCAAATGGTGAGATGGTGTTTTGTGTCATCACATTGATGCCTCTAACATAATGGAAAAAATGAGAGAATTTGAGTGTTATGTTAGAGACTAGTTGTATTAGAGGTTGGTAACAGAATGTTGTGCAAGTTGTCACAAGACAATGCAGCTAATCATATGTGGCGGTAGAGAACTGGAAGAGAGACATCCATCACTCTTTGGACTCCTTGTGCAGCTCATTGCATTGACCTTCTTTTGGAGGACATAGGAAAAATTGATTGGGTGAGGGGTTGTAGAAGATACAAGAAACGTAACAAAGTACATATACAATCACCCTTGGGTTCAAGCTTGATGAGAGAACACACTAAAGGGGAAAGAACTTGTGCAAGCCGGTGTCACAAGGTTTGCAACTAACTTCTTGAACGTTGCAAAGTATTTCTAGTTTGTTGACATCATTGAAACAAATGTTTGTGAGTCAAGCATGGCTAGACTCCCAATATTCAAAGAAAGCTGAAGTGAGAGGGTTGTTCAAAGATAGTTTTTGATGATATCTTTGCAAAATTAGAGCTATAGAGATCATCAAGGTAATTTCAAAAATTTAGATTTATATTTCATTCCTTCATTTTAATTTGTTAAATTATAAATATATTGTTCTCACTTTTCACTTTTTTACTTCATTTGTAATATTTGTAAGTCAATTGAACCTTACATTTTAATTTGTGTGTAGGTGTCAGAGCCGTTGGTGAGGGTTTTGCATTTGGTTGATGGGGAGAAAACCCCATGGGGTTTATTATGAGGCCATGGATAGGGCCAAAGATGTCTATCCAAAACTATTACAGGGGGGATATCGTCATATGGTCAGTTTGGGAGATTATTGATCGGAGGTGGAACAATCAACTCCACCAACCTATTCATGCAGTGGGGTACTACCTCAACCCCAAGTATTTCTTCTTTTGACAGACTTCACAAATGTGAATGGAGAGGTTATGGAGGGCCTTTCAACATGTATTGAGAGGATGATATCCAGATGTTGAGATGAGGGACCTCATCATTTTAGAGCTGCAGAGTTACAAACATGTGTAGGGGGAGGCTCTTTTCTTCGGTGCAAGCTATTTGAGGGAGAACCACACAGTCACCAGGTAATAAAAATTAGAATGTTTACTAAGTTACTTAATTAGTTACATAGATTTGATTTTATTAATTACTTATAAATAGTTTTGATTATCTTGTTTGTAGGTTCTTGGTGGGAGGATTGGGGAGGTAATACCCCGCATCTTCAAAAGCTAGCCCTCAGAATTTCATCTCAACCTTGTAGCGCTTCTGGATGTGAACGCAACTATTAGTTTGTTTGAGGCCATTCACACGAAGAAGTGCAATCAAGTTGACTCAAAAACGGTTCAACACTTGGTTTTTGTGCAATACAACTCGAACGGCTTCACACAAGAAAAAGTGCCAGGCCACATCAGAGGAGCTCATTGATTTGGATGAGATAATCCATATAACTAGTGGATTGGGCAAGAAGAGGAAATCCCTGCATTCACAGAGGACGAGATTGCTTAATTTGAGAGGGAGGCTATGGAGGGAAAACACTAGCAACTCCATTCAGATATTGGATTGGATGACATCTTTGGAGGTGATCTCCAACATGCAGCAGAGGAGCCACCAACACCACCATCTAATGGTACCAGGTTAAGGAGACCAGAGTCGCAGCCTTCTAGAGGAGCGAGGAGATGAGTTTGAGTGTGGGACTAGTAGAGGCACTAGACTATCTCCCCAATATTTCTCTAGAATGGGAAGAGGAAAATGTAAATTATTGTATATTGTAACTTGCATAGATATGAAATTTATAATGATATTTTTCAATGACAATCATCATAAATTCATAGACTTATCAACTGGTTGTTGTATTCGCATGATGATGCAATTTTGTATTCTATTTGTATTCAAATCTAATAGAAAACATATTCTCCAACATTTTATGGGCTCATTTGATACATTTTGTAGCTATATGTTGCTTAAAATTTATGTTTTTTAAAGAAATTTGAGTATTTTTTAAGTTGCCGAGTATTCCCGAGTATTGGCCGAATTTTTTTTGGTTTGCCGAGTATTTTGCCAAGTTTTTTTTTGGGGTCTGCCGAGTATTTGCCGAGTACGAGTATGCCAACTATGGTTGGCTAACTTTGACCAACTATGCCTGTTGTAAAAGTCAAATTCATGTTCGTTGGCTTTTAAAATTCGGATTGAAGTTCAACACAGATAAAATCTTGAAATCTGAATACAATGTGATTAAATATTTTATTTTGGAACAATTAGGACCTTGGCAACTTTTAGATTTTTTTAACAATAACAAGATAAATTTCTTGAATGTTGTTGCTAGATTCGATGTATGTAATTTGACAATTTCAAGTCTTAAGGACAATAAATTTTAAATGCTCGTCCAAAATATTACTGTTCAAATACTTATCAGTTAAGAAATACCTCGTGTCAAACATCTAACTTCACTAATTTGTTTGAAATGCCTTCTGAAAAATTGCTGAATATGTCTAGTGTTTTGAATGAACTAATATTTTTGTTGCGGGTAGAAACATATGGGATCAAGATTTGTAAATATATAAAATAACTGTGGGTGAATTTTCTAAAAATTTCCATTCCTTACTACAAATTCGTCAATCTCACAAAAAGAAGAAAGTAACTCTAATTGAAAATGTAATGCTAACCAAAAATTTCAAAAACTGAAGTACAAGCTTTTATATAAACTACGCCGAAGGTTTTAATGTGATTGTAAAAAGGAGCTTTTGACATTCATTCTCATGTTTCTAATTTGACATTGGTATTCATAAATGAATCTTTCCACCATGCTTAATCGTGGTGGATAAGATCGATACCTTTTCTATATTATTTTTGTGTGTATGGGTTGTTAAGGAATTAGAACAATTAGGGACAAAATTCTAATTTTGCTTTTACATATTGGAAAGTTGGTTGTTTTTAAGGTTGATGTTTGGAAAAATAAATTGTTGGTCATGTTAACAATCCTTATAATTTCATTCTTCAGCATTGGTCCCTTGGGCAAGATCATTTTGAAGTTGCATGACATACATGGAAACGTAAAACACAAAGATGATGTTCCAAGCTTTTGCATAATGCTTTTGGTCTTTGGCATGTAAGCTCAATGGTTGCAGAGATAAATTATAAAAATTAAGTGTGAAATTAAGTCAACATCCTTACCACCCCAAACCTTATTTTTGGTATGGAAATGCTGCCAAGCTCATATACAAAAGTCACTACCAGATAGAGTTAGTGATCATATGGCTTAGATAGACTGAACGGGCCAAAGAATTTTCATGAACTACGTCTCAGAAAGTTTATGGCTTGGCATTCAGAGTTAAGGGCAAAGGGTTGATGGCTTTATCACTAGTTAATAGGCATGTAGGCACAATAGAACTTTTCCTCTAGGACAATCTTTACAAATTCACTGGTACCAGTCTGATCCATTAATATGAAAGGGACTCAAAATTGAGAGAACATATTATAAAGGTAGGACAAGAAATTCCTTTATGAGTAATTAAGTTCATCAATTTTTTTATATCCATACAAGAGTGATCTTTATAAGGATACTCAAGGAGTATCTTCATTCCCATAATCTCTGTTAATGAATATATCAATGAATATGATCCTTTGAATTTTTTGGATCTCATTAGACCAAATGCTCACTAAGCAAAGCTTGTGATTTTGACATAACAATGGCCTTCCATCAACTTGTATACAAATATGATTCAACAAGGAATATCCTTTTGTTGGAGATAATCTTATTGTATAGAATGTGAGTATTCATTGTGGAAAACAATATCAACCAATGTTGAGGATTCTGAACCAATTTCTATGCATGAAAGGAAGGAACACTTTGATATGGTCCAAACACATACAGGTTGGCTATGATGTACTTGGTATGTGTGAACATCAATTCACAAAGGTTATACTACAAAATGTTTGCTCATCCATTTCCATTCAACATGCTTGGAGTTGACACAGTCACATGTGGTACAACAATTTAATGTACAATGAGGTTTAAGTGAGAATCAAAATAGTTTTTATTTTTTTAGAAATATTATTGAGGCTTATGCCAACTCATATGTTCAGATCAGTATTGTCGACGAATTTTCAATCCAGGATGGCTTAAACATATGAATCAAAAGTGAAATTTCAAAGGATTATTCCTTCTCCAGAATACCCTTCCATTAATGTATTTCAAGGTACTTCGAGGGAAAATTCTGATGATGGTCATATTTAGTCACTTGGTTGCCATCATTATGTATTGGGTTGAATCATCAGCTTCAGATGCCAATATTAAATATTTGAAACATGTTCATAAAAATCCATGCTTCATGATGTTAATCAAAGGTGCCAATACCCAAATTGGGAAAAGCTTTTGATTACTGGATCATGCCTTAATTTTCAGCCCTTCATCCTACTGTTGTATGAAAATCAGTCAAGAGTTTCATACTAAATAGGGCAGAACCTCATAGGCTTTCTTCTTTCCAATGGAGATTTTGTATGCATCAAAAACCCTTTTTGGTTCTTCATTAGCAATTCTCCATAGTCCTAGGACGAACATGGTCTCCTTCGGACTCCTCAATGTAAAGGACCTGACATTGCAGATCGTGATTCCAACTCACCTAGGGTTTAGTACTTCACTTTCAAGAGACCCCTTTGAGTTTGCTTTGGGGCGTATTCTTAGGTCTTTTGGGTTTAACCCTCGCATCTTCATTTAAGTGCTTGGAACCATCAAAGCTAGAGCCACAGCTAGCTTTCAAGGCATGTTTTAATTATCTTCCTGTGGCATTGTGATCTCTAGATTGGGTTTGACCACACTTACACCTTAAATTTTTCAAGTGAAATAACATCACGGATCTTTCGGAAGAGCTATTAATTCCTCATTGATTTCCGTAATGTTCATGACCCACTAGATCGTTGATGTTTCTGCAATTGTGGTAAAACGAAGGGGTCTTCTTCCTTTGGTAAGACAGTTAAAACCAGGTTTTAAAAAATGATCCAAATCGGAACCGGAACCGGTTGCATAATTCACCTTGTAAAATGGCAAAAGTTGGGAAGGAACCGATGCTTGGATACCTCCCTTGTTTCCTTCCTTGAAGCCCACAGTCTTTGGAATGGTCTGAACCAAGGCTTCATAATGAACAAAAGGGGACATTAAAACTTTTTGAAATACATTTGTAACTTGGAAAGAAAGATGGAAATAGTTTGGATCATGATCAATCTTGATTTGATCATTTGATGTGTTTTAGTAGCGTTGTACATATTAAAATTTTGCTAATGAGGACAACTAAATTTCTAGGGAAGAATTTAGATCATTGCTTATGTATTTTGTTTCGGATAGTTTGTTTGGTGTCATTTTGCTATAGGATACCCTAAATCTGGTATATAAGGTGAGCAAACTTGCATATTTGAAGTCTAAAGATTGTTAAAGTATATCAATGATATTCGCCAAGAAGAAAAGGTTCAAATAAATTGCATAATTCATAGAATCAATCATATATTATGATATTTTAAACCGGTTCATAAAGGTGTTAATGGAAACCATGTCTGGTTCCGAAAAGAGTTGTGATTTCTCAACCCTTTGGTTAAAGGAAGTAAAGAGTTATATGAAATGATTATGTGTAAGCTAAGTCATAAGGTTCGCTTTAACTTGACATGAAAAAAGTTTGAAATTTTAAGGGGATCTATTATTGACGAATTTGTTGAGCTTTCAGGAGGCAAAAATTGTTGTGGAAAACTCGTGCCATTCGGTACGAAGTTGTGACCATGGACAGCTGAAAGATGAAACTAACAAGAAAATGGGTAGAGCTCAAGTCTGTAAAATCGCAGGGCAAATGAGTATATAGTTCTTTACACTTATTAACTAAGTTGCCGAAAATGGGTAGAGCCATAGGCACCCAACGAGTTGGTACGACCTGACGGAGGGGATAGTTGCCCGAAACCACATGGAAATGGTTGGGTAAGTTATGGGTCGAGTCGGGTAGTGTCGCTAGAGTGGACCTAGACCATTGTTTACCAGGTTAGACAAGGGTTTTTTTGGAATAATTGTTTTGTTTTAGATTTCCATAGTATCGTGTACAACAATGAATTACGATTCATTTGTTAGTAGCATTATTCTACAGTTTGTACCAAATAGGTTTTTACAAAATTGTTTGTTTTCTATTCATGCCAACTAAAACAAGGACAAAAATAACTGGATTTTTATTTAGCTGTAATAAACACCTTGATTTTTTAGATTGGTAGGGATGATGCTTTGAGCTATAGTTTAATGAAATTATAAAGTTTGTTTGGTATTTTTAATCTTGTTTTAGGTTTATTTTAATGCATTATGTATTTTTAATTCCTATTATATTTATTTTTAAAGTCTTTCTATTATTTATTAAATATTTATATATATTTGATATTTTTATAATTTATCATTCGAATTTAATGACGAATTTTTTTCCAAACTTTATCCATTGGCAAACTTTAACCGAACTTCATCCTCGTCGAACTCGAACTCGAACTTGAACCTTGTGACTTAATGTGTAAGTGTGTGGAAATCACATGAATGTAGTATGATCAATATGAGAAAAAGACAAGAAATTGTGTTTTGTTTTGTTAGTTTAAAGGCTAGAGACCTATAAACTATGAATAGCAATAAAACGGGTCCATAATAGTGGGTCCAAGGGTTCGAACATCCCAATGTCCTGGCTACAGCTAAGTAAATGCTATTTTTGCATTGTGATGCCCAGTCGCATTTGGTTCCTCGTAGTTGAGTGTGGTCTCATTGTTGGCTTACCTAAACCAATTGGCTATTGAAGAATTTTATCTTCAAATATGTATTTCGAACTTCAAAACTATAAATGATAAGTTATTGTATTGATCTATGTTATTTGATTTATAAAATGTTATCAGATGCAGTGTTTATTTGATGTGTTCAATGTAAATCCATTATGATGGGGAATCTGTTTATTTATGTATAAATGTTAATTAAAGATCTGGAAACTAGGCACATCACAAGACTTATACTAAAGAAAGAAGATAGAATTACAATCTTCAAAAGCTTTTGTTTTGAACAACAATTCTTGGACTAAGTCTCCTTCAAGCTGCCTCCCTAAGCTTCATAAAGGTGTAGTTCCCGAGCTGAATTCTCAAGTTCCCAGATTCCTTCTCCCCAAACTCTTGAATTATAGAATCTCTCGAATTATTGGAAACCTTCCACTCTGAGTTACTCCCACAATGCTCCGTCAAATTGTCTCATTACCCTCGTAAGAGTAAATTCCCAAGATCCACATGTTCTCCAAACTATTTGGACAACCATCTATGTCAAGTTTTACCTAAACTGGATCCCTTACTGTCTTCAAAACACTAGCTTCTTTGATTACGTATTCATCTTCTTCTTCATCAATAAATTCTTTAGCATCTGGTGGATTGTCAACAAAGGCCACATTTGCTTGTTTCGAATTATCTTTGAGTTTCCTTTGAGAACATCATTAGCTTAGAATGTGACAATTCTAGGATGTATGACCTCTTTTCTTGCAATAATAACACTCAAATTGCCTAGTGTCTTTATCTGATTTTCTATGATTATTTCTCATGCGGGAGTATAGTGCACTTTCATGTGAAGAATTACCTTATGTATTGTCCACAGTTCTCTTTTCTTCAACGAAGAGAGATGAAATCATATTTTCCAGGCTTTGTGAAGGTATTTGATTGAGAGTAAAAATTACGTTGCTACATGAAAAAAGGCAAATTGTTTAACAAAATGGCTTTAGAATTTTCATCATTGACTAGAGCTTCAACCTCTACTAATTGTTTGAGAAGAGATATCAAGTTACTTATATGACTGAATATAGTAGCATCATTAGTCATCTTAAATCGAAAGAGTTGAAGCTTTAAGAAAATTTAGCATTCACAACTTTTGCCCCAAACAACCTATTTAGGTTATCCCAAATTTCTTTACACGATTTGTCTAAATCTACATTGATGCAATCCAGAATCAAAAAGAGGTAAGCCCGATTATAGCTTTTGCTTTATCATCGCAGCTTTCCCACTCTAACAATCTGGTGGCATTGGTGGGTTGTTTTTCTTTTCCATTAACTATTCCCCACAATTTTTTGTTCATTAATTGCATCTAGATTTTAATTTTCCAAGTGTGAAAGTTAAAGCCATAATATTTCTCCATTTCAGTTTCCATTTGTCCAGATAGAAAAAATAAATGAATGAAGATAAGAACGAATACTCGGAAAATGCCCTAAATTTGAGACAATGGAACCCATCAACAACTATAAAACCTGTGAAAAACAATGAAATTCATCCCATGCCATAGCAAAGAGGTCCACGATTGGGATTTCTATAAAACCTGTGAAAAACAGTCTGAAATTCTTCTTGTGCCCCTGCAGAGATGGGATTATCTTCAAATCGCAACTGTTGTTAATGGCATTTTCTACATTCGCTATTTTTAAAGGGTTTTTTGTGCCCTTTTGCGACTATGTTTTGAAATGGCGGCATTAATGAAAATAGCAGTAGTAACGACTTGTTTCAGGGCCTTGCGACGTTATTTGATGCTTTATTTTGCCCTTCGACCGTCGCGTAATTGTATGTTATGCCCTTTCAAAGTAATCAAAAACTTTTATTTTGTGCCTTAGTTCGCAAGCAGTATGTCCTAGACGACCTTAAAAAAAATTGAATGTTCTTCCTTCGGTTTACAGATCCCTTCGAGCACCAAGGGCTATGATTCCGATGTTAGAAAATGTGCACAAGGAAGAAATGAAGGGAAAATAGAATGCACACTTGTTCATTGTGTGTCTGCCATTTTATTATGTGAGAGATGGTTACAAAATGGTTGAGCAGGTTACAACCATTTATTAGTTAACACTTTAACTAATATCAGCCCAATACTAAATTATAAGTCTTATATTGTAAAAGGATGAGCTATATGCCACTGTCAGTTATGCAAAATGGGAAATCCCCTAGGGATTGATGGTTTTCCTTGTGATTTCTACAAAGCCATGTGGGGCACTATTGAAGATGATCTATGTTGCCTTGCTTCTTAAACGTTTTTCCACAGGTTCCCAATCTAGGTTCCTTAATCAAGGTTTAATTATGTTGATTCCCAAGAGTGCTACAAGGGATACTATAGGAGGGTGGTGTCCTATCACATTGTTGAGTGTAGCCTATAAGAATCCGATTAAGGTGGTTGTTCTACGGATGAAGGATGTGGCCAGAATAATTGTTCAGAGGGAGCAAACTAGTTTTGTGTAGGGACATTTTATTTTGGATACAATTATTTTTGCTTGGGAAGCTATGGAGTGGGCCGAGGAGATTGGTTTGCAGGATCTCTTTTTTAAAATCAATTTTGAGAAGGCATATGATCGGATTGACTAGCCCTTCATCAACGAGATGCCGACTTGTTTAGGATTTGGTTTGTGTTGTGTGGGGATGGTGAACACTCTCTTTTCTTGTGCTTTTACTTTCATTTCAGTTAATAATGCATTGTCCCCCCGTGTTCTCAGATATCATTTTATTAGACAAAGCTGCTCCTTAGCCCCTAATCTGTATGTGCTGACTGTTGATGTTTTGGGTTACTTGCTGGAAGTGCCTCACATTTAGAATTGTTTTACGGGGTATTTCTCTGCCTGATGGGTCAAAGATGATGTAATGTCCCTTTTTGGGGGACCTCAGGAAATGGCCAAAAATTCTCAAATCAGATTTGAGACACTGCTGTTATAAACCCTGCAAAACTGATTTTTCCAAACCCTTCCTAGGGCAGAGATCTGATTTGGGGTTTTCAACCCACTTAAATGCCTTCAAAACCCTTTGAATTTAGCTCTATTTAATTCTCTAAATTATTAGATATTACCAACAATCATCTCATGTAAGAAAAATGATCTTTAATGCTTAAAATAGGGAGATATGAATTTCAAATAAACCCTTGTCTGCAATGTTATTTTTACAATTCGCAACTCAACATTGGACGCTCTAAAATTCACGAAACTTAAAATATTTGGCGTTATAAAATACAAAGAAGAAGAGGATAATTTCATATTTTCCAAAGAATCACAACACATACCAAATTACCACACCAATGTAGGTTGCTCCACTTGAAATAAAATATATTTTGCACCAAAGAGACAACATTTGCAAGAGAAAGATACTTTATTCCTTTTCAAACCTACTTGCATACCAAATAACCTTATGAAGACTTTTTTGTCCTTCACAAGTTTCCCCAACCAAGGGGTTTCATCCTTGAGAGAGAATAAAAAGGCTACACTCGCCAACTTTCACCAAGTTAAGAATAATCTTCAAAACATAATTCATTAATACCCAAGCGACCTCCTTAAATAGGCATAAGGAGTGCTTAAAGCAATCATTACATCATGGCCGACCCTTTCGGTAATTGCATTTTAAATATTAAAAAGGTTATTGGAGCCTACATGCTCACAATATCTTTAATACTAAACTACTTAAATTCCTCTATTGGAACAAAAAGGCTTCCAATAGGATAAATCATAATGAATGAAAACGACTATCTAATCAATAATAAAAATATAATCCAAATTTGCCCTTGCTTTTCTCCTTAGACCCATGAGGAAAGAATGGGTTAAGGTCTTCAGAATTTAACCTTCAAAAAGGGACATGACAGATGATCAACAACCATTTTACTCACAATTCACTCCTTTTTGTGCAAGCTAATTTGGAGTCAGTTGATTGTGCTAGAGACTGCTTGGATCTGTTCTACAAGGCTTCGGGGGTTATTGTTAGCAACCACAAAACTGAGTTTTGGTTGATTGGTCTGGGCAACCCTTCCTGAGTGGTCCTTTGTTCAACTTGGGGTTATCGTGAGATATTTTGGACATTTTCTTTGGAGTTGGGCTTTCACCTATCGCCTTGCGGGATTGACAACTCTAGAGATTAGAGTGTAAACTCCTTTCTTGGCAAAATAAGAACCTCTCCTTGATGGGGAAATTGACTATGGTTGGCAGAATTCTTCAAGCCTCTCACATCTATTATGTTTCTTGTTGACTGCCTAGTTAGGCTCAGTTCCATTGGTTGGAGCAGATGTTGAGATCTTATTTATGGACCAAGTATGGGGGTGCTTGCGGTCTTCCTATGGTGCCTTGGGTTGTTTGTACTATGCACAAGGAGGGTGGTTTGGGGTTGATTGATGAAGCAACACAAGGGAGTATTCTTGCTGCTAAATGAGTGGTTTGTTGCCTTGAGTGCTACTCACCCTAGTAGGTCATTTGAGGCATAGGCTTCTCACTGCACAACATATTGGTAAGATTTAGGGTCCTTTTCAGCTGTGTGACATCATCTTTGACGCTCAGCATTTCAGATATCTGGCTCCTTTGTCCTTAGATGTATATAATCTTCTAGGAGGAAGGATGCAAGCTTAGTTAAGTGTCAAATGGTAGGAAGCCATGTGGGGTGGGATTCGTCTAGAAGACCAATTTGGAATTCGAAGCTACATGACACATGTATTGCGGATTTGCCTCCCTTTCAGGCCAAGAGATTGAGTTTTTTTTTTTTAAATCTAGAGAGATCTTTGGAATGTTACCTGTCATTCATATAAGGATTGGTGCTCCTTAGCTCGCAAGTATACTCTTTTCTCTGATGATCGGCCTTCCATCTTGGAAATTGAGAAACGTATTTCACTAGAAGATCTATTCAAAATGAACATTGATATGCCAAGACCCATCTGGTATGACAGGGTGTGGAACGTTGGGCACCCTCTCGAGAAGTTTGACACGCATAGGCTATGTTCCACTCTTCATTAGAGGCGGGAGCTTGGTCCAATTCTCAATGCAAGATGGATGTCCTCCGATGCTGAGAGAAAATGGGTCTGGAGGTTGCAACGGTGTTTGGTCAGTGAAAGTGTTAGACAAGCTCCGGGTGTTCGCATGGTTAGTGATTTACAAGGGGCGTCCCACTAAAGCACATTTAGCTAAGAGAGATCTTTTTGAAGGCCTTTGTCTGCACTGCCACAGATTGGAAACAGCTATGAAACTTATTTGGGACTGTTCGTTTGCTAGATCTTGTTGGAACCACGTGCAAACGAAGCAATCAGATATCCTTCAGGGGAACCTTCATTGGCATGTTGTCCTGTCTGGGGACTCTAGTTCACTAGTTCGGGTGTCTCTTAGGGGCATTTGACACTGTTTGAGAATCACTGCTATGTTCATTATTAGGAAGCTTCATTGCAAGTTTGATTTTGCCAACAAGGTCAGGTTTTTGGAAAGAGGAGGTTCGTATGCAGCTGTGTGCTAAAGGATATCTGCTAATCAAGGAAGCCAAAGCTTTTGAGCATAATGACTATTCTGATTTCATCTCTGTCCTTGTTGCCTTGAGGAAGAGATTGTAATTCTTGTATTTTTCCTGGCCTTTTGCTCAGGCCTCCTTTTTGTAATTTGTTTTCGTGAATATATGAAGTTTCTTTTCAATTAAATAAAAAGAACAAACCAAGTATGGTCCTTAACCCTATGGCGGCTCAATCGTATTAGCGCAAAAGAAAGATGACATGCGGTGACTCCTATTGAGCACAGGGCTCTTAGCTAGATCATTGTGAGGAACTATCCAATAACTCTAATCGAAGGTATCTTGAATCAAATAAGATGTGACAACTACTTTACTGAGATAGATCTCGAATACAGCTATCATTAGGTACCCTTGAACCCTTATGATGTTTGGAAACCAATTTCAAAGAACAAGGTTTGTTTGAATGGTTAGTCACCCCCTTCGGATTGACCAATGCACCTGTAAATTTCATGAGGATCATAAATGATATCATACTTCCTGTCACAAACATCTTTGTTGTTTATTTGGTAGTCATTCTGATTTTCAGAAAAGAAATAGGGAGAACTCTTGAACCATGTTCAACAAATTCTCGAAACCTTCCGTTGACATCAGCTTTATGCGAATTTGGATGAGTAGCCTTTCACAACAAGCAGATTCAGTCCTTGAGAAGCATTGTTGATGAAAATGATGTTCATTTTGATCTACAAAATATGAGAATGAATCAGGAATGGTCGACGACTTGACACCTATGCATCTTATAGAGTTTCAAGTTTATCTTGGCCTAGCTAATTTCTACAGGAGGTTTGTTTTGGAATTTTCTCACATTGTATAAACCCTTTACAGATCAACTAATGGTGATGCAGTGTAACCAAAACCATTTTTAACTATCTCTTGCATAATAAAATGATGGGACACACAATTAATAATCTGTGCATTCCAATCCTCCATTATTTCTCTGTCCACATCTTCTAACAATCTTCAATAATTGAGAGTCCATTTCACATTTCTCACAGATAGTTCCACTCCTCTAGGGGCTGTTCAAAGCTGTGAAATTCAGTTGGAGAAAAACGTAACAAGCATGAGGCCTTGATGAAAACAATATGTGAAGCCCCTATGTTGGCATTTCAAATCTGAAAATGCCATTTGAAATTGAAGCAAAGCATAAGAGTATGCATTGGAAACAGTGTTAAGGTAGCAAGGGGAGCAGTGTCATTCAGTTACTTCTTCAGGAGCTGTAGTCAACTAGCCCACAGACATCAAAGAGTTGTACCCCATGGTATTGGCTGTTTGATTATTGAAGCTTTATTTTCTTTGAATGAAAGCATCATCCATAGTACATATGTACCACAAACCTCTGCAGTTCCTGCAAACATAGTCAGATTGTTTCCAAGTTAAAGACTATATATGGAGGGATTTCTGATAGCAATTCAATATTGTAGTCAAGTATAAGAACAAATTTACAAACAAGATAGCCCAACTGTTACCTAGGACTCCATATGAAAATATTTCGGCACTTAACAGTCATTTTGGTAGAGTAATTTACTTAACCATTTTGGTGCTGGACAATTTACTATCTATTGGCCTTGAATGTTATTGATGTATCTAGATTCATCCAAGGATATTCCTTATGCAGTACTAATGACCACAAGTTTGAAATGTGAATACCACTTCCAATTCCAAGTTTTATCTGGATTTGTCAACAAACAGCTCAAAGCCAAGAAAGGGAATGACTATCTATTTGTGATAGTTGACAGATTCAGCAAGATGACTGTATAATCTGTGTAAGAAGACTATTACAGGTCAGGAGGAAACATAAAAGTTCTTCGAGCATTTTTGGATTAACCCGATCCTCCCTGAATCTGACGGGCAGCAGGTTCCTTTCTAAATTTTGCATAAATTTTTGGGTGGAAATGGATACAGAATTGAATAGGCCCACAACTCTCCACCTGAGAATCCATGGTAAAACTGAAGTTTTAGACAGAAAACTTATTGATCTGTTTAGAGAATTTAATAAAACAATAGTCAAAGATATGTTACGAAAGTCTTCCTTATGTGCAACACTGTCATAATAGAGAAATTCATGGTTCCAAATCAATCTCCATTTGGGACATGCTTGGGTATTTTTGTCACAGGACTATTTGACTTGGATTTTCAAGGGATTTTTGAAGAAGGATCAACTAAGCAGGACATTGGACAGGTCAAGGCAACCAAATTTATGGAGACGATTTAGAAGATCCATAGACTGGTATAAGGTCTGATGCAACAAGTACACACATTGTAAAGCACATGATGACTAATATTTTTAAGAATGTGCGAAAAAACAGGGACATCATAGTGTGATCTATGCCAGAAATATGATTGGATAATTGGTAAGGTAGGCTGGCATAGGCTATATGTAAATTTGGAATTAATGAAAGAAAATTGTAGACGAAGTTATGGTACACTATCCCTTAACCAAAAAATACAGCATTACAGCGGATCATTAGTAGCGCAACAAAAATCGATCTATTATATCATGGGTTTTGATTTCTCTAAACCCACTTATTCAGTATTTCAACAAGCTACATTGTATGTTATTACTTCCTGGTTATTTTGGTTGCCCAGATCGCTGTACCCATATTTATTCCTTTTCTCTGTTATCTTATGCTAATTTTTAATCTGACTTGTTGTTGCTGTTTTCAGTTATAAAGAATTAAGAAAGGAAACATATTTAATATTTTTAATTAGGGAAGACGTAGTATAGCAACTTTGTCAGAAAACAACTTGCCCAATCTGCCCAAAACACAGAATACCAAAATAAGCCTGTTAGTTTTTCTTTCCAAAACGTTAAACAGTGCTTGATCATGAGTAGCTAATCAAGTGTTATGGCCATTTGAATGGAAAACCCTAGAATGTAAACGCAAACCAGTGGTTGGAGACTTGCCTCCTATTAGGCACAGACTAGTGATCCAAAACTCACTGGTTTTGCGATTAAAGGACAGAATAACAATTGTGCCAGATGTAAACAGAAGAACTATATCCGAGAAGAGATGTATAATGCTTAAAACTGTGTTGTATATAAGTTACATCTACTTATATACTACTTTTAGAAATATGAAGGGACATCTAGAAGAATGTGGAAGGTCACCAATCTCGAGGGAGGCGAGGTGATTCATCTTCCGTGAAATACATATGCGAGAATTTTGCAAATTTACTATTTTTAGAAATTACTATTTTTAGACAGCACCACAAAAACTGCAATTTGAGGCCTTTAGAAGTGGATTTTGGGGGTCAAACTTTGCCAGGCGAAGTTCCACACCCTTTCAACCGTATTCTACACATTCCAAGCTTTCCGACGCATTTTGAACGGAATCAATCGGAGCTACGGTGCAAAAGTTATGCCTCCCAGAAGTTGCCCTGCTAGAATTGCCACCTGGGTCATTGTCTGGATCAACTAGTGCAGTTTAGAGCAAGTTATAGACCACATTTATGGTTGAATTATTGCATTCACAATTCTTTTTTACATTTTTGGGACCTACATTGAATAGCATACCAATTTTCTATTGGTTTGACATCCTCTCCCTTTTCTCACTTCCTTTATGTTTTAAATGTTGTTATTTGTGATTCATGATCACTCACTCCCCTTTGCAAAGTTTTTTTTTATTATTGGTAAATAGTTTTTTGAAAGGGACTATACCCTTGTACAGAAAGACTCAAAAGCCAAATATAACTATATCAACAGAACAAAAGGGATCAAAATCCAGATGTTATCAAAAAGCCCATCGGCAGCAAAAAACCTGCCATGAATAAGGCCAGCAACCAGCAAACCAACAGCTGAAAAACAGCAAAGTCAACTTAACAACTACTGTTTTCAGTTCGAACATTTGTCTTCTTGTTACGAACTGTAATCCATTCATCTGCAGATTTCTGTAATAGTTGAATTTGATAACAAAATCATATATTATATGCTGAAACATCCATATTATAAGGAATTTATGATTTATGACAATGCACGCATCTGACATGGAATTATAGTCAGGAAATTTACAAGTGATCAGTCATTTGGCAATATATATGAAATTTGAGACAGATCTGAAAGTATATAACTTATGTGAATGATAATATGTGGGATGGTGGTCGTATTAAATCTGTTTAATGCTATTCCCATTCTCTGGTTCATCATCCATACTCAGGAGCTAATGGGCAAGATAGTTATATGCATGGCCATAACACTTGATGTTACAGCAATGCATATTTACCCCATACAGGCTAAATATTTGACACAAGAACCAGCAATATTCGTAGCAAAAGATCTTAGTCAGAAGGCATCCACGACTACTTCAGAAGAAAACTACTTGCAACTTTTTGGGAATCCAAAAATCATTAATTGCTCTAACATGCATCTGTATAAACTTCAGAAATTGTATGCACGTTTGTAAGTAACTTGTTGAAAGAAGAAAGAGTTATATTTTTTTTGTACAATCTTGAAATTATTCTGTATACAGCTATGAAATTTATTTATCAAAAATCCACATTGGCTTATTCCAATTACCTACAAATTCGATGTCATAAACCACCATTGTGTGTATAGTCAATGTGGATAGTTTTATAGTTATCACCTCGAATAAACCTTAATCACATGCTTAGTTACGCAAATGGAATGTTTCTTTATGCAATTCAGATATTTTCAGGATTGGCATAGTTGAAATTGTAAAAATATATTTCCTTCGAAATATTTTTTTTGGCTGTTTAAAAAAGATATCTTCAAGATGGCTTTTATAAACCAGAGCCTTGCTCTCTGTGTGCATATATTTTATTATGTTCATAGCAGTTCACTAAGACTTTGTGATATCCTTAGACTTGAAATGTGCAAGATGGTCCCGATTTCAATTTGTTTCAATGCTTTGCACCTACATTCAATTTAATGTATTCTATTTTACAGGTCCGCACCACTGGAAGTTGGATGGAAATAGGTAACAGCATCAGTCACTTTGGCATTATGAGCGCTCAAGTTGTCTTTGTACTCCTCCTTTTTGCCATCACAAATATATATACAAGAGATATTCAAACAGGGACAAGTCAATGGTCATCTCACAAAGCAGTTTAGCCTAAATGCAGGTGTAAAGCAGTTCATCAATGCACCTTTGAATGGGATCCTTGAGGTGTAAAGCAGTTCATCAATGCGCCTTTGGATAGGATCCTTGAGAATTGTCTTCAGCCATCAACACCAAGCATTCGTTGCTGGAAATTGCATTTTTTCTATTTTAGAAGTCCCATGAAGGGTGCTTTTATTTTGACCTTTACTCCAGAGAAAAGATACAATTGACTTCCAGCACAGTCAAAAAATGATTCATAAAGTAAGCAAAGCAATGGAATCTTATGTTGGTGAAGCAAGGTTCTATGAAGCGCACACATGGAAAAAAATTAAGGGATTGTCTCCTAAAGTGTAAATTCTCTTGTTATTTGGTTCTGCATGTTCTCCAAATTGTGTTGAAAAAGAAGTTTCTTTGGGAGTACGGAGAACATAAAATTTTTGGAGTGACCATTGATTTGATACTTGTTATCATGGCTGAAGTAGTGTCAGTAGCAGCCTGAGTTTATTAACATTATAACGTTTCTGTAATGCACATTATCATTAAATGACTGGCTTTCTAATTTTTACCCATAACATTATCTGAATTGTTTTGATAATCTACATTGCTTAGTTTCTGCAGATAAGTATCAAACCACAGAAAGGTTTTACTATATCAAAAATACTGCAAACATTGTTATGAAATGCAAATTAGAATGCAATTTATCAGTATGCTGTAGGACTCTTATTTAAGTTGGCATTTAGTAACCATCTGAACGTGGAGTACAATCTCAACTATGAATGTTACAAATTTGCATATAAAGTTAAACATGATTTCTAAAATTGGAAAACATATATAAGTGACATGCTTGTTAGCAGTATTATACATAAGGTTTATACCTACGAAACTTTTGTGAGCTCAATTCCCAGAAACATGATGTAGGTAATAGAGATCAAGTTGCTAGAGGGCACAATTCCCTATTTCTATCACAATATTTAAGTTAGTCAGTAGCTTTATTTTGATGGACAACATGCAAATTGTTGATGTTATGCAAGAAAAATAACTATCAGAGACCCCATATGAACCCAATTCTACATGGGAGGTAATTCAAGTATTTTCACATCCAATGCATTGCCCTATGTTAACCCTAAATGTAGATGTATCTATCATGATAAATGAGGTGTCCCAATTGTGGTAATTCTACAGCAGGGATAAAACCTATTCATAGAGAAGTCCTTAATAGATGTTCTTTCATAAGAGCAACCATGAGCCATTTGCTAGCATGCATACCACTAAGCCCACAATTCTTCAAGTCAGATGAGTTTTCAGTTGCGGAAATAATTAAAACCATTTCATTTCATAATGGTTGAATCTCAAAAATGAGCCTTTAATAAATTCACATGCAACATATTTAAAATTACATCTATGACACAAACAAATGTAATCTTTGAAGAGAGATGTGGAGTCTTCTATTGAAGAGGAGCTTTTGAAGTGGCTGCAACTAAATTGAACTATCAACAAATAATTAATAATATAATACATAGGTTACCAAGAAAAAAGAAGAGTGGCTTTGAAAGTGAAATGGTTATCTTTCACTTGTTATTGAGAAATTTAATTTGTAATGAAAGTGGCACAACGGCACAACTATGTGCCAAACTGCTACTTGGTGTTAAGTTGTTTTGAGTTTTACACATATTTATAATGACACAAAATTTTGGCAAGGTCAACATTGGCAAGCTTGTTAACTTCCTAGTCTTTGATGATAATGCAGATATTGGCCAAGTGCTATTGGCATAGTGGCAGCCCAAGGTTGGACTCGTGGTTGGAGTTTAGTGTAATGGCTGGAGAAGCTTTGAAATGTTATAGGTGTGAAATTTATCACCAAAAGTGGTACATAAGTGAGCTCTAATAAAGGTGCTATTTTTGTACCTTTTGAATCAATTACTTTTCTTGGCAAACAACTTGGTTTGATATTGGGCCGTAGATGCATGACCTCCTTGTGTGTGTGTGTGTATCTTGTTAAGGATTTGATCATAAAATGTTCAAGCTATTTTTGGATCATGTCATGCTAGGTGCTAAGTTTGAGGAATAGATTTGCTCTAAAATATGTAGGAAGTAGGGACAAAATAACTCTACACACATGCATGTATGAAAAGATTAATTTCAAAAATCCTCATCTCTAGTATGTAGGGTGATGCTATAGGGAATATTATTGAGTTTTTGGTGGGGTTTAGAGAATTTCTACTTTGGATATAATGCCAAACTTTGCAACATTGAATTAGTGAATAGTGTTATGTCAACATCGCATTGTTGATACTTGGGATTCTGGGAAGTGTTTGCTCAAGCATGTCATTGACTTGTTTGTAAGATTAAGTTATATGTTGAAATAGAATCTGCAAGTGTTAGCATTAGATAATTTATTTCTGATAAAAGCCACCCATTCAAACTTGATCTCATATATTTATTGTCATAAATTTCTTCATTGTATAACAAAAGAACATTGTCAAGGTCAAGCTCCTTCATAATAAGTTTGTCATTGAGCCAACTGTCATATTATGCCATCTAGAAATAAGTATAGTATATCGTGGAATAGAAAAAGATTTTTTGAGAATTTCTTCATTGAAAATTAGGTCGTATGGGACCTTTGGTTGATGTTTCCAACCAATGGAATGCCATACTATATCCTTCACAGTATATTGTCCTTTCTCCAAGATGAGCAACAACATCAAAGAATAAGAGATCATTTTTCCTTGTCACCTATTTATTATTGTTTGAGATTCTTCATTGTTCTTAGCTATCGCCATTCACTTTTTCAAAATCTTAAGGCCGCACATCACCCTATTGTGCATCTTCTTCTTGTTCTTTGCCTTACACAATTTACATTCTTAATGAGAAAAAGGCTAAATATGAGTATGAATTTGTTTCAATCATGTTTTGATCATGGTAAACTCATTATTTGAATGTTACATAGGTTCTAAATCATTTTGTTTGTCTCTAAGGTCTCAATCCCTTAGGTCATTTCATTACAAAATCTCAAATTCTTATACTCTGCTCTCCTTTACTAGCAAAAGAGGACTGTCATAGTGGACCTTTGATGATATCTTTCTTATGAAGTTTAACTCCCTATAGAGCTTGGTAACATATATGATTCTTTTAATATCTTATATTAATTCCTTTCTATCATGCTCCTCAGCATGCAATTGTTCAAACTACTCTATACTCTGCCTATTAGGCCTAGTTCAAGACAAATCCAGATCTAATTTTCATATAAACCAATTTCTCAAAACTCTGATAAGTTTTCTAGATATCCTTTTCTACATTTAAGAGGACTACAAAGTTTCAAATCTCAACCCTTTATAGATTCTGCCCAGTTTGCAATCAAGTAAAGCAAATTAGGTCTTTAAGCAAGTATATAACTACTCCATGTAGACTGTCAACTACAACTTTCACCAATGGACGTGAAACTTCATGAAAGCCGTTTTCATCTCGAAGAGCATCAATTGTAGGTTGTTTCTTCCTAGTTTTAGCTTCTAACTCTATACAATGGCCAAGATATAAAGAATTTGGTCTAAACTTTAGATCAGGGTTTCTAAGATCTCAATAGGGAAGAATTTTCCTTGTCTTCTTTTCTTAACCTCTTCTAAGCCCAAAATCAATTGAGTGAGCTCTATACCACTCCTAGGTAACTTCCTCCTTCGTTGACTTAGACCTGAAAGTGCTTGTTTTAGTCCGTTTTATAAGTTTTGTCTAGAATTACACGGAAAATAGTAAAAACATAGGCAAATTTCAAGGATATTGCAAGATATTATACATAATCATGACAAATTCAGTCTATGATCCTTTTATACACATCAATCAACATCAAATAAACTTGGGAAAGTAAGAAACTACAATAATTCTCATTACTTACAATACAATATGTCTCCTTACATACAAACATGCAACTTCATTATTACAATCTCCTTTCAAGAGCCTACTATACATAAGTTTCTCAAGGATTCATCTTGAGAATGTCTTGAAAATCCTTGTTAATGACTCCTAAAGCCTCAAATTTATAGCCTTCCATCCTCCCTAGCTTGAGGTTTGAACTCTATCATGAAGAAACAAACTTGTCTATCTTAGTATGTCTTAGAATAGGCCAATAATCTCTCTTTTGACCTTTGTCCTCAACAAACTTGCTTCTCTATTGTCTTCCAATGTGAGAATTGACTTCAAGATAGGATAATGAGGTGTATTTACACTTACCAAGGTAGGAACAATTTTTACAACATGTTTATGACCCTCTAGGATCAGTATACAAGGTCTACACTCTTTCATGTAGTCCACAAGGTTTACAAGTTTCTTTTCAAAATTTGATTTTTCAAATGGGAGGTTTTGGAGTGAAAACTTGAATTTGGTCTATACTTGCAATTTAAGAATTCCTATTTATTTGAAAATTGTTCTTATCATTAGATTAAGACTACATAAGTTATTTAGGGTCTTATTAGGATTTTTACATGCATTTAGAAGCTTGTCTTTGCTTTTCGGCCTTCACAATTAAGGGTTATCGATTCACTTAGACTACTTATGTACAAATTTACAAGAATGAGATTATGCTTCTACATCAATTTCAATGGACAAAGATTCGTACCAAGAAAAACCTTGTGTAACTATTATTAGTATGGTTGTACTAAAGTCATATTGCAGTGGTGTTGAATGAAATACAAGTTTTCATTCTAAGTGCATGGATGTTGGTTGGTATCATTAAGCAAAAGATGTACAATATTTTGGTGGATGATGAAATTTTGTTAGATGGACAAATTTCTTAAATGAATTGTTTTCAAAATGTGTTAAAGCACAAATAATCCTAAAATCACAAAAAAAAAAATGTATCTAATGTTCACAATGAATCTACTCTTTCGTAAAGATTTTGGCGGTTTCGTTGGCCACAACAAACTTCTAGAATGATTTAAGGAAAACCATGTTAAAAATTTTGATCAACCAATTGTTCACTAGGATTTGACTTAATTAAATTTCAAACTTAAACACTTGGAACTTTTTTAAAAGCTTTTGGGATAAGAATTGACAATGGCCTCCATCTAAAGTAATAAGTTATGGAAAAGCTTATTTAGGATAAGATTTGGCTATGGCCTGCTTCTAAAGTAAAAAGTTTTGGCAAAGCTTATTTGGGATATGATTTGGCAAAGCATATGGGGTTGACTCTATTTCAAAAACATTGTCACTATAGTGATGCAAAAAAGAGTGTCATATTATGCTACCAAACCCATGCCAATAAATCTTGTGTTGAGGTTAAGTTGATCCAGAGGTCAATACAGAGGATAGATGTTCCCTAAACTTCCTAGGATCAGCACAGTGTGGAAGTTGACTTTGAGAGCTTTCCGTCGACTATTTGAACATCGAAAACAGAGTCTGTATGTGCAAACAGTGGCTAGTCAAAGTTAAAGTCAACTCTAACGAGACCAGGTCAACTAACAAGTCACAATGTGGCAAAACAAAAAAAAATCGTGTTCAGTTTTATACCACTGGTCTTCGACATATGATATCGGTCGTCTTTGTCAGCAATCGAGAAATAAATATGCCACGTGGTGGGTCCTCAAGCCACCACGTGGCATGCCACTACCTATCAATTAGTCAACCAAGTAGACCAAGCTATTCATCGTGCCATGGACTGAGTTCGAATTGCATTTGTGAGTTAGAAGGGCGAGCTATTAATTGCATCGACCGAGTTAAGCATCCATAGGCGAGTTAATCGTTTAGCTCGACGAGCTAAGGGATGATCATCGGCCAATAAAAGCTTGTCTACGTGGCCTAAGCCACAGTTAGTAAGTTGGATAAAGGCTATTTAAAGCCTTATTATAACCATCTGCCACTCAATTTGGGATAAAACATTATCCCTAGCCCACGGCAAAACCATTGAATGGTCTTGGAGGATGACTCGGCATCAGTACAGGGGTTGGCGATCTACGTGGATGGCGTGGATGCGGTTGGAGGGATGTGGCGACAGTGGTAGCAGTCGGTAAAATCGACTCAACCAGCGAGTTGGTTATGATATGGATGGAGCGATAAGGGTTTTAACATGAACTTTGGGTCGCATTTAGCCTATAAAAGGCCACTCCACTCCTTCAAGTGACACAAGCTCATTATTGGAGCTTAGTCTCTCCCAAGCTAAGCCTGTGGAGGCTAAGGGAGAATATTATGAATGTAATGGATCCTATATTTATCTTATATAGGCCATTATTATTTTGAAAGACCTATATTATTTTGTAGGCATTATTATTTTTAAGTCCTATATTTACTATAGGCATATTTTTGGAGAAGAGGCCTAATGTTATAGGCATATAATATGTAAGTCCTATTATAGGCATTATTATTATTATTATTTAAGTCCTATCATTTTTAGTAGGTGAAATATTATTTTGTAGCTCTGAATTCTCTCCGAGAAGACATACTTTGAGCCCGAGGCGAGAAGGATGGCTGGTGAAGTTCGATGGCGATCATGGCAACATTATGGAGATATATGACCTATTTTAATATAGGCAATATGGAGAAATAAGACCTATTATTTTTAATAGGCAATATTATTATTAGGAGTTATTAATACTATCTAATAGGCCAATTGAGCCACACTACATATTGCAGATCCTGGACTTTGGTGTCATAGGATATTCTACAAGGGAAGATCAGATCTACTACATAAGCCGAGGATTATCACTGACGGTCATGGAGGAGGTTCTTGTTCTTCAAGTTTATTAAGCCACAACTTCAGAGTACGTCATGTCTAGAAGACCGACCGGGGAGCCATAGGGCATCATAATAGCGTATGGAAGACCGATCGGAGAGCCATTGGGCATTGTACCATGAAGGTGAATACTAGATCGAATCTGCAATATATCGAAGGTTCTTGTTACATTTGTACTCAACATTATCTTACTTAGATTGTATTAATTGTTACAATCGTTGAAGTAGATAACATATCAGTTCTAAAAATGAACCCAGAAGACGTAGGCATTTTGCCGTACTCCGTTATCAACCTATGTACAGTTTATTTCAATTCTTGCATTGCTTTAAGTTGATTTTAATGGGGTAAGTTCATAAAATAATTTAATGCCTATAGGGGTCCGTGATTGAGGAAAAAAAAATTGGTCAATTTTTGGATCATAAGTTCATTGTCAATTTGGGATTTCATTGAAGTTAATGTTCATGATCAGCCAAACATCAATTACCACATAAAATATCTTAAAGGTTGGTGCTAAATGCATCATCAAATGGAAAAATTTGTTGATGTGTTTTTCCAAGGACCACATTTGTGGGAAATTGTTGGTGGTTGAAGATGTCTTCTAAAAGGACCAAGATGCAAGCTACATCAAAATGGCATGAAAGGCTCAAGTCATCACTAGAGTTTACTAGTTGCTCAAAAAAAAGCATGTGTAGATGATCACTTGCACCTAGATTTTCATGATATGTGGGAATTTTTGATTAAATGTTTTTTTCAAGATTATATATAACTCCATAGAATGTTACATGGTTGCAATTGTCAATCTTACTAAGATCTTATATAAATAGTATAAACATGAAATGTAATTTTGATTATCAAGTTTGGTTTTTAAGAGTTGCCATGAGCTATCTTCAATGATTGAATGCCATAAGAAAGAGTTAGAATGTTGATTGTGTAAAATATCTTGAGTACAAGAAACTATGTACATAAACAAGTTATGAATTGGCTAGAAATTGTAGTTGATTATATAGTGTATTATTTTCTAGAGTCATCATTGTTGAGATAGATCAATGATATAAACAATGTTTTTCTTGAGGATAAGACTCCATCACTTATTGAATTTGGAAAGCTTAATCTCACATTTTACTCCATTGGAAATTTTTATATTGGATTAGTAAATCATGGTTGAATATCATAGAATTACAACTACAAATATTGCATAGAAGGTACATTTAAAAGGAAGGGATATGTGTGTGTGTGTCAATAAATGTTACCTAAAAATTTTATGAATCCTATGTGTTATCTCACAAACAACTAGAGTCGCCACCATAGCTTCATCTCTAGAACCAACTCATGGAATTATGAGCACTTACACCTAGATTTCCATGACACACCATAGTTATCACTACACGTTGTAATCATTTAGCAACAAATTTTGCATTGACATTAGGCAAAAAAAAAGGAAATGCAAAAAATGAAATAAATTGATGCACATTTTCTCTGAAAACAATTTGTGTTAGCTTCCTATTGGTGAAATAATTCGCCATCTTTCCTATTATGTGTTTCCACCAATGCTCACAGGACTACGCCCCTTCTTCTTGTGTAGGGGTAGGATCCCATTATTTAATATAAACTAATATATTTATGTGGGGTGGCCAAATAGGTTGTGGATCACACAAGAACACTTCACTGAACTTGTTGGGCAATGCTTGTACAAAGTACAAGGGAGGAATTTGCAGCGATGAGGGGTAAAGGAGAGAAATTAAGAAAGAGAAGGTTATTGTTGCAAGTAGGAACTAGCAGAGCTCACACACAATAACCGAAGTAGATTCGCATTCAATTAGAGGAAAGCAACCATGTAGGCAATTAGCAAGACTAACAAAATAGAGAAACAAAGTTCTTTAGATTCATCAATCAAGGACACCAAGTTCCTTCTTGGTTATTCAAGATCACTATTCTTGTAAAGTTGCAGAAAAAAGAGAGAATAGAGGAAAACATGAGCAAAGGAAATGGAAGAAAAGCTATTTTATTACTTGTGTAGTGGTGATACAAAGCTTCACAATCTACAACAATCCACAATTGCAATAGAAAAGACTGACTTTCAAGATCCTTTGGAATGGAGAAGTCATTCCAATTTATAGCATTACAGATCGCCTTCTCATCTACCCCCCGCATGACCCTTCGAATTCTCATTCCACTTGTGACTTTACACCTTCTTAGGAAGTGAGGAAATAGGTCCCCTTTTATAAATCAAAAGGGACTTTTACAATGAAACTTTAGAAAGTCACTTAAGTGAATGAGACAAATTACCATGATTACATACAATGAAGAACTGGAAGGGGGGGAGAAGAAAGAGGAGAAAGAGGGAAGAAGGAAGGAGTTGACTAATCTGATGAAGAAGCTCCCTGTGATGAATAACTTGTTGATTCATGATCCCTGAGGGAGATTTCCTGGAGTGGGCTCCTGTCCCTTAAATCGCTTACCGAACTAAGTTGCCTCAGGTGCCACCTTGTTTGCCTCTGGAATGCAAATGCAGCTCAGCACCTTAATCCATGTATTTGGAACATCCGTGATATTCTTGCACTGATCAGACCATCCTTCTAGATTTCTTGCAATGTCATAAATTCATCCTCCGATGTTGGTCAGGGACTCTAAGGTATCTTCACTGAAGGAGAGAGGGTCACTCTAGAGATTTGGACAACGTAAGGCAAATACAAAGTAATATCTTCTTCATATATTATTTCAATCACAATACAATTATATAGGGAGATGATTCCCTTTAAAATAGGAAATTGGTTTTCCCACGAACTAATTCTACGTGAGTTGTTGAAACTCACTCAACCATATTTGTTATAAGTTTTTTTTAATATAACAAATATGTACTAACTCACAATCATACGATAATAATTACTCACGTAATTATTATTTACCAATACATGAATATGGATCACCAACACATATTTCCTAACATTCCCCCCCTTAGTGCAAACATGGAAGAAAAACAATCACACTTCCTTTGTAGCTTGTCACCCGTGCGTGCTCATGATCTTGGCTCACCCGATGGTTTTGAAAAGGCTGACCAACAACCTCGGTATGAGGCCATGTTCATCCTAAATGAACCCATGTTCGCTATACGAAGCCCCTGTTCGACAAAAATGGTCCCCTGTCCACCAAAAAAGGAACCCCTATTCCAGGTATGAGCCCCTTCTCATCCTCTTGAAGAAACATGATGTTGTTTTTTCCTCTATGCTTTTATCTTTCCACAATATCTTCACATCAGGGAATTAACATAGGAAAAACTGCTCACATAATACAAATCTGAAAAATGAAGAAAAGGAAATGGAACATTGACACCATGTTTCCCCCCTCAATGTGAACTTTCCACTTATTGAAAACTAGAACACAAAAATTGCACACAACTGGAAATCAAACACTGAAAAAAATTTATGCCACAACCTCATTATGCAGCCCCCGTCACTTGCGGCTGGCAAGAGGACGTTGCTTTTCCTCCATCCTCTTGTGCCTCCGACCTCCAATGAATGTGTTGCTAACTCAGCTGGATAAATATGTGATCCTCAATTGTTTCCACATTTTTTATTATATAGTATCTCTACCGCAATGTGAAACAACTTATTTTTCAGACGTCAGGTAACACCAAAAATGTGTCCGTGAGACAATTTTTTTTACTTTTTTATTTTTTTATTTTTACAACTTTTGACTTCAACTTTGACTCACAATGAAACATAGACAATTTTAAGTAGGGACACTATTTTAATAGTTATAATACCTTAACTCTTTTGATAGACTTGACTCTAGAATACAAATTTTAACTTCAATTTATAACTATAAATAAACTAATATTTGCAAAACTAATTACAAATCTATTTGACTCGAGAACAAGAGAAATTGCAACAAAACTCGTAAAATTTAAAAATGACATTTGTAACATACAATGACACAAATAGAGGACTTGACTATTAAGTATGACCAAATTATGATACAAATGAATTTGTAAAAGGACACTTATCAAATATCTTAGAGACAACTAAGACCCTGAAGACTCGTACATTTTGAGATAAAGACAAACTTCAATGACTCGGTACGATGGACACAAAGGAAACTTTATAAAGACACAAACTTATAATAAATAAATCACACCTTTTGACCAAAACCATGAATCGAGGTATGGAGAAACTAACTATTTTGCATGGCAGGAGATCACGGTGAACAACTACTCGTGGATTTCATGGTTGTAGGGATGACATCAATGGCATGTCTACTTGTTTTGGATAGTTTTGAAGATCGGTGGAAATTCACTCGATTTGGTAGAGCTGACTTAGAATCTAAGCTTGCTTTCAAAGGACATTCCCAATTGAAATGTGACATTATCGTTCAGTCTTTGGAAAACTAATTTGGATCAAAACTTCTATATCGTTCGAATCTTCCAATGTTGTTACTGGTTTCTTTTTATTAGATTTCAAAACAGTTACAGTGTGGCAAAATCATATCTACTCTTGACGTGTTTGTATTCCCTTTAGCATGGAATAAAAATATTTTTGAACACAAACTACAACGTATACAAAGAAATGTGATCAAAGGTGTACAACCGGCACAGATATGTAGATTAGTAAGTGAACATATAATATGTATCTTCTTAGCTCGTGCTATGAATTTTTCGCTACATTTTACACTTTAAAGATCCACCTTTTTTATTTCATCTCGCCTCTTGCATGTGGCTTTTGATCATAGGAATCCTCTTCGACGGAGATTGTACACTATTAGGATCGAGGGCGAACATCTGAAAGCTAATTTTTGAGTTTTATCAAAACAGAGCCAAGACGATCGATTGGGGCAATAAATTGCTCTAGATGTATGGGCAAGCATGAGCCGTCAGATCCCAATTTGCATACAAGGCCACAACATATTTGAATCTGTAGGTAACCACAACAGATTCAAACGTAACTGCCTTTCACAGATTAGAACGCAGATTACCAAGTTAACAGGTCTCAACTCGAATGTCGTGAAATGGATACTGAATAATCAATGATAGAAGCTCCTTACGCGAACATAACTCCAAAAACACTCATATGTCGGGGCAAGAAAGTTGAATGATTTCCCCTACCAATCCTTACCTAGTGGTCCCATGGGGTTGCCGTTCCTAAAATAATTCAGCTGGTGCTGCAGAAATATTTCAGGGATATTTTAGCATATTTATGGTCCCATGGAATTTTTAATTTTTCTGAATATTAGCTGTTGACTTGCCTCTCCCTCCATAAAAAAACTCTCCCTCCAAAATTATTCCCACCAATGAATTTTTAATGGCATGGAAATTTCCATTTGGGCCAAAAAGCATTTAAGCATGTGAGGGAAAGCTCTAGCCCCCCCTTTTTTCCTCCCACTTCCTAAAAATCAGGGGCTCCGATTTTCTAGGGGTAGATTCCTTTTTATCCTGCAGGGGAGTTTGTAAATTCTCATGGGACCTGTTGTATAGCGAATTTTGGAGCAGCAGCCCCCTCCATGGGACCCCTCCCTTAGGATTGCATCGCTTTGATACCAAATCTAGAGATTTGGACAGCGTAAGGCAAATACAAATTAATATCTTCTTCATCTATTATTTCAATCACAATACAATTATATAGGGAGATGATTCCCTATGAAACTCACTCAACCATATTTGTTATAATTTGTTTTAATATAACAAATATTTACTAACTCACAATCATACTATAATAATTACTCATTGCAATTATTATTTACCAATACATGAATATGGAGCACTAACACATATTTCCTAATAGTCGCCTACTTCTTTCTTGACCAACTCTTGGAAGGAAACAATGAGTTCTTTCAATGATGAATTCTCGGTGAGTGGAGGGAACTCAAGTTCCTGAATAGAGTTGCAGACCTCATTCAAAATCTCAAAATCATGTTGTCCACAAGAGTCAAGTTCAGAGATGGAATCTTTGAGCATTCCATATCTTCCATCTATGATGAGGATCCAAACTTGAGACAAATTTTCAGCAGTTGATGCAAACATATTTTTGCTCACGAGGATGTCAAATTCGAGGCAGATCATCTCGGACATAAGCGGGATCACCTCATTCAAGTGGATCATCTCTTTTTTCTATCTCATTCCTCACTTTATTCACTTCTGACAAAGTAGCAAGAATATACTTGATTAGAGAGAGGACCTCTGGAAACATCGCCCTGCCTTTCTTTATGATCTTCTCAATCCATCTCTCATTAGCCTTCCCCTACATCATATAACCTTGTGCTTTCTTGATCACCTCAGGGTCAATGCTAGTGATTAGAGGAATTTCTTCCACGAAAAGTGAAGGTGCTGAATTTGGCTCCAAGAAAGGTTGAATGTGAGTGTTGAGAGTTTTTACATGTTCCTCCAATTGCTCAATTATTCGCTTGTACTCTTTATTCCGAGTGAGGAGGCGGGAAAAGGATTCCTTAAACAAATGAGAATTACCCTCATACGAAGCTTGACCCAACAAGATTTGTATCAAATCATAGTCTGATGGAGTCATCTCCTCGATAGGATTTACATTCTTAGACCTAGCAACTTGTACGTATTGGTTTCCTGAGGCGCCACTGAAGAAGCCGGAATTTATCTAGGCCTTCTTCATTCGCTTGAATTTCAAGGTTCTTGAGGTAGATCCAATATCAGGCATAATAGCTTACTATGTTGTTCTTGGTTCACTTTCGAGCAATTCTTGAATCCATAGGAATGGCTCTTCAGGAATTGACATGATGTTGGTTTCCAAAGCATTTTCAAGAGCTTGATGTAGGATCAATTCTTGTTCATTTTGGGAAAGCTCTGCCATTTGGAAAGACATAATTATATGCTTCTGAAGATAATGATGAGCTATTGATTATTCATACAAGGTGGTTTGAATGCTCAAATGCTTTAATTAGCTCACTTGATTTTCTTTTTAGAGAGGAGATGATGGATACAAGATACAATGTTTCCAACTTGCCCGATGAGTTACGATGACCTTCTTTGATGAATTGATCATGCTACCATGTTCCTAATTGAGTGTTTAAGAACATTATGACGTCCAAATGGAATTGAGACGATCCTTTGTTCTTGCATTCATGATGCCACACATGGAAGTCACTTGAATGAGATCAGACCTGGGATGTTTGCATACCTTTGTGCTCAAATGCTTCCGATGTGTTCCTCATTCAACTTATGACTATGATCACATCCTTTGATGATATAGGATTCCAATGGGGGCCCTTGATACTTTTTCAAATCCTTTTCCAATTGCACAATGTCCCTGAATTTCATCTATTGTGCCCCGTTATGTTCTGTCTCGCTCCTTGACACAATTGTGATCAGGATGATGCTTCAGTATCCTCTATGGAGGTTTTATTTCCTTTTTTGAGCTATGTAACCACCTTACAACCATGTGACATGACCGCACCACTCCGACCCCATCGGCAAAAGTGGATTTTGGATAAATCTCGTGTCGTAATGCCAGGACATGCCTCCTCACATTGAACACTGGATTCATGCCTGCCCTCGACCCACGTTGCATTGAACACTAAACCGACTTGACACCATGTCGAGAGACCACCTCTGCCATCGAAGCAACTGACCCGCCTGCCATTGCCTAGCCAAGTAATGACAAGATATGGAGGTGGACAACCTGAGGCAATAGACCCCGAGACCTCCCACATATAACCCATATTCCCCACTTCTAGGGTAGACCCAACGGGCTAAAACAATCCATCTTAGCAATCTTGAGAGACATTGGAAAAATTGTAGCATGCTTAATGACCATGGAATGTGTTCTTTTTAATCACTAGTCAAATTGGCATCAGTTCCTACTATATCACTCAGCTCAGCATGGGACCAAGTTATCCCCTCGTGATCTTGCACTACAAGAATTTCCCAGTGTTCCGCCAGATGGAACTCTTGGGATGTATTTTTCTATCTAAGACACCTCTTAATAGCTCGCCTTGTAATGGAAACTATTGTCCAAAATAACCCCCAGGCTACTGTGTGATGGTAATCTCAAAAATGCATTTTTGGAGCTTCAGTGGTTAGAAGGATTTTTGGGAGAAGAAAAATCTTTGCGAAGCATGGTGGAATCCTAGTGTTCGTGAGTGATTGAAAGAAGATTAGCGTTCATACGGGTTCATGGCTAACCCGTGGAACAAAGTTGGAAATCATCCGTAGGTGTGGACTTAAGATATTTTTTTGATGGATTCATAGTGCGTCAAAAATGGCAGAAAGTTTTTAGTCTTGTCAAGGAAATAGCTTGCAAGGAAGTCACTTTGTGTTTGTTTGCTACTCTGCAGTTCAGTCACTTGGGGGATGAAGGCAAGTCAAAGCACCATGTTTTCAAGTTATGCCTATGAAAAGTTATAAAATAAGCTAAGTGACATAATTCGGGATTGAGTGACAAGGGAGGTCGGAAAGAAGCTTAGTGCTTGACGACATGACAAAATAGTAGTGCTTTGTGGTGCAAGGATGGAGAGATGGAGGATATCATGCCCTAGCTCCTGGGGCTTTAATAATTTTCACATGAAGAACCTGGAGGGGGATAGAGAAGTGAAATCGTTAGTTTCCCCACTTTCCCCTAAAGGAAACTAAAGGTGAAAAATGACTAAGGTTGAGAAAATCGTGCAACACTATCGCTTGATGATGTCCAGTTTCGCTTCCCATGATTGCAAGATGTTGCGCGGTTTAAGTCGATGGAGCCCCTGGAAGTGGTGAGAACATGATCACATGAAGATACAAGTGTCGTGCAGAGAAGAAAAGTTGTGTCATAACAATAGCGTTCCCTATGAAAAGTTGCGGAATGGGTATCAAGAGCCACATAACAAATTTTCAATCCATCAGTGAGGTGAAATCATGGCGCCCCAAAAAATGACTTAATGTATTGTGGAAGCGTACATTGCATTCCAGCGCATCATCTTAAGGGTGTAATTCCTGAAGCTTCTGGTGAACTTTTCATGGAAACATTTAAAGCCATGATTTTTACACAAGAGCCAATACCTAATTTCAATAGTAATGGGATGGGTTTTAGACCTCAATTCTATTTTACCATAATTCCAATGGAGTATGGGCGCCGTCTTCCTCAGGACCTACAAATCCGATGTGAGTGCCATAATTCAGCTACCATGTTTGACACCCATCACTTCTTGTGCAAATATCTATAGTGATTGGTAAAATGGTGGTCATAATTATCTCATGTTGGCAATTCCTCTCTCTCATTTTCTCCTAAATCCTTGTAGAGCTCCCAGAACTCATTCGATGAAGCTCGGTTCCAATTTTGACTGCATGTAACAACTTACCATGCCTAAAATGGTGCTTGACTTCCACACTGGGTTGTTCACAAACATCATAAACTGGTCTCTGCGATGCATTATAATATCACTTCTAACACCATGATAACTGTCCAATACCACCTCTGTGCATCATTATGATCTAATAAAATTCATCATGTTTGTGGATGCACACCAATCTTGTAATATGCCTATGTTAGCCTATTGCAATCCTTTCGAAGAACTAGTCTATTTTTTTCTGTATGAGACGAATGACATTGATGTGTCATTTCTAAAAATCCGCAAATGTTTTTCAACGCATTGTTATGTTGTACAATGTGTGGGATAGGCATGATAAAGTCTATGCAAATTGATCTGGAGATGTGGCACATGTATGTCTCAAGCCCAAATCTTCGTCATGTGTTCTCTCCCCTGTTCTCCCCCCGTGAAGAGTGATCGTCCCCTTCTTGAGCTAGAAAAAATGCATGATCGTCACTCTCCTTTTGCATCTTAGATTTTACTTTCTACATTTCTCTCTAAACTCTCTCTCTGGTTCCTTAGACGTGTTAGCAGTAGGTTCAGGTTAGAGGTTGTGTGTCAAGTGCTATTTAACTTAATTTTAGGTTTTAGAGGAAGTTGGCTAATCTCTGGAGGTTTGTCTCAATTGCCGAGAAAATGTCCCATTACTTGGATACAATCCCATGTTAGAACAAGTATTTGATCTTCAATTTTTTGATTCAAACTAAGGGTGCTACTTTTGAGCTCTAATAGTACCCACGTTCACACTTGGATTAGTACGAATTTAGTCTCCATCATTTATGTCTTACCTTTTTTTAACACCCACTATGCCAACATTAGCCCTTAGTTGTTATGAAATTTAATAAAGCCATCATATGGACTTATATGGTGCTTCACTTGCAGTTCACTACAGTAGATACTCATATGTCCAAAGAACAATTCACTCACCCCTACGGATGCATCCAAAATATAACGAACAAACTCAATCATAATCTTCGAAACAATTGGAAGAGTCATTCTTGAGCTGTTAGTGTCACACTAAAAAGACTAATTTTACACCTCTTGAACATAAATGTAATTAGAAAATCAATAGACCACCATCAATGGTTAAAGTCTTAAGAAATTTTTCTAAGTCTTACATCCACACTCACTCAGTCTGAAGACTTAGCCCTACCGGTGCTATCTTCACTATGGAGATTCCATCATCATCAAATAGTACTACCCCTACCCAATTTCATCATCATGTGCAAATCTTAAGTCTAAGGGGACAATTCACCAATGGTCCAACATCATGGATCCAGTCCAACCTTTTTTTGAAAGCCTTAGTGCACTTGGGTTTCGTTCCCATCTTACAATACATCCCAAGTTGTATGTCTTAGTTGGGTAACCAACTTGTCCCGTAGGACAGAGCCTCACACTAGTTCCCTACATCGAAGCGTATCCATCCCTCATAAGTGTTTCATTATAATGATTACTTTTAAATTTGTATTGTCTATAGTGTTACAAATCATTATGTGAACTTATATCCTCTACGCAATAAAATTGGGATTTGTTCTTAAAATAAATCCACGTAGTTCTTGAGTAACATTAGTATGTACCTTAGTTTTATGGGCTCCTAAATTTGATACATAACAGATGGCCATAAATAGGGTTCAGTGATGTAGCAAGTTTGCCATAGTCCCTTAGGTACATCTTATGATGACAATTATTTACATGAGAACTTTGTAGTGTATTTTTAATTTCCATTAACTTTTTATTTATGAATATTCAGGATTTAGCTGTGATAGAAATCTGTATGTCAGTACAATGGTTAAATCTCTCCTTAGGGTGGACAGACTAGATCAACTCTATTGATAGGAACAAAGCTTCAAGCGACCGCAGAGTTTCATCCTCAAGATTCACAGCAGAAGAGCGGATGTTGAAAGGAGTCTGAAAGTCTGATTAAAAAATTTATGTTTTGTGGTCCCATAGACTCTTTAGTCTCGTGGAAGTCATTAAAATCTTTCATTTCATTTCATTTCATAACTTTTTCCTATTCATTAAGATTATTCTCAAATCTGCTTCTCACTTGACTTATCATCAATTCTCATCGCTTCCATCATGGTCGCTACCTGAGCCCTAACAAAATCTGTGAACCCTAAAAATGGAGCTCTGTGCAAGGAATCAGAAAAACAGCCAGGAGCTAGAGAGGGAGGCAGCAAGGATTTGGTTCCTGAGGATTCACCTTGGTCTTAGATCGATCTATCCTTCAACGATAATGATGGGAGCTATGTTTCTCATACTCAAGCTTTGTTCCAGGGCAGCGGCACAAACCCTAGTCGTGGTTCTTTAAATATGGACGGGAATGATAGATCAACTCCACCTTTGATGATGGAAGGTTCTGCTCTAGGCGGATTTGAACAAGGAGACAAGGCAATCCCTGTTTTTCCACCACTGGATTTGAGAGAGGCCAGACGCGGTCCTATTGGGACCTCCTTCAAAGATGTTTTAAATGACAAGGAGTCTTCCATGAAACCTACAGACATTACCCCGTGTATTTCATTTGGGGAAGAGATCATTTCAGCTGAGATTTACTACAAAGAACATGCATTGATTTGTAGATTTTCTGGCCAGCCTTCCTATTCTTCACATGTGGATCTCTGAGCACTAGACTCCAATTCTAACTGGAAGGATAGACTTATATCCATGTGCTAAAGGTATTTTCATTGTGACTTTCTCTTCAATAGCTGATAAAAACATCATTGCTTCCAAGCTCTAGACCTGCTAGTCTAAATATTTGGTCATTAAACCCTGGTTCCCCTCCTTTAACCCGCTCATGGAATCATTCTCTTTGAAACCTGTTTGGATCAGGCTGCCCCATTTACCCCTCCAATTCTGGAGTCGTGACTGTTTGACATCCATTGGCAACATCTTGGGAACTACACTCTTTATAGATTCTCAAACCACTAATTACACCCATACTACCTATGCCCGGATCTTGGTGGAAATTGATTCTGATAAAAACCTTCCTGCAAACATAGATCTTAGAGTGCAAAATAGAACTTGGTCTCAGCCTCTAGATTATGAAGGTCTTCCTTTCCAGTGTAGAAGGTGTTTTTGCTTAGGACATACCTCTACTGTTTGTAGGATGGCAAAACGTCAAAGTGAGAAATGCAACTGGTGGAAAGATGCCCTCCCGGAACACCTGATATTCGGTGCAAAACAGGTAGACTCAAATACTGCTAAAAAAACTGAATCTATTTCTGCCCCGAAAACCCCTTTATCCGTAACTCAAATTGTGAGCAACATGAAAAATGCACAAGTAGTAGGTGACAGCAAGGAAAACGATAAAGATCTCTTTCAGGATAACAACATGGCTGTCCCAACTGGTGCAAATGTGACTAAGGAAAATACTCCTCCTCCAACCATGGAGGCTTCATCAGATTGGATAACGGTCAGCAAAAAGAAAAAAATATCGCTAAAAAGGACACCTCTACGCCTTGATGATGTTCGGATTGGTTTTTTCCAGATAACAGCTTTTTTTTTACAATGGTGTTGTTGTGCCATTGTTGTGTGGTCGCTGCATATCAACTATTTCTTTGTTGATGCGTTGTCGATTGTTGGTTTTTTTCTTTGCAAGCAGTTTTCTGTAGTTGGGCTTCATTGGTCTATCTAGATTCTGATCTCTTTTCTTATGCTCTAATTTTCAAATCTGGCTTCTGAGCCTTATTGTACAAGGGTATAGTCCCTTTCAAAAAACTATTTACCAATAAAAAAGAAATTATTCTCACATAAATTTTGTCAATGTTACCATAGATTTCGCATATTAAGTTGTATTGTTCCATAAAGAAGGATATGTATAGGTTTCAAGTTTTTAGGAAAAATTAACCTATTCTCTTCCTAAATCTCTCAATCTAAATATTGATGGTTTTTATATCATAAACACATCCGTATAATTCTAATTTTTAAACCACGAATGCAGTATGATTGCACCATGTTTTTATGTATATCCATTGATCGATTGAAATAGTTGTGCCTAATTGATCAACAAACAAGAAAGATGTGAATAATAATGTAACTTGGATGCACATGGTTTAAAAATTGTTCTCTCTTTTTATCCTTGTTAGAAACTATAATGCAAAACTCTTAGCTATATTCTTATTATTATGAATTACCTTTTAACAACAAGAATATTTTACAAACTACAAGAGGTTACCCCAATTATACCACGTAAGACTTTTGAGATAAAAATATGATAATCTAGACTTTATTTTTAAATTGGTACTGAGTCACTATAACAACCTCAATGATTACCATAATTATATTTAAGCAAACTAAGTGTGTATAAATCCCAAATCAAGAGAAACTACTCTTTTATGAAATTCCTTTTTTTATATAATTTAGATGAAGTCTTTACTAAACTACATATTCTTTTTCAAGTGTAAACCTAAACCACATTCATTTCAGTGTATTAGTCAATCTATTCAAATACCTACAACATGATCAACTTCCTACTCCACGAATGTAGTATGATTGCACCATATTTTTATGTATATCCATTGATCAATTGAAATAGTTGTGCCTAATTGATCAACAAACAAGAAAGATGTGAATAATAATGTAACTTGGATGCACATGGTTTAAAAATTGTTCTCTCTTTTTATCCTTGTTAGAAACTATAATGCAAAACTCTTAGCTATATTCTTATTGTTATGAATTACCTTTTAACAACAAGAATATTTTACAAGCTACAAGAGGTTACCCCAATTATACCACGTAAGACTTTTGAGATAAAAATATGATAATCTAGACTTTATTTTTAAATTGGTACTGAGTCACTATAACAACCTCAATGATTACCATAATTAAATTTAAGCAAACTAAGTGTGTATAAATCCCAAATCAAGAGAAACTACTCTTTTATGAAATTCCTTCCTTTATATAATTTAGATGAAGTCTTTACTGAACTACATATTCATTTTCAAGTGTAAACCTAAACCACATTCATTTCAGTGTATCAGTCAATCTATTCAAATACCTACAACATGATCAACTTCCTACTCCAAACTATTTTGTTCCACAAATTATATTGGATATTCATGACATATTATATAATAAAATATGTTAATATTGATGCTAAGTAATAAGGCGACTACAACCTATTGAAAGGTTATATGTTTTTTATAATGATAAGGTAATAAGTCATGTATAAGCCAACCACCATATATGATAACATATGATGTCAGTCTAAGGAAACCCAAAAAGTGAATATGCATATCATGAAACACTCCAAGGACTAAAAATGAAAATTCCATATTAAAATCTACAAGGCTATCTTATAAGGCTTAATCATTCCCTTCTGTGGTATCAAGTGAGAGATGCATACTTACAATCACTATGTTCAGACAATGTATTACAATGATGTTTTACCTGAAGATAAGCCAACAAATTTATAGAAGACTTCAATAACCCACAAAATATTTCAAGGCCATTCTTCTCAGCTTTTTTATATAATAGGAAACTCTTTACAAGATATTTCTCCTACACCATTTCATGCAATAAGTTCACAACTTAAAACAAAGTACTTATTTATTTTGCAAATTCAATATCAACAAAGGACACAATAAATTTTTATCTCAATCATGATATTGAAACATATCAATGATGGACTCAAGCACCTTAGTAGTGTCAAATATACATGGAGATCATATACATACTCCATGCCAAGATTTTTCCACACAATGATAACCTAAAGAGCTAAAAATGTCATATGGGTAATGATGCAATACAATCCCATAATTAGTGGCCCTAACTACCCCAACCATTAGTGTGCGTCTATAATCAAGCACACACGTGTTCATACTTGTCAATACTTAAGACATCTAGGTCCATGACTTAGAGATGATCTAGAAATATAATTAGTGTTTCAATCATTACAAGGAAACCCTTAGCAAGTAACCTTTAGTAAATGAAATAATAATGGAGGAAACACGATAATCATAGCCTAGCTCAACATGGGTGTTTACGTAATACAAGTTTGTATGAGATCACAAGCCATCAAAGAAAATTTAATGATTTATTCATATTTGTAAGCACGCATGTGCCTTAGTATATCATAGGAAATGGACCCAAAATTTTATGGGGTACCTTTTAAACCACTCATATCCTTGTTCATACATTGTTAAACTAGCTCAAGAACTTTTTCATATACCCCAGTCTATATTCCATAATATTATCAATCTCTCAACCATTAAACATTTAAGATTAATGAGAATGTGGGATATATCTTGGGTTATATGAAAAAGTGCTCGAGTTAGTTTAAAACAAAGTTTTATTTATGATAGGAGAAAGGATATGAGTAGTCTAAAAGGTACCCAATGACCTTTTGCATCCATTTGTTATGATATACTAAGGCATGTGTGTCCCTACAAATAGTAATAACTTCGTAAATTCCCTTTGATGGCTTGTGATCTTGTACATTATTTGTATTGACTAAACACACATGTTGAGATAAGCTATGAATATCATATTTCCTTCATTATTTGTGTGTTTACTATAAGGTTACTTACTAAGAGGTATTCTTGTATTTACTATACACATACATGTACACACATATATACATATGTATGCATACGTATAGACATAAGCGTATATGTATGTACTTATATATGTATATACACATATACATACATAAACACATGTGTGCACATATATATGCATACATATATAGATGTATATGTGTATATATTATATGTATACACATACATGTGTGTGTATACCCTGATCTATATTGCATCACTGCAACATATGATGCAAATAACATCATGAACTATGTCAATTTCACATTTTTCTTTTTTGTATTTGATACTCGATTTCTAATGCAAATATGTGGTGCAAATGTGGCATAATATTAGTACCACATTTGCATCATATACACAACAAAAAGGTACCTCACATTTCCAAGTTCTATTTAATATTAAATTATATCGCATCTTTTTTTCCCTTATTGTAAAATTCCCCCAATATGAAATTAGAGCATCTTTAACCACATACTAATAAATTAGGGTTCGTGACAATCCATTTTGTTCTTGTATCACACTTGGCATTTTTATGGATAAAATTTACTTCTAGAATTCATATTGGAAAGTGGAGGGCTAATTTTTTTACGATAGAGTGAGGAATTTATTGTGTTAACATGATTTCTTAAAGAAGATATTTTTCCAAAGATTACAAAAAAAATCCAAGATATTTTTCTATATTGTGCAAAAAAATTCAAGGTTATTAGATTCTTTTTATACATAATGAGTTATTTGGATTCCTGATGTATGAAATTGGTGTTCTTTTGGGAAAATATCTAGCCGATAAGAAATTTTAGGCACTTATACTTACATGTGTATCCCATTGTAATCAAACAATACTCACAAATCATGAAGATATGTTTGGTGTTATCCCTTAACAACTATCTTTACTAATTTCTCTTATTTTCACATTCACGTTCAATATTAAATTATGGCACATCCATTTTTTCATTATTATAAAATTTCACAATACAAAATTAAAGCAACTTTAACTACATAATTAGAAATAAGTAGCAAAATCAATTTTATTTTTTATATCATGCTTTACATTTTTACCAAAACCTACAATTGTTTAAACAAGTAGTTTACTATTTCACAAATAATATGTCATCATCCAATAGGTATACATCATCCCATATACATAGGTCTACTTTGGTAGATCTAAGTTCTTCATCTATATTGAGATGTGCTTCCCCAAAACATAACTTTTCATCAACGAGTATAGATGTTATATATGAGTTGGTAAGTAAATGAAATTTTGAATTGAAATTTTTTATTTTGTGTTGATATAAGGTTATTTACATTTCTATTTATTTTAATTTTATGTTAATACAATTTATTTTAATTTAATTTTATGTATAGGGAGGGTCATCATAATCTCATGGTCAAGGTAGGGGTTGAAATAGAAGAAGTGGAAGAGGGGGGGCATATTGGACTAGTGATTATGGAGCCACACAATTCTTTCTTTGAGGTAAATTTAATTTTGTATATGTTGGATTCAAATGAAAACATCATAATATTAGTCTATATGGATATTTCACTAATATTAAGTTAATATGTAGACATTTGAGACTGAAAATTCAAATAATGACTCTGATGTTGAATGAGTTCGACCAAAGAAAAATCAAAGTAAATACATCCTAAAAACATCACAAGGGCTCATTAAGCTCATCTGAAAAGACTTTATTCAAAGTAAATGATGGTTTGTTGGAAAAAACAAACACCTTTATATTTGATGAAGATGTTCCAATGGAAGAGGGCATTGGGATTCAAAACATGGTTCATCATTTATTTGATCATGATCATGCCTATCATGATCATGAAGATGATGAAGAACAACATGATGATGATGAAGAACATGATCAAGAATAAGGGAGGATGATTTTGAAAAAAAAATAAACTTTGTTGTTTACACCGGGAGAGTCCATGAGATCATTGTTGAGTGTTATATTGGCATTTACGGACTTGAAAAAAAGGTTTGGTTGGTCAAACATTAGTGTGAATTCTTTATTGAGGTTAGATAACAATTTTGTAGCTATATGTTACATTTGATATGTATTTCATATGTTTTACATTATTTTTTATTTGCCTTTTGTTTATTTTGTTACTGTATCTTGCTCAAAAGTAGTTTGTTGCCTCAAAAAACACACTTCACTCCTCAAATAGAGAGGCAAAAAACATATCATCAAATTTAGGGGTTGTTTATGTCAACTATGATGTATGCACACATGATTGCATATTATTTAGGAAGGAATATTAGCATGAGGTCGGTTGTTTCAATTGTAGGGTACCATGATTTCAACTAGGAGTGAGAGGAATTACCATTCCAAATAAGGTATTCAGATATTTCCAATAATTCTTTGGCTCAGACATCTTTTTCATCGTAATTCACTTACTAAGTTAATGTCATGGCATCTAAAGAGTGGAAACAATGATAGATTTTTGCATGTTCCTTCCGATTCAAATACAATGAGATGCATTGAGTAGTTGTGGCCTAAAAAAATCATAGAAAGGTCACACAGTGTGTAGTTTGGTTTGACAATGGATGGTGTTGACCAATTTTCCATTATGTCAAATATAGATTCTTTTTGGCTAGTAAAATTGATAAGTTATAACATTCTCAATGGTTGATTATTCATAAGGAACATTTAGTGTTGTCATTATTCGTACTTGGTAAGCACCAAGTACAAAACATGGATGTATACCTTAAACCCTTAATTGATGAGTTGTAAACATTATGTGATGGCATTTTAATGTATGGCATTTCAAAACCCATTGGTCAAAGGAAGTTCACTTGTTCTAGTATCTTATTTTAGACTATTCATGATTTTCCTAGGATTGTTGTTTGTTTAGGTATTTCTCATATGTTAAAATTTGGAAATAAATGATCATGTGTGTGTGTGTGTGTTTTCATTATACACCCGATTTTTTGATGGCTTATCTATGTAGGTCTCTCAACAAAAGAAAAATATTCTCATCCATAGTGTGGTGATCAACTATGTGGAAGGTCAGCCAAAGATCTATGAAGGACATCAAAGGCTCTTGTCAATGGAGCATGAGTACCATGTTAAAAAGAAAAATAAGTTTGATGGAAATTTTGATATTAGAACCTCCAAAACTCAGGATACATTACTCATGAAACATTTTTAGAGCCTCCAAAACTCAAGATACATTACTCATGATAAGTTTGAGTATCATGTTTAGAGGGCTCTATGGCGGAAGGATACATTACTCAGGAAACATTTTTCCACATGTCAGAATATCTTGGGGACTACTTTTTACAAATACTATGTAGTTGGGATGATGAACGTGGAAATAAAAAAATATGAGGATAACCTTCTGGGAGCAAGAAAAAATATGAAATTTGGTATGTATTGAAATTCATATCAAACACGTGATGTGTTTTGAGTGTTTTTGTAGCCATTAATTATTTATTTAAGTGTTTGATTTTTAGAGCTTGTTGAAAAATATGCCATTGATATTTTTATTTTATTCAATACTTCAGAGAAGGTTGTGTGGCTTCAAAAATATGAATAATAAAAGAATATCCATGAGAACTGAAGGATTTATTGGAGACAAAATCATCCACACAAACCACTCACACCCAACCTAAAAATACTAGTTCCATACCAACCCACTCTTGAATGGATGAGTTCATATTTAGAAAATCTCGATGCCATCAATCGAAGGGTCACGACACAAGAAGCATTGGACATAGTTCGAGGATGTGAAGAATTGTTTAGTTGTTGCAAAAAGAATTCATACATACATGCTTTATATTATTTTGGAAATATATTAATACTATCTTAAGTGATTTGACATAATTAAGGTGAGTAAACATTCGGAAATGTGGTTTAAAGGAAAATATTCCTGTGTGGAAAATGGACAAAAGAAGGGGCATTTGTTGTTGTGGAGATGCTCTTCCTTTTGAGCAGGTCAATCAGGCTAGTGCCAATGACAAGAATTTTGTCCAAGGGAAATTGGATAATGTTGGCAAGATAGAAGAAATAATAAAACTTGATTATAGAAGTTTTGAAGTTGTCATATTTAGGTGTACTTTGTACCCTTCTATTAATAACAGAGTTTTCATAGTGGACAATGAAAGTGGCTTCTACTTGGTCGAATTTTCTAGAGCATTACCTGATTGTAAAGAGCCATATTTGTGACCTCAAATTTGTGATCAAATATTAATTTGTGTAATTTTCCTTATTTGCATATTTTATTTTTTCATGCATGCAATTTTTATATGTAGATCTCTTTTTTCATGAATTAATTTTCTTAACTATGTTTATATGTGTCTTCTTCTATCCCGATATAGAGAGACAGGGTAATTGGAAGTTCGTATTGCATTGTGAGCCAATGATGAAACATGTTGTTCATGACAATAATGTTATAAGACAAGCATCATGGGGAATAACTAATGCTATTAATATAGATGATGAACATGAATTTAGTGATAAAGATAACTTTTACAATAATGAAGAACATCGTCCTATTGATCAAGTTGATGAAGGTGAAGATGATTTCAAATAAGATTATGATGATGATGAAAGTCAAAATGGTGAGCTTCACGATACTACTAATTATGAAGAAGATGGTGACATTAATATCCCAATAGGTAGATATTTAGACAATGAATGGAATATTCCCATAACTACATATATATAGAGGAAGAAGGGATCATTAGTTATGATTGCAAATTCAAGTCATATAACCAATTAGGAGTTTATGGAAATAAAGGAAGATGAAAATGAATAGTTCAAATATTCATAAGCCTATTTCTTGTTGTGTTATTTCATTAATTCTTAATTTTGTCTTGTGTTATCAATGTCCCTTTACATATTTGTAAAATTAATTTAGATTTTATTTGTAAAATTTCAAGTAACATAATTTAATTAAAAATGTAAGTCCATACCAAAATATTATATATTGTAGCCTCTCTTAAGCTTTGTTAAGATATAATAGATTTGTTCATTTACGGGATTTTAGTTCAACTCAATTGACTTGTAAATGTAATTACTTTTTTAAGTATACCCCAATTTGACATATCGCTACTTTGGCATATATGAAGTGAGATGTGGATGATTTTTTTTGTCAATGGCAAATAAGTAATAATTTTTTGTATGAAACTTATCGTATCAACTTATTTATAAAAAAAAGGGTACTAATAAAATAAACATATAAATAAGCATATTTAACGAAAAGATAAATTCTACACAAGTACGTAACAAATCGATAGACATTATTCACATGCATTATGGTCAATTGTGGGCCTCAAAGTGGAACCAAGCTTGGTCTTCCTGTCATAAATACATACATGGTTTGAAAAAATATAAGGAATGTTGGTCCCATGAGTTAAATTTTATGGTTGACCTTGTTTGTCAAGGAATTTTCGTATGATTGTCATTCTATTAACATTGTTATTCAAAAACATTTTAATGTTCTCATTAAAAATAATAGCTTTTTAATATTTTTAGTAAAAATAATAGTATTTTAAAAGTAAAAACATTAGAAATATTTTAAAATATTTTAAAACAATATGGGGCATCCCCTCTAAGTCCTTAAGTCCCTAAAGCATTTTAGACGTATGACACGTCACCAAAATCTAGGGGACTCATCCCCACTTAAACTATAAGATACATAATACTTATATAATATAACATACATATGATATAAGGGGATTACCCTCTCGTGAGTTGGTGGGGCCCTTAGCCTATAGAGCCAACAACCCATATTCGAACCTAGCCCCCTGATTTACCCATGGCAGGGATTGGGCTCAAAATACTCGTTTGGAATAGAGACGGTTCACCCTTGGAATGAGTGTGGGGCTCAAGCTATTACAGTCAAATTATAACAAATTCACATGTATTATTGATTCATACGCATTACATATATTATTTTATATAAATGTAGCATGTTGGGCCAAATTAGAATGAAATGAAATGAAAGATTTTAATGATGTCCACGTGACTAAAGAGTCAAAGGGACCAAGAAAAGCAGAAACATTAAGCTGAAACCAAGTTCTTTTCCAAATTCTCTCGCCTACTGTGAATCTTGAGCACAAAACTGGCAATCCTTTGAAGCTTTGCTTCCTCAAATAACTCATCTAGGTTGTCCACTTGTAAGTCATTTTCGTACTGGAAGCGGATGTCATCATATGCTGAGCATTCCATGATGAAGTGCCATTCTGTTTCAACAACCCCTGTATTGCAGAAAAGACAAGTTCTCCTTTCCCACTTTACTTTGGGAATAGTCCATCTGCCCGTTTCACAGCGAAGATGATGTGACCCGGTCCTCAGCTGAGCCAAAATAATCCTAGCCTTACCTTTGATATCCGCCCTTAAATAAGCTTTGTTATCATGAGCCCAAGTGGGGTTGAAATATTTGATATAGTGCGCTTTCTTACGACCAATATTTTATGTCCACATGCTATTCCTAAACTTCTCCGCCACATAGTTTTTTATTTCCCTATTGTTGTTAGGGCACTCCTGGAAGTGGATGCCCCACTTCTCCATCCATTTGGTGTTCTGCTTCATCCAAGTTTTCTTTCTGCGCTCTAGGTTATCCTCTATAACCATTTTGGGCCAACGATGGTTGTCCATGCTTTCCACTTTTTTCAAATAGCTTATTAGCCGAGTGATTGCCGAAGCTTCCATTGGTAACATACCTGCTTCAGCCAGTAAAATCTCATAAGGGACCGTTGATTTAACCTTGAGAGTGCTTGTGATTAAATGTTTTTGGATTCTTTCTACCTGTCTCCACCCATGTTTTGACATATTACTTCCCCAGACTTCACACCCATAAAGGGCCACCGGCGTGACCAACAGACCAAAGAGGGTTTTCTTAGTATTCCAGTCCCAAAGCTCAGCTTTCCTACATCTATTTTGGAGCGAGTATGATGCTTTCCAAACTCCTTGAATTCTTTTTGCTCTGCATGTTTCCCAGCTCAATTTGTGGTGAAAATCAATCCCCAGATATTTATATTCTGTAACAATTTCCAATGGCCTCCCTTCAAAAAGAAAGTTAGTATGCGTCCCTTTCCTTTTTAGAGAAAAAATCACGATTTTTGTTTTGTCAATGTTCACTTGCATCCCAACTTCCTGGCAAAAGAGTTCTACAGATTTTAAATGCTCTCTCAAACCTTGAGCTGTTGTTGATATTAAGATAAGGTCATCAGCATATAAGAGCAGCTTCACCACATATTCTGCCAACTGAACACCCCCTCCCTCGGTATTGTGTAACCATTCTTCAAGCTTGTCGATGTATAGACCAAACAAAGTGGGAGAAAGAGGGCAGCCTTGCTTGACACCAATGTCACTACCAAAACATTCCGACATGCCTTCTCTAGTTCTGATTTTAGCTCTGACCTGCTCATAAAGCATGTGCACTGCAGCTCTAAACTCGTCTGGAATCCCAAGTTCTTCCATCCTGATCCAAAGTTTGTCACGAGGGACCGTGTCAAACGCTTTTTTAAAGTCAACAAAACAACAAAAAGCTTCCTCACCTTGAGAACCCTGCCTGTCCTTTTGCTCTTTTACCCTCTCTTTCTGCCCAATTGCTGATTCGGCGCTCTATCATGCCCCCAAACAACTTACCAAACAGAGGATTGATCATAATGGTGCGGTAGTTAGAAGGGTTATTGGCATCCCCACTTTTAAATAGAGGAATAACCACACTGAACGTCCATTTTATTGGGAACCCTACTTGATTTACATTATTGAAGATTGTTTTGATATGTGGGGAACCCTACTTGATTTACATTATTAGAAAGGAGCGTGTAGGGAAGATGGCTCGCCAAAATAGCGAATTTGTTGACAAATTTGACCCTTTCCTGTTCGCGCCTTTTTCAAATTCTACGAACTATGGCGCTGCTGTTCAAGTGTTCTTGGTAAATGAATTTTGACTGGAGCCAATGTCATTCCTGTTGGTAATCATTGAAGTTGGGGATCCTAGGGAGCTGTCAATTCTCTCCCTTCAATTCCAAATGGGGTAGATTATTTGATTCAAGTTGAAGAAGCAGAAATAAAGATCAGGGAATTGATTTCAAGATTTTGATTAATATTCTTAATGTTGATTTATCCCATGCCCTAGGGAAAGAGGTATGCGAGGACTTGAACTAGAATGCTCTATACTGCAAATTCATTGGTGTGAACTATTCAAGATGGAGAATCCTAGATTGGAATTTTTGGTTATGGGGCAAGGATGAAAAACCAAATGTAAATTTTCAGTCTAATGGTTTCTTTTAAGTTCTCTTTCCCTCTTCAGATTCCTTAAACAAAGTGTATAGGGGTGGGCCCTAGTTTTTAAACTCTTCCAGTCTTTACTTTTGGCCATGGACTACTCTTTTTAATCCCTTTGAAGAAAAAATCAAGAAAGACCCTCTTTGGATTAGTCTCCCTAAGATTCCTACTGAATTTTGGAGAGCCTCCTCTCTTAGATCCATTACGGAAAAGTTGGATTCCTTTGTGCAAATTAAAAATCCCTTGCTAAGATCTTGAAAGAACTAAGTTACTAGAATTTGTGTGGAAATGGACCTGAGGAATCCCCTCTAGTAGGTGGTTTTCCTAAAGTCCCATAATGGTTCTTTGATTCAGTCTATTAAATATGAGGGTCTTGAAGTCAAATGCTTCTCATGTAAAATATTAGGGCATATGAGGAAGGATTGTCCCTCTAGGACTAGAATGGAAAATAATCTCGGGTCGAAGTCTGAGATCCCTCCAGATAATGTTCAAACTCTTATCATGGAGAGTAGTAAATATGCACCAATATATGTATTTCCATATCTTTGGTCTGGAAAGAAAAAGAAAAGGATATTGAAAATTCGGGTGGACCATTGTTGAAGATAGCTCCAATGGACTCCTTGTCCCCTCACTCCCTTTTGAAGGATATAGAGGAGTTTCAAAAGGAAACAAAAAGGTTGGTTTTAGTGATCAAGGAAGGTATGAGGCTTGGAAAATCCAACTCAACTAAAGAATTGAATGACTGGTATGCTCAAAGGCAAGAGTTAGAGCTCCTAGGTGTTTAAGATTCCCCATATTTCCCTAGATGATGGATACATTGAGCCTAATGGTCTAGAGATGGAGCCTCCTACTACTAATTTAGTTGTTGGTCAAGAGGGTTTAAAATAAACTATATGTGGATCCTCTAGCAAGAGTGGTAAGAATTCCAAGTAGGAGATAGCACAAAAAGAAGTGGAATCGTGGAAATAGAGCACAATTAACTTTGATAAATATGAAATTGGGAAGGTGAAACTCCTTCCTAGTCATCAATGAAAATTCTTTCCTAGAATGTCAAGGGTTGAAATACCCCTGGAAAATAATGTTTTCTCAAGCGTTATCTTTTCTCCTCAGATGACTGTTTAGTTCTTCTACAAGAAACATAAATGTTGTTTGTAGATATTGGGAAATGCTGGGATACATCTTGTAAAGGCTGGAAAGGAATTTTTGTGGACTCAAATGGTGAGTCGGGTGATTTGGGTATTCTCTGGAAATCGAGTTGGAGTAGAAGTGGATTTGATTTCCCAAAATCCTAGCTGGGAGATGTGCAATATTTGTCCCAAGTATAATCAAGATGATTTCTTATTTCTCAATATTTATGTTATGAATAGTATAACTGGGAAGATATTCCTTCGGCAGGAGTTGTCCTTGGCTCTACAAGATAAGAATGACCATCTCTTCATTCTTGGAGGTGATTTTAATGCTATTTATTCAAATATGGATAAAAGTGGTGGAATCATAAGAAACTATCAGTCTCAAGTGGAATTTTTCTCTTTTATTAGGAAATGTATACTTGATGGATATTCAACCTTAGCAAGGTTGGTTCACTTGGAGCAATAGCAGAAGAGGCTTCAACAATATCTTTGAGAGGTTGGATTGATTCTTGGCCAGTCCTCTGTGGGCTCATAGAAATATCATTCTTGAGTATGACGTCCTACCTTGGCCTGGTTCTGATCACTATCTTGTGGTCCTCTCCAATAACCTAGACTCATCCCCAAAGAAATCCCCCTTCAAATTTGAACTTATATGGACCTAAGAGATCCATCCCTGGAGGACAATATCAAGGTTTTGTGGGATTCCTACAATGTCAAAGGCTCAAAAATGTATATCTTAGCTCAAAAGATCAAGCTAATCAAAGGTAACCTATTGGAATGGAATGAGAAGCATTTCAAGAACATTTTCAAGAAAAAATCAGAGTAGAAAAAGAACTTCAGGATTTGAATTTTCTCATTTTCTCTAATGGTATGGGTTAGGAAGAATACCAAAAAGAAAAAATATTGTTAGATGAACTTGGTGAGCATCTCCGTAGAAAAGAAATATACTGAAAAGAAAAATTCCAAGGAGAATTGGCTTAAGGAGGGGGATAGAAATACAAAATTCTTCCATGCTTCTGTTAAAGCCAAAAGAAGTTTCAACTTCATCTCTTTCATCAAAATGGATAATGGTGATGTGCTCTCATATAAAAAAGATATAATTGAAGAAGGAATTACATACTTCTCTTCTCTGCTTGGGGGGGTGTAGTCTCCCATGAAAGTAGTCAGAATGCTCTTTTAGATTTTATCCAGACCTTTATTTCTGATGATCAAAATGAGTAGCTTCTAAGACCATTTTCAATGGAGGAAGTGGAAAATATTGTCTTCTCTCTGGAGAAAAATAAATCCCCTGGCCCCAATGGTTTCTACGATTTTTTTTCAACGTTTCAAGGGTATTGTGGTCCTTGATGTCTGGGTTGTTGTTGAAGAATCCAAAAAATCCAAATAAATTCTTAAATCCCTGAACTACACTTTCATGTGCTTGTTTCCTAAAAAGGATCACCCTGAGACTTTTTCTTATTTCAGGCCAATGTCTTTTTGTACTACCTCGTATAATATAATCTCTGAAGAAATTACCTCCCACTTGAAGGTTCTTCTTAATCCCCTAATTTCTCAGGAGAAAATTGATTTCATGCTAGGAAGGTCCATTTATGAAGGTATTTTTCTCTCTCATGATCTTATTCATTCCTTGTCTAATAACAAAACTCCTGGTATGCTTTTGAAGTTGGACATCATCTAGGCATATGATAAGATCAACTGAACTTTCTTGATAATATTTTTAAAGAAATTTGGGTTCTCCCCCCTTCTTTGTAAATGGATATTCAGCTGCATTACCATCCCTATTTTTCAGTGCTAATCAGTGGCTATGTTGTAGGTTTTTTTTGAAATAAATAGGGGAATAGGACAGGGGATCCCCTCTCTTCCTTCCTCTACATCCTGTTTACTGAATCTCTTAGTAGATCCATCAAAAGTAAAGTTCTTGCAGGAAGATTGTAGCATTTAAGAGTTACAGAGGGGATAGATCTCATGTCTCATCAACAATTTGCTAATGACACTTTCTTGTTCAGAAAAGATAGTATTCAAGAGGAAAAAGAATTGAAATCCTCCCTACATGCTTATTCTTTGGCAGCTGGTCAGGTAGTTAGTGTTCCAAAATTTGTTATCTTCTTCTTCAATATTTTCCCTAGACTAGAAGCTCGAAATCTCAATATTATTCACTTTAAAAGAGGAAATATCCCCTTGAAGTATTTGGGGGTCCCCCCTATTTAGTGGGTCTGGGAGATCCTCTATTTGGAAAGACCTTATTTTTGCTTTAGAGTTTAGATTGCAATCATGGAAAGGTAGGTGGATTTCTTTGGCTGGTATAATGTTTCTTATTAAAAAATTTATGTGTCCCACTCCCATCTACATGCTTTCAATTTTGAAAATTCCCAAAGGATTCCTAGATAATTTTGTTAATGTAATGAGAAAATTCCTTTGGTAAGGTAATTCAAATGATAATAAAATCCCACTTATCACATGGGATTCTCTTTCCAAGCCCAAATATCTAGGTGGGGATGGAATCCTTAATCTTGGTAAGTAGATTATTTCCCTTGGGGTTGAATTGGTTTGGAATCTCTTATCTAATCATAGCAGCCTCCTGAGCAGGATTGTGGAAAAAAATATTTGGGAGCCCTTTTGCCGGATTCTATTTTTTGGATAGACAATACTCCCCCTAGTTTGCACATCTGGTAATTTTCATGAACTCTTCCTCTTGAAAAATTGGAAATGGGGAAGGAGCCAGGTTTTGGGAATATTCATGGAATGGTCTTCCTACTTTAGATGAGATCCCTAACCTGTTGGATATAAAAAGTATCCTAGTTGAAGAATGAGGTTCCAAAGTTATTAACTATGGCATTAGGGGAAATCAAATCCCCTACCCCTGTGTCTAGAAAGATATAAATCATCTCAATGTATCTGAGGCCTCTAAATTTTATACAAGAAGGAATAAGACAATAGACATGGTTTTATTTCTGCACATGTTGATGAAATCATCTACACTGTGAAAACTTCTGGCATTTACTCTCTCGGCTGTGGATATAAAAATATTATGTCCTAAGAGAGAGAATATGGGGTGATTTGGAAGAACTACTGGTCTATTTATTACCCTCCGAGAGCAGGGTTATTTTATAGGGTTGTGTTCAAAGGGAAAATCCTTAATCAAGATAGGCGAAGAAAGCTAGGAATGTGTGGTCTTACTAGATTTATTCTTTGTAAGGATGCTGAAGAAGACAAGGATTGCCTTCTTGGGGATTTCCCCTTTGTAGTGAAATGTTGTAATTACTTGTGTGCTCGATTTAATATTCCATGAGTCCAACCATGCTTGTTGTCAGAGGTTTTGCTGGTTTGGCCTAAAGTTAATGTTTCTGATGCTCTTTCTTCAATTTGGATTTATAGTCCTGTCCTTCTCATTTGGCATCTCTGGTTGGAGATAAAAAAAAGATTTTCAGGGAGGAAATTCACTCAACTGAAGAGGTTATCTTAAGATTGGATTAGGAAATTTCAAAAGTGGTTTCCTTTTTCTAGAAAAGAGGTTGTCCCTTTTCTAAAAGAGACAGGGAGATTCAAAACCTTTAGCCTAATATCATCAAACCAAGAGATGGGGACCTTAAATCTATCTCTTCTGAACCCAATTTTAGAAAGAATTTAGAATGGTCTCCACCTAATTCAGGTGTCTTCAAATTAAACTTTGATGGAGTGGCTAGGGGCAATCCTGATGTTTTGGGTGTAGGATGCATCATCAGAAATGATCTAGGTGAGTTAGTTTGGGTTGCTTCATTTAAGCTAAAATATGGGACGTGTAATTTTCCTGAGTTTCAAGCTTTGGATAAGGATATGGAACTGGCCATCTATCAAAATATCAAGGAATTGGAAATCGAAGGGGACTCTCAATTAATTGTGAATGCCATCATTAATAAAAAGATAACTCATGGAGGATTGATTTAGGAATCAAAAAAATAATATATAGTTTATCCCTCCAATTTTGGAGCATCACACATGTACTGGGAAAGAAATAAATGTGCAGATCTATTAGCAAATTCAGAAATTGATAAATATGAAAAAAAGGGTTAGTAATAATTGCATGGAATGGTTGGGTCTCAATTCCCTTTTAAGAAATGATATGCTATGAAAATATGATGGTTTCTATTGGCTTGGAGCATGCGAGGGGTAAGGGTTTGGTTATTTATTTATTTTTCTCCATGTCTTGTTCATCATTTTTCCTCTGCTTGTGCTGTTATGGATTCCGACCAAGATCCTTTCCTGCTCCTTGCTGGCAAGAATCAGGGAAATGTCTCTAAAATGGCCATTTTGATAAGCATCTGAAACTCATTTTAAAAATTGAAATGGAGGAGGACTTGGTGGTGGTGAAATTTGTGATTGGTGAGAGGTATTTTCTCACACAGGGGAGGCCCAGAGTCAACAGTGAGGTGACAAAAGAAATTTTGTTGAAAATTTTCTCATCATTCGGCCTTCTAATCCAGATGCCATCAACCTAGCCCTCCTCTGGATTAAGCCTCCGCATCTAGTTAATCTGATATTTGTTATGGGGAGGAAAAAATTATCTTTTTTGGCTTCTATATCCGTAGAGATCTTGGTTCAGAATGAATGGGTGGAGATGAGGATATTTAAGGAACTGGAAAAATGTCATGACGAAGTCCTAGTTTTCACAGAGAATTTGGTGGATTTCAGTAAAAATAAGCAAGTTAGTTGTACTCAATTAAAGTACCCTAATCTCACCGTAGTGAAAGCCCCCATCGACCCAGTGCCAGAATGGTGGAACGAAACCAAAGCGTCTGCAGGGGAGGCGTATGAATATCTTTGGAATGGTTGGGAAAACTCACCTGCTGCCATGGAATCCTTGGCTGAAATAAACTTTGAAGAACAGGGGACACCCGAGTTTCTCATCTCTATCTCCTCAAATTCAAAGACATAGAGTAGCCAGTCTAGCCTGCATAACTATAGAGTATAGTATATAGTTGTTTCTATGGTGAATGTTTACCCTTCCTACTAGATTTTGTTTGTTTATACCAGTTGTATATTTTTTGATGTTTTGTTTCCCTGGTTTTTATCTGGATTCATCTGAGGTTTAAGCCTCTCTGAAATGTAAAGGAAGGAAAAATAGTAGTGAAAAGAGAAAAAAGTGAGAGTATTTGCTAAGAATTTGAGAGTATAAAAGAAGTATGGTACACCCAGGTAGAAGAGGATGGAAAGAAAAACCTCCAATCTACTTTATGAACCTAGCAGTAGAAGAGGAAGGGGGAGAGGAAGAAGAAGAACATGTGACACCTCTATATAAAATAGTCAGGACAAAGGTACGTTTATTTTACATTTAAGTCACAAAAATTTTGTTATTATTGTAAAAATTGCATTCTAGATTTTAAAAAAGCTAGGATAATTCGGAAACCCTAGTATAAATTGCTTATAAAATATAATTTTGAAACCATTTGGCCACCAATATCTTATAAGATATGGAAACCCAATTAGTATTAGCTATTAAAAAGGCACCATAGACACATATTTTCATAATTTTAGAATGACATATCAAACAATATCACCCAATAATAGTGAATACTCTGATGCATTTGGTGGACACTCTACTCAACACCCATGAAATACTGACGTGCAATGTTATAATTTATATTACGACTCCTAGTGTTGTCACACCAAAATTCAAGCAATCTAAATTACTTCATAATTTGAGTTCGTGTATGTTTAATTCATCTAAAAGAAGGATTTCGAGTGTAAAATCTTCATGCTATATAAATTATTCTTTGTAGTCTAGCTTTGATTTACAATAAATTGGTTAAAATGCACTTCTTTTTACTTCATGATGATGGATATTCTTAACATGTTTCATGGGAAAAATCCAATGGAGAGACTTTTACTACCCTCGCCATATTTGGAAAATGGGGACTTTGATGGGACAAACTCCATTCTACGAGGAACTGGCGAGGGATGGGGTGTCCACAAAACATCAATGGCTAAAGACACACCCTCTTGGATTGGATTTGGTGAGTGCTAATATTAATTCATCACATCCCACCAAATATTTATCCCCTAACTGGAGGAACCAAGGAAATCAGAGCTGTTGAAAAGAATGGAATTTTCAGCCTTTGTTATTCTCACACCATAAAACCATTTTGATTGGAAGCCAAATATTCTTGCTTCATCTCAGAAGTAGAGACCTCTATCAGATAGTTATGAATACAGAGGTTGAGCCCAATCCTGCAGTTAAAAAGACTAAATACTTCAACCGCATGGATGAAGCATTTGGTCTGTTATGCTTATCCATCTCTCAAGAATTGTTGTTTCATGTTGAGGCATGTATAACTCCAAACCAAGTTTGGAATGCATTGGAGGATCTATTTGGAAAGTAAGATGAGATGCGGGGTCATATCCTTGAAAATGAGCTCAACTCATTGGATCCAAGGAGTTTTGATAACATTTAATATTTCTTCACAAAATTCAAGGCCTTATTGCTTCAGTTGAAAGGTTGTGGTATTGACAAATCCAAGGAAGGAACACAAATTAATCCTTATTATTCTATCAAATTTGGGTCTAGAATATTCTATTTTTTTCTCTGACTTTCCACAAAGTCAGGCTCACAATAGGAGAAACTTGGAAGATTCCCACACTGGATACCTTCATTGAGTCTCTAATGCATGATCAGGATAAGCTTATAAAAATGGGCACATTGAAGAATTCTAAATCTCATGCACTTGTGGTGCATGAAATTGAGAATAATAATTCTAAATCCAACCAACAATTCAAAGGAAAAGTGAAGAAGGATTCACATCCAAGAAAAGAAGGCAAGCCCAAACCTCTACATGGATCTTATAGGATCAAAAGAAAATAAGGAAAAAAAGGGAAATTCAAAGTGCAACTATTGCAATCGTGGGTACCATCTAGAATCATAATGCATGAAGAAGACCATTGATCTCATGGCACATTAACTTCAGCAGACATAATATTGGTAGCCTTATCCCAGAGATTGCCAAGAAGAAGTGGGAAGAAAAATCACTAGAAGAAAGGGACAATGATCATGCCTTGATTGTTATTCATTCTTCTTCAAATGCATGGATCATCGACTCTGGAGCTTCACACCACATGGCAGCCACAAAATATTCTCTTTCTTCTTTGAAACCATATTCTGGTTCTCCTATTCTCATGGGAGATGGTTCTTCTGTAGAGGCGAATTGGAATAGGGAGGATGGAGGTTGGAATTGGAAGTTTTGAGAATGTGTTACATATTCCAAAGCTTTATGTTAATCTTCTTTCTATGTATCATATGACACATACTGGAACTGGCAAGAGAGTTGAATTCACACCAGATTCAGTGAGCATCTATGACATGCAAGACAAATCCAAAATTTCTTGTTGGTAAGGTGAATCATCAATCTCATCTATACACTTTCTCTAACTTTGTTTCCAAATCAGATTCTACTTTACTACTAACACATGCAAATGATGAAAGTAGAATTTGGCATGAAAGATTTGGACATCTGAATTTTAGATACATGCAACAACTTAGCAAACAAGAGATGGTGAAAGGCTTTCCTACCATATAATTTTCTGATGGAGTTTGTGAAGGTTGTGCTCTTGGAAAGCATCCACAAGAAAATTTTCCAAAGGGGCATGCATGGAGAACCTCTTCTCCATTAGAGACTTGTTCATAGTGATCTTATGGGCCCATTTCCTGTACCTTCCATGAGCCAAGCTAAATATGTGCTAACATTCATTGATGATTGCACACGATATACATGGGTATATTTTCTCAAATTCAAGTATGAATTGTTTGAGCATCTCAAGATCTTCAAAGCTCATGCAGAGAAGCAGTCTGGGAAAATGATCAAGATCCTCTGCACTCAGATAATGGGGGGAGTATGTCAACAATGATGTCCAACATTTTTGTGATGAAGCAGGAATACAATTCCATAACACAGTTCCTTACACTCCACAACAGAATGGGGTAGCTGAGAGGAAGAACCAATCTTTGAAAGAGATGGCAAGTTGTATGTTGCATGCAAGGTATCTTCCCTCCAAATTATGGGATGAAGCAATCAATTGTGCTTCATACATACAAAATAGATCTCCTCACAAATCTGTCATAGGGAAAACACCTTTAGAAGCATGGAGTGGCAGGCAACCGAAAGTCACACATTTCCACATTTTTGGATCACGTGCATGGGCCCATATTCCTACAGAAAAGAGGAAGGCTTTGGAGCCTAAAAGAAAAGAATGCATATTTTTTGGATATCCAGATGGTGTGAAGGGTTATAGATTGCTAGATCTTTCTATAGAAACACTCTTCATTGAGAGGAGTGTCTATTTTGATGAAAGTCCCATGCAAGCATCTCGGGAGCAACCTGCCACCACTTCTATGCTACCTACTCTTATTGATCTCAAGGATGATGCATATTATCATGCTGATCTAATTTTAGATTCATCTGAATCTGAATCAGATGAACATGTGCATACATGTGTAGACCCAGATCCAAATCCAAATCCCAATTGGGCTTCCAGTGATGATTCAGTATCTCTTAAGAAATCAAAGAACAAGGAGCTTGGCTGATATTTATGATGTGCCTCATGCATTTTTTGCTACTGATCCCATCATTATGCCAATGCATGCCTATGTGATTCAAGCATTAGATCCTCAAACTTATGCAGATGTTGCAAGGGAATCCTCATTGGGAAGTAGTCATGGATGAGGAGTACAATTCTCTCATTATGCAAATCAAACTTGGGACTTGGTTCCATTCCATCCAATAGTAAGCTTGTAAGGTGTAAGTGGATCTACAAAATAAAGAAATAAGCAGATGGTATATGTGAGAAGATACAAAGCAAGGTTGGTAGCCAAAGGTTTTCAACAAGTTCATGGCATTGATTATGATGAGACTTTTGCTCCGGTGGAAAAAATGGACTCCATTCGGATTGGCTCTTGCCATTGCAACATCAAGAAGGTGGGATATTCATCACATGGATGTGAAGAATTCATTTCTTCATGGTGATCTTGAGGAGGAGATATACATGGAGTAACCACAAGGGTATGTTCAAAATTCCTCATTGGTATGCAAACTCAAGAAGTCACTATATGGCCTCAAGCAGGCACCTAGAGCTTGGTATGCCAAAATGGATTCTTACCTTCTGTCTCAAAATTTCATGCGATGCAAATCTGATCCAAATGTTTATATGTTGAGAACATCTGACTCTTTGTTGCTCATAGTACTCTATGTAGATGATCTGACTACTAAGATGATCTGCTAATAACAGGTGATTCAGCCACAACCATTGCTGCAACCAAAGTAGCTTTGCATGATAGATTTTCCATGACGGACATGGGTCTCCTCAACTTTTTCTCGGTCTTGAAATCAGCCATAATGAATCAGGTGTCCAAGTTACTCAATCCAAGTATGCGAGGGATCTCTTGGCTATATTTCACATGAGTGACTGTAAGCCAACAATCACACCTTTCCTGTTAGGGTGTAAATCTCGAGGATGGCCAGGATACACCATTAGTTGATTGCACACTCTACCATTAACTTATGGGGAGTATTATTTATCTCACTCACTCTCGTCCAGATCTATCATATGCAGATATCATATGTGGATGTTGTTTCCAGATACATGCAGGAGCCTCATGAGCTACACTAGAAATTTATGAAGTGGATACTTTCGTTATGTTCAGGGAACCATCAGCTATGGGATTCATTATTCAGTTGGATGTACTTTGGATCTCATTGGCTATACTGATTCTGATTGGGCTGGTGATAACATTGATTGCAAGTCCACTTCAGGATATGTTCTTAGTTTGGGATTAGGTCCCATTTGTTGGTCAAGTAAGAAGTAATCTTCCATTGCTCTATCATCCATAGAGGCCGAATATAGAGGTGCAGTCAACGCTACCATTCAAGTTATTTGGTTGTAAAAATTTCTCACTAAGCTTGGGTATTTGTTTTCATCACCCGACCACGATTTGGTGTGACAATCAAAGTACACTAAAGGTTTGTAGAGATCCCATACAATGGCAACGAGACAAAGCACATTGATATCCACATGTACTTCATCCGAGATATGATCCATGATGGTGTCATTGATTTACAGTATTATCCAACGTCTCACCAGATTGTTGACATCTCTTCACGAAGACTTTCACTGAAGAAAAGTTTCACTTTCTCTGAGATCTTCTTGGGGTGAAAGGAACTTAACACAGTAGTTTGCTTGCTATGTTATGCAATCTATTTTGAGGGGGGGGTTTTGTTCCCATTGGGTTTTCTCTCTTTCATCATTCTTTTCTTTTCTCCTTAGTTAGAATTAAGGGGGGGTGTTATTGGTTAATTCTAACTGACCACACTTCAATTCACCTAGTGCAGATTGTGGATCACTACCTTCAGCTGAGTTAAGATCCACTCCTTGCTACTTAATCAAGGCTATTAAGTTTAGTCTTCCCCATATTTGCTACTCTTCATACAATAGCTTCTTTTCTATTAAATAGTGTATTGTTTGTTTAATCTACTAGAAATAAAATTTAATATAATGTGTATCCATTGAACGCTCAAGTGTTTTTTTCTCCAGCTACTCTATTTTATTTTAAATATGAAAAGTTCTATTTTCTTTCTTTCTGGTTGATCTATGAAGCTATAGTTGTAAATTTCACAAGAGTGTTGAGAAGGTAATGGCATCAAAACAAAATGGATATAAGGAGTCATGATGCAATTCCCTTGAGTTGGGAATGTGAAATGATGCCACTAGTGATGTTGCAATCTAAAACCCAACCAATAAAAACTAAATCACTGCAGTAAGACTGCAAAGATATCTTCTTCCAACACCATATTTGAATAATATGTTAGTGTCAATCTATAATATGATTAAGCAGCTTTCTGTCTTAGATGATTGATCCTAAGACTTGTGTCATATTTTTAACTTTTCTCATAAACTATGACGTGGGTTTCACTGAAATTTTTATTATATTTTCCTTAGACATTCAACATCAAACCCATTAAAAATTGCAGACACCTAGATCGTAATTTACAAATTACGACCTATTATTCACATTGGATTTTTCATATTGTCTGAAACTTCTACAAGCTACAAACATTTAAGAGTAATAAAGAATAACGATTGCTCCTTCAAAACTCACAACTCTATATTTCAACCTGATCTAATACCAAATCTTTAAATACAAAATAAACACAATAACAGTTTAATTATTTCATACATGATCTTACAAATATATAGGTGCGGTTGTTCCTGAAATTTAGAAAACAAATCACAACAATAAACTATATACATAGGTTGTTTAAACAACCTACGTAACAATAATATAAGAGAAATAACAATATATTAATCCACACATAAATATATAATGTGAGTGTTATCCAAGGTATTCCCAACATCTACAACCGACCCTATTGTTCAGTTTTGGAACAACACGTTATGTACTAAAACTTTCAATTTCATCATCTTCATATGGACTGATATTCCCTCTTAATCGTCATTTCACAACATTAAAATCATTAGAAGCCTATATAATCAAGTCAAGCATACCTCATTTAGGGTCTTGGAAATTTCAAGATCTCCTCATGTAAAAGGAAGCATAAAAGGCATTCCAAGCTCTTGAAACTGTGAAATAACTCGTGCACATCCATTAGGGTAGTATTATCTATAGGTTTGAAGTCACCTACTAGGTCCAAGAATATTCATACTCTCCATAAGTAAGCAAAGTGACCCTTCCCAAGTATTTGAGCAAGTGTGAAACTCAAACAAGGTATTGTCAAAGAATGTTTTGTTACAATTTGATTACACTATGGTATACATCACATGCTAGAGGAATGATGCGAAGCTTGAGCTCTCTTCGAAGTAGTGGAAATGTTGGCGGTTCATAGGGGTTTCGACAACCCACTTAAAAAATTTTTGCAAGAAATCGATCTTGTAGTATGATGGTTTTGAAGGTTCGATCAAAGTTACAGAGCCATCCCAAAGGAGAGTGGAGAATATCGACACACGACGACATTCATTACCAGGAAGACAAGGAACACATAAAGTTGCACACACAGAATATAAGCAGGTCCAAGACTGTACATAAGGATCAGGACCATACAAATGCTTTAGACCTAGATTTACAGTTTTGACTAGGTACAATTTCAAGTGCCATTTTTAGCAACGAAGCACTCTCAATCCCAGATCAACTTGTTTTTGTACCCAGATCACTCAAAACCTCCCATATCCACATATAATAAGCTAAATGCAATCTCTCTTTTGTGTTTTAATAATTCCTAGATCAATATTCACTTTGTAAAGTATTATTCTGATTTTGGAAATTAATGTTGGATGTTAATTAAATTAGAGTAGCCTCATGTTGGGTTATTTCATCTTTTTTATATGTACACATTTAAGACTTAAAACGGAATGAAATAGTAAATTCAAAAAAGTGAAATCATTTAGTGATTCCAACATGATAAACTATGTTTATATGTTCAAATTGACTATTAAAGGAACGGTTCTATACCTGAACCTCACCTTGTGCATCCACGTGTGTGTGTGTGTGTGTGCACATGCACGCGCACACACACACACACACACACAGAGGGAGGGGGGGGGACACATCTTGTTTCCAATCTTTTATTTTCATTGTTTCTTCTATTCCTCTCCATGGTATCATCCTTGCACCCTTCCTTCTCTTTGGAGAATAGGTTTTCATCTATGCTCTCACGGAGGGCCTAGAACCCAAAAACATTCAAATATTGGAAAAAATACAAAAACATGACCTATTTTGATAGCATACATTTGTGCACTTTACATTATACATGTTATTTACTAATTTAGTTTGATAGATAATTTTTCTTCTCTATACACGTGTTCATGTGGTACATTGAACATGATGTAGGACATACACAGAGCAGTGCATGATGATAAGTGTTGGTCTATCTTTTACCCAGATTGTTAACCTCTGGGAGGATATTCCTTTTGCATATTACATATAGTTGTTATATTTCCATTATAGCTTCTTTCTTTCCTTATTATGCTTGATTATATATATATATATATATATATATATATATATATATATCTTTTGTATTTCTATCTTTTGGACTAATAGGACTAACACATGTATGTTATGTAGCACTTGTATTGGTTGTTAGCTCTTTCATATGTCATATATCATATTGTTTACATCACATACTTCTATGATTGTTTTTCATCCATGAGTACTAGTTGTGTGTGTATGCTTACTTCCTACTCTGATTGTTTTCTATTAGATTAGGTAAAAAACATATTTTGAAGGGATCAGAAACCCTATACAACATTGTAGGGTTTTGTTTTTCCTACTCTGATTATGGCCTAAGGGTCTTGATTGTATTACAACATTGTAGGTGTCTCATGTTTGTGGCATAGTTCCTTGTATGTGGTTGTTTATCTCTTGTGTGTAGGCCCACGAGCCTTGATTTTCTTGTGACACCACGGGTGTCACATTTTTTCAGGCATTTTTTTCCTTTTCGTGTGAAATTACTTGACATGTGTGGCACTTTTTTTCTACATTGTATGCACTATTTTTCTACTAACACATTGTTTTCTATTGTTGATACTATTTTTTTTTTTGCAATAACATTGTTTTTTATCATGCTTCTTGTTCTTGTTGATATTATTTTGTGTCATGGTTTCTACCATGTGCATCCCCTTTATAGGTGCAGTTTCTTCTTGGTGGCCACCACATCAACCATTTCGTAGGGTATACATAGCTTCTTTAATACTTAGCTATAGATGTCCATCTTTTCTTTTGATCTGCGCGCTCAAATTTTTCATCGCACATGCCTCAAAAGAGGGGAAAACATGTAGGATTTTATTCTACACTTCCAATAGACATAGGAACCTTTATGGGCATAAACATATGTAGGGGTAAGAAAAATGCCTCAAAATTAGACTCAGGCACAAAAATTTATGACAATATACAGATGGTCAAAAACGTACAACCTGATTAAGACATACAAATTTTTGTGACCCAACTATATGATTTTTCCTAGGGGGTAGTTTCTCCATATTTGTCTGCATTTTCAAATTTATCATCATCACTATAGCATTTTTATGTGGTTTCATATTTAGCATGACTCAATTTAGACAGTTTCAGGGGGAATGAATATTTTTCTCTCCTTATCCATGGTACGCAATTTCAATTCTGGTTCTAGACACATTATGGATAGGAATATCCTTTCTCCACTCATATTTTGGCATGGAATCAGTCTTATTCAATTTTTACTCAATAGTATGGCACATGGGAAGAGTATGGGGGAACTTATTTCTCTTTTCTATTATGTGTCTCAAGTTACAAAATTGGTCTTATATTCATCTACAATGGTATGGTTTGTGGGGTTATAAAAGGCACTGAGGAAACTAAGTTCTTCATGGGTAGGATTTTTATATCCTCTTTACAATTAAGAGGAAGATATCATAGTTGTTGAGTGGCTTTGATACACGGTCTTCCTCATTTGCAAGGGTGCTCCGGATCCTCTTTTTAGTTCTTCTCTTTGGAATTTGTTTTTTGGATTGGTATACCTAGCACATATACCTGTCCTCATAAAATTGGGGACTGATCACCCCCAATTCTTCATTAAAGTTCAAAAATCCAGAACCTCCAAAGCAAAAGAATAGGAACACATTTCCTCCTCAAGAAAATCAGGTGTATTCCTTCTATGTTTAGGATCTCTTTTGGAATTTCTTGTTGCACATATCTTTATAGTAATTACATAACATTTTTTAATTTCAATTTCAATTTCCTATCTTGGTCATTGACTACACTTTGTACTGCATATTTCATTTTGGAGCATGCCAACACAAACACAATGAGATAATGCAAAACAAAGTTATTGCGAGCAAAGGAAACGTGTGTCTAGACACTTAGGTATATTTTCCTTTAAGCATGTAATTTTATTTTCATACTTAAAGGGGGGAAATGTAGACACTAGAATTTGGCAATCTATCCTTTTACATTGTTTATCTTTGCATTACACGCTTACATACACCAATACACTTTTTGAACTCTTTCTTAGCTCACCCTGATATATCTTCGGGTACTTTCTTATCTTTGCTTACATATTTTTCATTAGTTCTCAAGGATTTATAGCATAAAATACATCTAAAGACAATTATACTCTGACCCAAAAAGCTAAACGGTGATTTTCCCTTCGGGTTAAAACTGTTAGCGTGGGTCAGTTCATACAAATATACAACCTCGTCCTATTGTATGGTTTTTGACTGACACATTTTTTACTCAAAATTTCATTTGCATCATCTTCATATGGACTAATATTCCCTCCTTGTCACCCTTTCACAACATAAAAATCATCAAAATCCTATATAAGCAAGTTAATCATACCTCATTTAGGGTCCTAGCACTTTCAAGAGCTCCTCGTGTAAAAGAAAGCACAAAAGAAACTCCAAGTTCCCAAAAAATGTGAAATACCTCATTCACATCCATTAGGGAAGTATTCTCTACAGTTCTAAAGTCACCAACCAAGTCCAAGAGTCTCCATCTTTTCTCCACAAGCAAGCAAAGTGACCCTCCCCAAATATTTAAGCAAGTATGAAACTCAAACAAGGTATTGTCAAAGAATGTTTTGTCAAATTTCGATTACACTATATTAAACATCATATGCTAGGATAATGACTTACAACTTGAGCCCTATTTGGAGTAGTGGCATCATTGTAGGTGCATAAGGGTGCCCACAACCCACCTTAATTTGTTTTGTATGAACTTCATCTTGTACCATGAGGATTTTGAGGGTTTGATCAAAGTTACAGAGACATTCTGAAGGAGAGTAAAGAATACCGAAACACAGGGACAATCATTTGCACAAAAGAAGGCACATAGAAATTTACAGACCCATAATCTAATCAATTACAAAACCGTACAGAAGGGTTGGGATTATACGAATGTTTTGGACATAATTGTACAATTTTGACCAAGTATAATTTCAGGTGCTAGTTTTAGTAATGAAGCATTATCCATCCTATATCAGACTGCTCTTGTACTCATATCACTCAGAACCTCCCATATCCACACAAAATCAACGAAGTGCAATATATCCTTTGTGTTTTGATAATTCCTATATCAATAGTCACTTTATAAAGATTTATTTTGATTTGGGTATTAATGTTGGAAGTTAAGTAAATCAAAGTAACTTCATATTGTTTTATTTCATCCTTTTAAGGTATGTTAATTAGAAACACATTTAAAACTTAAAATGGAATGAAATAGGATAATCAAAAAAACTAAAATCATTAGTATGCATCCTCAAATGTGATTTCACAATCCTATGATGGGTTAAATTAGATAAAATTGACTCATTTGAAATGATGGACCTCTTCTAACAGTTTGCAAAGAGTCATATTTCCCTGCCCAAGAAGAAAAGGAATAAGTTCCCCTCAATAGGAGTTATTGCATAGGAATGCATCCCCTATCAAAAGAACTCAATGTATCTTTTCACGCACTAATTAGCTTTGAGAATGATGCTATAGGAAGAGGATGAGCATGACCCAAAGGATTATTTTCCAATTTCAAAGAATAAGTTACAAAATAAGTAAAGGGAAACGTAGTTTAGAATGATAAGGTCATTTTATGAGATTTTTTATTCTTCATATATGAAAAATTCTCACCCTGTTTCCTATATGGGTGGTAACCAAATGTTACTTTTATGAAACACAAGACTCTTTGAGGAGGAAACTGCCAAAATGAATAGAAACAAACTATGCAAAGATGAAGAAACATCTGATATGGGACGAGGATAATGATTCCCAATGCATGGGTGTAACCACTTGACTCCTAAATGTGTGATATTTTGAGCACTTCCTTGGTCCCTACTCTCTAGTATCTTACAAAAAACTTACATAACATCAATATACACCCTTAGGGAACGTGTGATCTTATATAAATATGAATCAATCGTAGCTGATTGCCTACATGGATGGGCCACCAAAGGTTAGAAAAAAATAAAATTATTTGAGGAGATAATTTCCAAAACAAAAATAAATATTATCCACAGACAAGGGAAAATCCAAAGGAAAACCAGTCCCAATGCATGGGCACCACCACTTGGCCCCTATATGTGTGAGTAATCAATCTATTACATGGCCCCCTCCTCTCTGGAATTATCATAAAAACACTTCCATAACATCATGTGGATGCCCCTAAGAGATATGTGATCTCATCATCATATGAAACATTTTCAACCCATTCTTCCACAGAACATAAGACTCTTTGAGGAGGGAATCAAAAAATGAATAGGAATAAAATAAATTATAGAGATGATGGAACATCCAAGATGGGATGAGGAAAACCATTCCCAATGCATGGGTGCAACCACTCGGCCCTTAAAAACGCAAGCTTTAACTGCTTCCTTAGCCCCTACTCTCTGGAATATTACAAAACACTTTAATAACATCAATGGACACCCCTAAACAATGTGTGATCAAATAAAAATTTGAAACATTCACACCCCATTTCTTACATAAATAAGCAATCAAAAGTTACTTCCACATACTTTGAGGAGAGAACCGCTAAAATGAATAGAATCAAGCTACACAGAGATAGTGGCACAACCAATAAGGAATAAGGAAAACTAGTCCCAATGCATGGGTGCCACCATTTGGCCCCTAGACGCGTGAGTAACCAAGCACTTCCTTAGCCCCCTCCTCTCTAATATGGGTGCCATTAATCAATGTGTGATCCAGTCAACATATGAAAATTCACACCCCATTGGCTATATGCATGGGAAACCAAAGGTTACTTCTACACAATATAAGACTCCTTGAGGAGGGAAGCACCAAAATGAATAAAAATAAACTACAAAGAGATGAGGGAACATCTAATATGGGACGAGAAAAACCATTCCCAATACACGGGAGAAACCACTCGACCCCTAAATGTTCTAGATTATGAGATTTTCCTTGGCTCACACTCTCTAACATCTTACAAAACACTTCCATAAAATCAATGGACACCCCTTGGAAATGTGTGATCCAATTAGAATCTGAAACATTCACACCCCATTTCCTACATGGATGATCCACCAAAGGTTACTTTCGCATAACATAAAATGATTTAAGGAGAGAATTTCCAAAATGAACAAAAACAAATGATGTAAAGATGAGGGCACATCCAAGAAGGAAAAAGGAAAACCAATCCTAATGCATGGGCACCACCACTTAGCCCCTAGATGTGCAAGTAATAGAGCACTTCTTTGGCCCCCTCCTCTCTATAAATCTCATAAAATCCCTTCCATAAAATCATATGGATGCCTCTAAACAATGTGCAATTTGATCATCATATGAAACATTCTCACCTGATTGCCTACACAGGTGTGAAAGAAAATATTATTTTCACACAACATAGGACTCTTCGAGGAGGGAACCACCAAATTGAAAAAAAAACAAACTACAAAAAGATGAGGGCACATCCAAGATGGGATGAGGAAAATCATTCCCAATGCACGAGCACACCCGCTTGGCCCTTATAAAACACTTCCATAAAATTATATAGACACCCCTAGGTAATTTGTGATCTAATCAGAATTTGAAACATTCACATCCATTACATGGATGGGAGGAAAACCAAAGGTTACTTCCCACAACATAAAATTCTTTAAGGAGTGCACTACCAAAATGAATGAAATCAAACTTCATAGAGATGGGATTGTATTTATTAGGACAACAATTTCACATTTCCATTACAATCGCATAGGCTCAAAAGAGTTTTCAATGCAAGGAATATAGAGCACCAACGAGAATATGAATGTCACAATTGTTAGTAATGTGTACTTAAAGCCCAAAAAATATTTGACAACAACAATGATACATGATAAGGGTCAGATTGCTCTTGAACTTCCGTGAATCGATTGTTGCTCAATTAGAGGAGAAAAAACCAACAATTGGCACCCATGTCCAAAAGAGAGCTTCCCCCATCCTCTTTACACCATCAATACCATCAAGGAATCAACACAAGAACACTCAACCAAACCAAAAAAATCGGAGGTGGTAATGATTGGAAACATCCACATGTTTCAAAAAGCCTCCAAGAATAATGGGATGATTATGTAATACATGTCATGTCCATTACTAGGTGAACGTGGGTTAGGTGGGGGTTTCAAAATCCATAATAGTGGCCTGATGTCAGAGCTTAAACAGACCTAAAAGACCCTGTCATTTCAACCTACACCACTCATTTAGACAATAAGCACAAACAGACGAACCTCTTATCATCAAGCGGAAACAAAGTTCTATGCAAAGCTCATCAATGCTTTATGTGACAAGGTTCCGACATCACAAATAAAAATCATTCAAGTCATATGATGTAATAAATTATTTCACTTTTTGAATTAATTAAATATTGTAATTGTACATGTTATGATATAACGTAAACTCAAGCTTTACTAACTCAATTTTTGTTGTAACTTTGTGTACTCATGTTCTCTTTATTTAAGCAAGTTGTGCCCATGTATCAATTGAACTAACACTAAAAAACCCTTATTTAAGCAAGAAATACTACAACTTGTAAGAAAAAAAATATGTTGTATTAGCAAGTTTGTAAATAATTTTTAAAAATTATAATGTATGTTGTATTAGAAGTGTTGTATATTTTCAATCTCACTATACTTATTTTGATTTTTTTGCATATGTTTTATTGATATTGGAGCTGACATGGAGTTATGGGTTATTTAATCGACACATTTTTGTGTGGAATATCTAGCATACATGCTTCAACACGACATGACATAGACAAAAAAATATCACACTAATTGCATAGTTTAAATTTACAACAAAATAATGACAACTTATCATTTTATTGCATATCCACTTTGGGTGCAGGACCCTCTCATCCCACTCCAACTAAAATAAGGAAACATAGACGACAAAATATCCCCCCATCTAGCCTCAACTACATACTTTCCAATTCACCAAGGGGGTATGATGACGAGGAGGATAATGCACCAGCCCCACTAGCTTCAGATGATGAGAGAACCTCTTGCCTTATCCATGATAGGTATCGACACAGAGTGAGAGGGGCCTTGGGAATGACTCTCTATGTAAATAATGCTAGCAACATACTAGAGGATGCTTATGGAAGTATGTATTTTAATATGTTTTTAATCTAAGTCTCTTAATTAGTTTTTGTCAATTTATCTTTGTACTAGTTTTTATTAATGCAACTTATTTATTTTTTATTTTATTAATATTGAAACAAATATAACATATTTTAACCTTTTTACTTTTTGGGTTTTAGGTATTTCAAGAAAAAATTGTTGATTAAATGCGCAACATATTCAAATCATATTGTCACAGAGAGTGGAATAAAATCCTAGAAGAAAGTCACAAGAGGCTAGTTGATTTAACTCAACATGATTTTGGGAATTCACACTATAAAATAGAATTAATCACACAAATTACATCATAGGGTTTTAGGAGAATTAAAAGGCATATAAGAGTAGTTTTATTGTTTAAATAACACATTTTTGAAAAAAAAAATTGATACTCTTTTGCTAATTATTTTATATCTATATTATGCAACTAAAATATAAAGGAAACATTGATGCGAAGATGAGAGTTCTTCAATCACCCAATGTACTTGAAGAATCTTCGAATGGCCTCTATGACAAATGGTTCTCAAGAGGAAAATAATAGGGTTGCAAGTTAGTTAACTCAATTTATGATATCTAAAATTTTAATTTTTTTATTAATCAAATATTTAACAAATATTATCATTAACACAGGGAGTAAAAGACCAATGATTAGGTTACGAAACACTGGAAGAAAAAGATGAGATGCGACCCATCAAATGGGACAACACAGTTTAACGGAGTTAGTAAATAAATTTGTAAGTTCAATACAAGTACTTGTTCTACAATTTTATTTCATTATAGAAATTGTCTTACATAAATTATTAATATTCATATTGGTTTCATTTCTTTTTTTTGCAAGAAACCTATTATAATAGACTTGCAACAAAAGAGGTGAAAGACACATTAAAATCAATGGGTTGGGAGTCAATTGAATTCATCAAGTAGGGCAATGAGAATAGTTTTGTGCCGGTAAGACAAGTTGTTTAAATAGTTGTGAGTTGATAAATCTTAAATTCAAATAGTTGTAATTTTTCATCATTATATATTTTCAGGTCGATATACAATGGGGGTTGGAAGAGGAAGAAGGGGATCAAAATCAGTCGGACAAGAACACTGAAGAGGATCGTATAAACAAGGAGGATGATGATGACGATGAGCATGAGGATGAAGAGAAGGACTAGTGCCTATGCAAATATCAATTTGTTTTATAAGTTGGAAGGGAATTGGTCTCTTTTTGTAATTCCTAAATGTAGTATATAAATTATCATATAAAAATTTGCAATATAAATATTGTGTTTTTTTATTATATGTAATATGTGTTTATTGTATTTTTCATATGCAACCCATATTATGATATTTTGCTAAGTTTTTAATAACCATATTTCATTTTATATTACAAATTTTCAATACAATATATATATATAGAAAATATTATCAATAATAAAAGAAATTCAATTTCAATTAATATATTCACATTAAAACAAATTAAAACCTATAAAGACAAATAAAACGTAATAATTAGTAAATTATTTTTTTTTAAATGTCAATTAAGGTTTACATCACAGTTGTACCACATAACAGATGACACTAAAATGGCGCTAAAGTGGTGCAGACCTAGCACAAAATTGACACATTTAAGAATTTCTAGTCACATTAAACTTGTATCACTATTTTCGACGTGAATTCTTGGCAGAAACACATCCAAAAAGCCTCAAAAATGTCAAATTTTGATGCAATTTTGACTCAAACAGTGGCACTATTAACACTTTATGGTGTAGTGCATGTCCTCGTCAATCTCCAAAATATTAAACATTGTATAAAAAGTGTTATATATAGCTTTACAACTTTTTGTATTTCATTCACACTATGAAAATTCATGTGTGCACATATATAATATCGATATACATGAATCTATGTATGTATGTATGTATGTATGTATGTTAATATTTTATCCCTAACAAGAAAATTTTCACAAATCATGCCTCCATTTATTATAGATAAAAATAGTTACAAAAAATAGTTTTATTAAAGTAAAAACTTCAAGAGTCGAACCTAAATAGAATACCCAGTTCTTATCATGATCCGAAAAGATATTACTAACTATTCATATGCATGTTCAAGTGTATAATACCCATGAACATGTTTCTTAAGGGCATAACATGCAACCAACCATATTTGAGGAACACGTGTAATGGTAAGGGCACCATCTTAGACTAACTTCCATGTTTCATCTATGACCTTGTGTATTCCCTTGTCACTTGGGCTCTACTAATATTTATAGAATTGACTTTATCTCAAACATGTTTCATCTCATCCAATGTTTCAAATATTTATTCTAGAGATTTTCTGAACAGTTGTAGACTGTTATGGTGGCTCTAGCAGTTCAAAATACTTGAAAGAATATTCAGTTATGCAAAATAAGCATAAATTAAACCTTGTTACACCGAAGGCATTCCCCCTATGGGAAAGGGCTTTGCGGACATTCACGGGACTATGTAAAATTTGACGACCTAAATGGTGGTTTGTAGATTTGCTATTTTTAACAATTTTGCTTTTCCAATTTTTATTTTTGCATATTTTTTATTTTTAACAATTTTGTTTTTCCAATTTTGCATGTTGCGGTAAGTTTTCTATTTTTAAGTTTTGTTTTTTAGATTTTGCATGCAATAGCCTTTAAATACACAGATCCAACACATTTTTTAGCATTGTTGGAAGTAAGATCGAGGTCTCCACAAATTTGTTTTGTTTCATTTGAAGCAAGTTCAGAAGCAGAGTTTCAAAATACGGCTGCGTGAATTTAGGTATTTACAGTACTTTTGATCTTTATTATTTTAATTTTAGGAACAGATAGAATGTACAGTCATATATGCAATGATAGCAGGATAAACCAAAAAATGGTTTTTTATTATTTTAGATGCGCTTCTTTTGATCTGTATGCCTTTTCGTTGGGACTTGAACAAGCGACCAAATTAATAAAATATGAAATAATTGTAGTATGTAGCCACTAGGCTTTATTATTCCTACCATTTTTTTCCCTGAGAACAGGGAACAGTGAAGTTCTATGGTGATTAAGTAATTTGAATTGAGGGTGGCAAATTGCAGGTTCTTTTTGTACATGTTAAGGGCCTCAAATAGCTGGGGAAAGGAAAATAAATTCCTTGATATGCCATGTAAAAAGTATAATTTATAACTCTTTTTATTGTTTCCAGCAGGTGAATATAACACAGAACCAAAAAGTAATTGCAATAGTAATATTAAAAAATGAAAGATAACTCTTTTTTTCCATAGGTCGAAATTTATTGAGAGTTTTCCAAGAATTTGTAAATCTCTAAGGCATATGTCTATTGGGTTTTAAGATTAAAAATAACAATCCAACATGTCCTCTACATAGAATTCTGCAACATTACCCACTCAAAGTCCATGAATAGTATATTTGTTAAGTGAGGGTTCTCATATTTGTATACAATATTTAAATGGTTGAATGTGGTCAGATTTAAACATTGCATCTAATTCGTTGTTATTCCTTGTGAATTTTGATTAAAATTTTATGGTAATTGTAGTAATCATGGATTATCTTTTCCTTCTCTTGAGCGTTATTTTATCGAGCTATTATTCTGTCAATATAGATTTTGGATTTGGACCTTGACGCAACGTTGATACCTGCAATTTGAAACAATCTTGCCTGCATGATTAAAAAAATAGAGGATAACTTCTAACTCTTTTTTTTACCACACTATCATCTTTCCACATTAATATGGACTGTTGAAGCCTGAAATTATCAGCAAAGAATATGTTTATTCAAAGTTGTATAATTTTTTTGAGATCTAAAGAAAGCTTACAACATAACAACTAGTTTTAAATTATCAACATTAACCATTTAGGATAAAATAAATGTCATTTTTGTAATGTGGAGATTATGTTATGTATGAGTTGTTGGTTGCTAGCTTCTCGCTATTAAGTATTGTACTTTTTCTCATGTACATTGAATGCTTATCAACATTTGGAGCAAGAAAAAAGGAGGAAGCGAGACTACTATCACTCAACCCGTCATAAATACTACACTCTACTTATATAGCACCTCCGCTACTACTTTACTCAACACTTATTCTATCCTAAGCGGCATTGCCATTCAAGGGGTGTCAAATGTATTCATGTTTACCTTAAATAAAATTTCCCACAAAAGGCTACCATTCATGATATAATTCTTCAAATGTATGGAGGTCTTCATGTATACATGTTTAGTTCAAATGTCGTGATATAAGATTTGTAAGTTTTTATGTACAAATCTGTAACAAATTAAATGTACACATACAAAATTTCAATGTAATGTCGCATCTATATTCCTACACTACCACTATCAATCACAAGCCCTATTGAGTGTATGGAAGACTTCATGTATACATGTTTAATTCAAATAAACTACTACCCATAACGCTACCACTCATGATATAAGAATTGCACAATGCTATGTACGAATTTGTAACAAGTTTGAAATGTATGAGATGAAACCTTCAAATGAAATGGTTCGTCTACAATTCACAATCAATCACACCCCTTCAACATACAATGTTCAATTTTTCCTTTTTGTAATAACTATGCCTGTTTTTTTAATAGCATATACCATTCAACGTTCACATTGCATTGTACACATGTCGATTGCTAGTCATAGCACTACAAATACTCTACAATTAGATAGAAATGTACCGATTCTCAAACAATGCAATTCCACTCAGTTGTTTCCATCCAAAGCTTTGTACATTGATATCAACTTTTTTGTATTTTGAATGGAGTTTTAACGTGGCATAAATATGGCCTCATGTTAATGCGCTTTTTAAATGAAGTGACTCAGTCTATATTTCTACACATACAAAATCACATTTATGCCACTAGTTTACAACAAACACAATCTACAGCAAGTAAAAACTATCCTTATAACAGTCAAATAACATATACCATTATTTGTTCGATGCAAACTTGCCTCAAAGAAATGTGGCACTCATGGACATTGCTATGATTGTAAGATGCATGTCACAAAATAAATTTGACAATGATGCATCTCAAACATCGTAGAATGAAGTGTTGCATAAAGAAATTTGGAATGTACCATTCACTATTATCAGAATTCATGCGCACATTTATATAATAATTGACATACTTCTATCTCATGTATGTATGTATGTCATGGAGAGATAATATCCCTAACAAACAAGTTTTGTCAAATTCTGCCTCAATCTATCTTTGACAACAACACTTCATAGTTCGAACTAACGGTTCTTGAGGGTGAGTATATCAAACTTACATGTCTCGAACTTGCATTTGACATACTCAATTATTATCATGATCCAACTAACATGTTATCTAACTATCCCTATGAATTTTCAAGTGTATTAATACCCATGCAACATTTGTTCTAGCTTTAATAGAAAATAAGTATTGCCAACTCACACCATACTTGATCAACTACATGTAATGGTAAGGGCACTATCTAGGGTAAATCCCTAGACTAACATATACCATTCGGCGTTCATCCATTGCATTTTGTATGCACATGCGACTTGGGCTAGTACTTATGTCAACTACCTTCACCAAGGAGCTTGGTAGGAAGATATAATTAAAGTAAAAAGAAAACCCCAAATGTTAATATAAGGGGAAGAAAGCCAATACATGAGATGGCTTCCATACAATAAGCAATCAAAGACTTTGGGAGTTCAAAATGAAATATAGACAATGATATTCAGCTAGGTAGGGGAATGAACAAAATGCTAAGCCCTTCCCTAGTATTGTTGAACCTCTTTGATCAGACTCAAAGGCACCATTATCAAAAGATACTTCCATTCAAGTAAAAACCCAACATTTGAGATTACCGAAGGCAAGTGAACATGGGGACTAAACTAGCATGATACCATGTGGACGACAGTGATTGTTAGCATTTACCTATCCATGTAGTCACTACCAATGAAAAGCTCAAGTTCTCAATTCTTGCCACTATTATATTACTCTGAATTAGTCAAAAGAAACATATCCAAGACTAGTCGACTTGTAGATCAATTTTTAATGCACTTTTTGACTACAACTAGAAATTTTATGTGACCAACACTCCCAAATTTTAAAATTTGGGGCCACTTCAATTTTTTAATCATTGGGGAAGACATTTGAGTATAGAGTGTTACATATAATTGCAAGTATACAATCTCAACTGGAGTTCATGCTCACACTAGGAGATAATTCAGTGCATGCACATATAGAATATCAATCACTAACAAGGCATATATATAATGTATTTGTTTAACGTGATATTTGTGAAAACTTGACAAGTGAGTTATTCTAGATTATTAATGCCTCGAGAATGTTATGTAGAAAGGAGTAAAACTAGTTACGTATGTGGAATTCATTTCATTATTTGATGACAGTTCGAGTTCTTAGACTCGAACCCAGTTTATTGTAGTTATATTAATTATTTTTAATGTTTGACAAGATATGATTTTGTGGAAACTATTCATAAATATGTTCAAGTGTTAATGTTTAGTGCGAATATGACAGCACCATTCAAATGAGTTCTAAAAATGTGCTTATGGGCTAATCCAGAATCATGTAAGGCGACTAATTGGATTCACGAAAGTACTTGTTGAAAATGTGATGAATGTGACACATGCAGATCCTTATGCAAGCTCTACAGATCAAGGGATGATTCCTTATTCCTCTATTTAGATGCATACATGAGAACTTGCAGATGATCTATGTGAATACCTGATATGCAAGTTATCTCAGGATACAGGGATATTGTCTAACCATATACCAAAAAAGAAAATCAATAACTGACATTATTTCTTGATGCATCAAAGGACATGATGAGCAATTGATGCGTTTCCAGTGGACACATACTCCACATATATATGCAATAATCATATACATTGATAACCAAATTTGCCATAACTGTGATGTTTGTGTTGTTTAAACTTTAAATGATTTTGATATGTACGGACCTTAGTGAAAATGGCCTGATATACATATTGTATTATTGCATCTAAGCCCAAAAGATTGTAAAAGAATCTACATTGTCTAATTGCAAGCTCTTGAACTGCAAATGAAATCATTTAATACTAACTATCAAGATGCCATTGCTTAATACATTCCATCTAATGCCTTTGCATATAAATTGTATAACTTGATTTCTGTTATGTTTGTATATCGTTTAACACTTGTTTCTGATTGACGTCATGATTCCCAGTAAAACACCATATGTTTTATAGGATTTTGTTACTGTGTACCTTAGGTGAGAAGAGGCATGAATTGGGACACTTGATTTTGTATTCAGCTACTTGAACCCAAAATGATCAAGAAAAATCCTACCCATTATCTAATTCCAAGCTCTTGAACTGCAGATGAAATTGCTTGTCATACTGACTATCAAGATGGCAAGGGGCAAAATCTCAATATTAAGGTACTAAAAGAAAGCCATCGGAACCTTGTACTAACTCCGTGCCTAAGACGTATTTCAATGACAATCTCTATATTTTGCTCTAGGGATTTAGTCATCGTAACCTATCAATTGGAAACCTCTCTATAGTACAAGTCCTCAATGGGCGGATCAGACTATTCAACTTGCCGAGCATGAAACTCTTCTCCAACGGGACTACGTAGAGACTTGGTGACTTGTTTAAGCAGCTAACCCTATTCAACGGTAACATTGGAGGATTTGCAATTCCTTTGAACATATGGTAAAACTTCCGCTTGATCTCTAGTGGAGGCTCAAATCATTTTTTGAGCAAGTGCTGAGCCGTTTGCTTTAAGCCGACATGGAGTTCTAACCTGCGCCCCTTTCTTTTCCTTCTTCAGGCACGGGATGCCAGTTTAATCTGTCAGACAAGCCCTGTCACCCCATTTTATCTGCTCCCTCTGCAGCTTTTTTTGTCATCCTGGGATGTGAGCTCACGGGTCTGAGTCGTCTCCTTCATAATTTCCTTATGTGCAGGACATGTCTTGACCAAATTTTCCGTGGGGGATGAATTTGGGATAACAATTTGGCGACTCGCGGGGACATCTGCCTGCTAGATGAATGGACCAGTGGCCTTGAAGCATCAATTGGGCATGGAGTCAAGAATGATGGCCTGACACTGATCCTTCTAATAAAAATGGACTCCCCAACTCTCTGCACTTTGTTAAGCTTTGCCTAACTCGAAACCCGCCCGCACGTCTGCACTCTCAATTTTCATAAAAAAACCTCGAAATGGAGTTTCTGAGAGTAGAATATTGTATTGACCCGAGTTTTCACCTATCCTTGAAACGGATTGTTTCAAAATGGTTTAAGTTGCTCTAGATTTGTTCCCTTTTGGAGCTAGCAACTGCTACAGACCACTATGAGTCTTCTTGTCATGAATATTGAAGAGCCTGGCCTTATGCACCCTTGGAGAAAAATAGACAAAACTTATATACAAAGACCAAATCATGCATGCCTCAAATGAGACATGTAGAGTGTGCATAAGCACTTCTTCTGCTGAAAGCAAATCTACTCCTACTCTTACACTAACTAGAGAGAAAGAATGTTAAACAAATCCTGCTACAGGCAGGGAGAAGTAGCTTCCCTTTCTCAAGAGGGGCAGCCATGCAAATGATTTGACACTAAATATAGCTACCTGTAGGAGTGAAAAACTGGCTATAAGCCTATCCTCCACCCAAATCATCAAGGTATCAACATTAATGGAAAATACCTCCTCAAGCTGATTTGCACTAGAATTCTGGAGGTGTTGATGATGACCCTTGGTACTTTGATGCTCATCCTCATGCCCTGAAGTAGGCATCACTGGTTTTGGTTTCTCCTTTGGCTCCAATGAAGCCAAGTACCTGATTGGGCACGATCTGATCCTTTGGATGTGCCCATTTCTCTGAAATTCAACTCCAAAAATGGAGTCTTTTTGTGGACCTTCTTGGGTGGATGGTGTGGGAGAAATGGTGATATCTTTCTGCCCTTTCCTTCCTTCCTCCTATGAAGAGCATGGAAGGTTTAAGTCTCCCAAACTTCATTCCAAAGGGTTGCTATAAAATGCAGGCCATTGCAATTGAATGCTCTCCTCCGTGACAGCAGTTTCATATGCTTGGAAGGTGGATGAAGGAGGAGAAAACAATAGAAACTCAACTAGTTCTTCTCCATCAAAATAGTCCTCCAAATCAAACAAATAAATTACCTCATTGTTGTTCTGCTACAAATGTTCAACCTCTTCCATGGTGTCCTCTTGGTCTGCAACTTGATTACCATGGCTCCCTTCACTCTCAAACATGAAGTTTGAAAGATCAAACTCTTCTTCAACATCAGAGCTTGAAGGAGATAAAGTGGGAGGAAGAACTGAAGGTTCTTTTGTAGCCTGCTCCACACTTGGGGCCTCTAAAATTATATGGTCCTCCTCTTGTTCTTACTCTTCTTCTACTACAAACTCAGTCTCAGCCACCACTGGTTCTTCAATCTTGACCTCCTCTATTGGCTTGACCATCAAGGGGATCTTTGTAAACCTAAATTTGGCAGCCCAACTCTTCAAATTATCTGTCACTTCTTTTTTGTTGGGCTCCTCTTCTTTTTGTTCACCTTGACTGGATTCTTGAGTCTCTTCCCAACATGGGCTTGGGAAAGCAAGAGGAGTGGCAGGTTGGGATTCAACCATCTTTCCAATTGTTTGTGATGGGAAGGGAGGTGCAACTTATTGTTTGTTTGGAGGGGATGATTTTTTGGAATGAAAAAGGACAAAAGAACTAAGATGAGGTGGAAGACTAGGAGATGGAGAAATGAAATCATCACTTGGGGTAACAAGTGAGGGGGTTGATTCTTGCATCTGCTGAAATGGTAAAGATTGAGGAAGAGACAATGAAAGATAGGGAGCTGGTGATTGACTTACCCATTGACAAGGTTGTCTCACACTTTTCTCATAAGCTTTAATGTCCTCAATCCATTGTGTAAGCTGAGGTAGTACTTCAACCATGAAGTCAAGCTTCTCCTGAGGGTTGTAATGTCTTGGAAAAGGGCCTTCCCATGGACAAGGTGCCCTGCAACCAATCTTGAATGCCTTCATTTGTGCTATGACCCTGGACTACACCATGCTAGCCTCCATTTTTTGAATCTTCTCCAGTAGACCAGCATCTTCCATTTTATTTTTGTCATTATATTCATATCCCTATTCCTGATAAGCTTCATGGCCAAACTAGTTCTGACACTGCTCATATGGGTAAGCATAATGGTTCTGGATCTAATCATAATGTTGATCTGGAGGAGTTGGGAAATACATTGGAGATGGAATGTACTGTTGTAGCTGTAAGTGTGAGTTCCATGAAGGGAATGAAGTCATGATCGCACAACCTCATGGAATGGGAGAAAATGAAAGATATGGAAGAAGAAAATGGATGAAAATGAGTGGAAATAGATGGAAAAGGTTTGCAACTGACAGAGAATGGGTTTTTGACCAGATGGAGTCGTCAGATGTGCTTGTATGTTCCTCAAAAGGTTGAATACCATCAAGAACACATCAACTTGATGAAATAAAGTGAAGACCTCTGGTCCCACCAGGGGTGCCAAAACTGCTAGTGTGAAATCACAGCACCCCCAAATGAGTTCTAAAAATCTACTTTTCTAAGGCAGACTCATCTAGTGTGATTACATAACATTGAACTTTCCCCAAGATATGGGACCTTGCAAAAATGGGAAAGCTCTCTAGATTAAAGGTCGGTTCCTTATTCCTCTGTTTAGATGCATACATGAGAACTTGAAGAGTATCTATCTCTATACCTAATCTAAAACTTGCCAAGGAGACAGGGATAAGAAAGGGGGTACAAGAAATAAAAAATAACTAAACTACAAGGTGATGCACTAAAGGAATGATGAACATTTGTTTTTCCAATAGACACAAACCAAAAAATACATGCAATAATCAAACACAGATAACCAGATTTATAATGAAAGAGAAGATACGAGCAAAAGAGACAGAAAGGATCTAGAATCGATCACAAATGTGTTTTATTGCTCTGCAGATTGATACAATACATTACAAGACAACCAAGAGGCAAGAAATATATTGCAACTTTGATGGAAGGCCTGAAATTCCACAAATTCCTTTGCTAGAAGAAAAAGGGAGTCTACAAAACAAGGAATGTCCAACCCGAAGTCATGAGCCCAACTCCTTCTTTTATAGATGTAGTGAAGAGGGGAGAAGAAAAGAGGTGGGAGACTTGATTTGAAACTTAGCTACTTAGCCGAAAATGCCCCTGCAAATCCTACCCATGATCTGTCGAGCCTAGTTCCCCATGCCTGCTTGTCATATGAGAGAAGATGGCAGACCAAAATCTCAATATCCAGGTAGTGGAAGCCATCGGATCCCGTACTAATGGAGTGGAAGACATTTTCCAGAATTTCTCTTTATTCTGCTCTTGATTTAGCGTCATGCCAACACTTGGCATCCTCCACTGGTCTGCCTCATTGCTTTGACTATTCAACCCAACCCTATCCCCTTTTGAAACAAGACGCATGGAGGCTTGGCACTTGTTTAAGCCTACCCCTTTGATATGTATCTTTGGAGGAGTGTCATTCAAACACGTGGAGGCTTTCACTTGATCTCTATACTCAATCATTTTGTAAGCCTGTTCTGAGCCGTTTTTTAAGCCTGAAGACTTCAAACCTTCGCCCCTTTATTTTCCTTCTTCATGCACAGGGTCATTTAATCTTTTGCAAGCCCTTCCACCCCATTGTAGATCCCCTCTGCAACTTCATTTGTTATCCTGGAATGTGAGCTCACGGGTTTGAGTCATCTCCTTCATAATTTCCTTATGTGCAGGACTTGTCTTGACCAAATTTTCTAGGGGGGGCAAATTTGGGATAACAGTTAATACACATGAACATGCTGCTTAAGGGAATAAGATATCACCAACCATACTTGAGGAACACATGTAATGGTAAGGGCGTCATCTAGGCCCCTACTAGGCATGTAGTTCATCACTGGGATTTTCAAATCCCTAGACTAACTTCCATGTTTCATCCATGGCCTTGTGTATTCCCTTTCCACTTGGGCACTACTAATATTTATAGCATTAGTTTGATCTTAAACATGTTACATCTCACCCAACATTTCAAAGCTTTATTCTAAATATTTTATAATCACTTATAGAGTGTTATGGTGGCTTTAGAAATTAAAAATACTTGAAATAATATTCAGCTATGCAAAATCAATAGAATTTAAACCCTACCCTAGTACTATTGATCTCTTTGATTAGAAGGAAATGAACCATTTTCAAAATATACTTCCATCATGTAAAAACACAAAATTTAGGATGATTCAACAAGTAGCTAATCAATATTGAAGCTTTCCATTATCATGTTATTCAAGATAAAGCCTTTAGGTATAATATCCAACACAATCAATTTTTATTAAAAGTTTTGAGTGGCTCAAGATATTGGTAGTGTCTCAAATTTATTCTATGTGGTATATATGCTTATTTCTTAGTTGTTGTCTTATGAATGAAATCTCAGCGCATATGTGATTGATAAAAATATATAAGGCCAAAATAATTTTTGTTTTTATCTTACTAATCTAGTCTCATCCACATATCCATATTAGAGTTCATCTTTGAGTTTTCATTGAGTTGATTGTTCTTATTGAAGATTTAAATGTTACTTTTTTTTTAGGTGTGTATAATATGGTCATTGCATTAGCTATAATCATTTTCCCATCTAGTGTATAATCACTTTTCTTATTATCATGTTACCCTTATCTCTCTCCCCCTTATCCCCCAACCAATCTTAGCTTAGTTTTCTTTTATGCATTGCAATATAAAATAGAATTTTCTCTAGAGGTTGTCTACAAAGATTAGTCCCACATTGAATAGACATCCTATATTATGTTTGGTATAGCGATGAAATCAAATCAAACATTTCAAAACATCAACTCCAAAATAAGGCATACAATAACCTAGAAAACTATAAACAAAAAAGACTGCCTTGCTCGAACAAATAATTCCCCCTTTCTCCATGTATTTGTATTGTAAGTAAAATCATAGTTTATAAATATACTAATCATAGTCAATATTGTAAAATTCACCAATGGTGTGCTTAGGGGTGTCACACTGGAGTCTAGTTCCCAACACAACTTAGTCAAACACGTTGGCACATCACTCAGAGAAAAGTCCTAGTGCTCACCCGAAGCACGCACAACCTACTAGGTCCCTTCTCATTTTAGCTCGTCAATATGTAAATCATGTACTTAACCTTTCACAACATAACATAGAAAACATGTGATGTAATAACATAGCATAACAAAGACAAAATATATCAATAAGGGGATTGATCATTCATTCATCAATGTATATATAATCAATAACAAAATATAAATACCAATTACACCACATGCATCCCTATGAACTTTGGCGATCCATAGTAAATTATCCATTACAAACACAAGATCTCATAAAACTCAAACACATACATCCTTGTTATCAGCCTCATATATCATCTAATACTCATTATCGTTGATACTAAAAAGGATGCAACACAATTATATAGAGGGTGGGAACTTTTCCTTCACCACTTACATGCTTTTATCTATTAATAATAATTCCTAAATATACTTTGCATGCATATTTTACTTTTGCTTAAATCTTCATTCTCTGGCTGTCCACAGGCAGCTTGATCCCCCCTGTCAGTTCTTCTTTTGCTCCGTACTATAAATAGCTTTTTTATCCCCACATGTGCTCTATAATTAGATTGATCCATGCATAATCCTTGTTTATCATAAGTCCTACATGTGGTTTATCCTTTTCTAGTGGTGTTTTATTCATGTTATAGTCTATTTATAGACTTTCCTTGGTAAACATGTCATCTTTGATTTTGTCTATTTTCATCCCATTCCTCAATTCTGGCTAACTCTTGTTTCTTTTATTTTTGTGCACAAACCTTTGAGTGTATTCTCTTTTCCTTTACGAGTGCACTTTCACGTAATTATTTATACTTTTATTAACTTTTTGGTCTCACGCTCATCTTCACACACACCCTTATGACTATATATATTCTCCTTATATTTACACGCACACTTTTACGCACAATCTTCATCCTCTGTGTGTGGTTTATAATTAGCCACTTTCTCAACCAAACATTACCCCACACTATAGATATTTTTGTCCTTAAAAATACAAAAAATAATGAATAAGGAATAAAATGAAAGAATCCAGGTTGAAAGAATAGGGGAAATCCCCAAAATAATCAAGGAATAAATAATATATTTGTCCTGCGCTCAAAATTAGGCTCATGGTATTTAGAGAAGTTGGGAGAACTCTAGGCTAATGGATGGTCCAAATATTTCCATTCTTCAATGGAAATATTCGACCTTCCTGGTGTTGATTCAATAATGTTTAGCATATTTTCCAAAACCTTAGATCATCGGCCCTTTCATGTAGCTTATTTAGAATTATGTCATATTCAGAAGTCATCCTCTCCATGATATCTATTATCCTTATTACCATTGTTTGAACCTTTGATAGTCTCGCCTCTATCATCGCACGCTTATATTTTATTATCTTATTTAGGTCATGTACCTCTTTCGAAAATGTCTCGTGTAATGCCTTGTCCCCTGTATATAATGAGGCATCTAACTAGCCTAACTTTGCTTCATCTTCTATAAGACGTGTGCCTATGAGTGTGGAATATTTGAATCTTCTGAATATTTTATTATCCTTCTGTGTGGATTCCTTTATCTCAGTGCCCATCTCCTCATATTCCTTTATTCTTTTGACAACCTTTTCTTTATTCGTGATCGCTAACTCGTCTAATTTGGTCCCTTGCCATTTATTTACCCTCTCAATCAATACAATAATCATTTCCCCTAGGGTATCAATATCCCTATTTGTATTCATGTTGGTTTCCAAATCCACATCTGGACAAGAAATTGCAATGTGCGTAATTAGTTTTTCTGCCTTTTTATTTACAACACTCAGTTGCGCTCTAGTGTTTCTTAACTCTATAGCCAACTTCTTATTTTGATTTTCCACATCCTTCAAGTCCTCTCATGCATCACACAATTTGGCTCCCTTGTTGATATTCCTTCACCCTACTTTGGCAGCTATTTTATTCAATGCATTTCTTGTTTGTTCGTCTAATAACTAAGTTAAGTTCGCAATTGTAAATACCTATAATGGATTCTTATTTCCATGCAATTCAATGATTGACTCTTTCTTTACCTCAAACTCTATATCCTCAATGTGTGTCTGCATCATGAAGGAAAGCATATTACACGTGTGAGTATGGGCTTCATTATTATTGAACATATCTTAGCAATACATTTGTTTGAGACCCATTAAGCTTTGAAATCTACCTCTGATAAGTTTTGTTATATCATCTTTATATGATAAGATTGGGTGAGTAGGTGACCTTGGTGGAGTAGATTATTTATTCTTCCTCCATCGTGATTACTTGGGTTCAAGTCCCACAAATTTTTTATGCTCACGCGGTTATTTTCTTGTAGCGTCGGTGTCCTCTTGTTCTTCCTTTCCTCTAAGTCTTCATCCCTCCTGTTCTTCATCGAGCTATTTATCTTTCTCCTCTTCATGTTCCTCTTCACGTGTGTGTTATTCATAGTGAAATAGTCTCTCTTGTGCGTACTCTTGGTCAGGCTTATCATCCTCTTCTTCATTAACAATGTCTATCACAGGAGATCCCCTTTTCTCTTGTGTGCCTTCACTTATTTGAACGTTTTCTTCCTCAAGATGCTCCTTTGACTACTCATCTTCCTCTTCTGTGTGGTTAGGCCTTTGTGTTCTTCCAATTGGTACAGTTGGAGAAACTCGAGGAGTGCGCGATGTGATTTCTTCCTATCACTGCACTCGCGTACTCTTCTATATACTATGATCCAGCTTCCCTTATGTCACATCTTATTCTTCTTCTTCTTCTTTCAAAGTGGGCTCATGTTTGTGCTTTAGTATTCTTACAATTGTTTTCCTTCATGGGGTGGTGCAATATTGGTTTTGTGTACTTTGACCACCTTACCATCTTTTAGCTTGGGCTTTAAGTAGATATAGACCCAGCATGCCTCCTTCCCTACCACCAATGTCATTATGGGATTAAGGTCTATCATATCAGACTCCATTGTCTCTATGTAGGGTGGCTTGGTCTCATATCTATAGGTTTTACGCAAGGTGTGGAGTCAGAATCTACCTTATCTATGTTAAATGTAAGCGGTTTCATGTCCTTAATCTTGTTGACTGCACTCTTGAAGTATTTAGCAGTGAATGCAAATGGGAGTTTGCACCAAAAGCTAATCTCTCCACTCAATAACAAAAACCTTCCAAGGCTGAAGTGTTGCATGATTACAAAATTGTTCTACCCTCCTAACTCTTTTGGCAACTCTCTTGGCATGTACCATTCATTCTTGAAGGCTTCACGTAACCTCTTATACCATCTATTCAAACGCACTTACAAACATTTGTGATCATGCCATCACAAGCATACTTAGCAAATCTCCCTACCAGAAAATGCTATTCTAGGGGATGCTCCCATTCTTTCCCATATGGCCTATCTAGCACTCCAGTCTCCAAAAATAGTATGAGAAGGAAGATTTACCCCCATTTAATTTTCTCTCCTTTTTTATGTTGGGTTTTTTCCTCTTCAACGATGCTTTAGGAAATGTAAAGCACAATTTTGTACTTGGTCCCCTGCGTCATCTTATGTGTGATGTGTAAGAATTTTTTTTTACTTCAGACCATCAATCTGAGGTGCTTAGATTACAACTTACCAGGTGTGTAGCTACTCTTTTCCCGTGGTCTACAATGTTAGTAACATTGAACGTGCGGCCTCCCTTTGATAATGTAACTTTGTTTTTATCTCTTCCATTGCAGCCTCATCGTGCATATCTAGAGTAATTTTTGTGTTGCTATTTCGTAGCCTGGACACTTTTCTAATCAACTGCATGGTGATGTGTATCCTTCTTTCTACAAAAAAAAAGTATTCTTCATGGACTCTTGACATTAGCCACTTAAATAGGTGCATGGGCTTACCAAAAAATGGTAACTTAAACAATTGTAGGACCCCAAAATCTACTAAGGTCTTATGCACTCTGTTTTCTATCACAATTTTCCCCATATGGTTGAATGACATGTTTCCTTTATGACATCATTTCTAATATCACCTTCATTCCCTGGCGTGCAATGGTTATACTCATTAATTTTGTACTTCCATATTTGAGATGTCCACAACATTCCAACTATCACTTCTTGTGGGTATTGCAATTCTGAGTACCAGTCATCATTTGTTTCCTCCATTGGCTTCTTAATCTTAGGTACCTTCTTCCTTGGTGTCATTGCTTACACATGTGATCTCTTGTTTGCTAACTTTTCCAATTACATTCCCTATATTTTTTAAATTGTGTGCCCTAGATCCATTAACACTTATCACTTGGTTTCAATTTTTTTCTCAACCTAAACCTTTCAATCTTCTCGATGTTCATATTCTCCTTGAACTTTCTTGTTAAATGACCTACCCTAACTCTATAAATTATTTTCCCTCGACCTTATAAACCTAACACTTCCATTGCAATTTTCTAACCCTTTCACCTCTTCCACTCATTGATTTATCCAAATGCAAGCAACTCTCTGGTTCTTAAATTTTTCTTTGGTCACCTTCGTCATCTTCAAAGTCGCTTATTTCGTCGCTTCTATTCACACTAGTTCACTCAAGCTCTAAATCACGCAAGCTCTTAATTCACAAGGTGATAATTATAACTACACTTACCCTCTTGTTATAGATTTCTAATTTTGGATCTCATTAAATACACCCAACTACCACTAATTTTTGTCTTTTAATACATCTTTTAAGTTTTCTCACCTTTTTCCATAGAATATGGAATCATCATAACCTTCTCCTGCATGCAGTAGTCCATAATAATTTGGCACTTGACTACTTACTAGGATGCAAAACGATTTACATGCACCTCCTCTGTGTCACACCTATTCTTCCTCTACACCAGTTACCAAGTAGTTTTCCTCCACACTACCTCCCTCACGTTATACTACTTACTACTCCATTTTCACAAAGTTTCCATATGAGAAACTCCATCAATCCATGCGCACTCGTGCCTTATCAAGATAAGCATAAGAATAATTCTTCCAAAATACACACTTTTGCATGGTTAACCATTTCAATCATTTTTCCATCGCACACCTTTTTTTCTACCCCATATTAAAATCGTGTGTGATCCTCTGCCCATCAGTCTAGAATATATAGATCACCTCCTCCACGTGAACACGCTTATTACAAAGTAACGACAAAAACAAAAATGAGATGGAAACTTAATTGAAATGGAAATACTACATTATTACATACATAATGGAAGTTTATTTATAGTAGGTATTTATCCTAATTCCATTAAAGTAAGCAGGAAACATGGTGTCATCAAGTGCCCGTGATTGACTTGCACATGAATCTAATATCTTGGTTACTATAAATGGTCCTAAATAATGGACTCTGAGCTTCACTGGGTGGAGCATAAATTTTGAATCATAAAAAAGCGCCATTTCCTCAATTGAAAAATAATTTTTTAATTTGCATGTCATGTCAATCATTATGTTTCTCCTTTTCTATTTTCTAAGTTCATCACGTAATTGTGTTCCTTTCATCAAACTGCATTAATCTGTAAATGTGCTATTCTACTCCTTATTCATTAGCAAGGCCTCATGCATGCATTACAAAGGGAGTTGTTATCCATTTTCTGCACCACTTGCAAAATGGACAACTTATCAGGTCGAGAGCACTGACAATTGATGGAAAAAAGGGAATGATTTGTAACCTTCAAGGTAGATCATGTTTTATCTCAGCCAAGTTGGTCTTAACTAGTGGTCACTGATGACGAGCCATGGCAAATCATGGAGTTGGTGACCAGGCCTAACGCAACATTGGCTTAAGTTTGAGGAAAAGTTCACCTGGGTTAGACGCCACAGGGTTGGACACCTAGGTTGCAAGCCTAGGTTAGACACCTAGGTTGGATGCCTAGGTTAGATGCCTAGGTTGGTCGGATGGGTGTGTCTGATGGGTTAGTCGGTTGAGATGCAAGGTTGGGTTGGTCAGCGGACTATTAAGGTAGCACAGGTGATGAGCTCATGGTTGGATGAGTCAATGGCATACAAACAAGATGAACGACATCTCAATCCCCCTTAGGTTGGATGTCACAAGATTAGACATGTCATCCAACCTCCAAAAGTTTGGCGGTGAGGAGGTTAGACAGACCTATAAGGATGGTCGAGTGGCACATTATATGGACATAGGGTTGGATGATCCGTCCAACCCCATCAGATGTATGGTTTAGAGATAGACGTGACCTTCCAACCTCCTTTGTTGGATGACCCATGGCGTGAAGATGGACGACTCTTAGTTTGGTTGGTGATCCCGAAGCATGTACGGTCACAAATTTTGACGTTGTCTAACCTTCCTAGGTTTGGCAGAAATATGGTTAGATGCAACCTACTCATAAATTATATGAGATCAAAGATAGACGATCATCTAACCTAGATATATAGAAGAGCTCACGTGAGCCAGCTAGTTTTCTTAAAGGAAGTTAGACAACAAGGAGGTTGGACATCCAAACTCATATTTTGTACGAACCACATGGATGGATGCCGCCCAACCCCACATGGTTGGGTCAACCCGCAAGATAGACAAGTATCATGCTAGGTGAAGGTAGGTTGAGGAATGAAAACTCAATAACAAGATTTAATGAGGCATGACACCCATAACTGCCAGTGCAAGAAAATTACCAAATCAGTATTGCTCCCCATACCTATTTAATGTGCCCCTACCAGTTGGTGACCTAAATTTCCTATATATTATAAAATCCATCTCATTTTGAGGAGATACTTTTCTGAAAAGTAAATGAACTATGTCAAAATTGTTCTAGAGCTATTGTGAGCTAAAGGCCTCGAATTTGGGCTTATTGTAATGGATTTTTCCTTGTTCCTATGTTGTAATGGAGTGTGTATGTTTCTGAGAAATAAAACTTGGTGTTTTGTGGATTTTCTTTCCCTAATTCGAGTTATATTGCATATTTTTGATTTCCATTCATGTTTGTAGGTATATTGTGCATGTTTATATATCTTTATAGGACCTTTTAATTTGTTGTGCTTTATGAATATAGGGAATTCAATATTTTTTTAGACTATGGCACTTCTTACCAACCCTCTCCTCACTTTTCTTTTTCTTCTTATTTTTCACTCACTTAGAATGCGTCTCACCCTTTCTTGGTGCATCACCTTCACTTAGAGTAGATTTAATTTTTATGCATACTTTCTATCCCTGTCTCCTTGGAAAGCATTAGGGTAGGATTAGTTTAGTTTTCCATTCTCTGCACTTTGAAGAAGTTGACACTAGGTTAGGAGAAGAATATAGACTTTCTCTAGAGGATTATCCTACTTGCAATGTCCCACACTATAGGATAATCCCATGTTATGCAGGTTACACTGATTTCCTCACATACAAAATCATAAGCAATCAGGGGTGCTGTGATTTTGACATAACAATTTTGGCACGCATGGTGGGACAGAAGTCAATATTTTTCAGTTTTATCAAGATTGGATGTGCATCTTGGTGAATTTTTCAACCTTTGGAGGCTTTGTAGTAGTGCATCTGGTGACTCCCAGGGTCAGGTTTCAGTTGGTTTCAGTAGTACTAGTGGACCTGAGTACATGAGAAGGATCTAAACTCAGTCTAGAGAAAGAGAAGAAGGTGTCTTTGAATACTTGTAGTTATAACTAGGTAGAGGAAGGAGAGGAAGTTAGAGTAACAAATGTCTCCATTTCCACCAAATAGAACATTATCTACACCTCCACCTAGTTGACCCTTCCTTTAATCAACCAGGGTTCTCTAAGATAATCAGGATGGTGCATCAACCACCACCACTATAAGGACCACCAAATCCATATTTACAATTCACGAGGAAGTAGTCCACTTTCCCTTAATACCCAAACCCCTATTCCAGTTACAACATTAAAAAATATTCCCTATTTTATAGGGGGAAAACCACATGACTCCTACTGACCATATTCAAGATATTACATAGTATCTATCACCATTTATGAGATTAATGAAGTGTAAGTTACAGTTAAACTATTGGTTTACTCTTTTGAAGGAAAGGCCTTGTAATGGTTTTGGAGCTTACCAGCAGGGTCTATTAAAAATTGGGATAAAATATGTATAACCCTTTATAACTAGTTTGGAGAAAGAATAGATAGTTTGTCCCTCTAGAGATCAGTTGAATACGATTAAGAGGGATCCTAATGAGCAAATGTTAGCCAATTTCAATTTTTTATTTCAACAGATGTGGGATCGGATCCTAATTCTTGTAAGGATCAGCTGTTGAAGGTAAATTTCTCTATTTCCTTAAAGATTTAAATTATGATAGATCTATTATGATACAATCTATGAGATGCATAACCTCTACCAGATGATTATGACATAAGCTATAAGAGATAATAGTTGTGTAATCCAATTCAATAAACTAGCAACTAGACCCCATATGCCCCTATATCCAGAATTGGGAAACCCCTCTACTAGTCAAGTAGCCTGAAATAGCCCTTATACTTGCTCCTAAAAATTAAAGCAATAAAGAGGCCTCAAATTTTTCTAATCACCCATTAAAAGTCCAAGAACTTAAGAAAGTCCTGTAGGAGATAATGAAGGGGAAGACAAACTTTCAGAAATGAGTTAGTGACCTATCAAGATGTAACATGCTTAGCATTTTAGACCCTTTTAGCCTCAAATTCAATATCAAGCTAGACCCCCATATCAACAAAAATAGGGCTCCTAATCACAGACTACCAATCTAGAACCAATGGAAAACTCATGCTACCGCAAAACCTTCTCAACATTATTATCTGAATATAACATCAATATCACAGAGCTCTGGTTCCTATCCTAGAATAATGTGACACAAAAATACAAATGGTTTCCTCTGTATGGCTATTGTTATGACCAAAATAACATAATTTCAAGAACCATTCAAGTTAGACTTTAGTGGCACAGACTATTGGTGTGAATCAAAAGGTAAGTGAAGATGTAAATTTAGTAGCAAGTAAGTCAATAAGAGGTGCACCTCATAATGAAAGCACATTGGTCAATTGGTAAGTAGAAGATTTATGTGGAATCAATCAATTCTCCTTTCCAGGGTGTAGCTACTAACACAAGATCAAAGAAAAGGAACATAGAGGAGGGGCAATCATCTAGTCTAGTTGTTTCTCAACCCACTCTCACACAACAAGCATTCAACAGAGCCAACCACATCTCTTGGTGCACAAAACTAGCCTAAGACAACTATAGTAGCAGCCTCCCAATGTGTAGAATTAGTCCAGAGCACCCATTGCAGCAGCTCATGGACCAGTCAAAATGTCAAAAAAGGTGATGCCCATCAAGGGACAACAAAGAGAAAACCCATCCCCTTTCAATATCATAGATCAAATGAAGAAGACCAATGATCAACATTTCCATGTGGGAATCATTGGCACTTCCATGGCAGTAAGATTTATTGCAAGAAACTATGGGAAATCGGTCCCCTTCTAATGAGCCATCTAAAAATCAGAAGAGGGTTCTTACTAACACTATGCAACAAGGATAAGGTCATTCAGGTAAGAATGTGAAACCTCCACCATTCTAAGTCTCATTGATCGTTAGAGATAAGTTAGTGCACATGATTGCATGATTGACTCAGGGGCGAGAAGCTCAGTAATGCCGAAGAAAATCACAAATAAATTAGGCTTGAAATATGATCCATTATTGAGGGGAGTAGTGCAATTGGATGGAACAACAACATGGATAGTTGGAGTCATCAAGGAACTGAGCCTTACACTCCATGTTTTCCCAAATGTCACAGTTTTACAAGATGTATTAGTGATTGACTTACCACCACTATTTGTCCTTATTCCTTTTAAGGGACTTTACAACCAAGATCGACGTGTAATTATCAGTGGATTGGTCACACATGTTGTTTAGGACAAGGTATGGAGCTAAGGTCACTATCAGATTAGAACCAATTACACACATTTTCACATTGAACCCCATGTGCCAAGTCCCAATAAATGCTAATTATGCAGTGATTTGAATGGGAGGATTGTTTAGATGCCTATGAATCAGACACCAAGGTTGGGACTATTCCTTGATCTAACACTTGATGAGTGGGCTCACAAAAGGCATGGCTATGACCCATACAGGGAGATGGAAGAAGCTGAGTTAGGCATTTATTGTCTATATGAGAATAACCTACCCACCCCCAGCCTCACCAAGCTAGAAAATGAGGATGTTAATGAAGTGTGGCAGTTTTTCTTTGACGGTTCAAGGAGTAGGAAGGGTGTTGGAGGAGGTGCAATGATTTTTTCACCACAAGGTATGAAGTACTACTCAACTTTTTGTTTTCAGTTTGCTTGTTCAAACAATACAACTGAGTATGAAGCTTTGATCTATGGATTGCATTGGGCAAGGAAGAGGGGTATAAAAAACTTGCAAGTGTTTGGGGATAATGAGTTAATTGTCAACCAAGTTAGAGGAAAACATGCAGCCAAAGAATGATCTTCTCAAAGCCTACAAGCATCGTATGGGATCAAATTGAAGACCTTGAAGCATTCAATATTCAGGCAATACCGAGGAAGAAGGAATGAGGCTGCAGATAGGCTTGCGTAAATTAGAGTGACATTTGATGTGGTTGACAATATTAAAAGAGATAAACCATAGCCACATATTCATGTAATTATGAGGCTAGTTGTACTAGAAAATAACACAAGCTAAGGTGTTTGAGAATGATCAAAAAATCATTAATTTTTTACAGGAGGAGGCTGATTTCTCAGCTAAAAATAAGGAGAAATTGGAGCAACAGTATGGGGATCAAGTGGTGCAACTACAAACAAACAAATTGACCAAAGGGTTTAGTGACTCTAGAGTCAATATTCAACCCAAATGATCAATTCCAAAAAGAGAAGGCCAACATTCAGGTAAAAAGGGAAGATTCAGAGCCCATTTCAGTTAGAGAGGGTAAAATTCTCCAAATTGGCAAGGTAAGCATGGATCAAGAAAAATTTGAATTCATATAACTTTTCCAAGAGTTCCTCAGATGTGTTCACTTGGAGCTATGAGGATTTGAAGGGATTTAATCCTAAGTTGGCACAACACACGATTGAACTGGATCTGGGGGTTAAACCCATCAGGAAGAAGAAAGGCCAGTCAATCCTCATATAGAGCCTCTCATGAAGAAGGAGATGAACAAGCTCATTAAGGTGAGCATCATTTTCCCAATCAAGCACTCAAGTTGGGTAGTGAATCTGGTGTCAGTCAGGAAAAGGAATGGGGAAATCAGGTTATGCGTGGATTTTTGAGATTTAAATAGGGCCTCCCTCAAAGACCACTATCCACTACCCTCCATGGAGTAGATATTGCAGGTAGTGGCCAGATCATAAAGATTCTCCCTCTTGGACGAATATTCTGGCTACAATCAGATCATGGTGAAGGAGGAAGATCAATTTAAAATGACTTTCACCACAAAATGGGGCAACTTATGCCTACAATAAAATGCCATTCAGGTTGTCAAATGTTAGAGCCACATTTCAGAGGGCTATGGATATGGTGTTCAAGGGGATTTTGAACAAAATAGTGCTTATCTATCTTGATGACATCACTGTGTTTTCCAAGAATGCAGAAAGCCACCTCTTTCACCTTAGGAAAGTATTCCAATGGTGTAGAAGGTTTGGGGTGTCTTTGAATCCCAAAAAATGTATATTCTTGGCACATGAAGGCAAGGATCCTAGGCCACATCATGTCAAAGGAAGGGTTGATGATTGATCTAGAGAGGGTAGAAGCCATCTCGTGCTCTACCATTGCCAAGTCACAAGAAGGCTCTCCAAAGCTTCTTGGGGAGGATTAAATTTGTATGAAGGTTCATGCCAGATTTTTCCACTCTTGTGAAGCCATTAAAAATGATGTTGAAGAAGAATTTGGCTAATTCAAATGGATAGCTGAGGGAAAAGAGAGTTTCGAAGCTATCAAGCAGGCCATATCTCAAGCTCCAACTCTCATTAATCTAAACTTCTCCAAATACTTCTTCCTCTATGCCTTTGGTGGTTCAGACACCATCTCTGCAATCTTGGTACAACAAAATAAAGAAGGACTGGAACAACCTATTGCATTCTTCAGCCAAGGCCTTGTGGACTATGAGGTAAGATATTCATTCATTGATAAACATGTCATTGCTATGATTAGAAGTTTGAAGAAGTTCAGGAATTTAGTGTCAAATAATAGGATTCATCTACTAGTCACACATGCTGGTATAAAATAATTTATTTTAAACAAGGACCTCAATGAAAAAAGAGTTGGTTGGGTAACCAAGGTCATGGAATATGACATTGATATTAAGGTGACCAAGTTGGTCAGGGGTAAGGGATTATGTGAGTAGCTAGCTTCGGGACAACATGCCAAGTCAAGTGGTAAAGGAGAGGTTGTTTTGGTGCTACACGATGAATCAAGAAAATCAGTCTGATGCCTCACCTGAATCCTTTTTGGACTCAAGATATAGTCCATTTCCTTGTAGATAGGTCAAATTCCTCAAGGGTTGAGTAAAGAAAAGAGGAGATACTTCATATTACAATCCATTCCATATGTTCTTATTGATGACATCTTGTTCAAAAGATATGTGAATGGTGTCCTCCTAAGATGCATTAAAACAGATCAGGTGGAGAGGGTATTACATGAGTTTCATGATGAAGAAATAGGTGGCCACTTTGCCTCGAAAGAAACAATTCTTAGGATCATGAAGGCTGGTTATTACTATGGCCTAACCTTTTTAATGATTGTTATGCATGGATTAGGAAATGTAAAAAATGTGCCTTCTTCATAGGTAAAGAGAAGCTAGCAGCCCTTCCACTCCACCCCATTTCTGTAAATGAACCATTCATGCAATGGGGGTTGGAATTTATTGGGGTGATTAACCCAAATTCTAGCTTGGGCCACAAGTGGATCCTTACAGCCACAAATTATTTCACCAAGTGGATGAAGGTGGTTGCACTCAAGGAGGCAAATGAGGCCAGGCATCTTGGATTTTTATGAGGGTATTGTAGCTAGATTTGGAATCCCTTCAACTATAATATCAGATAATGCCTTGGATTTTCTTGGAACCAAAATATCTGGATGGGCGGTGAAAAATGGCATCTATTTGAGCACCTCCTCAAATTATTACCCCAGGGTAATGGGTAGGTATGAGTCTACAAAAAAATGATATCTTGAGGATTATAAGGAGGACTCTGGATGAGAATCAGAGAACATGGCACACCAAGTTGAAATCAGCCTTGTGGGCTGATAGATTACTCCCAATAACTCAACTGGAACTCTCCTTAAGGTTAGTCTATGGAAGGGAGGAAAGGCTACCTATATCACTAGAGTTACCTGGCATTGGAGCTCATGAAGTAGCTAGAATATGCTTCCGAGTTTCCAGCCCATGGAAGTGAGGTATGTAGAGCTTATGGAGCTAGAGGAGATGAGAAATCAGGCCATGAAGACAATGGAAAAATACCAAGCTCAAATCAAGATGATATTTGACAGGAAGGCCAGAAAAAGAACTTTCCAAGAAGGAGGACTTAGTCCTAAAATGGGATGCAGATAGGGAAAAAATAGGAAGGCATTCCAAATTTGATGCCATATGGAGTGGCCCCTATATGGTCACAAAATGTAAAAATAAAAATGCTTTCCAGCTATCCAAGTTGGACAGAAAAGAACTACAGATTCCAGTCAATGGAATCTATCTCAAGCATTGTTATTAGGTGAAATGTCTCTCTTGTACATATTAGTTTAGAGTTTGGTAATTCCTCCAAGTGCTTTTAGACATTGCATTGTTTTAGTTTAGGTTTGATTTGTAATAAGTTTTTGTGCACTCTTTGCATACCCCATTTGGGATGTGTATGAATTTGTATCTTTGTATATAGTTGTGCCTTTTTTGCTCTTACACTTTCTAGTTTTAGGTAAAGTTTGGTGAAGAAACAACCAGTCCTCAACCCAAGATTTCTTTTGGAATGAAAACCCCAATAGTGCTTCAGAAATTTTAAGGGATAAATTCTCAAATGGAAAACTAGTTCTAGTAATCAGTATGACTCCATGCCCAATGGATCCCTAAGGTCACTGGTCTTTCTATATCTAGTAGGAAAATCATCCTGCAAGTCACCAATTATTATCCATTTTTTGTACCCCTATAAAAATGGAGAACTTAACAAGTCAGAATTTCAATGGTAGTTGATGAAAAAAAGGAAATGCCTTGTAATCTTTAGGGTAGCTTGTGTTTTGGCTCGGCATGAGTTGGTATTAACTCACAGAGCCGACACGCCACAATGAATGTTTGAGGACAGTGCAAAATGAATTATTGGGCTCAATTTGATGAAATTGAGAAAAGTTCACTAGGTTGGATGACCTAGGTTGGCCCATGGTTAGATGCCCAGGTTGGTTGGTTGAGTTAGGATGGACCAGGTTGGGATGGGTTAGACTGGATGTTGGGTACAGAAGGACAGGTTGGACAACCAGGTGGTCAAAAGGGTGTGTCAGCTAGGTTGGAGTCAGATGAGATGGATGACATCTAACCCCCCTAAGTTGGTCAGCTAGGTTTTTGGTCGACTGTTAAGGCAGGTGGTGACGAGGTCATGGTGTAGCTAGGTCAGATGGTATGGGTAAGATGGATGGCATCCAACCCCCTTTGGTCACAGGGTAGGATCGAACTCAAAGATATTAGATGATATCCCATTTCAGGATGTTTGACACAAGTGGCACAAGTGGTCACGATGACATATAAAGAGGTTGGACAAATACATCATCTAACCCCATCAGTTGTATGGTTCAACATGGATAGATGTCCATCTAACCTCCCAGGTTGGACGGCACAGGGATTAGACTGAATTTGGATGGATGACTCATAGGTTAGTTGTACTGACATGGATAGTACGGTCACAAGTTGGTCGTCCAACCTTAGTTCGTTGGCTGGCAATGATGGTTGGATGGCAACTCACAAAGTTGTACGGATCATGAGATAGACGTCATCCAACCCAAAGATAGTATGGAAGACGCTCATGTTAGAAGGCCTAGGACAATTTTTCTCAAAGGATGGTTAGACGACCCCTAATCGAATGGAGAATTTCGTATGGCCCGAAAATTTCCTCAAAGGAGGTTGTACAACTTAAAGAGGATGGACACTAACCCAGTATGGTTGGATCGAACCCACAGGATTGGATGAAGTCACAAGCCAAGTGAGGGTAGGTGAATGAATGACATCTCAACAACCAAAATTAATGAGGCATGGTGCCCATGACCACTCATGCAAGAAAAGTACCAAATTGTATGGTTTCCCATACCTCTTTAATGCATCCTACTGGTTGGTGACCCAAATTGCCTATATATTGTAAAATTTTCCTCATTTTGAGGGGAGATTTTCTGAAAAGCAAAGGAACTCTGTCAAAATTGTTCCAGATCTATTATGAGCTAAAGGCCTTGAATTTGGGCTTATTGTAAAGGATTTTTCCTTGTGCTTATGTTGTAATGGATTGTGCATGTTTCTAAGTAATAAAATTGGTATTTTGTGTCTTTTCTTTGCCCTAATTCAAGTTGTATTGCATCTTTTTCCTTCTCATTATATTTACAGGTATATTGTGCATGTTTATATCTCTTTGCAGGGTCTTTAATTTGTTGTGCTTTATGAATATAGGGAATTAAATATTGTCTTAGACTGTGGCACCTCTACCTTCCCTCTCTTACTTTGTTTTCTCCCTATTTTTCACTCACTTAGGATTGTCTCACCCTTTCTTGGTGCATCACCTTCACTTAGAGTAGTTTTACTTTCATGCATTTTTCTATCCCTGTCTCCTTGGAAAGCATTAGGGTAGGATTAGTTTAGTTTTCCATTCTCTACACTTTGGAGAAGTTGGCACTAGGTTAGGAGAAGAAGCCAACTTTCTCTGGAGGATTATCCTACTTGAAACGTCCCATACTGCAGGATAATCCCATGTTATTATTATCAATGTGTGACCCAGTAGCTTATTAAAAGCTTTTGTAGTACCATTGGTCTGTGGGTGATAGGGATTAGTCTTATGATGAGCTAACTTAAATTATACATCCTTTAATGGTGATCACACGCCTTGAAAATTTCTTTAGTGTCTTTATAGAGTATCTCCCACCATAGTCATGCGAGGAGTATCTTGCACATGGTGGATTCTCAAGCATAATGGCCTCCCTCAATTCCACTGTTCACTTCTTCTATTATAGACTCATGCTCATTCTCTAGTACACACCTCCAAAATACCTCATCCCTACCCATTTTATACAGGTATCATCCTACCAACTGATAGGGTGTGGTTGGTATAGATAGCTCCTTCTTCTCCATTGTCTTCATTCCTTCATGTGTAATGCATATGTCTAAGAATATCGTTATATCCTCTAAATCTAATGGGGTGCACTATAACCTGAACTATGCATCTAGCATAGTGTCCTCAATATTTTGTGCATCTTCCCCAAAATTGATGTGTGAAATATGATCAAGTCCCAAATTAATATTTTTAGGATTTATTATAACAAAAAATTCATACTCCTGGAATAAGAGAATCCATTTATAGATGTGCCCTTATAATACTAGGTTGTTAACCAAATACTTGAGTACCATGTGATTAATGTAAAATATAAATGGTTTCACTAGTAAATACTATCTAGATTTATGAAGCGCGTACGCCATAGAAAATGTCTTATGCTCTATAGTTGTATAATTATACTCAATCGATGTCAACTTCTTACTTGTAAAACAAATAGGATTATTCACATTGCCTTCTCCTGATTGTGCCAAAACAGCTCCGATTGTTGTACCTAAAGCATCCATGTGTACATGGAATGGAAACTCCATGAAGGGAACTGTATTATATGCACGGTCATCAACCTTTTCTTAAATATCTCAAATGCCTTATGTTTCATGTCCCTCCAATAGAACTTCTCTTTCGCCTTTTATAATTATTCTAGTTGAGAATCTATCTTAGCATAGCTATTGATGAATTTCCTATAATACCCTATATGCCCAAGTAATTCGTGCACCTCAATTTGATTTGTTGGTTCTTCTAGTCCCAAGATAACTGCAATCTTTGTCAGGTCAACCAAAATACCTTCCTTTCATATTATGTTCCTCGGAAGTGTGCCAAAAGGTGTCGCAAAGATGCATTTCTTAATATTCAACAATATACTCAACTACCTGCATATTTCAAACATCTGTCTCAAACAATCACAATGGCCTTTAATTATACCATACATGGTCTAGTCATCAAGATACACCTGCAAGAAGTTGTGGATAAATTCTTCAAAAACCTAGACAATGATGCACGAGAATATCATTAGTGCATTCTTAAGCCTAAAATGCATAATTGTATATGCATAGAAACCCCACTCTATTGTAAATTTGTCTTTGGTTGATCCTCATGTGTAATCCTATCTTGATGATATCCATAGAAACCATTCGTAAATGAATAAATTTTGTGCACTGCTACACCTTCAAGAATATCTTCAGTAATGGTTTTAAGGAAGGGATCAATAACATAAGAAGAATTCAACTCCCTGTAGTCCACATAAATTATTATGCTTCCATCCTTTCTGATGTTTATGACCATTGGACCGATCCACTTTGATTCTTCAATAGGTTTAATGATCCATAATTTTATCATTTTATAAATTTCATCTTTCACTTCGACACGCAAGTTGGGATTCATCTGGTAAGGCCTCTTACAAACCAATCATGCATCATCTTTAAGATTTATCTTCTTCTACCCTAGTGACAGATGGATGCCTTTCAAATAATTTTATCCCCTTAGAAACAGGTCTTGGAATTCACACAAGAGTTCAATTATTTTTGCAACCTCTTCCTCAAACCAATAGTAACCAATTATCATCTCTTTAGGTACATCTTCTGTTATGATATTTACCTTATTTTTATTAATTAGCATATGGTATGCATGTTCTTGTTCATCTACAGTATATAAAAATTTGCACTCACCTTATGTGTGATCTATGTTCAGATCTTTGACCTCTTCATCATCTATGAGATAGACAAGCTTAATTTTTCCTTCTCCCTCTAGGCGTGCTCTAACAGGGCCTCATCAGATTCCAACCCTATATGATCCTTTTCTCATGCTTTAGGGGAAGTCTTGCCATACATTTGAGTTATAAGTTCTTTAGTATTTGCGTTATCTCCCAGTGTGATGTGCCTCATTATCTGCATATCTTCATTAAAAGGGGGTTTAGTAGAAAAATAGTTGAACATATGCATGATACCTAAGGTCAAACCATGCCAATTTTTTGTCTCTTTCTTCAACTCCACATGGATATACCACGTGCACATGCATCCATGCAATGTAGAGAAAAACTTATGGACCCACAGTGATGGTGGTACCACATCTTATCCTTGCATCCAATTGCTCTCATAATTTTCAATGTGTGCTATGAGAGGTTTCTTCTCATTATATGTTGGTATTTGTGAAGGAAGATTATTTATGACAAACCTTGTTAAGAAAGAGTTTTCTAAATCATGTCATATGATTAGATTATCTTTATGCGCGGACCACCATCATGTTTTTGTTCCTCTTAATGAGTAGACCATGTTCCTTTTATCTCCTTCTTTTCATAACTACTACTCCATTGCACGTAAGAATGACTTAGGCTTCTCTTCTCTGATATACTTTGGAAATTCAGTCTTTCTCAGCCACCTAACTAGTCATGGTCTGATCACTCATGTTAATATCCCAAGACACTCTCAACAAACCATCTCATATGTGTCATGATCCCAATTATCAAAAGCAACATTGGTAGTGTTGTTAATGGAATGCATATCTCCCCACATAAGCATTCCCTCTTTTTATTTCTCAACATTATCTGGATCGTGCACCGTATATGCGTAAATATGGTTGATATCTTATTCCCTCACCGTCTCTATATATGGTGTAATATTTTTTTCATCTATTAGGATCACATATTATACCTCATCATTCTCAAATCTGAGATAACACTTGTTAAAGCACAAGTTTTTGTTGTTATCATAGCACCAAGGACACCCAAGTAACGTAGGGAAGTTATTTGCTTCAGCTAGCTCCAGTACCTCAAATTCTCCCTTGAATTTTTCTCCCTGTATGGTGATGTTGGAATCCTTTAGGACTCCAATGGGCATGGCCCTTGTTTTATTTTCCATATATGACACACTTTAATATGGTTGCAATGGTGGCCTTCCCATTCAATTCCAAGCATCTAATGTAATAACATTGACCTCAGCACCCATATCAATAAGGATATTAATCACTAGCTAACCATCGATCTCTACATCTAATGTGATCTCCTTGTCATACTCATGGTTTTGGGGTGGAAGGTTTACATGAAGGATTTTCTAGTCCCTGTCTTGTTCCATATTTGGAACCTTCTCATGCAAAAACTCTCTAAGTAATGAGATGAAATTTTCTTGTCAAAGCATTCAACACACTTCTTTTAGTTCATCAAATTCTTTTTTGGGCACCTCAGTATGCTTTAAACGATCCTTACTTTATGCCTACTCTTTCAAGCACAATATTTCCCCTAAAGATCCCTAAGTAGGCCCATGGCATCTTGGAAGACATCCTTCTGTTTCCCTAGATCAGGATACTCTGTAGATTTCACAACTTCCTCACACCTAATAAGTTTCTTGGTCTTCACTTGCTCTCATGCACGTAAAGCCTCTACGTTCATAGTAACCAATAATAGTTACTTGTCTACCATAGTTAAAGTCTGATTCTACCATTTCCCATGCCTAGAGCACTCAACCTATATCATTTTTTTCCCATATCCTTCTTATTTTTGCACATGTGTGCATCCAAATCTGGGAAATCCTTCACTTTTTGCCCCTTTCCACAATATGTGCAGGACTGGTTCTTTTGAAATGTTGTTGATAGTGGTTTGGTGATCCACATGTATAATATACTCCTCAATTAAATATGCCTCTGTGATCTCCATGGCATCTACCACGATATCCTCTTTTGTAGACTCCGTTGAATTTATTATGTCCATCATTATTTTTTCCTTCATGCACTTGTGAGCTAATTTTCGTATTGGTCTGACACACTCCCTTCTAAAAAACCTCATAAATTTGATCAATCAAACAAGAATTGGTGGTATCATGAATATGTGCATCACAAATCTTGCAATATAGTGACACATTCTTCTATGTGGCACATTGCAAAAGTGGGTAGTTTTAGACATCATGATTTTATTGCAAATCTCACAAGTTATAAATAGCATACGCTCATTCTTTCATGGGTAACTATCCTTCGTATGTCCCTCTACATTATATTTTGTACACCATAATCCACTGCGGAGTTTCATGCACCAAATTAGCATATAATTTCTCTAGTTGAGTGGTCATAACTACAATCTGGGGCTTCGAGGAATGGGATCATGCTAGTATCCATGCTTTCCAACTACTTTTGCATGTAGCGTTACCTCTAAATCCTCGTGCAGGTCTACAATTTTTTTTATGCAATAGTTCCCTTATGAATTGTGTCAATAGACCACCCACAAACCATTGTGTAGGCTAGCTCTAATTGATGTCATAAGAGAGTTTGGACAATAAAGTATTGAATCATACATCATACTCTTTAATGCTTTTTGGAAAACCCTTGCTTAATATCATTGAGTGCATTAATTCTTTGTTGTCTTGAACTCTTGTATGTGAAATCCTTCCAGAAAGTTATGCATGCAACGTGTCATAGTCCACTATCATTTAGATGTGGATCATACTTCATGTCCCAGTTATGTGTGTGGCCTTGCAATGTAGTTGTGGCCTTGCAATGTAGTTGTCTAAAAGTCATAATTCCCTTAGATATCCAAAAGAGCTTGCAATTTGTGTACATGCTCCACGACATCTTGTACTCCTTTATACTCAAGTAAATGGTAGTGACATCTAAAAGAAAATCTAAGGAGGCTATTGGTGGTGGTAGGTTACTTTATTATCCTAGATTGCTTCCGCTTGGGGAGGACCCATATCCTAATCCCAAACCTCCACCAAGGTTTCCTCCACTCAAGGGAGGACTAGAGCCTCCTTAATCTCCTATCGCTAAAATGAACGGTGGTCCTTGGGGAAGAATTGGTCTACATGACCCGTAATAGAATTGAACTGCACACCAACTGTCTATCATAGTATCCTACCAATGGGATTACTTCTACTGATGAGTATGCCAACACTTTATATTTATGTTGCACCCACTAGATTACTTCCAAACAAACTTTTTTTTTCTAGCTACGAGATCATGTTTCATTGCCATATTCTTTGCCTTTATCTGTTGTGGCCTATTGTGTTGATACTAAAAACATACCTGCATGTATCTTCTTCCCAATGTGGAGATCCTTGATTACCTTTATTTCCTCCGTCACTGTAATGATCCTCTATTTTGAATTCTGAATTCCAAGCACCAAACACAAGGGCTAGGGGTCCAAGGTGGGTCAGATGCAAGCCAATTGTTCTTAAAGATTCATTAGAATTGTTGTCATCAAATATCAAGGGGGGTACTTCTATTGCGCTTTCCCAATACTAGAGGGACATGGTCCTGCGGTCCATCAACTCTCACAGGGTTCTCATAAATTCTGCCCAGACCCGTTCCTCTCTATCTTAGTGCCTCTCCAACTACCCTCTCATGAGTATCATTATATCTACATAGTCCCTCTTCTCTATTTGTATCTTACATCCAGCTTAGCGCAGTACTTCCCAATCCATTCCTTACCCCATATACACATAAAGTATTTAGGTATCCATTGGTAGGGTTTCCAATCCTAGTTCCCCCCATTAAGATCTTTATAGCTAATGATAGTGCGCGATGAATATGATCCCCTGGGTTCACGAAAAAACTAGAACTATGTTTCTTCCTGGCACAAGTGTGTTGATATTACGTACTCCAAGGTGTAATTTCGTAGCACTCCTTACCATCAACGATCTACTTCACGCAAGATTTGGCACTTATTGTTTGTACTAAGAAAGTGGCTAAGTACAAGCCACGCGTAGAGGATGAAGACCATGTGTTGAATGGCACACGTGAATCATAAGAAGAAGTATCAGTGAGACAAGAAGATACAAGGAGAATAGGGAAATGATAACAAGTATATAGAATCATACAAAGATTACATGCAAAGTTGAAAAGGTAACAGGGCACGAATGTCTACACACAGGGACATAGTACAAGAGTTTAGCCAAGATTATATAGGGCCTAAAAATAGAGAAAATCAAAGATGGCGTGTTTGGCAAGACAAGTATAGAAATAGTCTTAATAAATATAAATCACTACTAGAGGATAAAGCACATTCAGGGTGGACATAGATTCTACATGAAAAGATCTAAATATAGGATGTAGGAATGGATAAAAGAAGGCTATTTACATGAAGGGATATATCCGCCTGAGGATAACCACAAAAATGATATGAAAGCAACATTCTAGATATATGTGGGCTAAGTATATGATATCCTATTAATATATCAAAACATGTTAAAGTGGTGAAGGAAAATTTCACACCGTCGATATATAGGTGTCATGTCTATGTAACAAAAGATTAGTCATGTAATTGAGAGTGCATCTAGAGTCGCGACTGGAAGAGGTAAGCATGTGAGGGATTTTTGAGTCTTTAATACCTTGTGGCATCATGTATGAGTATGTAATGGATGATCTAATGTAGATTGCTAAGGTTAGTAGGAATGAACATGGTGTAATTGGCATTCAGATTTTGTTGTTATTTGTTTACATTAATGAATGAATAATCAGACCCCTTGTTATATTTTGTCTTTGTATTGTCTTATCTTTGAATATTTTCATTATATCTTCTACCTTATGTTATGAATGGTTAAGTGTATGATCCAAATGTTGAAAACTCAAAAAGAGGAGGGACCTGGTAGGTTGTGTGTGTTTCAGGTGAGCACTTGGACGTCTGTCTAAGTGAAGTGTTAGCATGCCTGACTAAGTGGCATTAAATTTTTAAGACTACATTTTGGTTCCATTATCGGCACCTTCTTTTACTTTGATCTTCAAGATGGGTGTGCAAACATTCCAGTTGTTATTGGAGAGTATTGAGCATTCGGTACACAAAGGTCAAGACAATTTTACGCAGAGGTATAACACTAGTAGTAATTTTAATCCACATAAATGGGTAGAAGATAATTTGTATAATGAACTATATGAAACATTCTTTATTTTCCTCCCAGTAGATTTATATGATTAGTTAGCAGTTTACGCACATAATAGAGGGCGTTGATTGGGAAAGAAACAAGTGTCAATCTAGGATAAGCACCAAACACTCTTCGATTTAGATGAACCGCAGACACGTACAATATATAGTTAGTGGGAAGGAGTGATGTGGAATTATACCTTAGAATACATAATTTCAACATACTTGTGCCTGGAAGAAGAAAAATTCTAGTTTTTTATGCGATCCAAGGGGATCATATCTACCCATGTTTCCATTAGCCACCAATATTTTAATGATTGAGCTAGGAATGGAAAACTTACCCATTGTTAGCTAAACATTTGTCATGCGGAATAGAAAGGAATGGGATTGGGAAGGATTGCGTTGAGCCAGAAGGAGGATACAAATAGAGAAGAAATATTGTGAAGATATAATGATGCACGAGAGAGGGAAGTTGAAGAGGCATTGAGACAAAGAGGAACGGGGCTGAGGTGATTATGAGAACCATGTGAGAGGCAGGGGACCATAGGAACATATCCCTCTGATATTGGGAAAGTGCAATAGAAGGACCCCCTTGACATATGATGAGAGTGAGTCTAATGAAGTATTAAGAACCATTGTGTGCATATGACCCACCCTAGACCCCTATCCCTGACGTTTGGTACTTGGAATTCATAAGTTCACATAGAAGATCGTCACAATGACGACAAACAGGAAAGAAATCGGGGATCTCCACGTTGGGAAGGAGATATAGGCAGGCACATGTTAGTATCAACACAAGAATCACTACAGATAAAGGCCACATATATGAAAACGCAATAGGGTCTCTTAGTTGGATATCAATATTTGGTTGGGAGTAATTTGGTATGCGCAATGCTGGGACAGAGCATTGACGTGTTACCCATTGGAAGTTCTCCCATAGGTGGAATAGCAGGTTAGACATTTGGCATGTAATTTAGCACTACTAAAGGAACGCAAATTATCACTTCTATAGATCCTCGGGTAGAAATAGGAGGCTTTGGAGGTTTTGGCCCTCTGCCAAGTGAAGGAAATCCTAGTGGGGGTTTAGGATATAGATTCGGTCCCATATCAGGACAAAGACCTACACTACCGCAACAACCCCAACAATTTCAGGTATATTATGGGATGTCACTCTATATACCATAGTATAGGGGATTCAAATATGCAATGGAACACATGCATAAGTATGAACTATTATAGAGGACCAAGGGAATTACAACCTCAAATAGGAGGGAAAGTCAGTTCGTAACCAATTTACAAGGCCACAAACATAGATGGTATAGGAATTATGACCCTCATCGGACAATGGTTAACTACGATGCATTACACACTACCTTCTTGGCATATTTTCACATCCTTGAGTTTGAGAAAAAAAAGCATTAGCATGCTCAAGGACATAAAGAAAGGCTTATCTGAAAGTGTTAGAGAGTATGATGCGATATATAAAATTTTATTGTGCCAACTCTCTTATGACATTCATCGAAGCCAACATGCACAATGGTTTGTAGGTAGCTTATTAACACCATTTCAAATGGCTACCAATGGGGTTTGGGTGGATCGGTTAAGATGGACGGTTTTGTCTGGATCCACCTAGGTTCAAATCCCACTAGGAGCGATCCCTTTAGGGTGGTTTACCGGTGGTGGTGGGTGTTGTATCACCGGTAGGTTGTAGCGGTTTGGTGGTGGCAGGTGTTGCATCACTGATGGACACGGCTCATGGCTTCGGTTGGTGGTTCTCGACAGTGGTGGAATTTGTATCGTTAGCATTGGCATTGGCGGTGACTGGTGGCTCTAAAAACAGTGGTGGAGGAAAAATTACATTGCCGGTGCGGGCTCAGTGGCCGCGTTGGTTTGTGTTGGTCTTAATTATAATATCTTGTCTGAGGACATTGTTGTAGGGTGGGGCCCCACCAACCCTCCAATTATTAGCTCTGATCAAAATCGTTTAACTATAAAAACACACCATTTCAAATGGCACATTCACACAAAACATTCACAAACCCACACGAAGCTCTAGAGGTAGCCTTACGTGTAGAAGCAGTAGGAAGTGTGGATACTAGAGTAAGTCCATTTCTTGAAGCCTAGATTGCAATAATGGCCACTCAACTGGAAACATTATATACCAGTTTGGTGCATGAAACTCACAGTGGACTATAAAAATCGCAGAGGGGCATGTGAAGGATAGTTGTCTGCATAGGAATGTGTGTGCGCTACTTACAGCTTGTGATATTTTTCATAAGAATCACGATGTTTAAAACTGCCCACTTTTATAATGTGCCACACATAAGAATTTTTCATTGTATTATAAAATGTGTGACATGCACATGCATGTCATAGCCAATTATCATCTGATTAATCATATCTATGAGGCTTGTGAGACAAGAGTGCACCAGAACAACATAGAAAGCAGCTCGCAGGTGCATAATGGGAAGAATACTAATGGGCGTAATAATGGAAATGGAGGCTATAGAGGAGGATACCATGGTAGATGTCATGGCAGTTATGGAGGTAGATTCACTTAGGCTACGAGTTATACATGTGGGTCGTCAAACCATTATCAACATGAGTGTCTGAAGAACCATTCTTGTGTATATTGTGGAAAGGGGCATAATGTAGAATACTACCTGGATTTATATACGCATATGTGTAAAAATAAGAAGGATATGGGCACAATGATGATATAGGTTGATCACTCTATGCAGGGACAGTGGTAACCCAAGAATTTGGTTGCAGTAGAGCAAAAAAAATTATTAGTTACAATGCATGCAGAAGCTTCGCGCGTGCGAAAAAGGGAGAACAAATTTTCTCATCATATGGGATGAAAATTTACATCCGATTACATATCCATACACAGGGAAGCAAAAGGAAGTCTTCTAAGAAGCCATGGGATTGATTATAGAACTCTGGGAAGAGATACTTTTCCTAAAGGAACAAGTGCGGGATAGAGAGTACACTAAATAGATTGAGGTACCTGATAAGAACGTGGATAACCTCAAGGAAATATGTATATTATTTAGGCAAGAAAATATTATCTCCTTGTTAGGATAATGGTTACAGGAGTAAGTGCCATACACAGGAACAAAGAGGGATAGATAAATCATACATGATAATTTTCCACCCCAGAATCATGAATATGACAAGGACATTACCTTAGATTTGGTTATAGATGGTTGGTTGGTAAGTAACATTTTGATTGATAGAGGTGCAAAAGTTAATGTCCTAACACTCGATGTTTGGCATCGAATGGGAAGGCCACCATTTTAGCCATCTTCTAGGGTGATGTATATGGAAAATAAAACAAGGGCCATGCCCATTGGAGTCTTAAAGGATGAAAGCATCACGATTCAAGGAGAAATTTTCAGAGTAGACTTCGAGGTACTAGATTTGGTGGAGATGGAGAACTTTCTTGCACTTCTTGGTCATCCTTGGTGTTACACAAACAATCTAGATCTATGTTTTAACAAACATTATTTCAACTTTGATAATGAGGAAGAATGTGTAGTAATCCCTATGGATTGCACTAAGATTACACCCCACAATGAAGTTGTCAATGAAGAGGACCTCAATCAGTTATACATGTAGATAGTGCGCAATCTAGAGAATGTTGAGCCAATAAAGGAGGGAGTGATTAAGTGGGCAGATGTTTATTCCATTAACAACATTACCAGTGTTACTTATGAAAATTGGGCTCATGTTATGTACGAGATGGTTGGTTTAGAGTGTCATGGTAGAGTAATAAGAGTAATTAGACCACAACCAGTTAGGCGACCGGGAAAGACCGCATTGCCAACATATACCAGTGAAGAAAATCACGAGTCGTTCTTCCGCGCGATGGAGGACTAGTTGTAAAATGAAGGTGATATAAGGAATATGTTTGTCTTATCATTAAGGGGAACGACAACATGATGGTGGGCCATGCATAGAGACAGTCGACTCGGTTGATGCAAGATAAGAATTTCCTTCTTAACAAGATTTGTCAGAAATAATCTTCTTTCTGAGATACCAGCATATGATGGGAGGAAACCTTCCATAACACACATTCACAATTGTGAGAGGAATTATATGCAAGGAAAATATGTATTACCACCATCGTTGTGGGTTCATAAGTTTTAGTCTACATTGTGTGGATTCACATGTATATGGTATATGCATGCAAAGTTGAATCAGGAGACAACCAATTGGTATGGCTTGACCTCAAGTATCAAGCATACATTTGATTATTTTTCAACTAAATTCCCTATCCATGAAGCTCTGTAGATAATGAGGTGCATCACATTAGAAGATATTGCAAAGTCTAAATAAATTATGTCTTAGCTTTATGATGAGACTACTTCTAAAGTGTGTGAAGATGATTGTGTAAGGTTAGAATCTGATGAAAGTCATTTAGAGTGTACCTGGAAGGAGAAGGAAAAAGGAAATCTCGTTTATCTTATAAATGATGAAGAGGTTGAAGATCTCAATGTAGAACACACATAAGGTGAGTGCAAAGTTTTAGCTACCACAGATGAACAAGCATGTGCATATCATGTGCCACTTAAGACAAAGAAGGTAAATATTGGAGTAGAGGATGCACTAAAGGAGGCAATAATTGGTGACTATTGGTCTGAGCTAGAGGTTGTAAAAATAATTGAACTGGTTACATGACTTCCAAGACTTGTTTCTAAGGGTGAACCATGAGTTGAAGGGTGTGCATCCATCACTAGGAGAGATGAAGATAAATTTCAATGATGGTGTAAAACTATTTTATGAGAGGCCTTACCAGATGAATCCCAACTTACGCATCAAGGTGAAGGATGAAATTGATAAAATGTTGAAAGGAGGTATTATTGAACCTATTGAAGAATCAGAGTGGATGAGTCTAATAGTCATAAGACATCAAGAAGGATGGGAGGATAAGAATATGTGTTGACTATAGAGTTTTAAATGTTTCATGTGTCATTGATCCTTTTCCTACACCATTCACTGAAGAGATACTAGAGGGTGTTGCAAGGCACGAAATCTATTCTTTCACTGATGGTTTTTCAAGGATATCACCAGGTTAGGATCATGTGCAAAAAAATCAAGAAAATACAACATTTACAACAGATTGGGGTCTGTTTCACATACACAAACATGCCCTTTGGATTAAATAATGCGTCAGCAGTGTTCTCACGTGCATTATAGTACACGCATTCCATAGGATTTTATTCATAAATTCTTTCAAGTATATCTAGATGATTGGACTATATATGGGCTGGTTAAGGATCATGTGATTGTCTAAGGATAATGTTTGAAAGGTGCAGGTAGCTTAGTATATCCCTAAACATTAAGAAATGCATTTTCATGACACCTTTCGGAACTTTATTAGGACACATCATATGTAAGGAAGGTTTGTTGGTAGATCCAACAAATATTACAGTCATCTTGGGGTTGGAGGGGCCAACTAATCAGAGAGAAGTGTATGGATTTCTTGGGCATATAGAATACTATCAGAAATTCATTAAGTGGTATGCCAAAGTTGTATGCACCACTGGAAGAGTTGTTGAAGGCAAAGGGAAAGTTCTATTAGAGAGATGTGCAACAACAAGCATTTGAAACCTTGAAGGAAAGGCTAACCACTATGCCCATTTTATGCTTCCCTTCTTGGAATTTACCATTTCATGTCCATGTGGATGCTTCTGGAACTACAATTGGTAGCAATATTGGCTCACCTAGAGGAAGGTAATGCGGATCATCCTATCTGTTTTACGAGCAGAAAGCTAACATTGGCTAAGTAGAATTATACAACCACAAAGCGTGAGGCATTGTCCATGGTGTACGCATTTCATAAGTTCCAGAAGTATCTACTGAAAACACCATTTATCTTCTACATTGATCATATGGCACTTGAGTATCTAGTAAACAAGCCACTATTACAAGGGTGAATTTTTTGGATCAAATTCTATTATTCAAGGAATTTGAGTTTTCAATCATAGTCAAACCTGGAAAAAGTAATTTAGGACCAAGCCACTTATCGTAGATCAAATTTGGCGAGGACGCACAGAGCATAAAGGACACTATGCCAAATTCCAAGCTATTCAGATTACAGTGCATGCTAGCTTATTTAGAAGATATTATAGTATTCTTGTGCATAGGTGTTGTGCCTAAACAAATGAAAACATTGGAGAAGAAGAAACTCTCTATTTGTGTTATACCTTATTAATTAGTAGGAGGATACCTATATAAAATGCAAAGAGTTAAAGTTCTATGCAGGTGTGTCTTGGAGCATGAGCAAGAAGCCATCATGGAAGAAGTGCATGGTGGGATTGTTGGAGGACATTATGAAAGAGAAGTTATAACACGAAACATACTACTTGCAAGATTATGGTGGGAGATACTGTACAAGGATACCAAGGCCTTTATTAAAGCTTGTGATCATTGTCAAAGAATGGGACAACCAAGATAGCATGATGAGATGTTGTTGCGACCCATAGCAAGTGCAGAACCATTTGAAAAGTGGGAAATTAACTTTTTCATCCCAATTACACCAGTTGCACAGAGGACAGGCACGCAATACATCATCACATGCACATATTATTTGACAAGGTAAGCATAAGTAACACCCACAAAGGATTACACTACAACTATAGCCATAAGATTTTAATGGGAGAATATTATTATTATGTATGGTTTCCCATTGAGCCTTATCAATGATAGGGGAGCTCATTTCTTGATTGAAACAATTATGATATTGTTAGATGTGTTTATGGTAGTTCATCATAAGATTACCCCTATCACACATAAGCCAAAGGTAATGCAGAAGCCTTCAACAAGATCTTGGGACACACCTTGAAAAAAAAATGATGTGGAAAGAAAATATTACGATTATAAAGTATCAGTTTTACTATGGGAATACATAACTACTTACAATATGTTGAATAAGGACACACCCTTTCAATCGGTGTTGGGTACAGAGGTATTTTTTCCTGTGGAATTCATGTTACCCTTCCTGCATATTAAATATGCAGGAGAACTTGTTGATGAGAAGGTAGTGGAGGAACACATTGAAAAATTCATACAGTTGGATGAACGATACACAATTATGTGATCGATCCAGAAGACCAAAAAAATGAGACAAAGGCATGGCATGGCATGCATATCAAAAACAAGTCTTTTACAGTTGGGAATATGGTGTATTTTTATGATTCAAAATTTACACAACGCCCAGGGAATCTCAAAGTGCATTGGTTGGGGCCATTTAAAGTAACCAAGATTTTGGAATCGGGTGCATGTCTATTGCAGGCATTAGATGGCAATAAGTTACCCAGTTACTTTAATGGGTGTATAATGAACCCACTACAAATATGATTATTTTATTACTGTAATAATGCAATCTTTCCGTTTAGATTAGGTTTTCCTTTCCTCTTTTTTTTGTAATAAGCATGTTCACATGCAAGGGATTATCTATTTGTTCTAGATTGATGCAAAGAGGATTGCACATGATTTTAGTGTGGGCTAAGATAGTAAAGGTGCATGTAGGGAAACATACAAAATCACATGAAAGAAGTATTCTTATGATTGGATTGATAAGGCGCGAGCGTGCTCGCTTGGTGGAATTACTCATGCAACTAACTTGATGGATAGATATGCGTGTAGTATAATGCAAGGGAGGTAGCATAGAGGAAAACTACTTGGTAAATGACAAAAATAAGAATAGGTGTAGTGTAGGAAGGTGCGCATAAAATGGTTTGCATCCTTAAAAGTATTCTCGCACTAGAAGATTATGGATTGTTGTGTGGGGAAAAAGCCTATGGAAAAAGTCAGGAAAATGTAGGAAAAAGCAGGAAAGTAGAAAAAGACACCTTAAAGATGAAAAATGGTGGTAGGTAACTACATTTAATGTAATCAAATATTCTAAATCTATAAAAGGAGGGTGACTGTATTTATTATTACCTTGTGATTTGAGAATTGGTGCGTGAAAGAGTTCTTGTGAATCAAATAATAAGTGCAAACAATTACAAACCAAAGTTGTGACGAAAGTGATCAGGCAAAAAACCTTTATAACAGAACTAGAGATCCTTATGTGATGTTTAATTTGTGTGAAGTGGAAAGGTTTGGAAAAGGGCTTTGAAGCTAGGATTCCAAATCTAGGGTTACGAAGAGACTTGCAGGATTAAGGCATGAAGTTGTTTTACATGATTAAAATAGGGCACATAGTTGGGTTACATGATTGAGTGCAATTGATAGGGTTGAAAAACACACACTGAGTAAGTGAGACTTGTATTTCCAACACTTAGGGAACAAATTCACAGCTCAGAATAGTTACTGAAGATTTGAGCAGAGTGAAAAATGGCACCAAAGAAGGTACCAAAGAACAAGAGGAAAACATAGGAAGCTCACGATGTCTAGTACTCAAAGATATAGTACCCTCAAGAGGTCATAGTCAACAAACCATGGACCTCAAAAATTTTGAAATGTAAGATTGGTGAGTATAACCACCACGCACTAGGCCATGAAAGATACATCAGAAGTTATGTAGTGAAGGAGACGGGACACAACTGTCACAAGTCAAATTATTCTTAATGATGAGGTACACAAGGCCTTGGTGGATGTTGGGGTGTTACAACTGTTTGAGTTACCACTATTTAGTAAACCCATGCGCCTTTACTAATGGCTCATGTCTAGGGTTCAGTACTCACCATGACAGTAGACTCTGAGATTTGCCACAGAAATCATGATGCAAGTATATTCCCTCTACTACAGCACGCAATCCATAAAAATGTGTCTTTATATTACAAAATTTACACCTCTACTATGCATGGCACCAAGGATTTCAGATTGATTCACCAGATACATGATGTCATTAATATTGGTGTGCGCCAGACCAACGTTACAAACAATTCCAAGAATGATGATCATCATTACGAAGGATGTGCAGATGGAGGAGCTCGTGGAAGAGGCTTCCATCGAGGATTTTACGGTCATGACAACTGCAGAGGAGGAAGAAATGAGTTCCCACCTGGAACTTTTTATAATTGTGGGTCTACGAAGCATTATAACCATGAATGTCCTGATCTACTACAATGCTCTTGGTGTGGAAATAAGCATAAGTATGAGGATTTCCTCAATTTATTTGAACATATGAGCCAAAAACAGTGGAAGGATAAAGGTGCATGAATGGTAAGTGTGAAGAAAGTAAACTCACAATGGATGCCAAGGGTGACACACAAGTCAGAGTTAGAACCAGTACTGGTAACGACGCGAGCCGAGGTTACACACACTAGGGAGATACCAAAGCAAAATTAGTTGGTTACTAGAGAAGAGGTGGTGCACAGGAAGTATCTGGATCCTACTCATCAGAAAGAGGTTTATGAAGATACCATGGATGTAATTCGAAGCCTACAAGGAGATATCCAGTGCCTGAAGGAGCATTTGAGGAAGTTAGAACAAAGGAAGAGCGTCAAGGCTCCATAAAAGAATTTGGATAAAGTCAGGGAGGTATGGAAAATGCTGAGGCAAGAGAATATCATCCCTCTGTTAGGGGAATGGTTACAGGAAAAAATTTCATGCACCGTAGGAGAGTGCGAGCAAAAAGTATTGCATATTAACCTTCCCCCTCGTACCATTGATTATGATAAGGAGATTACCCTAAATGCAATAGCCAACAGCTAGTTTCTGAGCAATATTTTAAGAGACAAGTGTGCAAAAGTTAATGTTCTCACTCTAGACACATGGCATCAAATGGGAAGGCCCCCATTACAACCATCTTCAAATGTGTTGTATATGGCTAACAAGATAAAGGCGATGCCCATTAGTGTCTTTAAGGACACCGTTATCACTATCCAAGGGGTGAAATTCACTGGATATTTTGAAGTCTTGTCGCTAGTCAAGGCGGAAAAATTTCCAATGGTACTTGGGTGCCCCTGGTGTTATACGAACAATGCTGACCTACGGTTCAATAAGGGGTACATAAGTTTTGAGAACAAGGAAGAACGGGCTATCATCCCCTTGACCGATGGGAAGTTAGCACCCTATATTGAGCCCTTGGGGGAAGAATTCCTTGACATGATCTATGTGCGCTCTATCAGGGACCCTGAGGTGATTCACCCTACGAAAGGAGTTATTTAGTTTGAAGACACTCAATCTATGAGTGATACCACTAGTGTAGTATGTGACAATTGGGCGCACATGGGACTTATGAGTTAATTGGGTAGTAATTGAGAGGCTCCGTTACAAAAGTGACAAGGGTCCACCCATTTAAGTGCCTAAAAGGGAAGCAGTTACCAAGCTACACTGGGGATGACAACCCTGGCATTTTCCTGTGAGCCATGTAAACCCAATGGAGATGCGAGATCGAACGAAGGAGCATGCTTATCTACACTTTGCTTGGAACCGCAACATGTTGGTGGATGGTGCAGCAAGATAATCTTCTAGGGTGGCGCGAGGTGGGAGTTGTGCTCTCTATTAGATTCTTCAGGAGCAACACACCAACTAAACTTTGTGTCTATGATGGGAAAGGATCTGCCTTAGACCATGTCTAGGAGTGCAAGAGAATCTGGATGGAAGGCACAGAGGCTTTACCCCCTTCCCTCTGGGTGCACAAGATTTATTCTACACTACAAGGTTATGTGTGCACATGGTACATTCATTCAGAGTTACGTCATTAGACAGGGAACTGTTAGGAGTTAACAAATGACTTGATTCAAAATTTTGAATATAAAAGTGCTAAGCCCTTGGTGAACGAGGCGCTGCAGGTTATTAAGTGTCTAACTATGGGAGACAGAGCCATGACATAGGATAGAATACTGGAATTATTGAGTGAGCCTGGATTAGAAGAGCACTCTGATGATGGAGAATCAGACAAGATGCAACTTGAGTGTGCTTGCATGGAGAAAGAGAAGCGAAAGATGATTTGTGTGATAGATGGTGAGGAATCAGAGAACTTGGATGGTAACCATACAGTGGGTACGCATGAAGTAATAGATAGTGCTTATGAGCAAGCGCGCGCCTACCATGAACCCCTCAAAATAAAGAAGGTTAACATTGGCTCAGAAATGGAACCTAGGTAGGCTACTATTAAGGACTATTGGTCATAAAAGGAGGTTTCAAATATCATTGATCTATTGCATGAGTTTCAGGATTTATTTTCGCACGGGTACCATGAGTTTAAGGGAGTTCATCATTCTCTAGGGGAGATGCAGATCAAGCTAAAGGAAGGAGCATGACCGATTAGGAAGAGACTTTACCGAATGAATTCAAATTTGCGCGTCCGAGTCAAGGAGGAGATAGACAAGATGATCGCATCACGCATCATTGATCTTGTGGAGGAATCAGAATGGATAAGCCCCGTGGTCATAAGCATTAAAAAGGATTAAAGGATAAGGATTTGTGTTGACTACAAGGACTTGAATGTGGTATGTGTAATTGATCCTTTCCCAACCCATTTTACCAAGGAAATCCTGGAGGGAGTAGCTGGCCATGAGATCTATTCCTTCACGGATGGCTTCTCAAGATATCATCAAGTTAGAATCGCTAAGGAAAACCAAGAAAAGATAAATTTCACCACTGAATGGGGAATTTTTGACTACACGGTCATGCCTTTCAGTCTAAAGAATGTGTCTGTTGTGTTTTCATGCATAGTGGTCCAAGAATTTCAGGATTTCATCCATAAGTTCCTTCAGGTCTAACTTGATGACTGGACAGTGTATGGACTAGTGAAAAACCATTGTGACAATTTGTGGTTGATGTTCGAGAGATGCCGGTAGTTGTGCATATCCCTCAACATCAAGAAATTTCTCTTTGTTACTCCATTTATAACCCTATTGGGGCATATCATATGTAAGGAAGGTTTGTTGGTAGATCCTACCAAAGTTGTCATTATTATGGGATTGGGGGAGCCTACCAGCTAGAGCGCACTGTGCGGATTCCTTAGGCATACGGGGTATTACCAAAAATTTATTAAGGGGTATGCCAAATCATCGTGCCACTAGAGGAATTGTTGAAGTATGGATGTACATTCCATTGGGGAGAGGTGCAGTAGATGGCATTCAATACATTGAAGAATAAGCTTATCACTACGCCCATATTGTGCTTTCCTTCTTGGGATAAGCCATTCATGTACATGTTGATGCTTCAGGAATGACAATTGGGGCAATCTTAGCACAACCTGGAGAAGGAATTGTTGACCACCCCTTGTGTTTTTCTAGCAGAAAGTTGACACCAGCAGAGCAGAACTATACTACTACTGAGCACGAAGCACTATCAATGATCTACGCACTGCACAAATTTAGGCAATATCTATTGACAATACCCTTCATATTCTACACAGACCACATGGCATTGAAATACTTAGTGAACAAGCTTGTTTTACAAGGGTACATATGTCAGTGGGTCCTATTGTTTCAAGAGTTTGAGTTTAGAATTATTGTGAAACAGGAAAGAGTAACTCATGACCTGGCCATTTATCAAGGATTGACACAGGGGAGGATGCGCAGAGCATTGAGGATACAATGCTAGATGCATAACTATTTATATTGCAGTGCGACCCTCTGAGTTGGAAGATATTATTGTGTTTATCAAAATGGGTGTGGCACTGGAGGGAATGAAGACCTTGGAAAGGAAGCAGTTAGCCATACGTGTCGCACCCTACATGCAAATTATTGGAGACTTATACAAGCTAGTCCACGATGAGGTTTTGCATCGGTGTGTGTTAGAACATGAGTGCATTGCAATCATGGAGGAAGCGCATGGTGGGATTAGAGGAGGACACTATGCAGGGAATGTCAATGCACAAAAGAATCTACTGGCAGGGCTTTGGTGGGAAAGAATCTACCAGGATTGTATTGAGTTTTGTAAGGCTTTGTGACCATTTTCAACACCTTGGCAAACCAAAAAGAAGGGATGAGATGCCCTTGAGACTAATAGCTAGCGCATAACCATTTGATAAGTGGGCCATTGATTTTGTAGGACCAATTTCACCTGTCGCGCGAAGGACTGGTTCACGCTATATCATTAATTATACTGATTACTTAACAAGATGGGCAAAGGTAGTGCCTACAAAGGATTACACAATAACCACAGTAGTAAGATTCATGTGGGAAAACATACTCAGCAGGTATGGGTGCTCTTTAATCCTGACTAGTGACAGAGGCACACACTTTTTGAATGAGACGGTCAAGATTTTATTAGCAGACTTCATGGTGGCCCATCACAAGACCACCCCGTATCACCCCCAAACTAATGGAACTGCTGAAGCATTTAACAAGATACTGAGTCATACGCTAACCAAAATTTGTGATATGGGAAGACAGGATTGGGATGACAAAGTCTTAGTCGTATTATGGGCATATAGGACAACCCAAAAGAGATTAAACAAGGCCACACCATTCCAATTGGTGTTTAGTGCGGAAGTTGTTTTTTCCAATAGATTTTATGCTATCGTCCCTGTATATTGCATGTGCAGGAGGAATAGCTAATGAGCAAGCACTACAGAAGTAAATGGAGAAGCTAATGCAGTTGGACGAAAGGTGATCACTTGCTAGGTGGAGTCAGAAGATTGAAAAGGTGCAACAAAAAGCATGACATGATCACCATATTAAAAACAAACAATTTGAGGTTGGGCAGATGGTCTTGCTTTATAACTTTAAATTTTTGTGCCATCCTAAGAAACTGAAAATCCATTGGTCAGGACTATACATCATCTCATACATCCTCGATTCAGGTGCATGTCAGTTACAAGCACTGGATGGGACAAGGTTACCAAGTTACTTAAATGGGAGTAAGCTAAAGCCCTACTATAAATAAGGCTTCTTTGCAATCTAAAATAAGGCAGTTTTTCCAATTAGTTTAGATTTCTTTTGTCTTTTGTGTTTGTTTCCTTTGTCTTCATTTTTGGCTTTGTGTTGCGCATTGGTACGTTGGTAGCTAATTACATTGTAGGAGGTTCTATGCACAAGGGACTGTGCATACTTTTGTGTGTGGGGTAAGGTAGTAGAGATTTGTAACATGGAGGCCAACAACTTCAATAGTGTAGTGTTGGGAAAAATTGACGCAAAGGCAGAAGAATGAGCGACATGATGGCTAAAATGTGTAAATTTGTGTAGTTATGAAGGTGGGTTGAAAGAACCTGAAGACCACAAGAAGGGAAGGATCATGCGATATGACATGAGGTAGGCAACATTATAGGGAAGTACTTAGTAGATGATGCAGAGGTTATGTACTTTTGGGCAGAAATGCACGCTAAGGAGGTATGTGGCATTCTAAGTGGTATTGGAGCACCTAGAGGTTATAGCTACAAAGCACGAGAGGAAGTCACGGAAGTTGCCTTAAGTGAAGAAAATTGTTTTATTAAAAAGTGACATTAGGACACGTGGTCGAAGGAACTCTAAGGCATCAATAAAGTATAAATAAGAGATAAGGATAGTCATTTTGACTGGCTTGCCTTAGAGAATTTCTTTTGTGTTCCCGAGCTCGATGTGTGATGATGGTTTTTCAAAGAAGAGCAACGTGAATTACTATCACGAACCAATGGACTTGTGTAAAGCTATAGTAGAATCTGTAACATAACATGGAGGGAAGAAGACTGCAGAGCAGGAAGGAGGTGATGTGAAAGAGAAGCTGGGAAGTTGCCAAGTTAGGGCAATCAAAAGAGAGGAACATAACACCTAGGGCATGAGTGAAAAAGGGAGAGGTAAATGGCACCAAAGAATCCTCGAACAAAGAAACCAGTGGTGGAAAAGGAAGACCCTGTAGAGATCTACTTAGAGATGCAGTACCCGCCTAGAGTTATAAGGCCGAAAAATGGAGCTCAAAGCTATATAAATGTAATATCAACAAGTATAACCACATAACGACCAACAATGAAAAGTTGATGTGAGTGGACCTTGTGTCAGACACCCCAACGGAGGAGGCGCTCGAAAACCCTAAGGTTTAAGACTCGGTACAACAAATGCTACAAAAGACTAGGGTTTTACAGCTATGGGAGTTGCCCTTCTTTGCCAAACTTGCCCCACTTTTTAGGTGGTTAATGTCGCGGGTGCACGAAGACTTCTTCTACTTTATGGGAATAAGAATACGGATCAGAGGCCAATTGATTCATACGGTAACAGGCTTGCGGAATACTTGGGAGGATATGGTGCTTGATTTATGTGCCATTGCCAAACTTGAGTAGCTGGCAAAGAAATTAAAATACGAGAAAGGGGGGTAGGGCACAGGTAATCGCAGACCTCCCAAACCCAATGTTGAGAGTTGCCTCCCAAATCATTAGCTACAAATTGAGTGCGTCAAAAAGGTGGATGGACATCAACCATAGATTCATGTATGTGGCTTACAGGGTGTCAAAGAGGGCACACTACAACTTTTCCCAATTCATCACGAATGACATTATCGAAGAGGCGTGGGTAGAAAATGAGGCAGGAGTGAAGATCACTTGGGGATCCATCCTGTTATTGAGCATGTTCTGGGAGATTGGTGTCTCAAATGGACCAAATAAGAACATGTGGGTTCACCTGCCCGTAGATGTGCCCCCCACAATAAAATTCACAAATTTCACCTGCAATGGGACCATCTCAAGTGCTTACAAGGCTTGGATGAATAAGTGGTTCGAGCGATTGTGTGAAGCCTTTGAGAATGAGCGGTGCATTCCCCACGAGCTACCGCAAGTTTTTGGGGACGAAGGTAAAAAATTTTGTTACCCAACATTTCTATCTAGTGAAGTATTTGATGGCCAAAGGAGAGATGGGGCCATGGTACAAGCTCCCCTTCACATTCATAGCAATATATATGAAATGTGCCATCAACCAGATTAAGGATTTGTATACGTTATTTTTTTATGCAGACAAGGTGGATGTTGATGTCCACACGTTGCGCGCTACGTACAAGTATGGCACTCAGCCTGCCTACATTGAGATTTCCTGGACTTACACCCACAAGTCAGTGTTACCATTAAGGGGTATGTCCATCGGGTGTTTGTGCAGTTATGCCCCAAAACACAGGGAGGGATTGAAGTGGAGGTTATCCCATTCCAAAGCCACGGGAGACGCCAATCCCACCCATGAAGGCAGTACAAGAACAAGAACAAAAAGGGAAGCTAGATACTTCGAGGAAGAGGAAGTACTACACGTGTCGAAATAGTAGCAATGGCGCCAGCACTTCAAAGCAGGGTGGTACAAACACCTCATTACCAGGGCACGAGGAAGAGGAAGAAGCGAAGGAAGAGCCTAAGGAAAAGAAACAAAAGACATACGACGCATTAAGCCCCATAGTAGGCTCAGAGGAAGGATAGGAAGAAGACCCCACCACTTTCAAAGTAAAATTAGAAGCAGAGTTGGAGGGGCAGGAGGCTAAGCTAAAAGCCACAGATGCAGGCGAGGTGTGGGAAGAAGGAGAGGATCATTCGGTAAGGGCTGAGAAGATTCTAATGCATGAATCCGATACATCGCAGAATGTCAGCCCAAAGGTAGACAAGGGGGACTCCTTTACTATAAATGAGGATATGGGATTCACCCATGGGATAAAGATGTAGAGGACAAAGCGCACGGCTATAAGGAAGAAGTGGACGCCAATGTCCCCCACACATGGACTTCGTGGATGACCCCATGAAGGTCATGCGCGTAAGATTCTAGGCCACCCTCGCACCAGAAAAGTTACATGGTTGGGATTTAATGGATCAAGACAGGGGTGTGCCTAGGACCAGGAAGATGATCAACTGGAACATGCACTGCCACGTTGAGGGACCTGAGTTCAAGGTCAATGATCATGTGATCAAGACTGTTCACTTAAAGAAGAAGGGAGGAGATACGTACAAAGTGGTGGATCCCAACCACCTAATAGAAGAGCAGGTATGTGATGCATTACAAAAGATGTCGTCAGAGGTAATCTGACACAGTTTGGATATAGGGGCCACTATTCAGACCTTGATTGCAGAAAGAAAGAGCAAGGACAAGGAAATAGATAAGTTTCATCAAGGGTGAAGGGGAGAGCAGGTGCGGACAAAGGAGGCGTATGATTGAGTTGGCGCCATTGTGAAGAACATTCTGAGGCAATGTTTGGCATTGATAAGCCAGTCCAGGATAGATTACGGGGATGAGATGGAGTATCTTGAGGACCTCGTGGGGATGTTACTCGTTAACATCAAGGATGACACTGGCCTGACAGCCGCAAAACTCACAAAAGAAAAGGAAGAGAACAAGGTTGACATTGAAGCCCGGATCATTGAGGTGGATATACTAGCAGATAGGGGCTTCAACACCTATAGGAAATGTGAGCCCATAATCGACACATGAGTGATGGAGGAGGACACAGCCCTCAAAGTTTTGTAGAAGATTATCCCCACCAACAAGGTAGAGCGTGTGTAGTTGGTCATTAACACCATGACCAAGAAAGAGAAGATCAAGATAAAGCGCGAAAAGCTAGATTTCTAAACCGGCGAGCTCCGAGACTCCATCACTAAGTGGATGGATGAGTTTGAGGGTGTCTGTGTGGAGTTAGGGGTGGCCATCAGCACATTAAAGGGGAAGGTAGAGGAAATCATCCCAGACCAGGTGCCCAATGTCTTAGGGGATGCGTCGAGAAAGGCCTTATTAGAATTAAAGACCTAAGAGAAAATGAAGGATGAGATAAACGTAGAATTCCCCGAGCTCCTTCAATTGGTCATATAAGCACCTCCCCCCCATTCTTTAATTCTTTGTTTAGATTCTTTATCTACCACTATTTTTTATTCTTTGGAGTAACATTCTTACCATAGCAGGTTTCAGTAGAAAATATTTTTGTTCGATTAGCATGAAGGCAACCAGTTTAGTGTGGGGTTATGTGGGACCCCTAAAAGTAACTAAGTACTTAATGTGCAAAGCCTTGTGGTGCGCGGAGACAAGACGTAAAGGCACGCACATAAGTAGTCCTCAAAGAGGTGCGAAAGGTTGTGTCAGGACAAGATGGAGTTAGGACTTAGTAAGTTTTGGACAAATAGGAAAAGGACACACATAGGGAGCGAACGGAAAAGCGACCAGATATAGATGTGGATAAGCTATAGATACTTGTGATTCAAGAAAAGGATATTCCAGGGAATCATTATAGTTTTCATGAGAGGATAATGAGTTGAGGTTGTTAAGGATTAGCTTGCACATGCTTGCTAAAGACACTCGATTGAGGGAAGCTCACAAAAACATCTGGTAGATTCCTAAGTAGTGGGAGGGCAATGATGAAAGGATTCCATCAAGCGTTCGCAGGTGATGATGGACGGTTAAGGAAATATTCCTTCGTATTTTGATATAGGAGAAATAAGAGAGAAAGAGAGAAGAAGCGGGGATATAGGAGAGATAAAGAAGAAGGAGAGAGATGATGGTATTGTGTAATGTGTGTAATAGAGAGCTCAGTGATGTAAAGAAAGATATGTTACTATGAACATTTCCATGGATGGAACTTCTTGATGTAATCTTGGCTACCATATTTTGGCCTATGAATATAATGAAGTAATTTTGTAACACTCTTGTAATGGATCTTGACTTGTGTATTTTTCCTTTTTGTTCATGTGTGTGTTGTGGGTTTTCATGATAATGCTCATGGATTGGTTCTACTTTCCTTTGGTTAATCATGTTAATCCATGTTTGGAATGCATTAGGCTAGAAGTAGTGTTTACATCTTGAAATCTTGAATGAATGCACTTGTTTCTGGTTATATTACATCCTCACGTTGAGAAGGAACATTCTCATGAGGCTCACATAAAGGAGGGACTCGGTGCAACTGCGCGTGCCTCCGATGATCTTCTAGGATAAGACTGGATGATATACTGGCATGCTTAGGATTAGTTGGTGAAATAGGAGGTGATAATAAAGACTACATCTCAAAACTTTAATTTGGTATCATGAGAATCAAATTTTGGTGGGTCTGAATGGGTGGAAAAAGAGAAAAATGGTTTGGGCTATGTATAATTACAGGCACAATCATTTAATCATAGAAGCAACATGATTTCTTGAGCTTCAAGATTCTATTAGCATACTTAAAATCCTGCCAAATGTCAATCATTCTATGCAGAGAAATCATTTTGATGTTTTGGATAGTTGGGACCATTAAAAATGTGCTCTACAAATTCTCTCTCTCTCTCTTCTCTGTGAAATCAATAAATGTAAGTGCTTATGCACGGTTTTGGGGGGAAAGTTCATGTAATGGAACTCTGTCAAAATTGTTCCAAAACAATGTTGAGTTGCAGGCCTCTAATCTAAGTATTCTAAAAGAAGATCCTTGCCTTTCTTTTGCAATTTTAATGAATTGTGCATCCAATTAATCAATAAATAAATGTTTTGTGGTTATTCTCTACCCTAGTTGTGTTTTATTGCATTTTCCTTGCCTTTCATTGCATATTCCAGGTTTTTTTGCATTTTATATTATTTTTGCAGGTTTAGATCTGTTGTGCTCCATGGAAATGATGTTGACAAATGCAGTTAGGGATTGTGTCACTTATGTCTAACCTCTCTCTTTCCCATTCTTCATCTCATTTTCACTCATCTGGATGTTTTCCCACCCCTTTCTTGGTGCAATCACCTCTATAGCTTAGGATTTTTATTTTCATGCAATCTCTCTCTCTGGTCCCTTGGAAGCTTAGGATAGAAGTAAATAGTAGAATTTCCCTTCTATGAGTAGTTTAACATTAGGTATAGGTAGAGAAATTTGGCCTTCTCTGGAGGTTTGTATCAGTTATTAGTCCCATAAGTGAGAGACAATTCCATGTTACCCAAAAACATTGGTTATTCATTTAAAGATTCATGATCTAAACTAGACGGTGTTATTTTTTGGTGATAACAATTTCTGGCACGCCAAGTGGGACCAGTTTGAGGATCTATGCATCTTCTAAGTACATTTGGCGACTCCACTAATCCAAACAACCCATTTTTTGAGTTACAAACCCTTATCCTTTCCCTTCCATCCATTTTTTCCTTCCATATCTTCCATTTTTTCTTCCATTCATGAAGTTGTGCAATCGTGACTTCATTCCCTTCCTGGAATTACCATTTATAGTAGCATTTCCATTCGAATCCATCTTCAAGCTATTACAACACACCTCCAAATAAGTTTTATGATCAAAGTTAGAATCAGTATGCATACCCCTATGAGCCAAACGAAAATCAGTTTGGTCATTCACCAAACTATGGAGTTGTTCAAGAGCAGGAGTATGCAGATTTTGGAGGGCATTCTACACCTAGAGATGAAGATTTTAAAGGAAAATTTAAAAAAAATGGAGCATATCTTTCAAGTTGTCTAGGGACAACTACAAATCTTGCATTCTAGACAACTTGGTTTCAGGAAGCCCTGTACATGCGGAGATCCTATGCCTAGTTGGCTTAGCCCACAACAAAGGTTTGAGGTAATGAGTGAATCTCTCATTCAAATGGTTGGTTTCATTTCTTCATTGCAAGCATTAGAGGCTAATTAATCTAAGGTTGAAGAACCATGTCAATGGGATTTTCCTAAGCATTTACCATGTCAGTATCTAATGCTTATGCCTTATCAACCACCCAAGTCAAAGGTCAAAATCCCTAGCTTTCTACATGTTGCTTCCATTGAGAATTCCACTTCTACATCTTCTTCCCTTCCATCCCACCTTCAATTCTCCTCCTTTTTATCTTCCAAACCTCAATTCCATCCACAAGAAAGTGTAAAACCTCCCCTTCCACCTCAAACATTACAAAAATTGATTGAGACCCAACCTACCCCTCCTCTTGCATTCCCAAATCCATTTTGGGAGGAACAAAGTCAAAAAATCAGTTAAAGAGGGCAACAATTTGAAGGATTGGGTTGCAAATTTTGAATTCAATCAAATACCACTTCTGATTAGGCCTTCAAAAGAGGTTGAAGCTGAAGAACAAAAGGTAGAAGTTGATTTTGTAGTAGAGCAAGAACAAGAATTAGATGATCATTAATTCCTATGCTCTGAATGTAGTGTGCATGTTGGCACTATATTCTCAGAGGTTGTTGATTCATCACAAATTTAAAAATCAGTAGAGAAATCAGCTCCAAATGGAGAGCAACACAAGGAGGAGGATGACTAAGAGGAGTATCCTACATAACTAGATAGCGAAGAGGTTGATTTCTTATCAGATTTGGAGGACTGTATTTTTGAAGAAGAACCCATTGAGATCACCACTTTTGTAGTTCCACCATCTGTCTTCTAGCACAAAGAGCCTCTTACTACAAAAAACTCCAAAGATTCATCCATGGAAAAGGAGGAAGATGATGACAACATTTCCAAATCAGTCATCATGGAGGAGGTGGAGTCTGTGGCAGAGTTGTTTGTAGAAGCAGAACAAGGTTCAAATCAGCTTGCAAGTAACTCTATTCAATAAATTATGCATGATAATCCCATCTGTGGGATTGAGATTTAAAGAAATGGGTAAATCACAAGGATCATCCCATTGGTTCCCAAAGCCCCTTGCCTAATCAGGTATTTGGCTATTTTGGAGCCAAAATTAGAGTTGCAACCAGTCGTGTTCACTTCAGAGCATGAGGAAGAGCTTCAAAGTCCCAAGGATCAACTGCAATACCTATCAAAACTAAATACAGAGCAACTAAAAGATGTATTTATTCTGTTTCTAGTTGATACTTTGATGAAAAGGGTGAGAAACCAGCTTCAAATTAGTTTTTCACTCTTGCTTAATACCATGTCTAGTGTCAAATCAAATGCATAGTCTAAAATTATAAGAAAGGGAAGCTATTTCTCCCTGCCTGTTGTAGGTTTTGTTTAGCTCCTTTTCTATTTGGTTAGAGTAAAGTATGTAGGTTTGCTTTTTGCTAAAGAAGTGCATTGTGCGCACTTTACATGTTTCCAATCAAAGCATGTATGATTTTTCATATTTTGTACATAGTTTTTACGTGTTGCACGATCCAGTTCAGTTCAAAACACTGTTCATGGCCATATCATATTATGGGGTAGTTTTCAGAATGTATTCTTCATTTCCCAAGTTCAATTTCAGTCTAGGGCCCATGGTGCATCTTCCTTGGTGAATCAAATAGTTGGAGCAGTTTCAAAGCTTAATTTAGAGCTCCATAGATCAATTTTATTTAGCCAACCTCTTTCTCCATTTCCTAATTAGTCAGAAATCAAATTTTGGGATGAACTACTACACGTAGTGAGTAACATCATTACACTGAAGATCATTACCACCCTACTATCAAATTCTTGAAGAGCATCATCTGGCCACCAGTCAACCTTTTGGGAGATCTGTCACCTTTAGAACATCTCTCAAGGTTAGTTATGGGATTAATGGATTGATTGATTATGGGTAAATGATGAAATAAATGATAGAGGTTTGTTATCAATTTTATGTGTTCGTCTAACTAGTTCTCATGGAGGAGGAGAGTTAAATTTATAGCTTTTGGGAGATAAAATGGAGGGTGAAGATCCATCCAAGCAGGATGAGGATCAATGGTTTGAGAAATTGATGAGAGGATTGGATAGGATTTTAGATCAAAGTAATTCTAGAATTTGAATTCAAAATTCCATGGAGGGAAGAAGCTTCCATTGAATTTGAAAATTCAATGGAAGGAGAAGTTTAGAAGAGGCTTCTAGAAATAAAAGCCTCTAGATTTAGAGATGGAGGATATGATTAGTTTTAGGATTAGATTAGGTTGATAAAATATGATTAGGGATGTGATTACATGGAAAGGCTAGGTGTAGGCTGGGTGTAGAATAGGTAGGTGGGTGTGTAGGAATATTAAATTCCTAGAAAATGTTAATAAGGATTAAGATAGGATAATAGGATATAATAATGAATTAAAGGGATTAATGATAAGATGGGGTATTAGATAAATTAATAAAGGGTAAATGTGATAAAGGGATTAATAATAATTAATCTTGTGATTAATTATTATAGGGATTTAGATAGTGATGGTGTTATTTGTGGGACAAATTAATCGAATTAATTATGTCGACATTTTAGATGTCTACATTTTTGCCCCTCTTTGAAGGGTTATTACGGAGCAATGACCGTTCAAATAAAAAAGAAGAGAAGATGTTAGGATGGTGATATGATGCCCCCTCGAGGGGTTAGGTGGGGAAGGAACGAGTCAGGTAACCACTTGAAAAGAGGAGAGGCCCAAGTTAGTAGATGAGAGAGTTATCTAGAGGATGAGAAGATTGAGGATTATAGGAGAGGAGAGAGGATTAGAGGAATTAGAAGATTGATTAAAGGGGTTGGATTATAGGATGCCCCAGTCAAGGGGTTGAGATTAAGGATATTGGATTTGAGGATTAGAGAATAGAAGGATTGTTGATGTTGATTAGGATATTAATGAGGATGTAGGATTAGAGATTAGAAGATATGAGAGAGGATTAGAGGAGTAGGAGATTAGAAGATTAGGAGATATTGGATTTTGGAGTAGAGGATGCCCCAGTCGATGATGTATGACAAGGGTGAAGATTTAGGATTGGAGGATTAGATGATGCCCCAGTCAAGGGGTTAGGTTGGAAGATTTGGGATTTAGATTTGAGGATGCTAGATTTGATGATGTTAGATGTGATGATGTGGGATTTGGGGATGTTACATTTGAGGTTTGATTGACTGGATGGAAGATAGGGTACATATGTTGGATTTGGAGGATTAAAAGATTGAGGATGTTTGGATGAGAGAATAAGGATTGGTTTTTATATTGATTTGGATGATAGGACATTGATGAGGAGAGGATTGGAATGATGATTGATGAAGAGATGAGAAATAATGTTTGAGTTTGATTGATGAGAGGATGTTAGAAGATGCCCCAGCCAGGGGGTGAGGATTTTGGATGTTGGATGTGAGAGGATAAGATTTGGATGTGGATATTGATTGATTGATAAAGATTGATGGGATATGAGGATGAGGAGGATAGTTAGTTAGATGATGATGAGGATTAGGTGTGGATGATGATAAGGCTAAAATATGATGATAGAAGGGGTGTGCTACCATAAAGTGCCCACTGTTATCATCATTAGCAATGTTATTAATGTGGCATAGAACAAAATGCACCAAGGTATAAAGACCATGATGATTGAATTTCAAATGCCCTTGTCCTCATATCATTGGACAAATTAATACAAAAATATGGTCCTCATATCATTGGACCGTGTAAAAGAAAAAGAAACAAAAGGGGCCTCATATCATCAGCCAAAATGTAAATGCAGACAAGCAAGAAAACACACAAGTAAAAACACACACATTGCATTTTTGTATTTTTTTTTGGTGTAATTTTGTGATGTTTTTATAGGATTTTTTTTTAATGTTTAGATTTTTAGATTTTGGATTTTGGATGTTTAGATTATTTGATGTTGGATGTTGAGATTTTGGATTTGGGATGGGGGGGGGAATGGTTGAGGATAGGGTAAGATGAAAGGATTCAGGATGGGATAGCTCATAGGGGGATGGGAAGGGATGTAAGGTGGGATGCGACTTTCTCCTATAAGTCCCAAAGCATGTTTGGGTAGGATGAAAGGGAAGGATTGAGGGAAAATTGGATAGGTTGGATAGGATAGGGATGGGTTGATAGGTTAAGATTAGATGGATGTGGGATGGGAGATAGATAGATGAGGGATGTATGACATGGTATAGGATAATATGGGGGATATGGAAGATGATAAGATATGCCCCCAAGTATAGGGGGATGGATTGAGGGATAGATGTGGTGTGCCCCCAAGTGTAAAGTAGGGTGGCCTATGTGTGGATGGATTAGATGGGTTCGATTTTCCCCTAGGTGTAGGGTAGGATGGGAAGTGAGGGGTATCTAAAATGGATGATGCCCCCAGTGGATGGTAGTAAGGCTTCCCCCAGTCATGATGATGACAGTTGAAAAGGGACATGAGGAGGATTGATGAAAAAGGAAAGGATCATCGTCTGCCCATGGATGTTCGATCTAAGGGAAAAAGGATGTGGATGTGATGGATGGAAGGAAAATAACATTAGTGATGAAACAAAAGATGAGCCTAACGGCACATGTTGTAAGGAAAGAGTTGGACTAAAACAGAAGTGTGACCAAGGTCTAAACAATGCACTGGCAACATGTGAGCCTTATGTCTCTACGAGATCAAAGTGTGTGTGATTGTGATGGTTAATTACTGCTTGAAGTGAAGACTTAATGGGTAGTATGTGAAGATAAACTAGCCAATGTATAGGGAGTGATTAAGTCAAATAGGTGGATGGAGGGTGAATGGAAGGCTAAGTACATGCATTGCTCCGCTGCCAGCTAGGCGTCCATAGCCCCGATAGAGATGCATCTGATTCTTGTCACAACATTTCTCTACTGTCAGTCAAGGTGGCATCCATAGCCCCATGATAGAGATGTTGGAAACACCCCTAGAGAGAGTCTTGAGGTGGATTTTATTTGATATTTTTAAATTTTGATATGATTTTTTTTTTTTATTTGGATTTTTTTTTGCATAAAGAGGTTCCACTCTCTTGAGAACTCTCAAGGGGTTAAGAATCACTAGTGGCTTGATGGGGGGATGGAAATGAGTGTGGAGATGACATTGGCTAGAGTGTCAAAAGATACACCCAAGGGTCTTCACCACAAGTTGATTAAGTGTGTTAAAGTGTGTGGATATCTAGGAGGACAATTGTGCTTGAATGTTAGAGGTAATGATAGACCAAGGTCACACAGTTGTAGTAGGTACTATTGTCTTACAACATGTGTGAGAAAGCTAATCTAGTGTTCAAATGAATGGATTTGAAGAGGATATAAATGGATGTGATGATAAGAATGGATTAGATGCAAAGGGATTTGGATGTTGGATGGAAGGAGGATGGGTGGGAAGGAAATAATATCGTGCGCAGGTGACGAATTATGTGCTCAATCTATTTTTAGGTGTTTGGTATTTGTAAGGGGATTAAATGATTTGTGAGTGGGTTGAGTGGTTGGGATGGTAGGATCAACAAGAGGAGTGGTAGAAATGGGTTGTGATGGAGTAACGGGAGGGACTCTGGTAGTGTTAGGTTTATACCCTAAGCCTAAACGACCTAGGATTTTGATGAAGGGAGATGGGTTCATGAATGCCTTGTTCATGGATTCCTAAGCCTTTGCCTCGATGTTTCATATTAGTGAACATATTTTTGGCTATAGGATATGAAGTGGATGGGGAAGATGATGCCACATGGTCATCATGAGACTGGGGGTTTGTAGTTTTTTCATCTGCTAAGAGGTCTGGACTTAACAAAGGATGGGAGGTGAGATTTATTTTGGTTTTTGGTTGGTGAGGGATGTTTGGATGTACGATGAGATTTGGATGGCTGACGAATGTTTGGATGTCAAGTGGGATTTGGATGGTGGACGATGGTTAGGGAGAGGATTGGTATGGAAAGGTGGTGGATAAAGAGGTATAAGGACAAGAATCCCTTAGTTAATGAGGTTTTGGACATAAGACCTAAATTGCATGCAATGATTGTTTGAATGTCCATGGGTGCAATGGAAGTCACAATAATAGTGTTCCCGATACCAAGATGGTTTGGGAAGGTTTTGATCATGTGATTTGATTGGGGGATGGATGATCATGTTGAAGGTTTTTAGACGATGGAAGATGGTGGTCAAGGATTCTCCTAAAGGAGTGAAGTGGTTTGGGTTAAATGGTTTTGGGGGAGTAGGAAGTAAAGGTGCATGATTGGGTGGATTATGAGATGTTTTGGTTGATTTGGATTTATGATTTGGATTAGATTGTTGTGGCTTAGAAGATGAAGGAGATGGATTAGGCCTGGGGGCTGAAGTGGATGGTTTGGACTTGGAGACCGAAGTAGATTTGGTTGATTTTGGATTGGTTGAGTATGTGGTTTTGAGGTAGATGGTTTTGGCTTAGGATTAGATTGTTTGGGATTAGTAGATGTAGATGAAGGGGATGGGGTAGATTTAGATGAAGGGGATGGGTGTGATATGGGGGTCACATTAGATTTGGGTGATGTTGGGGATGAAGGAGATTTGGGAGATGGGTGTGGTGTAGGAACCACATTAGATTTGGTTGATTTAGGGGATGAATTATATAAAGATGGCATAGGAGCCTTATTAGATTGGGTAGGAGATGGGGTGGGGAGAGGATTGGTATTGGATTTTTTAGGTTTAGGAGTTGGTGACTTAGCAGTCACGTTAGATGTTTTAGGATTGGGGAATGGTGGATTTGAAATAGGATTAGAGGATAGGATAGTGTTAGATTTAGGTGATGAAGGGGTTAAGATAGGATTAGGTGTGGATTAAGAGGATGAGGGTGGCGTAGGAGCCACATTAGATGGTTTAGGATTGGGGGTAGAAGGGGATGAGAGTGACTTAGGAGTCACGTGGATAAGATAGTTTTGATAGGATTGGGCTTAGGTGATGGAGGGGATGAAATAGGCTTAGAGGCTGAATTTGATGGTGGATTAGGGGATGTGAGACTATCTAGGAGAAAGTCTGTAGGATCGGATTGGGATGATGAAGATGACGAGGATGGAGGACTAAGATGAGATGTGGGGGATAATAATTTTGGGTTAAGTTGTTGGGATTATTGTGGATATGTGAATGGGACTCGATTATAGGTTTTACGATGATTGATTTAAGAGTTGATATTTTGGATGGTGGTGGATTATCTGCATGATTTTTGATGGGAGGAAGGTGTAGGTCATGATGATTGATAGGGGATTTGGAGGTTGGAATTTGGGATGGTTGTGTGGGCTTAGGATCAGTGACTAGATTAACAAGGACATAAAGGAGGTCCTCTTGGTCTAGGTCAAAGTTAGTGAGGTAGTCAAAGTCGATGTAATTGGCTTGTGGGGATAGTGGTTTATGTTGATTAGGTCGGGGTGTGGGTTGAGATGATTTAGGTTCCTCAAATATGAATTCAATGGGGTGAGGGGTAGGGATCTTAGGAAGGGGAAATTTTGGATGGGGTTGGTTGGGAGATGATGGTTTAGGAGGTGATTGGTGGATACATGATTTAAGATTGATATATTTGTTGATTGAGTTGTTGGATGGTTTTTAGGATGTTAGGATCAACATGGGATGGTTGATTTGGATGGTGAGGAGGGGATTGGTTGAGGTAGGATGTGAGATTTGAGATTTTTTATTAAGGTGTTGGATAGTGTGTGGGATTTCATGATCAAAGCGAGATGGTTGACTTTGATGGGTGGGGGATGATGGGATAGACTTGGTTGATGGATTTAGAAAAGAGGTAGGGGTTTGGATGTTGGTTTGGAGAGGATGGGGATTGAGGATCAAAGGCCATGGTTTGATAGGATGTGCGGGGATTAGATTTGGATTAGGTTGGTTGATTAAGGATGGTGATGGGGTTTGGATTGGGATTTTTTGATTAAGGATGGTTGATTATGATGATGTTTGATTGATTAAAATTTTAAGGTGATAATATGGTTAAGGGTGTTCACAAGTAAGCAACAAACATGTAACACACACCCTAACTAGTCAAGTGGGATTACAATCAAACTATAGCCTGATTTTTAATACCACACACTCGACGATGGTGCCACAATTGGCTCTCCACCTATGTGTCAATGTGGGGTCGGCTAGCAAGTAATCTTGGGAGTGTGGCCTCCTTGAACTATAGTTTGATTGCGGCCAAAAGGTTGCCTAGTCTAGGATGTACGAGCTCACTAAGGGAGTCCCCGATATACCTTGCGGTACATGGGGCCCAAGTCCATGTTGCAAGGATGTTGTCTAAGGCCTGGGTATTGGGATGTGGAAGCCCCTCACTTCACATCACTTTTAAAACAAGCAAAGTGTTTAGCCAATAACGACAACTCTCTAAGAATTTATATACCCCACCGGAACACGGGGTGTGTCTACGTGCGTGGAGATGAAGCCCATAATCAGAAGACCCCAAGGACTATGGTAAGTGTGCATGGATGTCACTTCCATGTCACATTACCCCTATAAATAAAAAAGGAGGAAGGTTAGCTGCTTTTGATCCTCAAGATCGTCCTAGGACGCGAGAGGAGAGCATACATTGTTTCACCCTCGGGATAAACAAGCAACAATGTAAAACACATAAGAAAAATGATGCAAGAAATAGATGTAAGATACAAAATTAAATGATAAAGATTATGTGATTGGGTCTTCAAGAGGAGGCCCTATAAAACAAAGATTAGTAATTTGATTTATAAACCCAAATGTCTTCGACCAATCATGCTACAAAACAAAGGGTTAGCAGTTTTAGATTGATTTTTATCTTTGGTAAATGTAGGAAGTTGCACACAAAGTGTTAGGAGTTTGGAACAAGAAAATATAACTCAATGTGTAGTTAAAATTAAAAGATTTATGAAAATGAAAACCATGAAAAAATTATACTGTGAAATGTTAAATTAGCACTTTCATTGCATAGATATTTTTGATACCTTTCTGAGCAAAAAAAACAAAAATCGATTCGATTTAGCATAAGGGATCAAAAGTTATGGCTCTTGGAAGGTAGGAAAAAAAGTAAAACAAAGGCACCAAAACATAGGTCATAGGCGCCATTTCGTGCAAAAAACAACATATGAGCATAAAAATTCAAAATTTGAAGGTGTACACAAAAGTGAAAATTCTTGAAACTTTGACAACTTGTTCTAAGGATAAAATAGAGTTCAAAACAATAAATATGTGGGGGTAATCCCCGTAGTGGGTGCCAAAAATGTAGATGTAAAAGGGTGGTTAGTGCAAATGCAATCTAGAAAACAAATCAATTTGATTCCTAATCTAACACTCTAAAACACTACTTCAAATTGAGCTAGATGGATGGGAGAGAGAATGAAATTCCTTTACTTACCAATGAAGATATCCCTTAATGATTTGGATGTGCTGAAGATGGTTGATTGTACTTGCTTTGCTTGTGATTTGTGTGGAGAAACTTGGGCATCACCTCCCCTTGATTACCTTTGGATTGTTTGATGAAGAAGATGATGAATTGATTGTAGATGAATGATGGATTGATTGATTATGGGTAAATTATGAAATAAAATGACAGAGGTTTGTTATGGATTTTATGTGTTCATATAACTAGCTCTCATGGAGGAGGAGGGCTCAATTTATAGCTTGTGGGAGAGAAAATGGAGGGTGAAGATCCATCTAAGTAGGATGAGAACCAATGGTTGAGGATTGATGAGAAGAATGGAGAATTCTAGAATTTGAATTCAAAATTCATGGAGAGAAGAAGCTTCCGTTGAATTAAAAATTCAATGTAAGGAGAAGTTTAGAGAGGCTTCTAGAATAAAAGCCTCTAGATTTAGAGGTGGAGGTTGTGATTAGTTTTAGGATTGGATTAGGTTAATAAAATATGATCAGGGTGTAATTACATGGAAAGGCTAGGTGTAGGGTAGATGTGGAGTAGATGGGTAGGTGGGTGTAGGAATATTAAAATCCTACAAAATTTTAACAAGGATTAAAATAGGATAATAGGATATGATAATGAATTAAAGGGATTAATGATAAGATGGGATACAAGATAAATGATAAAGGGTAAATGTGATAAAAAGGATTAATAATAATTAATCTTGCGATTAATTATTATAGAGATTTTAGATAGTGATGATGTTATTTACGAGACAAATTAATTGTAATTAATCATGTCAACATTTTAGATGTCTATAAGTCCCTTGACCTCTTTTTCCTTCATTAGCCTCCCAAACATATCTGAATCTCTCTTTTCAGAACCTCATGGGTTTTTGGAGTTCTTATAGTTTATCTCAACATTGTCATTTATGTCTGACATCAATAATTGTCTGTTTTATTAGTCTTTTGTTAAATTTAGCATTTTTCCCCGATCACTGTCAATCCTTGTCTTTTTAATCATTTCTAACATAAATCATATTTTCAGCAATTTGTCTTGATCTAAACAATTGTTTACAAGATGTATGTTCTGTAGATTTCTATTACAGGTCCTTTCACACCCAATCACCAACATATAGGATCTTCTGATCATCTAACAGCCTTTTGTGTGAGAATAATTTTACATTGTCCAAGAACTCATCTTATGTGTCATCGCATTCACTCCCACCATCGAAGATCAACTAAAGATCATACAAGAAGAACGAGAAGAAGCTGAAGAATTCTAGTACGACTAATTCGATGATTTCAAGTTTGTTACTGCCTTAGCTTGGGCCACTTACAATGTTGAACAAGATCTTTCAATCCCCCTTAAGTTCTAAATCATTGTTATCATTATCTTATCATTATCAAACCACTTAATTGTATCAAACGTGTTGACACCTTTCAAGGAAGTCCTTCGGATTCCTATGATCGACATTTGCCGGGTATCTCATTATATCTTTTATCTAATATATCTTTGTTTATTTGTCTTTGTATATAGGTATTCTCACTTGGCGAGAGGAGGAGCTTTTCAAAATGTCCGTGTTCGACCATCCCGACATTGTGTTTGTTTGCATAGGTATAAGTAAACCCTGCCTTATTTCAGTTTTTGGTATTTTCAACATTTATAGCACTAACCAAAAAACACCATAAATAGATAATACAACATCTGCATCGGCTCACACTTTGCACATTAAACCGTAAAAAAATATTTCCATATTTCATCCAAGTCATTCTCTAATTTCAGCAGGCTAGGGATGAAACTGTCATCATCCATTAAATAATATGTGTCAAGTCAAGTATCCTCGAATGCCTCATAAGGATCAAAACTCCATATTTCTTTGGCCCATTCATTCACTTGTTCATCGGGCACTTTAGCTCTAACTTCAAAAGGTTCAAGTTACACTTGTATTCCCTCAACTTCAAAGGTTATGACACAAATTAGCTCAATGGGATTTGGATCATATGTTTCCACACATAATTGGGTAATTGGATTAGACTTTATTATGATTCTAGTGTCATACCTAGCCTTAAGACACATGTGAGACCAATCAGATGATAGACATCCCTTTACTTTAAAAGTAAAATCTCTGGACATACACAAAGAAGAGATAGGGGGAAGGTCTATAACTAAAATATCTTGAGGGATAGTAATACTGGAGCAAACATATAGGGTTAGATTAAGGTTTTTTATAACACCCATAGTTTTCATAGTAGTACCATCTAGTTGTAGAACACCTTTATTAACAGAGGTATAATTCAAGCCAAGTATGTAATCAACTTACTTAGGCATGACTTTGTTACTAGCCCCATAATCAATCATACAATTATGGACTATATATTTCCTAATGGTTAATGATATGTAAAATGGAGGAGGTTTAGGAGCACAAATTACATCATTGACATTATAATGGTACATATGGATTGGGGTTGGTCTTACCTCCTTTTGAGTTTTGGGAAGAAACTTGAATTTCCTTAATCCTTCCCGCAATAGATTCATATGCCCTGGAATTGCCAAAGCATCCCATAGGGAGACATGAATATTTGTTCTCTTAATTTGTTCAAAAATATCAAGGGGTTTTGTTGCAAGTCTTTGTTAATTGTGAGTATCCATAATTTTCTTTGGTTTTTCAATGACATGCTAACGTGGAACTAAAAACACCTTGTTTGTTTCAGGCAAGTGAAGTTAAACCTCAGTTGGTTTTGAGATTTATTCTCTTGAAATAGTTGTCACTTAACCTCTAAATACCTAAACTCTTATCTCTAAAAGTCTTTTCTTTGATCTTGTATTATAATCAAATATCACTTACAGTTATTGAGTTCCCTCAATTTGATTGGCGGCACAAAAATATTCCTCTTTCCAGTACACCAATCTCTCACTAGTTGCTGAAGTAGATGGCAGTGATGGATCATTCATTTGATTGGGATGCACAAAATAATTATGAATTGCCAAGGCTTGTGTCAGTTATCCATGATGGAAAATGTTAGAATCATGGGGTTGGGAGCAAGGATAACACAATCTCAAATATTCAACCATGTTGTTTTGCATAGGGATAATTACTCTATTAGGATTAGTAGGAGTTGGGTATGTCTTATTTACGGGCCTTGTAAGGTTTCTCTACTTTTGAGGTTGTGCTTTACTGGGGTGGTTGGTTGGGTTATATGGATGCCAAGGTCTTTGAGTGGGTGGGGTTTACTGCCTTTTCAAATTGGTCACTTCATTTTCCACATTCCTTGACATGACCTTAAACTCATGTAACTCATTAGATGAGATATTTGGGACAATTGTCAATGGTTTTATAATAGCAAGTTGGGGCTCAATTGCAAGAATGGGGGCTAACACTGAGAATAATGGCATGGGGGCCTTGGAGCTAGCTTTCTAACTCTAATCAATCTATTATCATATAAGATTGCAATATCAAATGCAACAAGGTATATACCTCCCATAGATTGGATCATAATAGCAATATCAAAATTAAGAGCCCTTATATAGTATAAGAAAGTTGAATGTGAAGAAGGACTTACCAAAAGAAGGATTATATCCCATGAATTCTAAAATCTTTAGTTAAATTTAGATAGATCCTTAATAGATGTCCTTTTATTGTTGTTAGTTGCTCCATAAGTGACAGGTGGTCACTTTTGTCTGAAAATTATCTCACTATGATTTCTCCAAATTCATTCCATATGTGAATAAAATTGGGAGGAATGCTCCCATACCATGTTAGGGATTTTCCTTTCAAGGAATATGTCAATATTCTCATTGCAACATCTATTTTTGGTTATATGGTAAATTGAGCACAAGTGGATGATGTCCTTATTAGATGACTAGTAGGATTAATAACATGTTTCTCATATGTGAAATATCGAAGGCATTTGAGAGCAACACTTGGGAGGTCATTCCACACATTTAAAGCCAATGGGCTACCAACATTAAAGGCTGGAAAAACACAATTCCTGAGATGAGCCATGGTATTTAAGGGTTGAAGGTTGCTTTGTAGGATTTACGAATGTAACCTACGGGGGAGTGGAGAGAAATCTCTTAAACTTAGGGGTTCTCTCATATCTTTGCAGAGACCTGCTCCTATGCTTTTTGGGAGACAATTGTAAGAGCTCAACAAGTTATTTAGCAAGACTAATTCTTGTAATGATCCTTCTCATAATCCAAGGGAAACTATACTTTTCAAATTAGAGCTTACAGAGTCATCAGGTGTTCAACAAAATAGGTTTAGAAACCAAAAGAGAGCTACGACAACACCAAAACTTAGCCTTATTTTATAATAACATCTAAGAGAATACTGAGAAAGCTCATAAGATATAAATGAAATCGAAATAAAATGTCTCACTAGGAATGCCAAAAACTATTGGAAAAGAATTATGTGCACCCTTTTGATTTAGGCAGTTATTCGAGTGTTTAAAGGTCTCTGCAAAAAAATGGGAGTAACTCTAGGTTGTGGGACCTTAACCCTTGAAATAAATCTCTAGAATAAAGTTGGCTCATTTTCTTAAAAGCTCTACATTAACCATCACTCTAATATAACTAAATTTCTGCAAGGTTAAGGGAGAAAGAGTACCTAAATTCGATAAGAATGGTGATACACTAGAGTATGAAGGGATCACTCTCCTCGAGATCAAGGAAAAAGGGGAAAACACTAACAAATGAGCATATATGAGCCATAATCCACACTTCATTTGGTTAACCTTTAATCCTCTATATAAATGACACAATGGACTGAAACTATGTAGATATAATCCATACTCATCATATGATAACAACAGAGAAAGGTAAGATGCAATAACACAAGCCAAAGGATAGGTATAAATCACAATCAACTAGTTATTGTTACTTAAGAAATACACAATCTCTCACAATCATTAAGAAGGCAATGAATGCATTGCAAAATTTTATACAAGGGCTTGCATTGACTCAGAACACTCAGATATTAAATACATAGAGTTTCCTTGTATTTAATAGAGGATTGTTTCACTTATGAAACTCAATACATTTATATAGGGAGAAGAGAGGAGAAGGGATCTAAAGATGCTATGGGAAATGTTTAACCTAACTACCCTAAAATTGGCTTATAAGGTAATCCCCTAGTCTCATGATGATCCACACCCAGAGGGGTGCCTTAACTTGCAAGAAAACCTCCAAATATTTACTATTTGGATTATCTCTAACTTAAATTAATGAATTACCGCGAAATCAGGGGAGAGATAAAGAGTGAGCTACAAAATGTCTATTTTTGGTCATAATCATGTCTTGGACCACTAGTGACAACTCATTTCTTGATAAACATACCATTCCACCTACACTCTTCATTTTTGTGGGGCCATGAGGAGAATATACCATTCAAGAAGCATTATGAGACAAAAGGAATTGAACAAAATCATATGTAATTGGTTTGGGCATCAATTGATTAAGAAAACAATTTGAAATGACCCAAAACGTTCTCTTTAAAATATCCTAAGTATTTCCACCATTCCACTTTAAAATGATATTTTAGTGAATCACTATGAAAAATGTTTTCAATGAAACTAGTATCGTGTTAAATGGAGCTTTGGATCAAAGATATGAGCCAAAAACTAGTCCCATGTTTGAGTCACAAACTCATATTAAAAATGGTTATGGGTCTCTAATTCAATTATATGGTCACAAAAAATGATCTATCATGATCCGAAACCACCTTCAATGTGTAGTTCATTTCAGTAGCTTTCCAATGGTACTATTTTTTCTCAATTGCGTGGTCCCAATCAAAAGTTATGGCAATTTGAAGATTCCCATAAAAATAAAAAGAATCCTTTGTAGTGTAGATTTTTAGTTCCATCATAGTGTAAATTTTGAAATTATTCATAGTGTAGAATTTGAAATCCTTTGATATGCAGCTCCACTTTTCTTTCGATGTGCATATTTTATGTTTGACATAAAATGACTATCTCTTTGACCGTTTTAAACTACAAAACCCTAGATTTCATTCACACAAGTAATTTGAGCGGATTTTAGACCTCAAGGTGCAAAATGAATGAACAACACCGATTAAAGTCCTAAGTATTCATTTTTGCAACCAATTTCCCAAAGATAACCATGGTGATTATTTTGGAAACACCTTATATTCCTTTTTTATTGTTGTGTATTACGTAACCGAAACTAATTAATCTAAAAAGGGTGTAAACAATGGTATCTCTTAAATGTTAAGAGATGCCCCTAATAAATACAATGTATGTGTTTATATAACTTACTTGTACAAATGATTTATAGACCAATTGACCATAGCTAGACTAGGGTGACTTATGATTTTAAAAATTTTACCATTGGAAATCCTCAGGATAAAAACATCAACTATGTTCATAAATGTTGGTTATTTCTATAGCCTACCAGGAACACTACCAACGTTTGATCTCAGACACAAGTTGAGTGGCTATGAGTTTGTAGACATGTTCAGTATGGGGTGTTTTGATTCCCAAAGTGATAAACATAGTGACATTTGTTGACCTAGTGGGCTCAAAGTGTGGGAAGCGAGTGTGATGCCTTTATGATTAAGTCAATTTATATGTAAATGGGAATATATTGAGATAAACTCTAAATGATTATTACTGAATGCCTTAGGTTCAAATTTTAGGTAATCTAAGTGGGAACTTAATGAAGAGTTACTTCTCTCTCTCTCTCTCCCTTCTCTTTATGCATGTGTGTGTGCGTGTGTAGACACAAAATAACGCACTTGGGTACATTTCTAGGTCCCAAAATTATACTTGCATTCATATGATTCATAAGTGAGAAAAATAGTAATTGACAGCTATCTTTGGCCTCTTTGCTTTTTTTTTAATCCTCTTTCTGGTCTTTTACACCCTACAACCCAATCGGTGTTTCACTTGCTTATCTTTTATGGCTTCATAAACCAACACCCAGTCAAGATGCCAGCGCACATGTGCCCTCGTCCCCTTTTGGCGCCCTCAACCTTTCTCCACTTTACTCACTCTCTTTAGGCTTCTTTTATCTTTTGGACATCTCGTTTTCTTAAGGGTTGGCCTTCCAGCTGTCAATTACGAAATTCAACCAAGGGAATAATATAAATACAAAGCTATGTGACTAAAATAAAGGACCAAACTCTAAGCATCTATTATGATCACCTAAGGTTGCATCCAAAGGCATCTAAGAGCATCAAAGGCATCCATCTAGCACTCATTCAAGGGACAAGGGATTGCATTTTCTACATACACTACATAGGAAGGGGAAGTTCATTTTCCCATCCACACATATAGTTACATTGGTACATCTAGCTATCACCCGCTATCAAGTGTACTTGCACAAAGGATTCTTAAGGCACAATTTTATCACACACTCGTAAGAACTACATAGAATCTGAGATGTAGTGCAATGCTCAGTCCTAAGTTCACTCAGTCAAGTGACTGTCGGGGTCAATCTGACTCCCCATATTACATCTTTTCTTTTGGGGATTTGATGCATTTTAAGGTTTTTGTAGGTAAACATCTTTTTGTAGGTTTCAGGCACACTCGGCAATCACCTAACAACATATAGGCAACTAATAACGACTATCAACAACACTTGTGCAACATTAAAAAAATCAAGTTCTGACCACTTTTGTAGTCACAGGTGCCCAGAAGCAGACTCTAGTGCCCTTGACTCGGTCCAGGCGCCCTAGTCCGACCTAGTTTGATAGTCATAGAATTTAATCTGAGAATTAACGAAACAAACCTCCTCATGTTCAATAGTTTTCTAGTCCAGATCAGTTCGAGGATCAAGCACAAATCAACTAAGTCCATTCCTCTCTCTCTTGCACTTAGGGTTTCATATTTTATCTTGCTTATTACTTGTGTCATATATATTCCAATAGTTGTTTATAATAGTTTACATCAGTTACTCTATAATATTAGGGTTTATACAAGATTCTATATTTTTGTTAAATCTATGTGTGTGTGTGTGTGCGTGTATATGTGTGTGTGTGTGTGCATGTACGTGTGCGTGTGTGTGTGCATGTATATGTGTGTGTGCATGTATGTGTGCACATGTGTATGTGTGTGCGCTTGCGCGTGCACATGCATGTGTGTGTGTGCATGTACATTGTACGTGTGTGTCTATGTGTGTGTGTGTGTGTGTTGTGCGTGCATGTGCGTGTGTGTTACATGTGTGTGTGCATGTGTGGGTTCGTGTGTGCATTCGTGCCTCTCTGTGTGTGTGCATGTGCATGTGCATGTGCATGTGCATGTGTGGTGCGTGTGCATGTGCGTGCGTGTGGTGCCCTATGCCTTGTGCGCATGTCCTGTGCCTATGCCTATGCATGTGCGCATGTGAGTGCTCGTGCCTTGTGCGTGGTGCATGTACGCGTGCGAGTGTATGCACGTGTTCATGCATGTGCACGAGTGTGTGTGTGCGTTCATAGCGTGCGTGTGTGTGCGCGCGCGCGTGCGCGCGCTTTGTGCGCGTGCGT